>CAMZMU010000054.1:29406146-30138992 GCA_947311845.1 Poa pratensis
ATCTTCTTCACCGGCGCTCTCATCATGGGCCTCTCCCCCAACTACTCCTTCCTCATGGCCGGCCGCTTCGTGGCCGGGATCGGCGTCGGCTACGCGCTCATGATCGCGCCCGTGTACACCGCCGAGGTGGCGCCCACCTCCTCCCGCGGCTTCCTCACCACCTTCCCTGAGGTGTTCAACAACTTCGGCATCCTCCTGGGCTACGTCTCCAACTTCGCCTTCGCGCGCCTCCCCGTCCACCTCAGCTGGCGCGCCATGTTCCTGGTCGGCGCCGTGCCGCCCGTCTTCCTCGGCTTCGCGGTGCTCGCCATGCCGGAGTCCCCCCGTTGGCTGGTCATGCGTGGCCGCATCGAGGACGCGCGCCACGTCCTCCGGAGGACCTCCGATTCGCACGAAGAGGCCGAGGAGCGGCTCCTCGACATCAAGAGGGTCGTCGGCATCCCCGAGGACGTGACCGACGCCGACGACGTGGTCGCCATCGTGCGCGCAAACGAGGCTGCGCGGGGGCAGGGGGTGTGGAGGGAGCTGCTCATCAACCCAAGCCCGCCCGTGCGACGCATGCTCGTGGCCGGCCTGGGTCTCATGTTCATCCAGCAGGCCACGGGCGTCGACTGCGTGGTGATGTACAGCCCGCGGGTGTTCTCGACTGCCGGCATCAAGTCCACGACCAACTCGGTGGGGTTGTCCATGTTGGTGGGCGCGTGCAAGACGTTCTTTATCCCGATCGCGACGCTCCTCCTCGACCGCGTCGGCCGGAGGCCGCTGCTGGCCAGCGGCGGCGGGATGGCCATCTTCCTCTTCACGCTTGCCACGTCTCTGCTCATGCTGGACCGTCGGCCGGAGTCAGAGTCAAGGCGCTGGGCGCAGTGAGCATCGCGGCGATGCTGTCGTTCGTGCGTCGTTCGCGTCGGGGCTGGGCCCCGTGGCGTGGGTGTACTGCTCGGAGATCTACCCGCTGCGGCTGCGCGCGCAGGCCGCCGCCCTCGGCACGGGGCTGAACCGGCTCATGGGCGGGGCCACCACCATGTCCTTCCTCTCGCTCAGCCACAGAATCACCATCGCCGGGGCGTTCTACCTCTACGCCTGCGTCGCCGCCGCAGGGTGGGTGTTCATGTACTTCTTCCTGCCGGAGACGATGGGCCAGAGCCTGGAGGACACCGGGAAGCTCTTCGGCAAGGACACGGACGACGACGTCGACGGTGGCGCCGTCGTGCGCCACGAGCGTAAGAAGTCCACTGAGCTCATCAGCGCTCCAGCTCCACAGTGACAGCGAGTAAGCTATGCCTGCTTGTGTTGTGTGCTACCTGTAGATTCTGGACACGTTGGTTAGATTCCCAAGCTTTGGACTTGATGCAGATCGAGTGGTCGTGTAGGGTCAGGTTCACCGGCCGTTGTGGTGCGCACTGACTGCGCAGCCTGAGCCCGTGACCGGATCTTTTCACCGGGTAGGTGTTAACGTGTCAGTGGTGCTGTATTAGAGTGTACGAGTATCTAGGGATGTTCAGATAACTATATGACTGAGTCATCTGTGTACTTTAATTTGTGTCATTTGATGATTATAGTTGCTTGTTTTTCATCTTTGTTGAGATTTGATCGCTCCGGCGGGGTGTTTTTTCTCTTTCTTTTTTGTTTTCTTTTTTTGCTATGTGCATTCTTAATGTCTAGATTCGCTCTCGACATTATGTTGTTGCAGAGTCTGGTGTATTTGGTACCATCTTGCTATTAATATGTTCTCTTTATCGAAAAACTGAAAATAGTAGTTAGGTAAATGGACAAGTAGCCAAATAGAAACAGAATATACGACAAAACATAAGAGGGTGATTTGGGGGTGGATACCCTGGTGGTTCCCACCTGACGCGAGGTCAAAACTCCGAACACTAATGAACTCTCGAGGCCGCCGTCTTGGACATCTAGACTCCGCCACACCTCGAGCAAACCGCCAATGCCACCGTTCGGGACCGCCGTCGACATACCATCTCTTGCGCTTGAGCCGCACTCCGCCAACACTGTGCCAAGCCGCCAACACCTGCTGCCCAAGCTCTACAAGACAAACCGCACGTAGACAACATCCTGGGTCTTCGCCCTGAATTATAGGGCAATTGCCTTCGCTGAGACGCGTTATTGAGTCGACAATCTCGCGCACCAGCAACAAAAAGGTTATTGATCAAGCCATGCCAAGCAACTGCAGTACACCACCATCTAGGGCATTCGTGCATGTCCACCCTCCCCGAGCAGCACACAATCGAGCCCACGGCCCGCTGAACCTCCGCGGCAGGCATGACTCCGCGCGACGAGGCTACGCCACAACACCGTTCCATCCCCTCTGTCGCGTCTAGTGACGTGCCTCGCCGAAAAATAGCTATCACATTAGAACGATCGTGCCGCCATCGACGCCGTGTGGCCGTAGTGCTCTCTAACAGTAGAGAGGGAGGGGTCGAGGTGGCGGCCGGAGTTAGGGGTAGGGCATGTGTCTCTTTGCGGGATCTACATTGTTAATTTTATTACTGCACTTTGACATCAGAGAGTTTTTTCATATTGTATACTCCCGTCGTTCATAAAATATAAGATATTTTAGTTTTTCCCCTATTCATACATATCTAGAACTATTTTAGTGTCTCGGTTCACTCATTCTAGTCTGTATTTAGCCCACATAAAAATAGCCAAAACTCTTATTATTTGGAACGGAGGGAATACATGTGTAGTTTTGATTGTATGCCTACCGATAAACACACATTGAAGTTCAGATTTAATCTACCTTTTGTGTGTGCAGGTCTTCCAATAATCTGTTGCTCTTTCTGGATATAATGTTAACAGACTGCTGGAATTTTCTCTCGTGGCGAAACGAACAGAGAGAAAATTGTGAACAATTGATCCCCCGTAAACAATAAGCAAGGCAACTCAAACAGAAACCTAGAACATTAGCAAAGATCATGTGATCCTGCGTGTGCAAATCCGCAAGGATATATTTTCAACATAAACCATCATATCTGACCCGGAGTATAGCAGTCTAAGCAAGAACTCCATCAATTCAGTGTGAAGTACTTCCTACGTCCGAAAAAGGATGTTTTTTTTTTAAACGAAGGCAAAACTTTGCCTTATGTATTAATTAAGAAGAAGGTACCTGGCGGAAGAAACCGGGCGAAAACCATACAACAACACCGACAACCAACATAACGGGGAGGATAAAGCCGCCCACCTACAACAACCGTGAACAACACGCCCAAAGAAACCCCACAACTCGGAGACGACAACCCCCATCTATCAAGCAACCCCGAAAACTCTAATGGCGCCTATCTTTCTTGTCATCTTGAGTGATTTCCCCACCTTCTTGATTACACACTCAGAAGCCATCCCCGCCAACACGGAAGCAATCTCCTTGCCATATCCAGGCAAAGCCGTCTCCAAATCGACGAGTAAGTCACAAATCTCTTTTCCAAAGAGAGTCTCGGAGTTAGGCGTCAAACACCTGTCTTATCAACCCCGTCACTCAAGGGTGACTCTGATGTAGCAACCACACCACCTACAGGAACCACACACCCAATGGACTCGGGCGAGAGAGAGAGGCTACGCCATCCACAACACCACTCTCCTCGATGTCCAGCGCACCTCTATCCTCGCTCACAGGGGCGGACGTCGGAACAAACTGCGTCGACGGGAAAGGACTGCCACGAGGAGAGAAACAACCATAGTGAAGCGCCTCCTCAACCACAGACGACTGCTGCTGAGAGGAGTCAAGCGGAAACAAAGCCTCCCCCTGGGTGAGCCCCAAGCCATCAGAATCACATGCCTCCGCCGGGTGCGAAGGACCACCAACGCCTACCAACAACAACTTGAGATTTGCCACCTCTTCACGAAGAGGGCGAGACACCTCCTCAATGCGGTCAGTGACCAACTGACAGAGCTCCAAACGCAGCAAGGCAAAACGGGACTGGAAGGCAGAGTCACTGAACTCCTCGCAACACCTAGGAGAGGGACTTGGCTGCACCGCAGGATACAACGGAGAGTGGCACACAACCTCGGCCAGACTCTGAGACTGAAAGTGCATGAGCCCTCATGTGTGGTTTTAGTAATTAATGACAATCTATATGGACTAATGGTTGCATTGAGCTATCCTTGTAGGGTTTGTCCATTGGCAATGCTTGAACACCATGTGTTGGTATCAAGATTGAAAGAAGAAGATAAAGTGATGACCAAAGTAATATTCAAAGCCATCATATATATTAGAGAAGAAGATGAAGTGTAAGTTCAAGAGAAGCATCTCGAATAAATCCTATGCTTGAAGCTTGTCACCCATTTGGAGATAATGATCAAGTAAAGATGTGTCTAAGAGAGGCTCTCCCATAGTGGTGTATGGGGGAGCGATATGTGAGTCTTCACCAAGCAAAGCGCAATCAAGAAAGGTGGTCCACTTGAAGAGATCAAGATTGTCATCATCTAGCTCAAGTGAAATGCGTAAGGCAAAGGTATGATCTTGATAGGGTTTCTATTTTACCGGTCTCGTGTGTTGTGGGAGACCGGGTTATAGGATAGACGGTGTACTATCAAGAGGGACTCTCAAGTGAGTAACTTGATCGCATCTTTGTGGAGAGTTCAAACCTTTGCAACTTGGCATCATCATCTTTCTTGGTTCTTATTTGGCTTTTCTCCTTGTTGGTTTTTAGTGCTTTGCTATGATTTTCATGATAAGCCCAAGTTCACCGAAAACGGATTTCGTATGTAAAACTTGTCGCGTTTTCGGTTTTGGAGGTTTTGCGGTTCATCTTTTTATAGAGAGGTTTTACCTTTCTACATTTGGCTTCCTCCTCACATGATGGACTATGATATTTCTCTGAATGATCTTGAAGAGCTCTTCGTTGCGATTCCAACGAGCCCAAGATGATCGAAATCGGAGTCCGGATGAAAAAGTTATTGCAGTTTTCGTTTTGCTGTTTCTGTCAGTTTTCTGAAAACCGGATATTCCGATCATTTTAGGAATATCCGGTTGGAAATATCCGGCTACCTCCAGAAGGTTTCAACATGGTCGGATATTCAATCCAAAATGGAAACGGAATATCCGGTTCCCGTTTTTCCTGCAACGACTCTATTTCATGGGGCCCTATAAAAGCCGTCCATTGTTGACCTTCTTGAGCTTGGATTTCTCTCTATCCCTCCATGATTCTTGCCTCCAATTAGATGGAAAAGAGAGAGGAGATCTAGATCTACAATTCCACCAATCCATCTCTCCTCTAAGTGAGGGGAACCTTTGGATCTAGATCTTGGAGTTTTATTTGTTGAGTTCTTCTTTGTTCTTCATCTCTTCTCCCCCCATAAGCATTAGTTGCTTTTGGTGGGATTCGAGAGTGAAGGATTTGAGCACTTGTGCTTTTGCCATTGCTTTTATGCATCGATTTGTACTCTCCACGAGGATTCGTGGAAGTGAAAGTTCGTGAGCTTGTTACTCTGGGTCTTTGGACCCTAGACGCCTTTTGTGGCGGCTGAGTCCTTTTGTGGCCACTTGGGAGCTCCCAATCCTTTTGTGGGTTGTGCCCCAAGATTGTTGTAAGGGACTCGATTTCCGCCAAAAAGGAAATCAATAGTGGAAGGTGAACCGAGCTTTTGGGCAAGGTTCATCGGAGAATAGGGTGAGACATTTATGGCGTCTTGAGTTTGAAACTCACACCCTCCAACGAGACGTACTCCCCTAAAAAAGAGGAACTCGGTAATACATCGTCGTCTCCGCGTGCCTCGGTTATTTCTATACCCGAGCTCTTTACTTATGCACTTTACATTGTGATAGCCTTCGTGCTTGACGTATCCCTTATTGCTATCATCTTGTTACTTGTCTTGCTTAACATAAGTTGTTGGTGCACATAGGTGACCTAGTTTATTTAGCTTGTTGGCTTGGTAATTTAAACATCTAGTTTTATTCCGCATTTATCGAGGCTAAACCGGAAAAGTTTTAAATCGCCTATTGATGGCCTTTCACGTAGTTACATGCGTGAAAAGTAAATGGGTTAGGTTGAGACTCCAAGTGCAGAGTGTGTAGTAAGTGGAAGACGTGTTTTCCCCACGAGAGGTGACTCGAGGGTTTAATATCGAACTCTCGGGGAATCAGTAGTGAAGATTTATCTTTCTATCCTTCTTTTGGTTACCTACAAAACAAAGTAAATGTTTTGGTCCTCAACCTCACCTAGTGGTTGTCAAGCACAAGGTGTGAGAATGATATCAAGATAATATGCAATGCAAACAAGAAATAAATATGCAATGGTGGTAAATAAATATGCAAGGATGGTGGTAGCAATGATAAATGATATTTTTGGTTTTATATTGTGAATGCAAGATGTAAAAGTGTTTTTGTATTTTTGGATTTTTAAATGGCAGAAAATGTAAAGTGGATAAAAGTTGTTGGAAAGGTGTTTCTTATGATTAAGAATGGACCGGGGTTCATGGTTTCACAAATGCACTCTCTCTTTAATAAAGTGGTAGACAATGGAACACTAGAGTTGACATATGAGATTACAACACAACAATTTAATGACAAGTTATAATTATATGGGCATCACGTCCTAACATAGAGACCTTTTGGTTATTAGTCTCTCTTATACTCCACCAAGATGCGAACTAAATCATAACACCTCAGTAATTAAGATAACTCAGAGTATAACAATAAGTATCATGACATGAAGTTAAAATAAGAACATGCTAGATCTAGTCATGGAGTAGTGGCAATGGTCACACCCACATCTCGGTAGCATGGTATTTCTTTTTATCCCTAGTGAGGCAACAAAGTAAGGTAGAGATACCCAAGTGGATCGCAGAACTTTCTCTCACGTTCACTGCACTAGCCACCCCCCGTTACTCCAACTAATGCACACGTTCCCCTCACACGCTCTCATAAACATGCTTGATCATGACAAGTAAATAAGAGCGGGGTACATAATATGCATCTATTTTCATAACTGAAACAAAACCATTGCAATCTCAAACATATATTAACTCATAAAAAGATCCACCACAAAGGTATTACATAGATGACCGTAATCATGTTCAGCAGCTCATACGGTACTAATTAGTGAAGCTCAAGAGAGAGAGATACATAAGTTACTTCCACAAACCCATAGTCCAGGGGTGGACTACTCCCTCTTCATCATGGAGACGGTGGAGAAGTCATTGGAGAAGATGCAGACCACGCCGGCAGCGCCCCGCCGGAGTTTTTCCCCTCCAATCTGCAGCTCCAGGTCTCTGTTTCATGGTTTCTGTGTTTCTGCGGCGCTCCTTCCAGAGAACGTCGGGGGGCTATTTTTATAGGCGGTTTTAGGTCAAAACCGAGTCAGTGGAGGAAAGATCGACGGCAACGGAGCTCCGAGGCCCAAAAGGAGGGGTCCCACGCGGCCCATGTACCTGGCCGCGTGGGCCCACCTATCTTGGCCCTCGGGTCTCCGCTTGTTTGCTTCCTTCGCTCCCAAGTCTTCTTCCTTCCAAAAATTGAAGCTCGTAAATTTGCAGGTCATTTGGACGTCGTTTGGGTCCCTGAAACATTAAAATATAGAAATAGGGTTTTCTGCCTGTGCAGGGTTAATTCCATAAAAATAGGAAACATATCAAATATTTCCAAAATCATTATAAAACAGTGATATAACCCTTATATGATGCAAATATGACTGGGATATAAGTAAAATAATGCAAAGTTCATGTATGCATTTTACATGCATCACCTATTCACCCCCCCTCTAGGCGACATCCTTGTCCTTTCAATTGGTATCAGAGTTTGGGCTCTCTTTTTGGGCTTTACCGCCTAGAGAGTAAAAGATGTCGTTTAGAGAATTAGTGCACGATCTCACTTTCATATTCGATGGCACAAATTATGATGTTTGGAAAATTCGCATGCTTAATCTTTTTAGGGAGATGGGTCCAAATTATATTGAGAGAATTGTAAATGTGGGTTTTTCTCCTCTAAAGGATTCCCAAGAATTATCTTTAGTGGATGAGGAAACCTCTCATCTCGATACTCAAGTATCTAATGGTCTCTTTTGTGTTTTGAGCGATGTAATTCTTGCATCAATCATGCCTTTTCGGAACGCTCATGAGTTTTGGACCAAGCTTCAAGATAAATATGAAGTGTCCAACATTATTGAGGATGATTGTTCTCCTTCCACCTCCGGCCGTGATGAGTTCACAACTTATTCCACTCCACCAACATGTGATTTGTCACAAGGTAATGGTATGGTGAGTGGTGATAGAAATTGCTTTGTTGATGGTGATTATTCTATTGACTATACTTCATCTCTATCTCATTGCAATGTTCTATCTTTGGACTTAAACTCCTCTAGCACTTCAAATGTCCTACATGCTAGTGTTGATAGTCCTTACATATCATGTATTAGTTGCTTAACTAAATATCATGATGATATGCTTTCTATGTCTTGTTGTCATGAAAACAATGCTTTCATTTCCTCTAGTACTTGTGTGGCTAACAATGTAGAGGAAACCCAACACTTGTTGGAACAAGACATGGACCTCAATGGTGTTTCAAGCAATTCTTCATCATCATCGTCCATTACTCACTTTTGCCTTATGGCTAGGGATTCAAAGGTATCTCCACCTTTGGAACCCTCTACATCTTGTGATGATGAGAATGAGGATTATTATGGATTAAAAGAGGATGATATTGACTCTTTTAAAAAAAAGAGTGAGATGGTTTTTAGTGCTTTCCCTAAAGGTAGTAAAGCTTGCTCTAATTTGTGTGAAATTTTGACTTATGCTATTAAGTGCAAGGAAATCATTGAAGAAAAGGGAAGGATCGAAAGAGAGGATGCTATGGAAAAAGCAACCTTAGAAAAATACTCTTGAGGAAGAGCATGAGTTTCGAGTGTCTCTTGAGGAGAAATTTGAATCTCTGATCAAACAAATGATCTTATTTTGCTAAAATCATTAAGGAAAGAGATCATGCTATTGCTAAATATAAAGTGCTTAAAAAAGAAAAGGTTGAATTTGGTGTTGGCAATGCTAGACTAATTGAAGATATAGAGAGACTTGACAAACCTCTTAAGGCTTTGGAGAGTGAACACTCTCTCCTTACCAAGTCTCATGATCAACTCCAAACTCAACTATCTAAAAATGATGTGCCTAGTTCCTCTACTCCCTCATGTGATCATGCTACTATTATTGAGGAAAATGCTAGGTTGAATAATGAGCTTGCCAAGTTGTTTTCTTCCATTTCTAATGCTAATGAAGTATCCCTTATTACTATCACCTTGTTACTTGTCTTGCTTAGCATAAGTTGTTGGTGCACATAGGTGACCTTCGTGCTTGAAGTATCCCTTATTGCTATCACCTTGTTACTTGTCTTACTTAGCATAAGTTGTTAGTGCACATAGGTGACCTAGTTTATTTAGGTTGTTGGCTTGTTAATTTAAACATCTAGTTTTATTCCGCAATTATCGAGCCTAAACCGGAAAAGTTTTAAATCGCCTATTCACCCCCCCCCTAGGCGACATCCTTGTCCTTTCAGAGACGACGAGGGACGATGAGGCTGAGTGGACGACAAACGGCTCCGCTGGCAAGGAGCACAAGCGTCCGGAGAACGAGCCCGAGCATCCGGAGAGCGAGAACGAGCAGCAGGAGAGCGCGCACGGCATAAACGCTCCCGATGACCAGGACGACTGTAACATCCCAAAATTGTAACCCAGCTTTATTAGTCAAAAATGTGGGCCAACAAAAACTTTTGTTTTTTTTATGTGTGCTTGCTTGTGTTTGCTTGTTTGTGTTGGTTGTTTGCTAAAAGAAAATTATGAAGAAAAGAAAAGAAACACAACAAAAGGTTTCCCACATAAAATCATGTGACAAAAGTCACACAAATTTTATCTTATTAAGAAAATCAAATTTTATTTTCAAAACAAAACTTCAGTGGGGTGACATGATGATCACTCCCACTTTACCCTTACATTCTTTTCCCTCTCTCTATTTTAAATTCTATTCTAAATCCTATTTTCAAATTTTCCAAATGTTTCTTTAACTTTGGAAAAAACCATCAAAATCATCAAGCTACACTTCCAAAGAAAATAATCCAGTGGTACCACAACCCTTGGAAAAATATTTGGAAGCAAACTTTGTAAATAAATTTCAGAAAATCAAATTTGAACTTGGTTCGGGTATTTGGTCGAGCACATGGTGATCACCACCATGTTCAACTCTGAACCGAATTCAATCCAAAAATTCGAGCTCAATTCAGTGCAATCAATCACTCCCGTAGCTTCCACTCCTTCCTCCCACCTCACACACGTGAATGATTGCGAAGGAAACGAGTTCGTTGACCCGGAGGTGGAGTGTGGCGTGCGCCACGCCGATGCCGCCCGTGGCGCACTGCCGCACGGGTCGTCCCCGTGGTGAGCAAGGACGCGACGCAGAGGCGACGCCGCGCCGTGCTCGACACCCCTCCCTCTTCCCTCTGCCTCTGGTCGACGTGACCCAAGCGCTGCAGAGCTCGCTGGCGTGCTCACCGTCCGCGACGCGACGCCACGCGCTGCCGTCCGGGATCGCTCTGTGGAGGAAGCAGAGGAGGCAGCGACGCGACGCCACGCTCTGCTCGACACACCACCTCTCCCCTCTGCACCTGCTCGAGGTGACCCAAGCACCGCAGCACACCCCACCCCTTGCGTGCACCCTCGCCACGCCACGGCCAGAGCGCGCCGCGCGACGCCACCCCTGCCAGGGTCAGCGAGGAACACCACCGCACCCTCTCCCCATTTGCCACCGCACTACGCCGTACCTGCACCAGCTCCGCGCCAATGGCAAGCTCTCCCACTCCCCAGCCCCATCCCTGCACCGCGTCCACGACGAGCCCGAGCTCGCCAATAAAAGGCCACCCGAGCCTCACCACCTCTCCACACCACCTCACGGCCACCACTCCACTCCACTCACCCCAGTACACCGCCAGGAGGGCGGATTCGCAGCCGCGGAAGCGCTTCTGCCCTTGCCCGTGCTCTGCACCTCGCCGGAGCAGAAGGTGGGCATCGATCACGGCCGAGCGTGCCACTCTCTCCCCCTCTCTTCTTTGCCCCGCATCCGTACCACCATTACACCCTAGCTCACCCGCCGCGTTTTGCCCGTGTTTCGTGCACAGCAGCGCCGCGGAGGACTCACCGGAGTTGGAGCACGGCCGCGGAGGAGGAGCTGATCACGCCGTCGTCGAGTGAAGCCGTCCCAGCACGCGACTCACCCCAGAGCTTCCCCACTCCCTCCGCCGTCGATCCCGTCATCTCCGCCACCACCCGAGGCCCTTAGGTGAGCTATCCATGCTCGCCACCGTCGCCGGCGCGGCGGCGTCGCCCGTTTATGGTCGTCGCCGTTCGTGGCCTCTGTGAGCCGTTGGATCTAGATCCAACGGCAGCTTACCCTTTCGTTTAGATTAGACACTGACTGGTGGACCCCACCCGTCAGCGTTTTAAACTTAAACCGCGCGCGAACCGTTTTCCACTGAGTCGCTGACGAGTGGACCCCACCCGTCAGGGATCTCTTCTTTATCCAGTATTTTCGAATTTGAATCCTCTCTGAATTCAGTACTGGACCTAGTTTTGAAATTCAATAACTCGAGTTCTAGGAATCCAAATAAATCAAACTCAACTGTTCTGGAAAGCTTATAAAATTCTTTAACTCACCAAAGTGGTCTCATCTCATTTAAATAAATAATAAAAATGTATTAATAAAAATGCTCCAGAAGGTTTAAAACACTAAACCATTTGTTTCTGGAGTTATATAAATCCAAATAACTCGAAACCAATTTTGGTAGCTTTGTATTAGGATCCTTTAGCTCCCCAAATTTTGGTAGAATTAATTGAGTAGTGTAAACTCCTTATCCTTTGGTTGAACTTCAGTGCACCCTTCTGCACTAAACCAATTAGTGTGATTTAATAGTAGGTCCAATTAAACTAAAACCAATTTTGTTAGGTCACATTCAACCAAGGTTAGTTACCCCTAAAAGGATTTAAATTTTGGAGCAACTTAATTGGTTTGGTAGCTAAAACTTGATTAAAGTCCTTCTGAACTAAAACAAATGTGTAGGGAGTTTGGTAACTCCAAATGACCCCAATCCAATTGGGTGGTCTTCTACACATCAGTAGCTATCCATAGAACTTTAGTTTGAAATTTTGTGACCAACATAGATTAAATGGTGAATTAATTGGTGTACAACTAGTTTCTGCCTTAGTTTGAAAACAATTAAATAAAGATTAATTCAATTAAATTAAAACCACCTTGTGTTGCTTGATGTGTGCAGTAGCTAATTATAGCATTTGTGATTGTAATGATGTGATGATGCTTGAGTTAGAGTAGTAATTGTTTGTCTTGCTTGTTTAACGTTTAGACGATACCGTTGACGGATTTATCGAAGAAGGAGGTTTCGTTGAACCCGAAGATCAGGACCAGTACCACTGTGTTGAACAAGGCAAGCTACTTCACTGAGCTTGCATTTATATACATCTATTTTAGTCTCAAGAGTTATTCCAAGAAATCAATGATTTTAGAAAAACCCCTTTTGCAAAATACCTGAAAACTATTTTGCCACCTTATGTAGAAGTATAAAGTAGTTGTTTAAAACTATAAGTTGGGAAAAACAATGTTTTTCAAAACTCCTTTGAAGGTACTTGGATGAAGGTGAAATGCCGAAAGGTCGGTATTAAGTTGGAGAATGGTGGTGTTGTTTTGGAAAAGTGCACATTGTGTCCTAATACTATGGCGACCAACCAATAACCGGTGCGACCACATTTACCCACATATGGGCAAGGGCGTAGTCATATAATTTGCTCGTGTTAGTACTGGATGCCTCAATAACGAGGATAACCTCGTTCCATGAGGGGATGGTCTGAGGACCTACCCCCTGACCTGGGTCCTCTTAATAGAAGTCTACCGGAAGCCGGTATGAGAGTAAAGAAGAAAGAGGATTGAAGGGCTCCCTTGGGTCCGCCGGGCAGAACTACGAGTCCTCACACTTAGTTTCTGAGGATTTAAGTGTAGATGGAAAGTGTCGTAGAGGCAGGGTCCTATACTAGCATGAGCAAAGGACAGGCTATGGCCGGGAACTCAACTTCGCATACCTCTGGTATGGCGGGACGTGGCTGACACGATGAGTGACCGGATGGGTGTGGGAAAAGCGTGCTACCTCTGCAGAGGGTAAAACTATTCGAATAGCCGAGTCCTCGGATATGGACAGTTGGGAGGCTGTCTTAAGACATGTGCAAGTTTTATAAAATATTGAGTTTTGAAAGGAAAATGAAGTGGAAAGGATTGCATACCTGTACCAATGAGTTGGTACGAGGTTGTGATGGGTTTGGGAACCATGATTTGGGATATGGTTGGATACCGGAGGAGTTTCGGGGAAACAGCTAAAATGATGTCTTCTTAAAGGATAGTTGTAAAAATTTCTTCTTACCCCTTTTTAGAAAAGACTTTCTTTTAAGATGTTTCAAAGCTAAGTAAAAGTTTTCAAACTAAAACTAGTGCTTACTCTAGTTGGGGTAGTTTGCGAGTACAATCAAATGTACTCACATTGGTTTCGTCCCTGGCTATTGTCTTAGCCAGATTTCGAGGAGCCCTACGTTGAAGAGGAGTTTGGCGACGTCTATGCGAACTAAGATCTTCATAAGCCAGCTGCCTGTCGGGTGCTGTTAGGATGGATTAGCCCTACTACCGTAGCTTCCGCTGAATAAAGATGATTTGGCCCTTGAAGGCACCTATGTATAATTAGGCCAGTATGGCCATGTGTGTAAGACTTGAAACTCGGTATTGTATGGATGTAAACTTTGATATTCAGTTCGGATTATGTGCAACGACATACTGATCACGGGATCGTTGTGTTAAGCATAATCGGGTATTTCGGACGGCTAGTCCGGGGTCCCCACAACGACGACATCGGATGCATCTGAAAGGCCCACGACATGTGCTGACCTGGTGGCCACGCTCAAGGCAGCGAAAACACCTCCCTCGAGCCCAACGCTTGAAGGCGAGGCTACGGTCGAGACCTTCTTCTCGAGACGGAGACGATGGCGCGCGGACCGGCCGGCCGCCCGGACCCACCTGCACCAGCCTTTCTCGTCATCTAGAGCAGCAACAACACCAGAGAGGCCGCCGCACGGCTCCGCAGGAGCCACCTCAATATGGCGCACATCAGTGTTGCCGTGAACCGAGCCGGAAACAGCGCCGTTGGTGGAGGCCATCGAAATCTGCGGAGCCAACTCTGCATCGCCGTCGACGTCCTCGACGGAGCTCTCGTCGGTAGAGACCGGGCCGCCCAAGGCAGCCGGCGGCAGCGACAAGGACCCAAGGCCCTCGACCACCACCGCGGGGTCGGACCCAAGCTGCCCATCGGACAGGAGAGCCGAGGCGACGGGCAACGGGGCCATGGCGGCCGCACTCGCAGCCGTGGAGCGCTTGACCAACATCGGCGTAGCTTCTGCTGGCTGGGCCGGCGACGCTGCGGGCCAGGACTGGGAGCTCGAGCCAACAGGGAGCTGCTCCATGGGCAACGTCGTCAGGTCGGAGGAGGTGGCGGTGAGGGGTGCGGGGGCGGCGGCAGACAAGGCCGGAGCTGCTGCCATTGCTCCCACGGGCCGGTGCTGGGAGCTCGAATCTACGGGAGGAGCTGGGGCAGCGAGCGGCGGAGCCGGAATGCCCGTCTTCTTGACCTTGGGCGAGCGCTTGACAAACATCCGTACACGGATGGCGGGATCAGACTTGCGGGAGGCGAGGACGGCCGCGGCGAGCGCGGCGGCGCGAGCGGAGGCGTTGGGCGACGACGAGGCCAGGGCGACCGCCGTCGCGAGCATGGGGACGAGGCAGGAAACTCCGGGAGCACCGCGGCATCAACAGTCGAAGCCCCTACATGCCGAGCAGCGGGATGGAGAGAGGGAGCCGTGGGGGTGCCGGATCTGGTCGCGGCGGCCGGAAAGGATGCTGGACGGAGGAGATCAGGGCGCCGGCGGCGGCAGCACACCCCAGGTCGCCATGGTCGCGAGAGCCTTAGGTTAGGCTTTTGTTCCCACCGTTTAGCTAGTTACTGTTTTAAAAAGGATGTCTTGACTTTGTCTAAATTTAGATGTATCTACACACTAATACATGTCTAAATACATCCAAATTTAGATAAATCAAAGACATCCTTTTCCGTACGGAGGGAGTATAAGACAAGTCTAAGCACCCAGGTCGAAGGTAGGCATGCCATTCAGAGCTCTAGTACGTACGGATCACCTATTCTTAACTATTTGCCGATGATTGATTGCAGCACTGAAGCTACATCCTACCTACTCGATTGATACAACGAGGCTGATGGGATGGGATTATACATGCTTCGTGAAAATACAGGCAGCAATGTCTTCAATTGTACGCTGGATCAGGTTTTACCATATGCAAAACTACCACATCCAGTTCTAGGATCATCGGCGGAGACGCTTTTCAAAAACCTTATCACCCCTCTACTGAGGCAAGATCTCAAATATGGAGGTCTGCTTTCCCGGTGCACATAACACAAACATTATGCGGTGGAAGAAATATAGCCTGTGCCAAGCAATCATATGCTTATTATTGACATAGAGGCTGGGGCGCCCCTCGGCGCGCCTCCTAGCCGGTCATCTGCGACCCAATGATCATTTAAATAATAACACTTTCGGCCAGCTGAAACGGGCAGATTGCAGCAACACTAAGAAGCATGTTTCTCAAAGAGGCAGAGATCCAAACTGGATTCCTGAAAAAACACGCAATATATAGAGGATGATGTTGTACGTACGCACTCTGAATCCTAACTGAACATGAACATACTCCCTTTCGTTCTGCAAACAAAAGAACAATTGTATACAAAATTTGTTCTAATTTAATGCTTACAAACCATGAAGATTGCAGCACTCTTACAACAAAAAGGCCCTTTACACAATCCTAAGCGCACTTTCTTATAACATATACTAAGTGACCAAACCCATAAATTCAAATATGATCCCTACACTATTGACCAGCTTTATCTCATGAACTTGATTCAACTCACAGCTTGCAAGTGAAAATTTGAAGTTGCCGAATATGAAACGATTTACTAAAAGAATCTGTTGAGTGTCTCTTCTTGTCTGATCTCAGATGTGAAACTGAAAAATTATGCTGCTGAGACACTGCATAACTGCCTCCAAGAGTAAATGCATACTGCCAATGTGCCCGCGGCTTTAGATGGTGGCATAGTGCACAGCTAGCTCAGCCTGAACCCATCAGATATTTCTACAAATAAGCATATAGAATCAGCATATTATGTACCATATTCTGTGGATAAATAAGCATATAGAGGTGTGTTTCTTATCCAACATTTGTACCTAAATAGAGTTTGCTTAGATACAAGGAGAAACAAGCCAACATGTTGACCATGGAAAGGCATATAGTAACAATTAGAGTCTTACAGGAATTTCCATAGCTTGTATTTTTATAGAAACTAATAAATAATAATGAAGGATTCTAGCGACTACAGGTGTAGGTGCAAATATCAAACCGCTGTATTTATATCGGATAATGTTAACCATTTGGTTTTTAGACGATCTGATAATTATTTCAGGCAATTATAAGAACCGGTATTTCACAATCTTGATGTAAAACCTTTATCAATGCTTTTGGAAAAGCATACTGTGGCATTTCTTTTGATGAACACCACATAACGATCAGATTAGTCTACAAGTTGCTGTGCTGCAGTGTGCTTCTTTGATATCAAGTTCAGAACAATCCTAGAAGCCCAGTTGACAGTACCTACAACAGCATACCCACAGCAAGAGTAGTCAAAATAAAGTGTGATACAATTTTGCCAACCAAAGCTACTAATGCAAAAGGCTGCAGTTTCACCTACCGTCATAACGACCAATGCCGACAGCGCGACGGACGGCACAATGGACTTGGGGTGCCGCATCGCAATGATAGCCGCCATGATGAACGTCTTGTCGCCAATCTTCAGCCAGCAAGGCATAAACACGCAACACCATATGAGTACACGGGCAGCAGAGCAAATGCACGAACACTCCTTCGCGTGAGGCAGGTTTTGTATGATTCATGTAGCAATTTTGTTTTATTTTTATTCGAAGAATAACTTAACTTGGAAGTGTGGGTTTCAAAATATCATTGGTGTTGTATTCAATAGCATGAATCTTTTCATTAGAAGAAAATATGGTGTTGTATAATCCTGTGCGTGAGGCAGGTCTGGCTGTACAGTAACAGCGCCTGGTTACAATTTCAGAAAACAATCACCGGGTAGCAAGCCAATTATTTTCATACCAGAAACTACTATTCCTACTACTGAAAAGTTCTAGGTTTGTTTAAGTTACTACAAAAGAATGTGTGTTGTAGCAGCTGCAACACGACATAGTCAAAGTAGCAGTACCAATATGTCTATAAAACAGATACAATATAGAATAGATATGTTAAACAAAAGCACGAACATAATATTACATGGTGCATAATAAAAACATATTATTTGGAGGCTCAATTTGAGCAACTCAAAATTAATATTTGGCCATTGATGAGTTTCACACCATGAGTTTACTGGCATCAAAAAAGGAATATATGTTCTCATAAATGGCATGTAGTGTAAGGAATGAACATGGAAAATTTGAGGTTACGAGGGAAGAACGGAGGGAGAGATGACAGTCTCAAACTTGTGGACCTACTGGTAACAAAAGAAATAATATTACTGTCTCAAGGTTGTGTTCTTGCATTTGATTTTTTCCACATGCAAATAAGGAACCATTATTACACAAGTTTGACAGCCTAACATTAGACATAGAGCAAGAGACTGACTGATAATTAGCAGAGGAATCAGAAGCATGACCAGGAAAAGAATAAGAATGTTCAATGACTTAATTAGCAGAGGTGATTGACTTACCAATAATGACAACCATGCTTGAGCCGTTAACCTCAATGACTGAAAGACCCACATATGCCAAAGCATACTGTGCAGAAAGGTTCCCGATACTGAGTACAACACCCCCTGCTATTGCAAATTACATTGACGGCCAGCTGTCCCTTGTCACAAAATTCATTCAGAGTTAGTAAACACATCATCTTTTTATCGAGAGTTTCTCAAGAAATAACAAGAAAATTAATCTGAGAACCACTCCAATGCAGCTTAAGAAGCATAATTAAATATGTCAAAATCTCTAGAAGTACAGCCAGACTGAATCCACGAAAAAACAATTGTCGAGAAGCGTAACAAAATAGCCAAAATATCTTGAAGTACAGCCTGACTCAATCCAGAAAAATCAATCTGGTGGATGGTACAGTTCGGCAGGAACAAGAACATATCGAAAAAGAGTTCAAAATTTCTTAGCCTGCGTAATATCATCCCCTCATCCCACTTTACTTTTGTACTTGTGGGGCATAGCTAATATAGATAAATAGTTATGACTAACAATATACTTACATCAATGCTATCATTTCCCTAGGCTAGCTCTTCCTATTCATGATGCCTACACATATTAATCTCCTGCTAATTATTTTCACGAGAATAGACCAGATCACCAGACTAAAAAGCCTTCCAATGAGTGGTTAAAATTTGTAAAAAAACAACTTTGAGGTTAAGTTGAGGGAGCCAGATATAGAAATCAAACAAAGAAGGATGCACGGGAAGACAAAACTGAAAGGGCTTATTTGGGGAACAGGAACTCACCCTGTGTTTCTCCAATGATGAGGCGCAAGGGCGGGTGCTCACACGTCGAGACAGCTTGCGCGGGCGGCGTGTCGTCGTGGTGCAAGGTGAACGCTGTCGCTGCTGAGCAGGCTCTTGAGCTGCACATGCAAGGAGTAGGTCGTGAGCTAGAGAAAAGGGGGATCAAAATGAGGGTGTATTAATTTGTCAGAGGGTGGTGAGGGAGGGAGAGGAACCTCAGATCTTGTAACTGAGAAGAGACACAGCCTCTTTCACGCATCGCACTCCACAGGAGAAGTATGACGAGCCATTGCGGCGCCGGTTGCAGCCTGTGGCCCCAAAATCTGCAGCCCCCTACACTGAACCAAACATCAGGTATATATAGTACAAACTTAGGAACGTCACAAATTTGAGGAGAGGAGGCAAGAAATAAATGCCATAACTGCAAATACATAGTAAGGAGGCAAGAAATATAATTTCAGGAGAAGCACTCCAAACTCAATATCACTATCAGAGCCAAGAAATAACTCTTATTCATTACCTTGATTACATTACCTGGGCACTGTTATATCTATTGATTTCATACATCCTAGAAATTTTGAGTTAAAAAATGAGATATCTTCCAGCAGACTTTGTTCGTTCAAGTCCGATGAATTACAAACAAAAATGGCTATCGTAAATTGGAAGGACAACTCCAAATGAGGCCTCAAAGAAAATCAGTTTCTTCAAAAGAACAAACTGACCTCATGCAAACAATTGAATGCCACTACTAATTCAACTTAACGAGCCCACCAATATAGCAGCATGCCAAATAATCTAGTGACATTGCAACTTTCATTTAGGAGGGAAGCTAAAAAAGCGAGATAAACATACTTGATGCACTCCATGTTTGTTATATCTCCAATTGGGTGATAATTTTTCCGCTCCTCATTAGCAAGATGCTGCTGCAGCCACGACAGCTGAAGTACGCCGCCTCTGGCAACGAGCGCAATCACGTGGTTTAATTTTGGCTAAGAGATAACAGAAGCAAATGGCAACATAAGAGAAAATAAGTGCAAGGCAAATCACCTGTTGTGACCTGCAATCTGCGAGCTGTGATGAGCTCCGGCTTAGTGCGAAGTCCCGACGGTCACGACGAGCGCTTCTTACCTTCATGTAGCACATAGTATTAATTAAAGTAAGTAGCAGCCTAAATATTTGCGAAATTGATCATTGGTTTAGAAGCTCCAAGGTTGGTTCCCAAAATCTGAAATATCCCATGATGTTTCTATTGCAGACGAGTAGATGCATTGGAATTTTAAACTAACTCTAGCAACACATGCACTCCCTTCTAAACAACAAAAATCACAAACGGGGCATGAAACAAAACCTGGTTGGTGGATTAACGCACAGAGTGTGACAACACCGAAATGGAGCTCTCAATTTCCCACAGAATCCTCTTCGAAACTTGCACCTCCAGAGTCAACTCTGATGATCCAGCTCACACCCACCATGCCATCAAATCATCCACAATCGTTCCCATTGTTCACGGAGACCACCAAAAGAAGGTTTCAGTATCAATATTGAGACAGAAATATGAGAGAAGTATTGTTCCTACACACCTCTTAGCAGACTCCCCAACTCTTTGTGAGGACGAACACCTCCCTGACCCTGCCGCCTCCCTGTCTCCCATCCAACCTCGATGTGTCCCCGTACTACACATCAGCCGGATCTCCTCCATGGGAGCCGGTTTGATGGAAGAGGGTAGAAGAGGAAGGCGGTCCATCTCCCACTCGATCGCCCAGATCCGCCGCTCCTCCGTCAACCGCACCGGACTGCCGCAAGAGGATGGGATTGGGGCTCACCTTGGCTCGATGTTTTCGTCCATCTCCATGGGGGAGGCATTCCTCAACCTCCGCCACGATTCGAGCAGCGGTGTGGCGCCGGGAGCCTCTTACTTACCACCAGCTGCAGTGCGGACATGGCGGAGCGCGCGAGCGGCTGTCCGGCGTAGGATGGGAAGGGAGTGTGGTGCGAGGGGAGAGAAGCGTGCTGGAGGCGGCGGCGGCGGCACAGGAAGAGCGGGAAGCGTGCTGGGCTAGGGTTGCTCGTCGGCCTCTTTTTCCTCTGCTGGCAATCAATTGTTCTCTTCCCTAGTCGCATTGTGACAGGTGGGCCAACCAGCGGGATGAAGAGCGAGGCCCGAGCCCAGCCGTTGCGATCGAAAAGGACAAAACATGAGCGCCACGTGGACAGCGCGAGGAGGCGCCCAGGGGGTGGACACTTGCTTGTTCTCAATGACACATAGAGTTGGTGCACCAAGCAAAATTTAATTTTACACGAAAATATGTTATAATTAACTTGAACTAGAATTCGATTCACAAAACATGTGCGGCGAGGCGGGTGGAGCAGGGGCATATCTAGGGGGGGGGGGGGGGTTCCATGGGTGCCATGGCACCCCTAAAAAACTGGAGTTCTTTTAATCCAGTACCAATAAGTCTAATTTTTGGCGCATTACATGTGTTAAACATACTCACCCATGGCACCCCCTAAAAAACTGGAGTTCTTTTAATCCAGTACCAATAAGTCTAATTTTTGGCGCATTACATGTGTTAAACATACTTGCCGATGGTATTTAAGCTATGAAACTTGAGTCTGGCACCCCAGCGGTTTAGTTCTACATCCGCCACTGTAGAGGAGGAGTGTGGGTGAATCTAATTCTCTCCGCTTCTCACCCATGTAATGGATATTAGAAAAGCATCCCTTATGTGGTTAAACTTTCAACCCCTTATAAGACATGCAAATATGAATGAACATTTTCTAGGATTTAGCAGACTAAATAGATACAAGCCCATAAAATCCAACACAACACTCTTATGTTTTTATAGACCGTTGCGAGAGTATGACGCACTTCCACATGTGGAGTAATCTCGATACTCCCGTGTCATTTTGTCTATCTAAAAATTGCAGAAAATTATGAGGAAAAACACAACATTTATACTTGGTGCAAGCTATGTGGCGAAAGTTGAAATATGTAGCTTGCGAAAAGTATAAAGCCGGTCGACTACTGGCAATATTGATAGCTAGATTTGGTCTTTTCATTATGTGTGTATTACGTGAATATTTTTTAAATAATAAATGTATGGTCTATCAGTGTTAGTACTATTTTTTCATATTTGCATAAAATTAGAGCAACGATTGTCAATGTCGGGCCCTCCAGGACGATACGACTCCATCTTGGTTAATACGTGCTGTTCAGGCCTCTACTGGGCTGAATAAAATGTTGTTGCATCTCATCGGTCAAATTTTGGCCCACGTACAGTCGAGAAGGATCGCATTGCTTTTTCTTTTCTCCGGAGCCGTGGGTGATTCCTAACGGACGCTCAATGCGTCGCTAATCGACATCACGAGTACCCTGGATACCAAACGAGTTCTCTTGTTCGCCCATAAGTGGGCCGGCCCAGGTACGTTGATTTCGCTTTGGTCTTTTCCGGTTTTAGGAACATTCCAGAAAGTTCTTGCTGGTTTTTTTTGGTTTATTGTTTTTTCTGAGTTTGCTCGTTTATATGTTTTCGTTCTTTCTTTTATTTTTTTAATCTTTTAAAATTCATGAAGATTTTCATATTTTTGAAAATGTTTCACTTTTTTAAAAATGTTCCTTTTATAGAATGGTTCATTTTTAAATTGGTTCAGATTTCAAAAAAAATCATATTTAAAAATGTGCATTTCTAATATGGTCCAGATTTTGAAAAATGTTCATTTTTGAAGAAAAAACGTTTTTGGAAATGTTCATTTTCTGTTACCTTCATTTTCGGTCTATTATCATTTTCGGTTCACCAACATTTTGGTTCACCCTTTTGGTTCTTCACCTGCATTTTTGGTTCACTTTTTTTTCCGTTTCAATATTTTTCGGTCCCATGACATTTTTGGTTCATTTGCTTTTCTGGTTCATCTGCATTTTCAGTTCACCAGCATTTTTGGTTCACCTTCATTTTCGGTTCTTCACATACATTTTCAGTTCATATTATTTTCGTTTCACCGGCATTTTAGATTCACTATTATTTTTGGTTCACTAACATTTTCGGTTCACTGTTATTTCGATTCACCGGCATAGTTATGTTTCACTTTTTTTTAAATGGTTCATTTTTTAAAATGATTCATTTTTTAAATAGTTCATTTTTTTAAACGTTTCATTTTTAAAACGGTTCATTTTAAAAATGGTTCATTTTGAAAATGGTTCATTTTTTAAAACGGTTCATTTTAAAATGGTTCATTTTTAAAACGGTTCATTCTTAAAAATGTTCATTTTGAAAATGGTTCATTTTTTTTAAATGGTTAATGGTTCATTTCAAAAATGGTTCATTTTGAAAATGGTTCATTTTAAAAAGGTTCGTTTTTAAAATGGTTCATTTTTTAAAACCGTTCATTTTGAAAATGGTTCATTTTTTAAAATTGTTCTAATTTCAAAAAATGTCCATTCTAAAAAACATTGTGACGCATCTCGCTCCTACATTCGCTCGTGCCGAAATTTTGTGCGCAAACCAAATTTGTCAAGCAGTCGTAAATTTTTTGGTTCACTCGAATTTATCTATGATGTACGTTCGCTATCACAAAAAATTTAAAAGCTAACAACCTTTGCGGTCGTACCAAAACCAGTAAACGAAAAGCGATCTACATCGTAAAATGGGCCAGGCCCACGATCGTTGCCTTACAGCGAGAGCTACGCGTCAGGAGCCAGAAACGACGCGAAGAGCGCCGTACGTGGCGTGTGGGAAAACCTATACATCGCCTTACGGCGACGCGCTGCAGGCGCGCGTGGGAAAACCTATTCATCGCCTTACGGCGACGCTGCAGGCCCAGTCCGGCGTGTTTGTTTTCTTTGTTTCTTTTCTTTTTCTTTTTTCTGTCGTATTTCTTTTCTTTTCTGTTTGTTTCGTTTGTTCTTTTTTTATTTTCGATTTTTCTTCATATTTTTCGGAAATTGTTCAAAATAAAAATTTGTTCAGATTCGAATTTGTTCAGATCTGAAATTTCGTTCAGATTCGAAATTTCTTTAAGATTCGAAATTTCGTTCAGACTAAAAAATCGTTCAGATTCAAAATTTGTTCAAATTTGAAAATTGTTCAGATTTTAAAAATTGTACGGATTTTATATTTTTTATTCTAATTTGAAAATTGTTCAATTTTGTAAAAAAAAACGGTTATGAAATTTGTTCGGATTTGATTTTTGTTCAAATTTGAAAATTGTTCAGTTTTTAATTTTTTGTTCAGATTTGAATTTTGTTCAAATTAGTTTTTTTGTTCCGATTAAAAAAAAAATCAGATTCAAATTTTGTTCAAATTCGAATTTGTTCAAATCAGAAATTTTTCAAATTTGGTTTTGTTCAAATCGAAAAAAAAAATTAGATTCAAATTTGTTCATATTTGATTTTTGTTCAGATTTAATATTTTTAAATTTATATTTCGTTCAGATTTGAAAACAGTAGAAAACGGAAACAAAAAACTGTAGCTTTTATATTGGGCGCTCCATATTCGGCCCATGAAGGACCTCCCTTCAGGCGACGGGGCGCACAAGCGTCGCCTGAAGGCGACGTACATCACCTCCTGTGGCGTGTGGAAGGGCAAATCCTATTTGCCGCTCTTTGCGACGCGGGAGGTTCGCGCCGCATTAGGCCGACCCACTTCGCGTTTTTTCTCTTTTTCTTTCTGTTTTTCCTATTTCTTCTTTTTTGTGTTTCTTTTTAAAAATGTTTTTTTTGACAAATGTTCAGATTCAAAAATTTGTTCACATTCGAAATTTTTCAGATTCAAAAATTTGTTCAGATTCAAAAAATTGTTTAGATTTGAAAATTTGTTCACATTTTTAAATTTGATCAGATTCAAAAATTTGTTCAGATTTGAAATTTTTTCAGATTCGAAAGTTGTTCAGATTAGAAATTTGTTCAGATTCAAAAATCTGTTCAGATTCGAATTTTATTCGGATTCAAAAATTTGGTCAGATTCGAAATTTTCAAATTTTCAAGTTGGAACAATCTCATATTTGAACAAATTTCAAACTTGAACAAATTTTAAACTTGAATATTTTACAAAAAAACACATTTTAAAAAAGAAACAGAAAATAAAAAACAGAAGAATAAAATAAAAAAAACAGAAAGGAGAAGCGGAAAACGCGAATTGGGCCGGCCCAGTGCGGCGTAGGGGTGTTGAAAGGACAATGATGTCGCCTAGGGGGGGGTGAATAGGCGATTAAAACTTTTCCGGTTTAGGCATGATAATTGCGGAATAAAACTAGGTGTTTAAATTAACAAGCCAACAACCTAAATAAACTAGGCTCACCTATGTGCACCAACAAATTATGCTAAGCAAGAAAAGTAACAAGGTGATAGCAATATAGAATACTTCAAACACGAAGGCTATCACAATGAAAAGTGCATAAATAAAGAGCTCGGGTATAGAAATAACCGAGGCACGCGGAGACGAGGATGTATTCCCGAGTTCCTCCTTTTTAGGGGAGTACGTCTCGTTGGAGAGGTGTGAGGCACCACAAAGGTCGATCTCAACGCCACAAAGGCTCACCCTACTCTCCGATGAACCGCACCACAAAGGTTTGGTTCACCTTCCACTATCGGAATTCCTTCGAGGCGGAATCCGGAGCCTTTCAACAACAATCCGGGGCACAACCCACAACGGGATTAGAGGCTCCCGAACAGCTACAAGTGAGCACACAAGGGTCTCAACCACCACACGGGCGTCTAGGGTCCAAAGACCCAAGAGTAACAAGTTCACAAGCTTTCAACTTCCACGAATCCTCGTGGAGAGCACAAACCGATGCACAAAGCAATGGCAAGAGCACAAGTGCTCAAATCCTTCACTCTCAAATCCCACCACAAGCAACTAATACTTATGGGGGGAGAAGAGAGGAAGAACAACGAAGAATACAACAAATGGAACTTCAAGAACTAGATCGAAAGGGTTCCCTCACTTAGAGGAGAGATGGATTGGTAGAAATATAGATCTAGGCCTCCTCCTTCAATCCTCCAAATATCAACAAGTTTGGGTGGAGGGATTGGGAGTAATCGAAGAAATGAGCTTGCAACAATGGAGGGGAATAAATTATGGGCGAGCTTAAGAGCTGGAGGTAGGTGGAGGGGTAGGCCGTTGGAGAAACAGGGGACCGGATATTCCGGTCCAAGTTGGGGCCGGAATATCCCCCCCCCCCCCCCCGGAATATCCGGCCTAGAACACAAAAGGTCCGGCCCAAATGTCCGGTTTTACGAGAGGCTCGCACTCTGGGCTCGAAACAAGGTAAAACCACTTTTTAGGGCCGGAATATCCGGCCCCCGACCCCGGATATTCCGCCCCCCGGATATTCCTGTTGACAGAAACAGAGATACGAAAACAGCAATATCTTTTTCATCCGGACTCCGTTTTCGATGATCTTGGCCTCGTTGGAATCGTAACGAAGAGCACAATAAGATCATGCAGAGAAACATCATAGTCCAACAATGGAGGATAAAACCAAATGGGAAAAGGTTAGACCTCTCGATAAAAGAACAACTGATAAAACCTCCATACTAAAACCGCAATATGTTTCTCATCTGGACTCCGTTTTCTATGATATTGGGCTTGTTTGAAGATACTCACAAGCTCTACAAGATTATGCATATACACATCATAGTCCATCATGTGAGAAGGAATCCAAATGTAGAAAGGTAAAACCTCTCTATAAAAGATGAACCGGCAAAACCTCCAAAACGTAAAACGCAATAAGTTTTTCATACGAAATCCGTTTTCGGTGAACTAGATCTTGGTATGGAGATGAGCACAAGCTCTAAATTCTCACATGGATAAAAGCCAAATAAGAACCAAGAAAGATGATGATGCCAAGTATGCAAAGGTTTGAGCTCTCCACAAAGATGCGATCAAGTTACTCACTTGAGAGCCCTCTTGATAGTACGCCGTCTATCCTATAACCCGGTCTCCTACTAACACCATGAGACCGGTAAAATAGAAACCCTATCAAGATCATACCTTTGCCTTGCGCATTCCACTTGAGCTAGATGATGACGATCTTGACTCCCTCAAGTTGGAACAGCTTTCTTGATTGTGCTTGCTAGCACATGCTTGATGAAGACTTCTCCAAATACTCCCCCATACACCATTATGGGAGAGTCTTGCTAAACTCCGTCTTCATGAATCCACTTGCACTTCATCTTCTTATCTTGATATATATGATGGCTTGGAGATAACATGAAGTTCACTCAATCTTCTTTTCCAAGCCATGCTTGTAATAAGCTCAACTCTTCACATGACCATTCTTCATATAAACCCTTGGATGGAACCTTGGTCATCATGTAATCTTCTAGAGTCCAACACATGAACTCCAATCTTTTCCTATGGACAAGATCTACAAGAATATCTCAATGCAAACATTAGTCCATAAGGATTGTCTTTAATTACCAAAACCACGCATGGGGCAACACATGCACTTTCAATCTCCCCCATTTTGGTAATTGATGACAATCCCTTTTACGAGGGTTTATATAATGAATTAAGCAACCATGAAACACAAAGAGCAAGGATGCAAGAGCAAGAAAGGCAAATGCTTAAGAACGAAACTAAAACATAAAACCAAATTCCCTTAAACCCTCTAAACTTCTCCCCCATTGGCATCGATTGCCGAAATGGGAGGAAAAATTTAGAACGCCAATATAGTAAGGGCTCCCCCATAATGTGTGCATTTCTCATAATATTAGTGAACTCAAATGCACATATCCAATGACGAATAATTGGGAAGGAGATCAAACTATATTGAGGATCCAAAGTTTGCAAAAGAAAAACAAATTGAAAGATACTTCGACAAAAGAAGTAACCAACCAAAGGATCCGAAAAAGTGTTCTAAAAATCAAGAGGGAACTCCCCAAGGTACGTGCACAAAGTAGGATTTTCATTTTAATATGTTGTGCACAACATGGAATCCTCACTTCCTCTTATATCATTTTGAAATACAGACAAGTGCAAGAAGGCTTAAAGATAGAAAGGAAGCAAAACAACTTGCAACAAACAAATGTTGAGCAACAAGAGAAAGAAGCGACGAATAAAGACTTGCTCAACCGAAAATAGATGGGTGTGATAAGGAGATACATTTTAGGAGACTAATGCAAAGATGAGCGTAGCATCAACATAGGCGTTCAATATAAGTGGCACATAGTGCATATCATGTCTTTCCATAAACACAACCCAAAAGATGGAGCAAATAGGTCCACAAGCTTATTAAGGTCCAAAAAGTAATACCAAAAGAAAAACAAAGCTTGTACCTTTTAGAGACCACCAAAGAATCAAAAGCAATAAAAGGTGGTCACTAACAAAATGGAATACCAAATAAAGATGTAACTACTCTCATGTGTATAAGTTTCTAAGTAGACATCAATCATGAAGATATAAGTCCACAAAGAAACATGCACACAAAGTAGATACTACGGTGAAGAACATGATATCCAAGTGGAAGTCATATATATACCAATAAGATCATTGCTTGAAAGCATAGCACAAAGCTCAATTTTATCTTAGAAGGATATATATGAACTTCCAACACATACTCATCATAGCATCAACAAAAAATATCCACAAGGGATAAGGTGAAAAATGGGATGCCCCGAGAAAGATAACAAGTATCGCAAAAGGCAAATGATTTCGAAAAGCATCAATATTGCATATGTGAGACATAGAGTAGAAAGTGCTAGATTAACATATATGGGATTGATGAATCATGAAAATGATTATATAAATTCCCCTTGATATGTAATCATCCCTGCTTGCCCACATTTGCAACAAAGTTGTTTTGCAAGAACCAAATGAATTGCAACAAAAGAGATTCATGCAATGAAACAACCTACACAAGGTTGAAAGCTAGAAAAAAATGCATGAGGTAGATACTTGTTACCGAGATAGCATTGGTGATGTAGAAGATAAGAGTTAACGATCATCCAAGCGTGGCTCCAATAAGCACATGGTGATAACACCTTCCTTGTAGATGAGACAAGCTTCCAATGCATCTCAAGTGTACCTAAAACAAATTTAAGTACAACATGGTACCCAAACTCATTGGGTCCAAAGTAGTTAGAGCAACTACAATACATAGGACAAACTCCACATAAATATGTGCATATTGACATGAAATTGAATTTCATGCACATCTTAGCCATTTATGATTTGATGGAGTTTATCTTATATATTGGATCAACGAAAGTAAGCATGCCATAAGATATACATATAATAAATATGCATGCACATGACGTTCAAGAACCAAACGAGATACAATTTGGACAAAACACCAATTAAACCAACAAAACACACACAAGTGTGACAGAAAACAAATTGCCCAAATTATATCAAAGACCCAAATCAACACATGATTGAAGATACTACTATGAAAAGATACCAAATGAAAGTGAAGTAGCAATTGATGAAAATACCATCAAGGTATAAACCAAACCCTCTACACTTTTCATGATGGCACAAGGTACGAAGACGAAAAATGTTTGTCTTCCAAAGAGACATGTCATCGGGATAAAAAGCCAATTGAAGACAACTAAAGTTCAAAAGCATATAGGATTGCTTCCCAAGATTTGTGCATTATTTATGATCTTGCATTTGAATACAAATGCACACAAATGGGATCATCACTCTCCATACATATTATTCAAACACTAGTCATGTTCAAGGAAAGCAATAAATATCCAATACCAATTTAAAGACTGGTGTTCTACTCAATGTAGGATAGCTTCTCCAAGAATAGTGCATTATCTAGAAGTATGTCTTGAATGTAAATGCACAAGGATGGGATCATTGTTTTTCCTAACTCAAGAAAGCACAAAATAATTTTGAGTAGAGCAAAAAGGATCCAAAAGATGCAAGGAGGACAAATGAGAGTTAGATCAAAACAAATCCTTGCCGCTAAAATAAGGCAATTCAAAGCAAGAACCAATATGAAGATGATCTACAAATTCCACCACAATTATGAGTATCACTTGTCATGGACAAAGAGTATATAGAGATATTTCTCGGTGGTATAGGAATGAAACACAAGATCAACTTCACAAACAATAAGCATATGGCAAAGAATAAGATTTGAAAGCCATGCTTAGATAAATAGATATTCTTGACAGCTTCAAATATTCACGCGATAATGCAAAGCAACTCCAAGGAGTAGCTTGAAGCAATTGGTTTCCCAAAAAGATATATGATAACATTTTTAGGGAAAGCCATATCAAGAACTTCCATCACAAACAAGATCCAACGGTGAGAGGCAAAAAGCATTTAAGCAAATGGGAACTTGTTTGAGAAACATGCCACATATGAATAAGATAATGAAGAATATCAATTCTAGGTGGCAATACCTCACATGTTCACATTTTCTGGTTTGTAATATGCACAAAGCTTATTACTCCCCCATAATGTGATAATCCAAAATTTCTTAACAAGAGGCAAGCAAACCAACAAGAGATAATTAATGGACATTAGAATTTGAATTTCTCATGAGAACGATATACCACATAGAGAGTAGATAATATTAATATATCAACACTAAGTGGTATTCCTCATGTATACACAATTTTAGGATTGTGAAGTGCACGAAGCATATCACTCTCCCAAAATAGGATAGTCCATTAATCTCTCAAAAAGAGAGCCAACAAGATAAGATATCAAATAAAAGCAATAAGGCTCAACACAAATACATGGTGTGCAAACCAACATACACATGCTTGATTACTCAAGATAAGTAAGTAGAGAGCACAACACATACCAACACTAGCAAGGTACAAAACCTAACACATGCAAGGGTGCAAGCAACTTTCAATGTATATATGTTTTAAATAAAAGTTACCGCAAGGAGGAACATTGGATATGAGATAGAACAATATAATCCAAATGACTGGACTTGAGAGAATATAATTGATGAACATCCCTTAATTCTTCATAAGGTAGCCATGTCTCCAATGCCCTCCAACAACACATATTGATCAAGTTTTAGCTTGTTGGTCTGATACGTCTCAAACGTATCTATAATTTTTGATGTTCCATGCTTGTTTTATACCAATTGCTACATGTTTTGCATCTACTTTATATCACTTTTATACATTTTTTGGGACTAACCTATTAACAAGATGCCGAAGTGCCAGTTCCTGTTTTCTGCTGTTTTTGTATTCCAGAAAAGCTAGTCTGGAAATATTCTCGGAATTGGACGAAACTACACGGGAGTCCCTATTTTACCAGAACTCATCTGACGGACCAAAGAGGCGACGGAGAGGAGCCACGTGGGCCCCACACGTGGCCAGGGCGGGGCCCCCTCTGCCGCGCCCAGGGTGGTGTGGGCCCCACGGGCCTCTCCAGCCGCCGCCCTTTCGCCTACTTATTCCCCCCGACGCGAAAACCCTAAGTACCTGAGCAAATATCCACGAAAAGTTCCAGAGACGCCGCCGTCGTCAACCCTAGCTCGGGAGGGTTCAGAACCTCTTCCCGGCACCCTGCCGGAGAGGGGAATCGTCACCGGAGGCTTCTACATCGCCATGCCTGCCTCCGGAGTGATGCGTGAGTAGTTCATCCTTGGACTACGGGTCCATAGCAGTAGCTAGATGGTTGTCTCTCCACTTTGTGCCATCATGTTTAGATCTTGTGAGCTGCCCTACATGATCAAGATCATATTATTGTAATGCTACATGTTGTGTTTGCTGGGATCCGATGAATATTGAATATTATGTCAAGTTGATTATCAATCTATCTTATATGTTATTTAAGATCTTGCATGCTTTCCGTTACTCGTAGATGCTTTGGCCAAGTAGATGCTTGTAACTCCAAGAGAGAGTATTTATGCTAGATAGTGGGTTCATGTCTCCGTTTAACCTGGGACAGTGACAGAAAGTTCTAAGGTTGTGGATGTGCTGTTGCCACTAGGGATAACCTAACGATGCTATGTCCACGGACATATGTGTTTGTTTACATTACGCACTTTACTTAATGCAATTATCCGTTGCTTGCAACTTAATACCAACGGGGACTCGGATGACAACCCGGCGGTGGATTATTAGTCATAGATGCTGTTGGATAACGATCTATGTATTATGTCGTAATGCCCAATTAAATATCATAGTAGTCAACATGTCATGTATATGCATTGTCATGCGCTCACTATTCGTCAATTGCCCAGCTGTAATTTGTTCACCCAACATGTTAGTTATCTTTTATGGAGAGACACCACTAGTGAACTGTGGACCCCGGTCCATTCTTTTACACTGATTAAACAACCACAAACTGCAAACTGTTCCTTTTTCATTCTCTGCAATTTAATACTCATTTTCCACACCATACGTTTAATCCTTTGTTTTCAGCAAGCCAGTGAGATTGACAACCTCACTGTTTCGTTGGGGCAAAGTAGTTTGATTGTGTTGTGTGCAGATTCCACGTCAACAGTCCAGACTCCCTCACAACACTATTTTTCTGGCGCCGTTGACAACCTTCTGAAGAGTTGCTGCTCCTACTGGTTCGATAACCTTGGTTTCTTTCTGAGGGAAAACTTGCTGCTGACTACATCATACCTTCCTCTTGGGGTCTCCCAACGAACGTGTGTTTCACGTCATCAAGCTATTTTTCTGGCGCCGTTGCCGGGGAGACAGCAGTCTTCTGCAAGGGGAGTTTCACGCTTCCAATCTCTTTACTTTGTTTTTGTCTTGCTTAGTTTATTTTATTTTATCTTGTTTGCTTTCAATTATCAAAAACACAAAAAAATTAGTTACTTGCATCTAGTTTACTTTCAAGTTATTTTCTGTACTGTTTTTATTTCTGCTAAAATGAGTACTCCTGAGAACACTAAGTTGTGTGATTTCACTAGCACGAACAACAATGATTTCATATGCACACCTATTGCTCCACCTGCTGCTTCAGCAGAATTTTATGAAATTAAACCTGCACTTTTAAATCTTGTTATGAAAGAGCAATTTTCTGGTGTTAGTACTGATGATGCTGCTGTTCACCTTAATAACTTTGTTGAACTTTGTGAAATGCAAAAGCTCAAGGAAGTAGATGGTGATATTATTAAACTGAAACTTTTTCCTTTCTCCTTGAGAGGACGTGCTAAAGAATGGTTGCTATCTTTGCCTAGAAATAGTATTGATTCATGGACTAAATGCAAAGATGCTTTTATTGGAAAATATTATCCTCCTGCTAAGATTATTTCTTTGAGAAGTAGCATAATGAATTTTAAGCAATTTGATAATGAACATGTTGCTCAAGCATGGGAGAGAATGAAATCATTGGTTAAAAATTGTCCCACTCATGGACTGACTACTTGGATGATCATCCAAACCTTCTATGCAGGATTAAATTTTTCTTCGAGGAATTTATTGGATTCGGCCGCTGGAGGTACCTTTATGTCCATCACTTTGGGTGCTGCAACAAAGCTTCTTGATGATATGATGATTAATTATTCTGAGTGGCACACCGAGAGAGCTCCAACAGGTAAGAAGGTAAATTCTGTTGAGGAAACCTCCTCCTTGAGTGCCAAAATTGATACTATTATGTCTATGCTTGCAAATGGTCAAACACATGTTGATCCAAATAATGTTCCTTTAGCTTCTTTGGTTGCTCAAGAAGAGCATGTTGATGTGAACTTCATTAAAAATAATAATTTCAACAACAATGCTTATAGGAATAATTTTGGTAATAGCAATTATAGGCCCTATCCTTCTAATAGTGGCAATGGTTATGGAAATTCCTATAGTAACTCCTACAATAATAATAAGAGTGTACCCTCTGATCTTGAAGTTATGCTTAAGGATTTTATTAGTACACAAACTGCTTTCAATAAAACTGTTGAGGAGAAATTTGGGAAAATTGATGTGCTTTCCTCTAAAGTTGATAGTCTTGCTCTTGATGTTGACTTATTGAAACTAAAGAACATGCCTCATGATGTTAAAGAGAGCAAAACTCTCAATGCTATACAAGTTAAAATTGATAACAATGTGAGGATGTTAGCTGAATTGCATGCTAGATGGGAAAGAGAGGATGAAATTGCTAGAAAGAACAATATTGCTAGAGTTTATACTATTACTACTTCTGAAAATGCTTCAAACTCAAGTGTTAACAAACCTCCTACCATTAATGGCAAGATAGTTGGTGTTGGTAATGTTTCCACTTCTATTGCAAAATGTCCTAAATTGCCTGATAACTCTGAAACTGTCCTTGATAAAGATGCTGAAATTTCTAGCAATAAGGAAGAGAATAATTCCATTACTTTTGATGAATGACTTTGATTTTGATGGTTGCAATATTTCTGAAGTAATTAAGTTCTTGCAAAAGCTAGCTAGAAGTCCTAATGCTAGTGCTATAAACATGGCTTTTACTAAACATATTACTAATGCTCTCATACAAGTTAGGGAAGAGAAATTAAACATGAAGCTTCTATCCCTAGGAAGTTAGAAGATGGTTGGGAGCCCATCATTAAATTGAAATTGAATGACTTTGATTGCAATGCTTTGTGTGACCTTGGTGCTAGTATTTCTGTTATGCCTAAAAGATTATATGATATGCTTGATTTAGCACCTTTGGAAAATTGTTACTTGGATGTTCACCTTGTTGATTCTACTATTAAAAAACCTTTGGGAAGAATTGATGATGTTCTTATCATGGTTAACAACAATTATGTCCCCGTTGATTTTATTGTCTTGGATATTGAGTGCAATCCATCATGCCCTATTGTGTTGGGAAGACCTTTTCTTAGGACTGTAGGTGCTATTATTGATATGAAAGAAGGGAATATAAAATATCAATTTCCTCTCAAGAAAGGTATGGAACACTTTCCTAGGAAGAAGATTAAGCCACCTTATGATTCTATTGTTCGAACAAATTACAATGTTGATGCTTCTTCACTTGGTAATACTTGATGCATGCTTTGTGCCTAGCTAAAAGGCGTTAAAGAAAAGCGCTTATGGGAGGCAACCCATTTTATTTTTCTGCAATTTTTCTTTTATTGAGTCAAGGAGTTTGTTTACTTCTGTAGCAACTCCTTTGTATCTTTATTTTCTCGCATTGTTGTGCCAAGAGTAGCCTCTAATGATAAGATGATGCTTAATTTTGATTGCTGCGCAGAAACAGATTTTTGCTGTTCACTGTACGAAATTCCTAAAATCACCAGATTGTTAAAAATCTGAAATTTTTGTGCGTAATCTTTATGAATGTCTGAAACTTTCATTAGTTCAGAGTTTCTCGATCTGAGCGTCGTAAGTGCCTCGAAAAAATTCGTCTTTGCGGACTGTTCTGTTTTAGACAGATTATGCCTTTTTATTTTTCGCATTCTCTCTTTTACTAGTGTTGAGTGAAATTCTTTTTTGGGTGGAAGAGCTTCACATAACATCAGTGGCTGTAGCTAATGTTTAAAGTAACAAATCATATTGCGTCTTTACAGAACATGTGAATTTTTGATTATGCACTAACCCTCTAATGAGATCTACTTTGAGTTTGGTGTGACGGAAGTTTTCAAGGGTCAAGAGAGAAGGATGATATAATAGGATCAAGAAGAGTGAAGAGCTTAAGCTTGGGGAGGCTCCCATGGATCTCCCCAGCATATTTCAAGAAGACTCAAGCGTCTAAGCTTGGGGATGCCCAAGGCATCCCCTTCTTCATCGTCAAAATTATCAGGTCATCTCTAGTGAAACTATATTTTAATTCTTTCACATCATATGTGCTTTTCTTGGAGCGTCTGTGTGCTTTTTATTTTCAGTATTGCACTTTTATTTTCAATAAAGCTTGACTGGACCCTAGCATTCTTGATTGGGAGAGAGACACGCTCCGCTTTTTCATGAGAATACTCCTATTCTTCACTTATATTTGTTGAGTATTCATATCTAGCGCTGTTCAGCTTTTAGCTCTTGTTTTCATGTATCTCTTGTCAGAGCTATTAGCTTTCTTTTGTAGAAAGTACTCTCTTGCTTCACTTATATTTGTTTGGAGAGTTGATGAAATAAATTGATTGGTGTTTGGTTGGTTCAGAAAATGTTGCATGTGGTAATTGGTATAAGGAAAAACTTGCTTAATCTTGTAGATCACTAAAATGGATAACTTGATGCTTGTCAATTGTTTTGAGTTAACAAGTAGATCATGATTAAATTGTGCATCACATGAGTTAAGCCTATTAGTGAAGAACTACCGTAAAGCTTGTTGAAAATTTGGTTTGCATCGGTGGTACCTCTAAGGTCTAGATATTTTCTAATAACAGGGTTTGGTTAACAAGGAAGACGGTATGAAGTCTTATAACGTTTGCAATATGTTTGTCATATAAAACTTGGTGTACGGGTTGATATTCTTGTTTGCTTACATAACCTTGCTAGCCTAAACTCTGTACTGAGAGGGAATGCTTCTCGTGCATCCAAATCCTTGAGCCAAAATCCATGCCATTTGTGTCCACCATAACTACCTATATGTGGTATTTCCTTGCCACTCCAAGTAAATTTTTCATGTGCTACCTTTAAATTATTCAAAATGTTATTATTCCCTTTTTGTGTCAATGTTTACTAGCTCATGAGGAATTAGTGTGGTTATTCTTTATTCTATTTGTCGAGTGGACTTTTACACCTGGACTAGTGGCATATACATCCGCTTATCCAATAACTTGCAAAAAGAGCTGGCAACGGGGTGCCCAGTCCCAATTAATTACAACTTTAACCAATTAATTCTCTTCACACTTTTGCCCTGATTCATCAGTAAGCAATGACAAACAGTGAAATACCTGAATGTGTGTAAACCAAAGAGAAAGAGGGATGATCTGCCTTGCTGGTAGAAATAACGTCCTTCATGGGAGCCGCTCTTAAAAGTCCGTTCGACAGGTAGAATACTGTTCTCACCCGCTACCATTCGTTGACAATTAACAAACACCTCTCAAAAATAGATACTCCTCCATGGTATGTGATTGATGGAAGGCACCCGAGGATTCGGTTAGCCATGGCTTGTGTTAGCAAGGTTGGGAGGAGTATCAAATATTTTATGCAATCTCTATATGCTTTCAAAAACCTAAAAGCTCTAGCACATGATTTAATCCCTGCTTCCCTCTGCGAAGGGCCTTTCTTTTACTTTTATGTTGAGTCAGTTTTCCTATTCTTTCTGTCTTCCACAAGCAAACACTAGTGTCAACTTTGTTACAACATGCGTTATATGCAATGTATTGGACTTGTTATACTACTTTGTGTTGACAATATCCATGAGATAAATATGTTGAAAGTTGAAGCAAATGCTGAAACTAAATTCTTCCTTTGTGTTGATTAAATACCTTTTATTAGAAACTATTGCTTTATGAGTTAACACTTATGCAAAACTGTTTGATGCTTGTCTCGAAAGTACTATTCATGAAAACGTTTAGCTTGTGTGATTCATTGTTTACTCATTATCTATTTGATAGCAAATTATAGACCATTGACTTGGATCACTTCATTCATTTACATGTGCCTTGCAATATTATATGATCAAGATTATGATAGTAGCATGTCACCTCAAAAATTATTTGTTTTTATCGTTTACCTACTCGAGGACGAGTAGGAACTAAGCTTGGGGATGCTGATACGTCTCAAACGTATCTATAATTTTTGATGTTCCATGCTTGTTTTATACCAATTGCTACATGTTTTGCATCTACTTTATATCACTTTTATACATTTTTTGGGACTAACCTATTAACAAGATGCCGAAGTGCCAGTTCCTGTTTTCTGCTGTTTTTGTATTCCAGAAAAGCTAGTCTGGAAATATTCTCGGAATTGGACGAAACTACACGGGAGTCCCTATTTTACCAGAACTCACTGACGGACCAAAGAGCGACGGAGAGGAGCCACGTGGGCCCCACACGCCAGGGCGCGGGCCCCCTCTGCCGCGCCCTGGGTGGTGTGGGCCCCACGGGCCTCTCCAGCCGCCGCCCTTTCGCCTACTTATTCCCCCCGACGCGAAAACCCTAAGTACCTGAGCAAATATCCACGAAAAGTTCCAGAGACGCCGCCGTCGTCAACCCTAGCTCGGGAGGGTTCAGAACCTCTTCCCGGCACCCTGCCGGAGAGGGGAATCGTCACCGGAGGCTTCTACATCGCCATGCCTGCCTCCGGAGTGATGCGTGAGTAGTTCATCCTTGGACTACGGGTCCATAGCAGTAGCTAGATGGTTGTCTCTCCACTTTGTGCCATCATGTTTAGATCTTGTGAGCTGCCCTACATGATCAAGATCATATTATTGTAATGCTACATGTTGTGTTTGCTGGGATCCGATGAATATTGAATATTATGTCAAGTTGATTATCAATCTATCTTATATGTTATTTAAGATCTTGCATGCTTTCCGTTACTCGTAGATGCTTTGGCCAAGTAGATGCTTGTAACTCCAAGAGAGAGTATTTATGCTAGATAGTGGGTTCATGTCTCCGTTTAACCTGGGACAGTGACAGAAAGTTCTAAGGTTGTGGATGTGCTGTTGCCACTAGGGATAACCTAACGATGCTATGTCCACGGACATATGTGTTTGTTTACATTACGCACTTTACTTAATGCAATTATCCGTTGCTTGCAACTTAATACCAATGGGGACTCGGATGACAACCCGGCGGTGGATTATTAGTCATAGATGCTGTTGGATAACGATCTATGTATTATGTCGTAATGCCCAATTAAATATCATAGTAGTCAACATGTCATGTATATGCATTGTCATGCGCTCACTATTCGTCAATTGCCCAGCTGTAATTTGTTCACCCAACATGTTAGTTATCTTTTATGGAGAGACACCACTAGTGAACTGTGGACCCCGGTCCATTCTTTTACACTGATTAAACAACCACAAACTGCAAACTGTTCCTTTTTCATTCTCTGCAATTTAATACTCATTTTCCACACCATACGTTTAATCCTTTGTTTTCAGCAAGCCAGTGAGATTGACAACCTCACTGTTTCGTTGGGGCAAAGTAGTTTGATTGTGTTGTGTGCAGATTCCACGTCAACAGTCCAGACTCCCATCAACAACACTATTTTTCTGGCGCCGTTGACAACCTTCTGAAGAGTTGCTGCTCCTACTGGTTCGATAACCTTGGTTTCTTTCTGAGGGAAAACTTGCTGCTGACTACATCATACCTTCCTCTTGGGGTCTCCCAACGAACGTGTGTTTCACGTCATCATGGTCCCCAACCAAGTTGGGTCCTAAGAGGTTAGTCACAATAGGCTTGGCAACCCAAATGGTTTTTTTCTTGACACCACTTTGAGTACCAACATATTTGGCAAACACATTGCCAACCTTATCCTTCAAAGAGAATAATCATCATCAATAATAATGGGGTTGGATAAGGTACCATTTGTGCATGAAGAAGCAAAGTGACCATTCTCATGGCATAGGTAGCAACATCTACTTCCTCCTCTCTTCTTAGTTGGAGTCTTGACTTGAGGAGGGGTAGCTTGATTCTTCTTGGGAAGAGGCCGTTCTTCAACTTGAGGAACTTGAGTTTGAACTTGAGGCTTCTTCCCTTGTTGCTTCTCACTAAGAGCCTTCTTCTTCAAAGGGCAAGATCTAACATGGTGCCCTTCAACTTTGCACTTGAAGCAAACAATCTTGGCCGAATCCTTGACTTGTTCTTGGCCCTTGTTCTTCTTGTTATACTTGGACTTGATCTTAATATTGGAGTTGAATCCAAGTCCAGTCTTGTCATTGGGGCGTCTTTGAACACTAACATATTGTCAAGTGTAGAATCCCCAACATGACGCTTTTCCAAGTCTTTCTTCAAAGAAGTGACTTGGGCCTTGAGCTCATTTAATTCCTCTACATGGTTAGTATCAACAAAAACACTAGAGGGAGTAGAAGCTTCATTGTTAGAGCAACAAGGCATGGAAAGTAATTCATCACAAGATGTAGCAACAATGTGAGTGGATGAATCACTAGGACTAGCACAAGACAATATAGTTTTAAGAGTAGAAGTTGTGCCTTTGTCCACATGAGGCTCACAAGATGTTACCTTTGTAGTGATAGCCTCATGAGCTAACTTTAGCCTTGCATGGGATGCTAGAAGATCCTCATTAGAGCTAGAGAGCTTTTCATGACTTTCTTCCAATTTCCCATACTTGCTAGTTAGCAACTCAAGTTGAGCCCTTATCTCAACATTCTCCTTCAAAATAGATGCTTCACAAGAAATGGAGTTAGTAGCACAAGCATCATCAATATTAGACAAGGAAGAGGGTAATTTGGCAAGCTCATGATTCTTAGATAGTTGAGTTTGGAGTTGATCATGAGACTTTATAAGGAGAGAGTGTTTACTTTCCAAATCCTTATGAGCTTTGTCAAGTCTCTCTATATCCTCAACTAGTCCAGCATTGCCAACTTCAAATTCAACATTTTCCTTTTTAAGCACTTTATATTTAGCAATAGCATGATCTCTTTCCTTAATGATTTTAGCAATAATAAGATCATTTGATTCATCAAGAGATTCAAGTTTCTCTTCAAGAGACACTCGAAGCTCTTGTTCTTCCTCAAGAGCATTTCTAAGGAAGCCTTTTCATCGGCATCCTCTCTCTCAATTTGACATTTCTCGAGAAATTGAGTATTCAAGTCCTCAATGATTTCCCAACTATTAATAGCATAAGCAATGATTTCACATAGAGGAGGGATAGCTTTGCTACCTTTGGGAGAGCACCAAAAACCATCTCACCCTTCTTTGTTATGGATTCAACATCCATAAGTTCTCCATAAGATTCCTCATCCACATCATCACAAGATGTAGAGGGTTCCAAAGGTGGAGATACCTTTGAATTTCTAGCCATAAGGCAAAAGTGGGTAATGGGCGTTGATGATGGAGAATTACTTGAAGCACCATTGAGGTCCATGTCTTGTCTCAACAAATGTTGGAATTCCTCTACATTGTTAGCCAAACAAGTACTAGAGGATATGGAAGCATTATTTTCATGACCACAAGACATAGAGAGCATATCATCATGAGATTTAGTTAAACAACCATTACATGATATGCAAGGACTAGCAACACTAGCATGTATGACATTTGGAGTGCCAGAAGAGTTTAACTCCAAAGATAGAACATTGCAATGAGATAGAGATGAAGTATAGTCCATAGAATATTCACCATCAACAAAGCAATTTCTATCACCACTCACCATATCATTACCTTGTGAAAAATCACATGTTGGTGAAGTGGAAAAAGTTGTGAATTCATCACAGCCGGAGGTGGAGGGAGAACAATCATCCTCAATAATATTGGACACTTCATATTTATCTTGAAGCTTCGTCCAAAGCTCATGAGCGTTCCGAAAAGGCATGATTGATGCAAGGACTACATCGCTCAAAACACATATCAGACTATTAGATACAAGAGTATCGAGATAAGAGTTTTCCTCATCCTCCTTTGGAGAAGAAAAACCCATATCTACAATTCTCTTAACATGTGGGTCTATGTCCCGAAGAACGTTAAGCACATGAATTTTCCAAACATCATAATTTGTGCCATCGAATTTAAAAATGGGATTGTGCAGTAATTCTCTAAACGACATCTTTACTCTCTAGTCGGTAAAGCCCAAAAAGAGAGCCCAGGCTCTGATACCAATTGAAAGGACAATGATGTCGCCTAGAGGGGGGTGAATAGGCGATTAAAACTTTTCCGGTTTAGGCTTGATAATTGCGGAATAAAACTAGGTGTTCAAATTAACAAGCCAACAACCTAAATAAACTAGGCTCACCTATGTGCACCAACAACTTATGCTAAGCAAGACAAGTAACAAGGTGATAGCAATATAGAATACTTCAAGCACAAAGGCTATCACAATGTAAAGTGCATAAGTAAAGAGCTCGGGTATAGAAATAACCGAGGCACGCGGAGACGAGGATGTATTCCCGAGTTCCTCCTTTTAGGGGAGTACGTCTCGTTGGACAGGTGTGAGGCACCACAAAGGTCGATCTCAACGCCACAAAGGCTCACCCACTCTCCGATGAACCACACCACAAAGGTTTGGTTCACCTTCCACTATCGGAATTCCTTCGAGGCGGAATCCGGAGCCTTTCAACAACAATCCGGGGCACAACCCACAACGGGATTGGAGGCTCCGAACAACTACAAGTGAGCACACAAGGGTCTCAACCACCACACGGGCGTCTAGGGTCCAAAGACCCAAGAGTAACAAGTTCACAAGCTTTCAACTTCCACGAATCCTCGTGGAGAGCACAAACCGATGCACAAAGCAATGGCAAGAGCACAAGTGCTCAAATCCTTCACTCTCAAATCCCACCACAAGCAACTAATGCTTATGGGGGGAGAAGAGAGGAAGAACAACGAAGAACATAACAAATGGAACTTCAAGAACTAGATCGAAAGGGTTCCCCTCACTTAGAGGAGAAATGGATTGGTGGAAATGTAGATCTAGGTCTCCTCCTTCAATCCTCCAAATATCAACAAGTTTGGGTAGAGGGATTGGGAGTAATCGAAGAAATGAGCTTGCAACAATGGAGGGGAAGAAATTCTGGGCAACCTTAAGAGCTGGAGGTAGGTGGAGGGGTATTTATACCCCTCCCAAAAATCTGGCCGTTGGAGAAACAGGGGACCGGATATTCCGGTCCAAGTTGGGGCCGGAATATCAGCCCCCCCCCCCCTCGGAATATCCGGCCTAGAACACAAAAGGTCCGGCCCAAATGTCCGGTTTTACCAGAGGCTCACACTCGGGGCTCGAAACGAGGTAAAAACACTTTTTAGGGCCGGAATATCCGGCCCCCGACCCCGGATATTCCGCCCCCCGGATATTCCGGTTGACAGAAACAGAGATACGAAAACAGCAATATATTTTTCATCCGGACTCTGTTTTCGATGATCTTGGGCTCGTTGGAATCGTAACGAAGAGCACAATAAGATCATGCAGAGAAACATCATAGTCCAACAATGGAGGATAAAACCAAATGAGGAAAGGTTAGACCTCTCAATAAAAGAACAACTGATAAAACCTCCATACTAAAACCGCAATATGTTTCTCATCCGGACTCTGTTTTCTATGATCTTGGGCTTGTTAGAAGATACTCACAAGCTCTACAAGATTATGCATATACACATCATAGTCCATCATGTGAGGAGGAATCCAAATGTAGAAAGGTAAAACCTCTCTATAAAAGATGAACCGGCAAAACCTCCAAAAATGAAAACGCAACAAGTTTTTCATACGAAATCCGTTTTCGGTGAACTAGAGCTTGGTATGGAGATGAACACAAACTCTAAATTCTCACATGGATAAAAGCCAAATAAGAACCAAGAAAGATGATGATGCCAAGTATGCAAAGGTTTGAGCTCTCCACAAAGATGCGATCAAGTTACTCACTTGAGAGCCCCTCTTGATAGTACGCCGTCTATCCTATAACCCGGTCTCCTACTAACACCATGAGACCGGTAAAATAGAAACCCTATCAAGATCATACCTTTGCCTTACGCATTCCACTTGAGCTAGATGATGATGATCTTGACTCCCTCAAGTTGGAACACCTTTCTTGATTGTGCTTGCTAGCACATGCTTGATGAAGACTTCTCCAAATACTTCCCCATACACCATTATGGGAGAGCCTTGCTAAACTCCGTCTTCATGAATCCACTTGCACTTCATCTTCTTTCTTGATATATATGATGGCTTGGAGATGACATGAATTTCACTCAATCTTCTTTTCCAAGCCATGCTTGTAATAAGCTCAACTCTTCACATGACCATTCTTCATATAAACCCTTGGATGGAACCTTGGTCATCATGTAATCTTCTAGAGTTCAACACATGAACTCCAATATTTTCCTATGGACAAGATCTACAAGAATATCTCAATGCAAACATTAGTCCATAAGGATTGTCATTAATTACCAAAACCACGCATGGGGCAACACATGCACTTTCAGGTGTGCGGCGCGAGCCTCCCGCGCCACAAAAAGGCGGCAAATAGCACCTCCCGCGAGCCTCCCGCGCTACAAAAGGCGGCAAATAGCACCTCCCGTGTGGAAGCGGCAAGAACAAGCTCAACTTCATGTTATGGACTGCCGTTGCCCCCTCGCCGGAGATGTTGTCGCGGAAGATTTCCAACCAAGAAACGATGGATCGCAACAGTCAGTAACTAAAAATTCATACCCTTCATTATCACCTTTAAACTCTGCTGCACTAGGTAGCTAGCCCCCGTGGTGCCCGTCACCGTACATTTCCCAGTCAGCACTCACTATTGACGAGGACATAGGCTGGGAATATCCACATGCATATCTCTCTGGAGAGCGCTGGGCGTGCCCCGGGGGATCTGGGGGAAAAATCCCCCGGGTCCCCCGCCGACACGTGTCCCTCTCCCTGACCCAAAATCGCACCAAATCCCGCTTTTGCTACCGTGTAGCAAATAATTACCCGCTTTTGCTCCGTATGTAGCAAAAACGGTTCGCCCAGAAAATAGAAAATGAAAAGACGGACTTCGCTGGAGACATCACCGGAGACCTCGTCGGAGATTTCGTAGCTACAAAAACGTGCTATTGTAGCAAAATCGACTTCGCCGGAAACAGCACCGGCGACATGGACGAAGACCTCGCCGGAGACATGGTAGCAAATGTTTTGTTCTATTGTAGCAAAATCACATAACAATAATAGCAAAAAAATTGTTATATTGCCGCATTGTAGCAAAAATTCTTCCGTCGAGATTTACCGATTAGACTTATGGTGCAAAACGGCAGAACAAATTGTAGCAAAAAATTTCTTCTTGTAATGCAAATTCATGCAACATATGGTGCAAAAATTTAGACATGGACAAAGACCTTCGTAGCAAAAACATTCTGCTATTTTAGCAACACCATGAAACTATTGCAGCAAAAAAAAGTCGACAGCATGTGGACGGAACCACACCGGGAACTACGTCGGCGGAAAAAAGGGAGCAGCATAAGCGGATGAGAACCACCACGCTGTGCAGCTCGCCGGAGCTTGGGAAGACGAAGGGGCGTTGTGGAGCTCGGTGCGGAGAACGGCGGACGACCATGGCGCTGGGTCGAGTTGGTCGCGGGCGGAGCAGGTGCCTCGCCGGCACCGGTTGCCGGCTTGGAGGTGGAGCTCGGCGCGCCTCGCCTCGGGCCCTTGTCCTAGTGGTCGCCAGAAACCTCGCCGGGATTGGGGATGCGCTGCGAGCCGGCGGCGTAGCTGCACGGGGGAACGAGTGGCGACGGGGGCTGCGCAGGCGTGCGGCGGCGGAAAAGGCGGCGCGTCGGGCGAGAATCCTGCGCTGTGTAGAAACGGATGGAGGTAGGTGAAGAAAAATGAATGGAGGAGAGGAGCGGGAGGAGATAAGGTGGAGGTGGACCACCAGAGGGCACGTGGCGCAAGGGAAGGCGGAGGACGTGGAGCAACGGATCGTCCGGGGACTACAAACCTTTCCCTATCTCTCTTGCTCCTGCAGTATTTTCTTGTGTGCCAGAAAGGTTTCCCTGTCATTTTGGTTCCGTATGACCTTGGGCGGCACCAGCACGAACCGCTCATATAGTTTGGAGGAAAATTCACCTTCCTTGAGCAGAGAAGAGATCTGCATCATCACGGCTAAATGCCCGGACGGAACCTGCAACTATGGTATTGGCATGGTAGACGCTGCCGGGGATGTAGTAGATGGATTCAGCAATTACCAAATCTGTCGCCGACTCAAAGCCACGTGCACCGTATGATCACTTTCACCAGTCACCATGCCTCTAATACCACGGCAAATGACGCTGCGGTCCAACAAGGCAGGTTGTAAGTCAAGTTTCTGATGCAAGAGGAGAAAAAGTGGATCCTTCCAAGACTCATCTGCTACTTAGAAATGGCAGTTGCCCACCCAGCAACAAAAATAACAAAGAATAGTTTGTGCAAAGACTGAAACTGATTGGCTTTGACCCAAATCACAATCAGGCAACGTAAAGAGAACAAGGCATCGTTAATTATTAGCAAATGGACAAACCTGCAAGTTAAACACAGGGAAGTTTTTCCATGTCGTTTCTGCACCGGTGTACTACGCCGTAGCTTTCATTGACGCATGCCGAGTCAAGGTGTGCTGCTGTCCTCATATCCTTAGTCCTCGTCTCCTCGTCAGTGATTCAGTTGGACCCGTCTTGCTCGCGCGTCATGGGGCTGCCATGGAGTCATGCGTGCTTGTCGCGTAGAAAATTGCGAGAATTCTTATGGCCTCTGTAGATCCGTAAGTGGATCGGCGAAAGAAATGTTATGAATGACGATGCTGCCATGCATGCATGTGGGAGTGGCACGTGGCACACAGCTGTTAGAAATGTATGCACATAAATGGATCCTACTACTATTCAAAATGCTTTTTAGCCACGTGAATTTGATAGTTTTTTCCTCTGAATGACAGCTCTTGTGTTAGACCGTCATGACACTAATACAAGGCATCGTTGGATTCAGTAGCGTAGCCAGGATAATTCAAAGCCCCAGGCCAATGCTCTTGCTACAGTGCAAAACAGTGCAAAACATTGCTACAGTAGCTACAGTCAACAAAGGAACTAGCTTCCACGCCCCAGGCCATGGCCAGGGTAGCCTGGGGCCTGGCTACGCCCCTGGTTGGATTGTACATCGGCGATGCGAACATTTGAGTTAATAATAACTCCTTTTATCAAAAAAAAAAAAAGTAATACAAGACATTGGTTGCGTGGCGATGTTCATGTCAAGGCTGTGCGCCCGTGTGTGTGTGAGTCTCTGAGGTGTGTGTATGCCATGTATGCCCATCCCGGCTTCATTGCATGTCCATCCAGAGAACTTGGTTGGAAGGTTGGACCTTCAGATTATGACGATCTCACGGAGCGATTGGTTTGAATTCAGCTTTGTCGAGGCTAGAATATATGGAGGTGGTGATCTGAAGCGGAGGCGGCAACACATGGTGAATGAGGCTTGGTGGTGGTCATTCAGTACTAGGTCTTACCTTTGGAGTGAAAATCACTTTGTCGGATGTTTGTTGGTTGTACCTGACAATGACGAGGTATAGGCATCATTACCTTGCTGAAGGTGCTGCATGCCAATTTTCCAGACCTACTCTACAGGGTGAAAACCTATTATCTGGTCTTTATTTACTGGATCTGGCAATGGTGAAGCACATGCGTCGTTCTATCTGAAGTTATTATTTCTGGAGAACCTTTCCAACGGCTCATATGCTACCTAGTACATTGGTTGATGTCGTCTATGCGTTCCTTTTTTTTCTTTTTCTTTTAAGCATAAGCATGATACTTCAGCATTATGTTTTTTCTTTCTGTTTAATAATAATTTAGCATGACACTTGTGCTTCAGGATTATACGTACATGTATGGTCTCAATTTGATAAGTGCAGCTCCACGCAAAAGTGGTCTTGTATGGTCATATAGAAGTTTGGGAGACAACCCTTGCAGCTCCTCAAACGGAATGTTTGTATTCCTGAATTTGTTTCTGAATTCTAGGTGGTATTGAATCCACATGTTATTTCACTACATAAATTTGTACTAAATATAACAAAGCATCAATTAGCAGAACGATCACTCGTCACATGGTACTATGCTAATTCGGATGATCCAAGTGTAAAGCTGTAACCATATTTCTTGAAAACGACATAAATTAGCTATTACACCACACTAAGCCTACGTTTTCAAACTACAATTGCAATTGTACACAAATCCACCCTTAAATTAGCGATAATTAGAGCATCTCCGACGGCATTACCAAATTTGCTACCAATACCAAAAACAGTTTTTTTTTTTTTTGTATTAGGAGCAAAAACTTGTTCCTACAAGTCCCGGATCAACAAATTGTCTAGCTTGCCAAATTGGCTTATTTGGTAATTCTCACTCCAGTTGCCAAAATACTGAGGCAAACTATCAGTTTGTCAATCCTCACTCCAATAGCATACTCTTAGATGGAGAAATTGAGGGTGGTGCTCCATTTGAGCGATGCATGCATGCTGCGCACATGTCAATTTTTAACTTTGAATCTTCTCTTTCCACATGAAAACAGCAACCACCATAAGACAAGGCGCTGATAGACCACAAGAAGAGTCAAAGATTATTTCGCAGATTCGGACGACATTTTTCTACTCAAATGATAGCAACACCCTTGGTCCTCACAGGGTGGAAGACCAGTTATAAGAGGGTGGAAGGAGCAGTGGTTCGGCGGGAGCAGGACACGGCGAGTGTAGCTGAGAGCCACATCACATACAAACTTCGTCCCCGCGCCTCCCCTCGGTTCCACCATGTCGAAGGACGTCTCCACCGACATCCCCGTCGCCGAGGCGCCGGCGAAACGTGCCCCCCTGAACAAGTACGCCGTCGCCTGCGCTGTTCTCGCCTCCATGAACTCCATCCTCCTCGGCTATGGTTCGTGCACCTCTCACTGATTCATACACGCACGCAACTTTTGAATTGTACTAGTCAGTGTATAACAAGTCTTTTGTGCATGATATTCCAAAAATTCTAAATACATTCTTATCGTTCTTACATTTCTGCATTTTTTAGTTGGGATTGTAAAAGAAAAACCACATGGATACTACTTGAACTACTTTTTGCTTCTTAGAAACATCATGAAACGTTCTGGATGCTGTTGAAACTTCAAGTGAAAATAATGACCTGGAGTGTGGATGCAGCAAGTTATTTGTTTTATTGTAGCAATGTACTTCTGTTATAGTAGCAAACTAAGAAATCTTGAGCAGCATTTTTATTCTCAAAAGTCTTAATGTTAGTTTGAAGCAAAAAAAACCTGGGATGTTTGCAGCAAGCATGTTACTAATTTGTAGCAAATAAAATCTTTTATCGTAGCAAATCAAATGTGGTTCAGCAGCATCCACTTTTAGGGTATTACACGAAATTATGGAGCATGACCTTTCTTGTACTTAGCAGTTTATAGATCGCAGAACTATGATGACATGATTGAATCAACAATCTAGCAACAAAAAACAGCAACAAAAACTCACAGAAAGCATAATTGACTTGGTGAATAATAAAACCCTGGAAGCAATACACTGAAAAATCTTTTTGGATAACAAGTTCAAAATATGCTCCATAAACATTGTAATTGCGGCCCTTAGATGGTTTTCTTCTTGATTACATTGTAGTCCCACACTACAGGTTTTCATCCATGGAAGTAAAAGTACAAAGAAACTCACAGATAGCGTGCATCAACAACAAAAAGTCCCACACTACGGGTTTTCATCCATGGAAGCAAAAGTCCCACACTACATGTTTTGGCTAAATGTCTACACAAGGTCTTCATCCATGATCTTCACTAGGTCGTCCGGGTTTTCCCTTGCTTCGATGAGGTTTTCTGCAGTCAGCATGCGGTAACTTGGGGTAGCACTCGCATCGAAATCCACCACGAAACGAGCTTTGAAGTTCTCCATGTAAAGCATGCAGAAGTACCCACAGTCATAGCTTCAAAACAAATGAATCAAAAAAGAAGCAAAAAAAGATGTTAGCAAAAAACGATAAAACCAAGAACTACTGGGCAATTTATAAGGCAGAATTGAGAAACTGACACATTAGTCTGTTGAGGGTGCGGAGGAGTGAAATGCTTGAATTCTGCCCAATTTATTTTCTTCACAACCTTTGACTCGTCAACTAAGGTGGCGAAATTAGTGAACTGCAGAAGCAAATGTTTGATGGTTTCAGTTGTTGTAGCACAGGTAACAGGAATAATCACAACAGAAAAAGAAATGTAACAATGATTTGGTTGTAGCATACCAGATTCTTTGCTGAAATCTCCAAGATGCTCTGATTCTTAGATTTTTGAAGGAATCAAATAAGTGAAATTGCTTGTAGACCATGTTTACGGAGCATACGACCCAGTGATTGTTCTTCACGAGAGCGAAGTGGATCTACATTTGTGAAGAACAAACAGAAAATGAGAATGAAAGTAGCATTAATTTTGGGGTGTACTCCGACATGTAGAAGCTACTCACGAGGCCATCTTTTAGAAACTTGTGCAGCTCATACTGCTGCTTGAACTCCTTCATCCACTCTTTTGCATCAAAAGACTCTGGATCAACAGAAAGTCTCATCTGTTTTGTGACAAGAAAGCAAAAAATGGAAGTGAGAAAAAGAATAAAGATGAAGTGAGGAGCAAAAAAATGGACAACGTAGCACATGGGTAACTGACCGTCAACAAGCACGAGAAAGCATACTTGCCATTACTAGTCTTGTTGAAATTCTCTATCCAGATACCCATCAGTTGAGTGTCAACAGTCTTACGGGGCTTCAAGGACATTTGGAAACTTTTGTAAGAGCAATGGGTGCGACCAATGACAATAAAAGGCTTGCTGCATGTATTGAAAAGACAAAAGCAAATAGGAGAAAAATGGTTAGAAGTGTTGCAGCATTCCAATCTCATCTGAATGAGCTCTTTTACGTTAGTAATGAAGCTCTTAATCATAAATGGGGGGAGGAACTCACGGTATATCATCTTTGATCTTCTTTTCCTCTTTATATTTCCGCGAATGCGCGACAAACTTGGAATACATCTCAGATACATCTTGAGAGACCTTAATCTTCTTCATCTTCGGAGTTTCTGCATCATCCTTTGCAGCCCTTTTGTGCCTATTCTTCCTATCAATTGTTGCAATCCCGGTACTGGCTGGTTTCTCAGTAACTTCAGTGGTAGCAACATCTAAAAGAAAAAGAAAACAAATGGAGCAAACACGAAAACATAAAACCTTTATTAAAAATGGAGCAAACACTAGAAAAGAAAAAAGAAAACCTTTGGTTTTGGGCACATCTGGTGTTGAAATATCAATGACAGCAGCAGTTGCTTCAGTGGTGTTTGTGACCAAGACAGGAACAACAGCCTCAGAGGAGACATCCGGTGCATTGCCCTCCTTGTTGCCTATGATTGAAAAAAAGAACATGAAAGTCAAGTAGATGTAGCATGAAAAATGAAGGTCCACAATGAAACAAAAAAGAAATGTGAGGAGCAAGAGAGAAAAGGCAAACATACTTCCAGTTGGTCCCTCTGCTGCGCATGGCATACAAACGTCAGGTGTTCCAGGAGCGTCAGACGCACGGGTTGGGGCATCATCACTGCCCATGAACAAAGGGTCGTTCTGACTCCACAGTTCAAAAGATGGACAATCATCCCAATAACCTGGGGGTATAACCCTTCTGGGAGTCGGGACAGGCAAAACTAGAACATTAGACCGGATGGGGCTATTGACATCCTCCTGTAACCCAGAAGCACCTCCTGTGTGCGAGGAATCAATGATAACTGTTGTTTGTTGCTCATCTGCGACACCACCACGTGAGTGCTCCGAGGCGTGCGTTCATCAACTGTTGGAGCCCCATCATTCCCAACAGCCTCTTGTGATGCAGCCCTATTAACCTCAACATCATTCGCTGCGCCAAGTTTTGTTTCTTCATCATGAACATCGACTTCTTTTGATCTGCCCTCCTCTTGTGGAACTGGACCATTCTGGTTGTTTGGATCATGATCTTGTGAAGCAACAGTCGTGAATCCAATACTTGGATCATCAGCTTCTCTTATAGCAGCATCCACATCAACCAACAAGCTGGACATGCGCTGCGATTGCATCAATTTCAACCCTATAGCAAGTGACTTCAGAGTTGCATCAACATCAGAAGCAAAAAGGGCCCTGTGCTTAAGATACAAATGCTTAAACCAACTGGGAACCTGGCAATAAAAAGGAAAATTATGAGAAATAACTATATATAGCCAATTGCAGCATTTAGGTGAATGTACATGCACCAGTAGAAGAAAAAAAAGAATAACACGAGGAAAAACATATAACATTATATTAATGGCAGCAAAAAGTTTTGCGAAAGTAAGCATCATTAGTACATTATATTAGCAAAACTATGACAGTACAGTAGCAATTATAGTAGAGGTTCAATTATAAGGTATAAAAATTGAAAAAAGAGGAAGGTAGAATGTTGGTAGCAATGGTTGATACATTGTGAAGCAAAACACACAGTACTAATGATGCAAGAAAAGTAAACTAATGCAGCATGGGGAATTTACCTCCATTTCCTGGCTGCTAGGGAACACAAGCCATTCGTTCAAGGATGCAGATGGGTTGACTTCAGCCTCTTCAACAGCAGGTGCATCAACAGTAGGTGCATCAACATCAGCATTGGCTGGAACAATTGCATAAGGAGTTTTTGATAGCTCTAGAAACTGCACAAATGGAAATAAGCAAATAAGGAAGTTGAATATTTTGCACACATGGAGAAATGAAAATGCATTGTGGTCAGTAGATTACCGGGCGCCTCCCAAAAATAGTTTTATTATGCCGGATCAACCTATCAAGGTTGGTTAGCACAACAAAGGCAAAGTTGCTGCTGGTAACAAAGCATGCCCTCGGCACCAGATAGTCAAACTTGTGCTCATTCGGTGGATAATCCAGATGGTCCATGTAGATAGTCTATGAAAACAATGGATGCACAAAAGAAACATATAAGTCACAAATCATATTATGCAACAAAAACAATACAAAAATGAACGAATACATGAAAGCATGGGGAGCAAAAAAGTGAAGAAACATGTCTTACAGCAAGGAGAGGTATTGGACCAGAAATCCAGACATCAGGTTTTGTAGAACCCTTCTCTAGCACCACTGGTTGGCCCTTCTTTTTCTTAATTTTGTCCACATTAATCATGGCCAATTCCAGTAGATGCTCATCCCAGTCAAACTGATCTGTCTTCTTAGGATCCTCCATGCTGCCTATGTAATGAAAAAGCATCATGTGGCCGGAGCCAGGGTTGAGAACAGTAGCCACACACAACAGATCCCAGGTCCTGATTATAGCATCTTCATCATCAATTGCAAATCCATTGAGCATCAAGGCGGCATTTTTTATCGGGACCTTAACCAAACCGCCTTTGTAGGCATCTCGCATATTAGACTGGTCGCTCTTCCCCCAATAACTTCACCTTTTTGCTGCCTGAACGTAAACCATAGACTCTGCTCACCATCTGCTTGTTGAAAACTATTTTTTTCTTACCATACTGAAATTCACGCAGCTTAGGGTCAGTATTGACTGCAACAAAATCAACTAGCTCATTTGGAACATTGAATGGTGACACATTCAGCATGGAACTGAATGCGCTATGCTTCTCGATTAAGGCTCTCTTGGCAGGATCAAGACCATCTGCAATAGAGCGCAAACGTTTTGCAGCAAACCTATCCTTCGAACACCACTGAGGAGCCTACTCATCAAAAGGAAAGCAAAAACATATGAACATAAAAAATATATTCATGAAAACAAAATGCTGCAGGGAAAAACACCAAAAAAAAAAATTTACTGAATCAACAAATGCTACAGCTGAAAAAATATACTGAAGCATCAAATGCTACTAATGCAAACAACACAATAAAAATGATACTGGGCAGAAACAAAAGCTACTACATCAACGAAAAACGCTACTGAAACAACACAAACACCAAAGTATACATGTAAGCATGAAGCACCACAATGTTCTGCCACAACAAACCCACTGCTGAAAACCCCCAATTGCTACTGAATCACAAAAATGCTACTGAGCTACACACCACCAATAGCTACTGAAACAACACACACAAACAAACAACTGTAGCAACTAAATAGGAGAAAAAGAGCACAATAAGCATAGTGAAAACTACTCATGAACAGAAATGTTTTGCCATTACAAATCTCATGAAAATGCTCTACAAACCATAGCACACGAACATAACTTGCGCTGCTGAAAACCTAGAACCAGCAAAATTTGTACGAGTAAACCCTAGCAGTATGAAACATGTACTGATGAAACCTAGCAGTAGGAACAAGTGGGCAAAATTACGACCATGAGCTCCCATAGAAACATCACAAACCCTAGGGCGCGGGGAATAAAAAACTCACAGCCATGGGATGGTGTCGGATTAGACGTAACCGGCGTCGATTCCTCGTCCTAATTCCTCCCTGAACAACCAAAATCGCACCAGATCCGGGAATAGGTTACGAGATAGGATCCAGCAACGGGGTGCACGCAAAAAAACACGGTGCAAAGGTGAGAGGGAAGTCAAAAACACTCACCAGAAGGCCAAAGGGCGGGTTGTCGTTCCCCTGTTCACAGCGAATCGCCGGCGACGCACGGGTCAATATCCTTGCTCCTGATGCAGCAAAACAACGGCGGAACGGGGGAGTAGGAGGTTGCGCGGAGTACCTACCGCCCTCACCGGAAGGCCGGGGATGGTCGACGTTTTCCAACCCACGGCAAGCTCGACGGCGTGGCGCGCGTCGCTCACGTCGTCGCCTCCCTCTCTCGGGTCGCAGCACGACTCGCAACGGAACTATCCAGAAATGGGAACGAAGGGGATGGTAGCAAATCTTGTGTGCGGGTTCCCTGTCAAAAAACGGTGCACACGTGTCGCCCGACGGATGGCGTGATCAGGTTCGATCGGACGACGCGCGACAAGGAGGACGGAACGTGCCGAGCCTCCGGCTGTAGGGAAGCGTTTTCCTTTTCCTAAAGATAAACTAGACAAATAAAATAGGTATTGAAGTGCTCGCCCTATAACGTTGGACTCTTGTCTGAGGCGTTAACAGACGTGTCATGTTTCCACTTGCGATCCAAAAAAAACAGTAGCGTCTGGCGACAGGTTTTGCGCCCACGATCAATGGGCCTAACTACCGACTGAGCAAGATCAAAATCCTGGCGCGCCCGTCAAAGCGTCACGATGTGGATGCTCTTACAATAATATACATATCTGAACACAAACTATTGAAATATCTAGGGGGTAAATATGAACCAAATTAGGGCGTCACAAGTTAGGGAAAATAACTATTCAAATATCTAGGCAACACAAGTTAGAGTGTCTCCAATGTTGAAATAAGGCCGGTCTTAAGACTCCCGAGGACGACCTTAGATAACCTTACACGTTGAGAGGATCTCAGATGAGAAAACTTTGAGGACGCCATTATCGTTGTGGTCCGTCCACAAGCAATAGAACAACATTTTCTCTACCTCTTCTTTGACCCAACTCTTGGTCGGGAAAGGGTAGTTGTGTTGTCGCGGGCTCGAAGACACACCACTTCGGAGGAGACTGCAATGGGGAACCGAGAGTGCTTCGTTGGTAGCCACGCAACAACGAGGGAGGACAGGGGAATGGCAATGTGAAAGAGCATGGCGCCCCCATGTGTGGTTTTGGTAATTAATGACAATCCCTATGGGCTAATGGTTGCATTAAGTTATACTTGTAGTGTTTGTCTGTAGGCAATGATTAAACTCCATATGTTGGATTCAAGCTTGATGCCATGAATATAATGACATAATGAAGTATTTGGCATCAAGATCATCAAGTTTCATTGATATATTTGATATGATCAAGAAGAAAAGTATGTGTTGAACAAGTTGTTGTTCGAGGAGTTATCCGATGATTGGTCATGTGAGAGTTGAGCATATTGCAAGTATGTCTTGAAGAAAAAGATTATTTAATCATCCATGGTTATCTTCAAGACATCATCGAATGAAGAGAGATGAAAAGAGACAAGATTGATCAAGATATTGTTCAACGCACAAAGCTACAAGATGTACCAATTGGAATCATGTATCTCTTGGTATGGCAAACAATTTTCCACATAGCTTTGTAAACTAACCCATGATATGTGTGTGTGGGATTTCTGTGTGAGGTTTGGTATCTTTATATGCTTGCATCAAAAGGAAGATTTCATATATCCCATGGAGGATGACGTCAAGTGGTGATCGTCATCAAGCTTGAGAAGTGCATTTTCAAGAGAAGCATCTCGAAGAGATCCCATGCTTGAAGTTTGCCACTCATTTGGAGATAAGAGTCAAGTTATGATCTGCCTAAAAGAGACTCTCCCATAGTGGAGTATGGGGGAGCAATACGCGAGTCTTCACCAAGCGAAGCGCAATCAAAAAAGGTCATCCACTTGAGGAGATCAAGATCGTCAACATCTACACTAGTAGGGAAGTGCCTTTCTGTGGCGCACCAAAAACTGTTTCTGTGGCGCATGGGCGGTGCGCCACAGAATCCTCGCCACAAAAATATTATTTCTGTGGCGCACGGAACCATGCGCCACAGAAAGTATACAATTTTGTGACGCACCTCCAGAGTGCGCCACTAAATTATGTTCCATGCGCCACAGAAAGAATTTCGATTATTTACTGTATTTGACAATAATGTATCTGTGGCGCACTTTGTTCGTGCGCCACAGAATATGGTGCACCACAAAATTATTTACCGTGCGCCACTAAATTATTTGCCGTGTATTATTTGTTATATTATCGATTATTTGCTGTATTTGACAATAATACAGGTATATTACAGAATTTTTACAGAAAATAATAGAAACAGTAATATATTTTGACACGGTATTAAAACAGACAGATAAATATGTACATCACCACTTAGAGCCCGAGATACATACATATATAGTGACAATTAAGTGCCAAATTAATTGTACAAAAGTTCATCTCATGTCACATAAGTCATGGTACAAATAAAGTTGTCATCGATTTCCCTCTGATGCAACCCTGGAGATGGATACAACGATGTGCCATTTCACCGTCTCTTCTTGAGTCGCCGCTGGAGTCTCTTCTTCTTGAGTCGCCGCTGGGGTCTCTTGCTGGGTCGCTGACGGAGAACACGTCTAGCTCCACTGGTAGGATTGAGCCTTCTGGTGTATCGGCTCTGGGAACGGTTTATAGCAGTCTTTCGTCATCCACGTCCTCATGTCATTTTGCTTGTCTAGGCGTTCTTCGATCTCCCACTTAGACAACCCTGGAGATGAATTGGGATATATATTTGATTAATAATATAAATAGAGTATGATTTATTCATCTAATTAAGTGGATAAGTCTATAATAAAGAAAATAAAGAAGCACTTCTATCGAGTGAGGCAAGGCTTTTCTTTTACAATACATCCTACCTCTGGCGTTGTGTAAGGACCCCCATGCTTCCATGACATCTTCCAAAATGATTAGCGATAACTGCCTCTGGATGCGATGGAAGTCTTCTCTAAGCTCAGAATCGGTGATTTCCCCCGCATTTGTGCTCCATTCTTGGAGACTAGATGGCCACCTCGTTGTCTCTACATCCCGGACAAGCCCTTTAATGTAATGGAGGACATAGAAGGCATCCTTCACGCTGCCAGACGCATGCTTGATGCAATGGAACCCGGTCCCATGCCAGAAAATGTGTTTGTTGTCCTTCGTTAAACGTTCCCCATTCTTTTCTTTGTGGAAGTGGCCTCCCTTTTGGGCATAGCCCTCGAGAGCCTCATCGAGAACACCCTTTATTCTCGTGTAGTCTTTAAGACTCCCCGAGTCGAAATAAGTGGCAACGGACCACCTCGGGCTTACGACGATGAGTACTGCGTACTCGTCACTGCTCAACACAATTGAAACGGAATGTTGGAAAGGATCAACAACGGAAGAAATCTATAAGAAAGCATAAGATACGACGGCGGCGACCGGATGTGTACTTACTCGGAAAAGAAAGGAATAAAAAAGTTGTTCTTATCTTTGTTGTTCAGCATGATTCTCTGGAGGAACTTCGTGGCCTTGGCCCGTGTCGTTGATCCTTCCACCAGCAGGCTGTCACGCATGTAGTAGGGATCCACTACCTTGATGTACGGGGTATTATCTCTCCTGATCCTCATCGCTTGGTTGAGCGCGTATAGGCGGACCAAGTTATAGTCCAGCCGTCTAAAGTGAAACAGCTTGAAGACGTCCTCGTACAATATGAAAAACAGATCCGCGGGGGTTTCATGGACGAACTCGGCCAAGTCTTTTGGCACCTTGACAGTGAACACCGGGTAATTTGGATTATGTTCTTTAAGAAGGTTGCTCTCTCGCGTCAAGATAGCATTTTGCAAAGAGAGCATGCATCCGTCTGCGAGGTGGAGCAGCTCCCGAGACAGGATCGGTTGACCAGCTTCATGAACTCGGCTCAAGCCATCGGCACGGGGTGATACCATGTCTTCATACCCCCGGATAGTCGTCTTAGGAGCCGGCTTACTTCTCTTCCTGTGCTTCTTCTTCTTTACCTCTGGGGATGCTGGTGGTGCATCTTCTGTAGTAGGCACATTGATTGAGTACTTGTTGGAGCCGAAGCTGATCACTGGGGGAGGCCCTTTTCTCCCTCCCTCAATCCAAACCCTGACAGACTCACAGACGGTAGTAAAGATCGACGTGAACGTCGTTGTCACTGCCTGTGCGATGACCGTCCGAATCATACTATTTTCCTCTCTCGGTTCCTCGCCTCCTGTTCGAGAACCCCGGCCTCGTTATTGTCAGCCATGTTCGTCTCACCTATAAGAAAAAAATGTCGAAGTTAGTACACCAAATATAAGAAAAAAATCACTTAATTAAGTACTAAGATACCCGGCCCATGCATTAGTCGCAATACCCCATATGTCTTGTTTTTAGCAAAGCCATGCCAAAATTCACGAAAAATTTCAGCATGACCTTTACTAAAAAAGGGACATATGGAGTACCCGAATTTGCCGGAACGGAAGTTAATCGACGTTCCGGCAAACTCAAGGGCCTCATGGGTACCTGCAGACATTTCACAAATCATGTTGCCGGCATCTCCGGCCGGCCAACAACAAACACATATCCACATCTGCCGGCCGACAACAAACACAATACCACATCCACATCTCCACGTGTCCTACTTTTAGCAAAGTCATGCCAAAATTCACGAAAAAATTCGGCATGACCTTTGCTAAAAAAGGGACATATGGAGTACCCGAATTTGCCGGAACGGAAGTTAATCGACGTTCCGGCAAACTCAAGGGCCTCATGGTTACCTGCATAGATTTCACAAATCATGTTGCCGGTATCTACGGCCGGCAACATCCACATACACGACACGCTGGTCGGAACACAAACAACCACGACACGATGGTCGTGGTAGCACATAACACATGGTCACCGGGTTAACCAATAGCTCACCAAAGGGGGAACTGTAGTTGAGGAGATAGTTGATGTAGTCGAAACCGGTGGTCTGCACAAGAAAAAAAATAAGAAAATTCACATCCATATATATCTTCATTTCCTTTAAAAAGTACCAACTTTGGAGCATTTCTAAAGCATCAAATATTTATCCTATTTCACATTAACCCTCATGGATCTCTTGTACTAAGTTAGTACTTCATAATTAACCCCAGAAATAATTTTTTGAATACATCTAGAACCTTAATTGAAGGCATTTTTGTAGGTATGTTTAAACAGTGACCATATTTAACTTAGCAAAAATTTAAATTTTTTTGGTCTCCAAAATTTTCCTAACACCACTAGCACCAACTAGAAGCATTAGCAACTACTTGCCGCAAGCACTCAACAACCAAATGAATCAAATTCTGTAAAAATATGGGTTTGGCATTTGACCAAACACCTTGTGTGCAGGTGTGGAGGGGAGGGAGAAGGGATGGAAGGAGCAGCACCTCGGGGAGGGGATGGTGGAGGGGAGGGAGAGGGGATGTCGAGGGCGTCGGCGGCGTCGGCGTCGAGGTGGCGGGCCGGTGGCGAGGATGTCGAGCGCGCGGTGGAGTGGCGGCGAGGCGTCGGGCTCGGGCGCTCCAGGGGCGGCGAGGACGCGGTGGAGTGGCGGCGAGGACGCGGTGGTTGTCGAGCGCGCGGTGGAGTGGTGGCGAGGACGCGGTGGTCGTCGAGCGCGCGGGCGGGAGCAGCCGGCGGCGAGGGCGCGGTGGTCGTCGAGCGCGCGGTTAATTTGGGACTTGGCGAATTTTGGATGAAGAGGCGCAGCGCGATGGCGGGCCCACATGTAAGTGGGCACAAAAGATTTCTGTGGCACACCGTTGGATTGGTGCGCCACAGAAAGTTAGGATTCTGTGGCGCACCAATCCAACGGTGCGCCACAGAATTGTCTAGTACAAAATTTAAAAAGCTGTGCTGCTGTTTGATGACACAAACCGCAACACAGCCCAGTGGTTTCCAACAGTCCGAATTAACCCTGATAGCCAGGTTCGAATCCTAGCAAACTCACTTTTTTTTTAACTTTTTTTCTTTAAAATTTGGTTCAAAAACTTGCATTGTCTCACACACAATGTGTATTCAATTCATTGACTCATACATATTCAAAAACTTGCATTGTCTAGTACATATTCATGATCATACATATATATGCTTCCATATTGTCTCACACACACACACAAATTAAATACACCAAAAAAGTATTCTTCGTCTTGTTGGTTCCGCGAGCTAGCTTCTCTTCTTTCCCTTCTTCGCGGTCGAAAACTTTAGGCCGGTCACCTTGAGATTTCTTCGCGTGAACGGACAACCTTTAGTAGGTAGGGAGGTCTTCCTTCTTTGTGTACTAGTAGTAGGCATGTCGAAGAACTTGTCGAATTTCTCCTCGATCTTTGGCTCGTTGTCCAAGTCTTCCTCGGTGGCGTCTCCTTCCATTCCGATGATGCTCCTCTTGCCCCTCCTCACGACAACACGGCTAGGCTTTAACGGGTCGGTAATGAAGAAGCATTGCTCAACTTGGCTAGCGAGTACCCATGGCTCATTTTTTGCGGAGGCGTTCTTCGATTTGGCATCGGGTATAACCATGGTGGTAAAATACCGGTCTTCTTTGACGACGTCCTTGGCCCATCTCACACGGAACATTGGCACCAACTCTCCACAGTAGTTGAGCTCCCATATCTCCTCGATCCTTCCGAAGAATCTTTCCTTGACAATAGCCTCGTCATCGGCGTAGGATAGCATAGTTACTCCTGAGTTTTGATATTCGCTATACCTGTCCTTTTCCTCGGTGCAGAATCTGAAACCGCCGATGTCGTACGACTGATAGGTCTTTACGTTCTGTCCAGGGCCCTGTGATAAGGAGAATATGAGTTTTTCCTCTTCCGTAGATGGCTTCCTGCTCTCTGCTTCAAGCAGTTGCCTTTTCTTGAACCAACGCGTCAAGCTGGAGTTGTGCTCTTTGATTACGTCTCCCTTCTTCCTCTGCCATCTCATGTCGACGTAATTCTGCTCGATTAAGATTTTGTGCTCTTCCACAAAATATTCGGTAACTTTTAAGTGTTGTAGCGCGACCCGGTGAGCCCTGTCGAGGTCGTCTTTTTTACCATGAATGCCAACAAAGATTGAGCGGTAGCCGTCGTGGTGACCAACTCCATCGAGCCTGTCGAGGTGTGTCCTGGTGGGCAGACCGACATCCTCGTTCTCGGTCCTTAGATAATTCTGGCAGAAGGAGATGCACTCGTAGGTTAAAAATCCCTTGGCCATGCTTGCGTCTGGACGGGCCCTGTTGCGAACGTATCCTTTCATGACACCGTTCTGCCTTTCGAACGACATCATGTAGTGCAGGAACGTCGGACCGAGCTGCCTGATGTCATCAACGACATGGAGAAGGAGATGCACGCAGATATCAATGAATGCGGGCGGGAAGTAAATCTCGAGCTCGCATAGTATCACCACGATCTCTTCCTCAAGCATGTCGAGCTGCTTCACGCCGATCGACTTCCTGCTGACGACGTCGATAAAGTTGCAAAGGGCAGACAATGTCCTTGAATGAGAATACTCATGTGTATGTACCTTTGCTTCGTGCACAACCACGGGGGAAGGTTGTAAGGCCATACAAATACGGGCCAGGTGCTATGGGTGCTACTCTGGTTGCCGAACGGATTGAGTCCATCGGTGCTCATACCCAGCCTGACGTTCCTTGCGTCGCCCCCAAAATTTTCGAAGGCCATGTCCAATTCTTCCCACTGGCTAGCATCTGAAGGGTGTGTCAGGATCTTTCCCTTCTCCGGATCTTCTTGGGGCTTCTCCCTTTCCGCATGCCATTGCATGAGCTTTGCTTCCTTAGGGTCTACGAAATATCGCTGCAGACGGGGAGTGTTAGGAAAGTACCATACCACTTTTCGAGGAACTTTCTTGTCCTTCCCACTCTTGTACCGTCCTTGGCCGCACACCGGACATGTGTATCTGTCCTTGTACTCGCCCCGATAAATTGCGCAATCATTGATACAGGCGTTGTATTTAACGTGCGGTAGGTCAAGAGGGCACACGACTTTCTTGGCATCCTCGATACTAGTTGGCAATGTGTTCCCCTCGGGAAGACGATCGTGGAAGAATTTCATGTTCTTGTTGAAGCTCACGTCGGTCCATTTGTTTTCCGTCTTCATCTCCAGAGCATCAAGCGTTACTTGCAAGCGCGTATCCTGTGGCCGGCACCCAGGATATAACGGAGTCTTCCCGTCTATCTCCATTTGCACCAGCTTGGCTTTCTCTCTGGCTGCAGCTCTGTCGTTGCTCGTCTCCTTGAGTAGCAGTTATTGAACATGAGGGTCCTGCAAGGCCGAAATTAGCGAGGTCTGCGTGTTCGCGTCTTCTCCACCACCATCTACTCCTTCATCATGACCGTGTCCGCCGGCATCTCCTTCGTCACCATGATGATCTTGTTCGCCGGCATCTCCTTCGTCATGATGATCTTGTCCGCCGACATCTCCTTCGTCATGATCATGATGATCTTGTCCGCCGACATCTCCTTCGTCATGGTTGAAGCCTAACATGAAACCGCGCCTGAGCAGGTGATCCTCCAATTGTCCGGAATCAGGGTCGATCCAGCTCACGAGTTTACATTTTTGACACGAACATCTTATCTGGCGCCTGTTGCACCGAATCATGTCCGCCTTCGCTTTTTCCTTGTATCTACTGATTCGACCGGAGCTCATCCTGACGACCATGGTTGCGGCCTACGCGGTATACATAGAGCACAAACAAGAGTATGTTAATTAGAACCGCAACATGCATGCACACACATTAGTTGGCCCATGCATTAGTCGCAATACCCCATATGTCCTATTTTTAGCAAAGTCTCATGCCAAAATTCACAAAAAAATTCGGCATGACCTCTCCTAAAAGTAGGACATATGGAGTACCCGAATTTGCCGGAACGGAAGTTAATCGACGTTCCGACAAACTCAAGGGCCTCATGGGTACCTGCAGACATTTCACAAATCATGTTGCCGGCAACATCCACATACACGACACCATGGTCGGAACACAAACAACCACGACACACATCCGGCCATACACACACCGTCGGCGCCACCAAACATGCATATGCATATTGATCATCCATGTAGATCCATGTCTCACCTAGTAGATTCGGTGCCGAGACGTGACCGCGATCGATGAGAGAGCGTGTGATGTTGGAGAGAAACTAGTGGACAAAAATAGATGTATTGGAGGCTCTCCTAAACCCTCACCAATAATCTATCAAACAAAATAGGTTTAACTAAAAAAATGGAGAAAACTATATGCAAAATAGGAGGGAGGGAAGAGAAATACGAGCTAGGTGGAGGTAGAGGAGGAAGAAGAGAAGAAGTAAATGGTGGTAGGTAGAGGGGTTGCCACCTTTTTGTAGATCTGGAGGCAACATTCTGTGGCGCATGCATCATGGTGCGCCACAGAAACATGTCTTTCTGTGGCGCACCACCATGCATGCGCCACAGAATGTTGCCCACTTAAATTATTGATGGGGCCGCACCATGTTTTCTGTGGCGCAGAATGCTGAATGCGCCACAGATAAATTACCAATGCAATCACTGGAGGGGGCCCCACCGAATTTTTGTGGCGCATCTGGATGGATGCGCCACAGAAAGTATAATTTCTGTGGCGCATCCATGCAGATGCGCCACAAAAAGGTCACCAGATATTTGTGGTGGTGGGACCCACCATTTTTCTGTGGCGCACGCATGCACGTATGAGCCACAGTATTTTGTGGCGCATTAGGAGTGGTGCGCCACAGAACATTTTTTGTGGCGCATGGTAGGTTTGGTGCGCCACAGATAGGGAATCCACAGAAAGGCACTTCCTACTAGTGCTAGCTCAAGAGGAATGTGCAAGGCAAAGGTATGATCTTGATAGGGTTTCTATTTTACCGGTATCGTGATGCTAGTTGGGCGACCGGGTTATAGGATAGATACCGTACTATCAAGAGCGGCTCTCGATTGAGTTTTAGTGTATCGTTCGTAAAGAGCTCAAACCTTTGCATACTTGGAATTATCTTTCTTGGTTCTTATTTGTCTTTTCACTATGTGGGGTTTTGGTGCTTGTCGTGTTCTTCATGACAAGCTCAAATTCATCAAAAACGGATTTCGTATGAAAAACTTGTTGCGTTTATTATGTTGGAGGTTTGTCGGTTCTTCTTTTAGAGAGAGGTTTAAACTTTCCCCATTCAGTTTTATCCTCTATTGTTGTACTATGATGTTTCTCTATATAATCTTGTATAGCTCGTTGTGGTGATTACAACGAGCCCAAGAACATCGAAAAAGGAGTCTGTATGATCAAGATATGTTCGTTTCCGTGTTTGGTGTTTTTGCAGTTGTCGAGGTATTGGTAACGCGGATCCATAGTAGGTAGCCATGCGTATCGTAGAGGTTGTGGGGAATAACGTGGAGGATTCTGGTGACGGGATTGCACACAATTATTCGCGCTGTCTAATAGTTCCCCGAGCTGCTTGATGTTTTGGCTGGCCAACATGTATCTCATCAGGTTGCCCTTCTTCAGGCTGTTCATAAAAGCATGAATGGCCTGGGTCTCTGATACTCCTTCACATGCGTTCTTAGTTTCCGTCCATCTAGAGATGAAATCACGGCTTGATTCTACTTCTACCTGAATGCACTTCAGGAGATCGGGATAAGCCTTTGGATGCTTGTCGTGGGGTAGATAACACGGCAGATGCTACTTTGGGGTAGCTTGAGTTGATGGGCAAGGCGACACTAGCGTCTGGGAGATTGTTTAGCATTGCAGGGACAAAGGTTTACCCAGGTTCGGCCTCTCCATTGGAGATAAAGACCTACTTCCTGCTATCTTGTTATTGATCTCGATCTCGATAACCCGGCTACGACAACAGAGCCGGATCTCGATCTAGGTTACAAGGTTGTGGTGTTTCTCTCGATGGTTCTCTCGCCTAAGCTTGGATCGTAAAGTTCTCCCTCAACTAGGGCTCAGGGACCGGTTTATATAGACGACCGGGTCTCCTGGCACTTTACAATACGAACCCGGGCTCTACCCAGACTCGGATCCTATTCTAGCTCTTCTAGCCTTCGTGTCCTCCAAGTCCGAACCGCCTCTGGTCTTCTAGAAACTTCCCTTCCTGAACCGGGTTACCGCCAAAGCCTCTGGCCCAGCAACATAACCCGGCCCATGCTGATGGTTAGCTGGCCTGGCCGGGCCTCCTGCCTGGCGGGTCATGCTTCCCTCTTCATGGGCCTACCGGGTTATCATCCCCCCATCAGTAGCCCCCAGATTAACCTGGTTGCCAGGTTGGCATGCTCGGCTTCTTATTCTTGAATATTGCTTCTTTGAGCAGAGCTGATATCCTGGCCAGCCGGGTTAATCACCTGAAACATAAATAACAGATAACAAATTTAATATTAGAACATGCCTCTTTTCTCCTTTGCTTGGCCAGTTTCTTTGGCGGTTCACGCCGTAACCCGGTTCTCTCTTGCCGGGTTCACACCCGGGTTTCACTTTCACACTTAGTGAAAATTATCCCAACTAACTATCCTTATCCATCTTAATCACGATCTTATCATTTAATACTCCGTAATTATCTCATTCGTTTGTCGTTGACTTTTAGTCAAAGATCCTTATCTCTTCACTTTTTACCACAACACCCCTAGGGTTTTCACTGTGCCTATAAATAGGAGACCAAGAGACACCACGGTCATTTTTCCCCATCCAGTTCATCTTCTTCCTCGCGCACGCACTGTAGCACCGCGGATCCAATCTCAAATCGAGCCTCCCAATCTCCTGCAAGAAGATCCACAGGTACGATTACTCCACCATCCGTGCTCCGCACTTGATTCCAACTTGAATCTCATCCAGATTTGCTTTGCATTTCCCTCTCCACGCATCTACATCTAGAACTAGGGTTTCACACCTCCATTGTTGTGCTCAGAGAACCCGAAGCTTCTCAGCCATGGTGAAGGACAAAGCCAAGGCCGGAGCTCCCCGTGCGGCGAAGAAGCTCGCAAAGAAGCCTCACAGCGCCCACGCCGGTGCATCTGGCTCCGCCGCCCCCGCTGCTACTCAGGTCAACTGGACCAAATCCACGGTGACGACCTTGATGCTTCAGGAATATGTGAACTGCGGCGAGCTCCCTCCAAAGGATGAGATCCAATGGCGCGCTGCTGGAGAAGAAATCCGCCCCAGCCCCAAGGAAGGTGAAGTGGTGGTTTTCCTCGACCACGTTCAGCGCGGCCTTCGCCCCCCGGGTTCCCTGTTTTTTCGCCGGGTCTTGAAGTACTACGGCCTTAGGCCTCAAGACATCGCGCCCAACTCCATGCTGAACATCAGTAACTATGTGGTGTTCTGTGAAGATTATTGCAAATGGCTCCAAGCCTCGAGCTGTTCCTCGAGTTCTTCTACTGCAACCCCTCTCGCAAGGATCAAGTACTCCATATGGGGGAGTTGCAATCCAGCGCCGAAGGGAATGCGATTTCCCGGCTCTCTTCTAGCCAGCCATCCCAAGGGGTGGCAAAACACATATTTTTACTGCCAAGACACTTCACCAGAATCTGACGATGCCCGTTACCCGGCTTTCCGGAACTCGGGCTTAACATATGAGCCAAAATGAATAGTTATGCCGATGACGCCGAGCGGGTCAAGCTCGAGCCCATTCTTCGCCGGGCCAGAGCTTTACTCGCCCATGGCCTCAAGGGCACAGATCTGGTCAAGTGCTGGATCGGTTGGTTCATCCAGCCACTCAGCATCAGGACCCGGCTAATTTGCCAGTACACTGGTGAAACCACAGACAATTGCGTTACTCTGAGATGACGCTCACTGATGATCAGCTTGTGAAGAATGCCAAGAGATTGCTTGGCGAAAAGAAAGATGCCATTGCACTGAACGGGCTCGCCCCATTTAGTGCCAAGAACAAACCCCCCACGGTAAAGCCAATACTCAATCCATTTGTTTACTTTAACCCGGTAACTCATCCATAGACTGTTATTTACTGTGACTGCTTTTTCTCAGGACTCCAAGTGGTGGAGCGTGGATTTTACCCCAACATCCTCTCCTGATGGGGAGGACACAGAAAGTGAAGACGACGAAGAAGAAGAAGAAGAAGGTGAGCTGACTCCGTAGGCCGGCTCTTCCTCCAGTTGATTAACAACGAAGTCCCCAACAAGGACACCTCTACTGATAACCCGGCAAATTTTATTCCAGGCCCCACTGACCCGGCTTCTGACGTAGCGCCGGGTCCCCAACTACTGCAGCTCCTACTCAGAAGAGGACCCGGGCCACCATTGCCAAGGTACCACATTCTCTTTTCTCAATCTTCATGATGAACTCATCTCAAACTTAAGCACAATCACAGGAAAAGGAGGCTGAGAAGGAGGCTGAGGCGAACAAGAGACGCCGAACCCGGTCTTCTACAAGCCAAGCTTCCCTGAGCCCAGGTATCCCTCAACGCTCTTTATCAAGCTGGGCCAAATCCATCCAGAAGACGCCCAGCAAACAGTTCCCTTTAGCTGGCAAGATCCGGGTTCCTAAACCATCTCGTTTGTCAGATTCTTCCTCGGATGGTGTTAGCACACCCGAGGATTTCCAGATCAACGCCGGGTTAGAAATACTTCACACATCTTTTCCATACCTTTATACTTCACTGTCCCATTCTTGTTTAACTAAGACATTATTTGTTCCAGTGCCAGGGCTTTTATGGATGAAGACCCGGAATCTCCTCCCGCGGCGTCTCCTCCTCCAGCAACCACAGAGCCTTCTCCTATGGAGGCACATATGAAGAACCAGAGGACAAAGACGAGCCAAGGGAGCAAGCAACCCCCGCGGCTTCTCCAAAAAATGTTGTTGACCCGGTGCCAGAATCCTCCCCAGCTGCTCACTCGCCCGGGTTAGGCTCTGGGACTAAAGAAGATGAAGTGCAGGTTACTGGGACCCGGCACGTTCCAGTACAAAATGCTCCTGAGACTCTGCCAAGGTGCCAGCCCCAGATGCTGACCCGGCAACTCCTGCCAAGAACAAGAACCCGGCTTCCTCCTCAAATTCACCGGCTCTGGACACCATGTCTGTTCCAGCACTTTGCGACGAATATTTTTCTCGCCTAGCTCAACACAAGACCCTGGAGACAGAACTGGTCGCCCTGATCAAAAACGATATCAGGTACCCTTTTTACTTCTTGCCTGTATATTTTCTTGCATAACTATACCCTGAGTAGCCCCCAAGCTCTAAGTTCATCACTTGTGATGAGCTTGGTGCTTACAATATGCATTCCTTAGGTAAAAACTTCAAACCTGTAGCCCCCAAGTGCCGGGTTGTCTGTTTACAGCAACCTGGGACTAAAAAACTTCCATCATTTAAAACTTGCCCATTTTCACATCAAAACTTTGAACACTGTAGCCCCCAAGTGCCGGGTTGTGTGCCTGCAGCAACCTGGGACTTCTTTATTACGTTGAACAATTGAACTTCAAACTGAGTAGCCCCCAAGTGCCGGGTTAGCTGTCCACAGCTACCTGGGACTTACAGTTAGAAAATTTTAGACTTTTTGCGCATGTAGCCCCCAAGTGCCGGGTTGCACGCCTGCGGCGACCTGGGACTAACATAACTTTTTGCATCTTAACAGGAAGACCATGCCAAGGCCCAGGCTGAGATCACCCGGCTCACTGACGCTGCCAAAACTGAATCTGAGACCCGGGCTGATCACTCAGCTCAACTCCAGGCCTTGGAAGAAAAGATTACTGCCTGACGCAAGAAAACTCCGATCTGAAGAAGGACATGCAGGAGAACGAGGAGAACTTCCAGGAGCAACAGGAGACCCTGCAGAAGCAGCTGGATGAAACCAACAACGAGCTGACCCGGCTAAAAAGAATGATCACCTCTATGGTTGAATCTTTAGTGGGTAAGCACTACTCCTTTGAATTTCAACCTAAACTGATCAAAAGACCCGGTTTTTGAAATTCACTGTTACACTTTTCCTTACACAGGCCCTCGTGATGGAACCTCCGCAAAACCGCTGCAGAGAAGATCAAATGCATGTACACGCTGACACGTCAGCTGTACTTTGGCAGCTGCGAGGTCATCAAAGCCGCTAGGCTCTGGGAGAACCCGCCAAGCAAGTACACTGAAGTCCTTGGGCATCTGTCAACAATGCCGCAATGGATCCATCTGCTCAAGAGATCAGCTTGCAGGGCCGGGGTGATGCGAGGTCTTGCCTTGGCAAAGGCCTACCATCCCCAGCTAAACCCGGCTCCACTGAAGAAGGGCTTTCCTCAGTTTGACACTGATGGCAAGGAGTTCGATAAGAAGTGCTACGCCCGGGTTGTGAAGCAAACCCGGCACGTTGCCACTGTAATTGCCAGCAAGATGAAGCTCACCACTTTGCAGCTTGGTAACTGAAAATGATGAAGAGATCATGGATGACGAGCCACAACGCGTCGATCTCCTCCAAAGCTATAAGGATTCCATTGACCCGGCAAAAATGCTCCTGGTACCTCCACTGCTCCCAGCTCCTCTACGCCAGTTATTCCTCCTCCGTCACGGGCGATAGCTGAAGAAGATGATGAAAACTTCTTCCAGCCACTTCGAAAAATCACCCGGCGCAAGACCAAGGCCAAAGAAACCGACGAGACCAAGGAGCCAGAGGCTAACCCGGCGGCCGCCGAAGAAGAAGACCCGGCAAAGACCGTCGAAGATCAACCAACCGGCTCTCCTCCCCGTGACCCGGCTCCTGAAGCCAAAGCTTGAAAACTTACGCAGATGCTGTTATCTCTGCAAGAAAACAATCTTTATTCGGCCCTTTGGGCGTTATTGTAATAACTTTTGCACTGTTGCACTATGCCTGTGATGGTGCGCCTATGCACCTGATGAAACTTTTTATGCTACTCTCAAACTTTTGCTATGAAATATGCCTCTTCTGTGGTTTTGATGACCCTTTTGATTTCTTTAACTGTGAGCCGGCTTTCGCATGGATACCCTGTCGCTACTTCTCTGAGAAAAACAGGGTCGAACCAAGTCCCAATGGGCTTCATGGTTGATTGAATTTCCAGGTGAGCAATCAGGCCATAAAATTGCGAGTCACATCAGCTCAACAGCAAGATAACCAAGAATAAACTAGTGGCATAAAGCCGGGTCTTGGGATTGCAGCTGCAAACTATTGTAGTAGGAGCCCCCAAGACCTGGATCAATGTTTATAAAGTAATGGCTTAACTATGCAACATTACCCCATTGATCCTCATACTGGTGGGACACGCTCTCTGGGCGTCCTCAAAGATAACTATGCACTTATTCTATGACAAAAACATAAACAACTAAAACGTAAACTTCACCTTCATACCTCTGAATCCAAAGTTATGGATACTGTAACGAAAACTGCACAGCCGGGTCACGAAACATCGAGACCCGGATGACCGTAAAAGCCGGGTCTTGGGCGAGCCCCCAAGGCCAAACTTAACATAGAACTATGCAACACTACTATCAAACATCAAAAAAGAAACGAAAGAACACAAATTTCTGTTCAACCTTCACTTTATTGATAGAAAAGGTTAGGTCAGCAAGCCGCCTCATTAAAAACCTTCCAGTCCCCTTAGGTACCCTGGTAAGGAAAAGAGCGCGTCTGAAACCTGCTGCCTGTTACATCGTGTTTTACATCTCATATCTCTTTCTCATGCTAAGTATAATATGGGCGCAGCTGCGCAATATTCCATGGCCTCTCACGCTCTTCCAATGAAAAGGTAGAGTGCGATGTGTCATTAACAGACTCGGACTTTTCTCTTGCATCCACCAAATAATATGAACCATTGTTCAATTTCTTGCTTATGATGAAGGGCCCTTCCCAAGGGGGAGATAACTTGTGCATCCCTTCTCTGGATTGCACCCATCGTAGCACTAAATCTCCCTCCTGGAAAGTGCGAGTTTTAACCCGGCGCTATGATACCGCCTCAAATCCTGCTGATACACTGCTGATCTCTCCAGTGCTTGTTCTCTGTTCTCCTCAAGCAGGTCCACAGAATCCTGCCGGGTCTGCTCATTTTCTGTTTCAACATAAGCCGCCACGCGAGGCGAGTCATGAATTATATCACTTGGCAAAACTGCCTCTGCCCCATACACCATAAAGAAAGGGGTCATCTTTGTGGATCTGTTTGGTGTTGTGTTGATTCCCCAAACTACTGATGGCAACTCCTCAACCCACGCTCCAGCAGCTCTGAGACACGGACCCGGAGACGTGGTTTCAAACCTCGAAGCAACTCCTGATTTGCTCGTTCTACTTGTCCATTGGCCTGTGGATGAGCAACTGAAGCAACATCTAAACGTATACCCTGATTTCCACAAAACTTTGCCATCTCACCAAGGGACATGTTAGTACCATTATCTGTGATGATACTATGAGGATACCCAAACCTGTGTATGATCTGCTTCAAAAACTTGACTGCTGTAGCTGCTTCACAATTAGTAACAGGCATCACCTCAACCCACTTTGTAAACTTATCAATGGCAACCAAGAGGTGGGTTTTCTTGCAAGGAGACATGCTAAAAGGACCCACCATATCAAGCCCCCAAACTGCAAAGGGCCAAGTCAAGGGTATTGTTCGCAACTCCTGAGCCGGCACATGAATTTGCCTTGCATATCTTTGGCAACCATCACATCTACTCACCAAGCGCTCTGCATCTGCCTGAGCTGTGAGCCAGAAGAAGCCGTGTCTGAAAGCTTTTGCTACTAAAGACCTTGTTGAAGCATGATGACCACAATCTCCCTCATGAATCTCTTTCAAAATTTGCCGGCCCTCCTTTCCAGACACACATCTCTGAAATACTCCAGAAACACTTCTCTTATATAACTCGCCATCAATAACTACGTAGGCCTTAGCCCGGCGCACAATTTGCCGGGATATAACTTCCTGCTCTGGCAGCTCTCCACGCAAAAGATACGCCAAATAAGGTTCTGTCCACTCTGGAATTTCATGAGTTGCTGCTACCAATTGCGAATCCGGGTCTTCCTGACCCGCCAGTTCCTCTACGCCCTGAGGCTTGACTGATGGAGTCCATAGCTCGTCCAAGAAAACGTTAGGTGGAACCGGCTCTCTGCGTGAGCCGAGTCTTGACAAAGCATCTGCAGCATCATTTTTCCTGCGGTCAATATGATCCACCTGATAGCCTGAGAAAAACCCGGCTACCCTGTCCACCTCTCTCCTGTAAGCCGCCATTGTCGCATCTTTTCTATCCCATGTTCCTGAAACTTGCTGTGCCACAAGATCTGAATCCCCATAACAATTAATATGCTTGATGCTCATCTCCTTTGCCATACGCAAACCATGTAACAAGCCTCATATTCTGCCACATTGTTAGAGCAATCAAAGTGAATTTGCAAAACATAGCTCAGCTTATCACCCTTGGGAGAAGTTAACACAACTCCAGCTCCTGAACCTTGTGCTTGCTTAGACCCGTCAAAGTGCATAACCCAAGGTTTGAGACCCGGCGCAAGAGGTGGTGCACTCAACTGTGTCCAATCATTAAGAAAATCCGCCAATGCCTGCGATTTGATAGCTGTACGAGGCACATAGTCAATGTGGTAAGGCCCCATCTCTATTGCCCACTTGGCAATTCTTCCTGTAGCTTCTGAATTCCTGATAATATCTGCTAAGGGTATTGAACTCACCACTGTGATTGGATGCTCCTGAAAATATGGTTTCAACTTTCTACTTGCCATGAAAACACCAAATACTAGCTTCTGCCAATGCGGATAGCGCTGCTTTGCTTCTGATAACACCTCACTAACATAATAAACCGGCCTCTGAACCGGGTTTTCCTTGCCTTCCTCCTTACGCTCGACCACCACCACAGCACTCACAGCTTGAGGCCCGGCAGCGACGTATAACAGCATGGGTTCCTTGGGACCCGGGGCCGCCAGAACTGGCGCTTTTGATAATTGTTTCTTCAGAGCTTCAAATGCCTCGTCTGCTTCCTGATTCCACACAAAATTGTCTGTTTTCTTGAGTAACTTGTACAAAGGTATTGCTTTTTCTCCGAGCCGGGATATAAACCGGCTTAGCGCAGCCACACATCCTGTCAACTTCTGAACATCTGCCAATTCCTCAGGTTTTTTCAAACTCTGGATGGCTCTGATTTTTTCCGGGTTTGCCTCAATTCCACGCTCTGACACAATGAAACCGAGCAATTTTCCGCTGGAACTCCAAACACGCACTTTGTAGGATTGAGCTTCATCTTGTACTTCCTCAAATTTTTGAATGTTTCTGTAAGGTCACTGATAAATGACCCGGCTTTTTCTGACTTGATCACCACATCATCCACATAAGCATGCACATTGCGCCCAATCTGATCATGAAAACAATTTTGAATGCACCTCTGATAAGTTGCTCCTGCGTTCTTCAACCCAAAAGTCATGGTCTTGTAGCAAAAAGCACCAAAGGGGGTGATGAACGATGTCTTTTCCCAATCCTGCCTGTTAAGCTTGATCTGATGATAACCTGAATATGCGTCCAGAAAACACAAGAGCTCGCTGCCTGCCACTGCGTCAACAATTTGGTCGATGCGCGGCAGTGCGAACGGGTCTTTTGGACAATGCTTGTTGAGACTTGTAAAATCAATACACATCCTCCACTCATTATTTTTCTTCAGAACCAAAACCGGGTTAGCCAACCACTCTGGGTGGAAAACCTCCATGATAAAGCCGGCTTCCAATAACCGGGCTATCTCCTCTCCTATAGCTTTTCTTCTCTCTGCGTTCATTTTTCTCAAACCTTGTTTCACCGGCCTTGCCTTTGGATCAACATGTAAACGGTGCTCAGCGAGTTCAGTCGGAATGCCTGGCATGTCACTAGGTGTCCACGCAAAAACATCCCGATTCTCACGGATGAACTCGATGAGCGCGCTTTCCTATTTATCAGTTAGGCTGGTCCCTATGGCGAACTGCTTGGAGGAATCCCCAGGCACAAAATCCACCATCTTAGTATCCTTTGCTGCTTTAAACTTTGCCCTGTCATCTTCTGTTGTTGGTTTTTTGAGCGCCTTGTTATCCTGCGGGTCAAGATTAGACCTGTAAGCTTTCAACTCCTCTCTAGCACAAGTTCGCTCTGCCAGGGCTGCATCTCCCTCGTCACATTCTGCTGCAATTTCTCTGTTACCATGAACAGTGATGATCCCCTTGGGACCCGGCATCTTCAACTGCAAGTATACATAACACGGCCTCGCCATGAACTTGGCAAAGGCCGGCCTTCCAAACAACGCATGATAAGGACTTGGAAATTTCACCACCTCAAAGGTGAGCCACTCTGATCTGAAGTTATGGATAGACTCGCCAAAAGCAACCTCTAATGAAATTTTTCCCTCAGGTGTAGCAGACTTCCCAGGAACTATACCATGAAATATTGTTGACGTTTTCTGCAACTGTGACTCCTTCAGACCCATACGCATAAATGTTTCCCAGTACAAGATGTTAATGCTACTGCCACCGTCCATCAAAACCTTCTTTAACTCAAAGCCATGAACTTGAGGAGCCACAACTAACGCAAGCAGACCCGGGTGCTCCACCACATCCGGGTGATCTGCTCTGCTCCAAGTAATAGTATGCTCTGACCATCTCAAATACCTTGGTACCCCTACAGCCACTGAATTAACTGCCCTTTTGACTATCTTTCTTTCTCTCTTGGTCGTGCCACTGGTATATATATGATATTGGCCAAGTTGCCTGGCTGGTTCGAGAATCCACCCTGATTACCTGTATTTTGGCCGGGTCCTGTATTTCCAGTTGGTACCGCGTTTGCTCCAGTTAGAGGTCCCGCAGCCGGGTTAGCACTCGGGCCGGGTCCTCCACTCCTGTTTGCTCCTTGCAGAGCTCTCTGAATCTCATTGTTTTTCCACCTGTTCAAATACACACTGGGCCAATGAATGATTGGCGGGTCTGCCGTTCTTGCTATGACGAGGACACGGCATCCTGAAGGCCTCTTCAGTGCTCATTGGGCGTGTTCCTTGATAACTATTTCCACCACCGTAACTCCCATTATTTCCCTGATAACCTCTGTTTTCCTGATAACCTCTGTTTTCCTGATAATTCCCATCCATCCTTTGCCTCTGAAACCCGGCATTTGCATTTGCAACTAGCTCTGAGTTTCCTTCCTGATGCCCACGCTTGTGCTGGTTCTGATTGCTGTTGTTATTGTTTCCCGGGCCATTGTTCTTTCCTCCATTGTTCGCAGCACCTTTCCCTTTTTCTTCCTCACTATCATCCTGGGTTTTGTCCGTGGCTGCATGTCTGTTGCACGCATCCATCAACTCTGCCATAGTAACGGGCTTAACCCGGTGTCCTTCCTTCATGCGCCCAGCTTCTGGACCAAGGGAGCGTACTTGCAAGTTTTCTCCATCGATGAAATTGCATCCTTGGGCTCGATACCTGATGAAGAGTGCAGGATCTCCGTGACCCGGCCCATCCAGTGACGAGCTGACTCGCCCTTCCTCTGTACGCAACGATCAAGATCTTCAATGGAAAATAAACGCTTGCACGTGCCCTGAAAGTGCTTGATGAAAATTGTTTTCAACTCATCCCAAGAATTGATAGATTTCTCTGGCAGATTCTTGAACCACAACTTTGCTGCACCATCACTCATCATCAAATACATATACTTTGCACAAACGTTCTCTGTGGCATTGCGTATACACATCGCCATCTCATAACTGCTCAACCAACTCGCCGGGTCTGTGCTCGGCTCATAATTGGCAATCTTGCTTGGCTCCTTGAACTTCTCAGGGAAAGGCTCTGCTCTAATGGCATCTGAAAGACACTTGGGACCCGCCAAAGTGGAAGAACTTGCTAAAAGATTAATGTTACCCGGCGAGCTTGCAGATGCTGCTGGCACGGGACCCGGTCCTCCTTGTGGTGCTCCAGCTGCTGGTACTGCCGGGTTTGCATTAGCTGCACTCCTTCCTGCCCGCGATCTATTGACTATCTGCTGAGCCACAGAAATTGCAGGGGCGGGTTGATACTGCTGATTATTCTGGTTTTGGTTCTGCTGGGGCGGGTTTTGCTGCTGTGCCGCGGCAAACCCGGCCAATGGCGGGTTTCCCCCATGGCGACTCTTGCTACGATATGTTGTAGATGAAGCGCACTTTTCTCTTTTGAATACTGAACTTGCTGAGCAACCGCAGTGCGTAACATGTCAATGGCACGCCGAGCTTCAACCTCTGCTGGCGAGTCTCCTAATGGAATACGATCTAGTGCCAAAGTTGCGGCATATACGTTATCTGCTGGATTGGAATAGTGACCCGCCGGCGTATGAAACCTTGGTGTCCTGGGCGGCAGACCCGGATTTCCCCTGGCTCCCCCAGCGAGAAGACCCGGCGCCGCTGCAACTGCAACCCAGCTGCTCCTGTTCCTCTGTCTGGTTCTATATTTGCTCTAACAACTGGAGCCACCTGGGTTACACCAACTGGTTGATCTTCTGGGGTCCTAAACAATACTGCTGGATTTATGGCGTTTTCTCCAGGGCCAGCCGGCTCTGGTGCCTCCTCCGGTGTGCCCTGGTCATCTCATTGAGACGATTTTCCTCATCCTCTAATTGCTTTCGCCTAATCTCCATATCTTCTTTTTCTGCCATTGTGTCTCTGCGCACCTGCTCCAAGGCCCGGCGTGCTGTATCCAATTCTATAGCTCTTGCTGCGCGTTCTCTGGAGTAACAATCCTCGTAAGTGCTGTTGGATCTAGGACCAGGCCATTGTTAAACATGGCCCGGGCCCCAGTTGCATTGTTTCTTTCCTCACCCTGAGCTCGGTTATTGAGAAAACCGAAGCTATTCCTGTAACGCGCCGTGTTTTCACTTTCCTCTGATACCGAAGCCGGGTCTCCATCAACCCTTTGGCCCGCCAGCTCCAACACTGGTGGCAATTGTTGCTGCTGCTGACCCGGAGTAAAAGCTGGTGGCACAACCGTTGACGGTGATGCCCCCGCGTTGATCGAAGGAGCGGTGTAAACCGCCACCCTCCTAACCGGGCTTGGAACGGACTCTTGCTCCTCTTCGTCCTCTTCTTCTACTCCATATCCGAACCGGCCTTCGAACAAGGGCAGGATCGATTCTGAATCTGCATAGTCCCCACATCACCCGGGACTGGAGCCGGGTTTCCCGATCTCTCCTCGTGCACGTCCAGGGGCAGCTCATCTTCAGCCGTACCAACTGATTCTTCTCCATCAGATTGAACAATTGTGGCAGCTCCTGACACAGATTCATAGTCTCCATCACTAGCAGATCTAGTTGCAATCATACCAACAAAAACGTTAAACTTGCCAATTGGAATAACATCACCTGATTCAAGTAGATCTGATTCCGGCCCCCAGCCAAAATCATCAACGATGGGCTCTCCTTGCGAATTGAGGGTGATCTCGCCGAAAACATAGTTCTCTACTCCTTGCTTGCTTCTCCCATGATGGTGACACCTTTGGACGCGATTCCCACAGACGGCGCCAACTGTCGTGGGGTAGATAACACGGCAGATGCTACTTTGGGGTAGCTTGAGTTGATGGGCAAGGCGACACTAGCGTCTGGGAGATTGTTTAGCATTGCAGGGACAAAGGTTTACCCAGGTTCGGCCTCTCCATTGGAGATAAAGACCTACTTCCTGCTATCTTGTTATTGATCTCGATCTCGATAACCCGGCTACGACAACAGAGCCGGATCTCGATCTAGGTTACAAGGTTGTGGTGTTTCTCTCGATGGTTCTCTCGCCTAAGCTTGGATCGTAAAGTTCTCCTCAACTAGGGCTCAGGACCGGTTTATATAGACGACCGGGTCTCCTGGCACTTTACAATACGAACCCGGGCTCTACCCAGACTCGGAATCCTATTCTAGCTCTTCTAGCCTTCGTGTCCTCCAAGTCACGAACCGCCTCTGGTCTTCTAGAAACTTCCCTTCCTGAACCGGGTTACCGCCAAAGCCTCTGGCCCAGCAACATAACCCGGCCCATGCTGATGGTTAGCTGGCCTGGCCGGGCCTCCTGCCTGGCGGGTCATGCTTCCCTCTTCATGGGCCTACCGGGTTATCATCCCCCCATCAATGCTTGTATGTGCAGGAGAAGTGTTGCGTGAAGTTCCTCTGCATGTCTTGCCAGTTGTGAATACTTTTTTCCGACAAAGTATCAATCCATAACCGGGCCGTTCCCTCTAGCATAAGTGGAAGAAAACGGATGACTGCGTTGTAATCACCATCGTTAATGCCGACGGCATGGATGTAATCAGGCAGCCATGTATCCGGGTTATCGGAGCCGTTGTACTTGTTCACAATCTTCCAGACATTGCCCAACGAGGATGGGAGCTGCACTTTTTGAATCACCGGGCCAAAACATTTGGGCCCAGATATGACTCCTCCCTGGCCGCCTTTATCTCATCAATGCGAGTGTGAGCGCCAGATATGTGAGTCTGTTCTCGGGCGGATCCATGGTTCGATCGGCTATGCCTTGGCTCCTCATGACGGCTTTGGCGAGACGGAGAGGGGCGCGAGATCGCCGCGGAGGTGGGTCCCTGTTGCCCCTATTTCCTTCTTTCCTTGCCCGGGGTGCGGGCGGAGGTGGCATGTTAAGCCGATCGCTCTCTCGCCTTGCGCCTTTTGTTTGTCCTATTCTCTGTTTCGATGAGGCACCTTGTTTTTCTTATGGCGTTCATCCTCTCTGTGCTGGTGGTCGTCTTTTGCTCTGTCATTGTGGCGATTGGATCCAGTTTTAGACTCACTCCTATGCTTGTCAGGAAGTTCATCTTTCTTGGGATACTTACCCTTGTTGCCATGACTACTGGAACCTGCCGGGTCCTCTGGGCCTTCGCCACCAGCGGCGGCCGTCTTGCAAAGACGTGTGTCGTCCACCAGCTTTGAGCCTGAATTTGCCCTGGCTTGCTGCTGAGCCGCCTTGTCGATGAGCATCTTGGAGTAGTGGTGACGTTCCTCTATCGGGACAGACTCGTCTTCCATGATCTCCTTGGCAGCTTCTAGATTTTTTGCCGGCGTGGAGAAGAAGATGATCCATCTGGGTTGACTCTGTAAGGATACTTTGCCGAGCCTTGAGAGGCTTTTGGGCAGAAGGCCTTTCAAAGTTTTCCGCCAAATCCCGATGCAGGTGAGGGTTGCGTTGTTTTCTGGCGTTGTGGAATTTATCGACATCTCGAGTGCGTCGGTACTCTTCCTCATCTCGAGCCTTCTCTGCTAGGATTAGCTCTTTTTTCCTTGTTAATGAGGACAACTTGTACTTGATGTTAGCTTCAGTCTCCGTGAGGACTGAGGAGTGCTTTTCTTCTTTCCTCAAGCTCGTCCGCGTCGGGTTTGGTCCCAAAGGTGTTTTGAGCATCTCGATCACGCGGGTGTGTTCCTCCCTTGTTCTTTCAAGTTTTTCTTCGATGGGGTGGTAGGGGAAATCCTTTGCGATTAGGCACCTCTGCCGGATTTTCTGCCCTATTTTCGATGTGTTTGATGCTGGAAGAAACTTCGGCTTCGTTGTCTTTGTTTTAGCCGCTGCAGCTCCAGTTTCTTTGGGAGTTCCGATTGAGTTGTCATTAAGACATGTTTGGCGCTGGCTGTGCCATACTGTGCTACTTGTACTGCAAAATCGTCCCCATTGCTTTCTTCGAAATCTGAACCCTGCTCCATTGGGGTGGTGGACTCAGATCCGGCTTCTGAATCAGCTCCTGCCTGTAAGGCAGGAAGGATTGATTCAGGATCAGAATTAGCCGGCATAGGGCTAGATGCGTCGATGACACCGACAAAGTGGAAGTCGGACCCCTTGAGCTCATCTGAGGAGCTAGAGTCAGTTTCACTTTGGGTTGTCAGAGTCGCTTAGATCGTGATAGGCAAACTCCGAAGAGAAAGCCAGATCCCATCCGCCTTGGTGGTCAATGCCTGATCGATGGGGTGGTGGGGTGGCTAGAAGGCGCTAGATCCTCTAGGGAATCCATATGCGGCAGCCGTGAAACCCATGAAGATATTGACGGTGTCGAAGGGATGACGAAGCCGGATATGAGTTCGTCGTCTACTGGGATGCATAAGCCATCCGCTTCGATTGCACCTAGGTTGCCGGAGATGCGAGCGCGGCCAACCGCCATGGTTTTGCCGATCTCGACCATCGCTCCCAGCCTGGAACGTAACTCCGATGCCTTTGGCCCCACGGTGGGTGCCAACTGTCGAGGTATTGGTAACGCGGATCCATAGTAGGTAGCCATGCGTACCGTAGAGATTGTAGGGAAGAACATGGAGGGTTCCGGTGACGGGATTGCACACAATGGTTTACCCAGCTTCGGATCTCACAACGGCGGCGAGATCCTACGTGTTGCTATAATTCACTAAAGGTGAATATGTGTACAGGTTACAATGAGGTTGTAAAGCGTAGCCCTGAGGCACCTGGAAGGCTGGCTTATTAAGGCGCCGTGCCTTCCCCTACAAGGAAAGTCTTAACCGACCTAGATCCTGAGTCCTAAGACTACACGGTGGAACCCTAACTTTTCCGTAAGACGGACTTCTGCCTTCCTCTTGGACTTCACTAAGCCAGACCTGGGCTTCACCTTGCACTTCCGCCCTTTGGGCGCCAACCAAGCCATCAGGCTTTACCAATGGTGGGCCACCCTGGTAGGCCAGGTTGTATCCACCGTGGCAGGTATATGCGTTTGGCATATCCTCCACAACAGTTTGTGTGGATAGTCTCTGTGTAAACACCCCCGAGTCTGCAGTCCGGACCAGAATCTGAAATTCTGAGTTGTGTGTTTTGGCGTATATCTCTGGTGCCTAATCCGGAGTTAGGCCGGAGTTTTCGGCTTAAAACTGTCTTGAACATAACAGGAAGATTTCTTGACGTTCTATTAAAGGGCCTTCTTCCCACGGTTCCCCAACTTTTGGGCTCGTGTTTTGCCCCCATTGATGACCTTCTTTGAGCTTGCTATCCCTTTATTTCTTCACGATTCTTGCATCAATTATAGGCAAAAAGAGAGAGAATATCCTAATCTATATTCCAACTAATCAATCTCTCTTCGGTAAGTTTTTGATCTAGAAGTTAGAGTAATTTGGTGTTCTTCCTTGTTCTTCCTCTCTTCCCCCCTATAGCATTAATTACTTTGGGTGGGATTTGAGAGTAAAGGTTTTTAGCACTTCTTGTGTTTCTTACCCATTACATTAGTAGCATCGGTTTGAATTCTCCACGGTGATACGTGGAAGTTGAAGTTGAGAAGCTTGTTACTCGTGGATGCTTGGAGTGCCTAGAGCTTGTTCATCTTAGCTACTTGGAGTGTCCTATACGGTCATTGTGGTCTTCGTGGTTTTGGTAGCCGCGGGGGACAAGTCGGTAGCCTACAATTGAGTTGTGGATGCGTGCCTCGACCTTATGATTCTTGTATCTTTGGATCCGCGGAAATTCAATGGGAGACTCCAATTGAGTTGTGGAGTGTTCCTCATCTTTAACGGTTTGGTTGCTGAGCTAAAATGCGACATATAGTGGCTCGTTGCACTCCACATTGGTGCGGCACGAAGGAGAATACGGTGTGCCATTGCGGTTATTCGGGGATCACTTTGTGACTCCGCACCGCTCCAACGGAGATTAGCTTCCTTTAGGAAGTGAACTTCGGGATAAATTATTTTATCCAATTGTCTCGGTTATTTATAACCCGAGCTCCTTATGCAATTTACATTATGATAGCCATCGAGCTTAAAGTAATATATATAGGAAAATGATATCACATTGTTGCCTATCTTGCTTACCATAAGTTGTTGGTGCACATAGGTGAACCTAGCTTGTTTAGGTTTTGTGCATGATAAATTAAACTCTAGTTTTATTCCCCATTTATTCAAGCCTAAACCGTAATAATTTTAGTCGCCTATTCATCCCCCTCTAGGCGACATATGTGTCCTTTCACGTGCATGCCACGAGGACACTTTGCCATGGGTCGACTTGTCGAAGGAGATGTCGCAGAGGAGTGATTGCGTGGACACACGTTCGTTGGGAGACCCCAAGAGGAAGGTATGATGCAGTTATAGCAGCAGTTTTCCCTCATTATAAACCAAGGTTTAATCGAACCAGTAGGAGCAAGAAATCACTTTGGAAGTTGTCAGCGGCGCGCTGACGTGGAACCTGCACACAACACAATCAAACTACTTTGCCCCAACGAAACAGTGAGGCTGTCAATCTCACCGGCTTGCGAAAACAAAGGATTAAACGTATGGTGTGGAAAACAGTAGTAAATTGCAGAGAATGAAAGGAACAGTGTTTGCAGTTGGTTGTATTATCAGTGTAAAAGATGGACCGGGATCCACATTTCACTAGTGGTGTCTCTCCGTAAAAGATAACTAACATGCTGGGTGAACAAATTATAGCTGGGCAATTGACAAAATATAAGCGCATGACAATGCATATATATGACATGATGATTACTATGATATTCATGTGGCATTACGACAAAATACATAGACCGTATCCAACAGCGTCTATGACTAATAATCCACCGCCAGGTTGTCATACGCGTTCCCGTTGGTATTAAGTTGCAAGCAACGGATAATTGCATTAAGTAATGTGCGTAAAGTAAACAAATGCATTAGACCTAACGGCGTACCCAAGCATCGGTTATTTTATCCCTAGTGGCAACAACACATCCACAATCTTAGAAGTTATTGTCACTCTCCCAGATTAACGAGGCATGAACCCACTATCTAGCATAAATACTCACTCTTGGAGTTACAAGCATCTACTTGGCCAAATCATCTACGAGTAACGGAAAGCATGCAAGATCTAAATAACATATAAGATAGATTGATAATCAACTTGACATAGTATTCAATATTCATCGGATCCCAGCAAACACAACATGTAGCATTACAATAAGATGATCTTGATCATGATAGTCAGCTCACAAGATCTAAACATGATAGCATAAAGTGGAGAGACAACCATCTAGCTACTGCCATGGACCCGTAGTCCAAGATGAACTACTCACGCATCACTCCGGAGGCAGGCATGGTGATGTAGAGCCTCGGTGATGATTCCCCTCTCCGGCAGGTGTGGGGAAGAGCTTCTGAACCCTCCCGAGCTAGGGTTGACGGCGGCGCATCTCTGGAACTTTCGTGGATAATGGCTGGGTGTTTAGGGTTTTCGCGTCGGAGAGGAATAAATAGGCGAAAGGCGGTGGCTGCGGAGCCATGAGGGCCCACACCACCCCACGTCGTGGCAGGGGGCCGCGCGGCCCATGGTGTGGGTGCCACGTGGCCCTCCTCCGTCTCTCCTCTAGACTCCATCTTCGTGTTGGAAAAATAGGAGGTTCTGTCCAAGTTTCGTCCAATTCCGAGAAATTTCCAGACTAGCTTTTCTGGAATACAAAAACAGCAGAAAACAGGAACTGGCACTGTGGCATCTTGTTAATAGGTTAGTCTCAGAAAATGCATAAAAATGCTATGAAGTGTATAAAACATGTAACAAATGGTATAATATTCAACATGGACATCAGAAATTATAGAAACGTTTGAGACGTTCAAGGAGTGGGAGCATGTTGCTGATGGCGGCACGACAGGAGGGCGCGGTGTGTGGACGGTAAGGGAAGTGACATAGGGTGTGCTCAAACAAACCTTGTCGCAGCAGGGAGCGTAACACCTTGTTGGGATTGGGTGGTGCGGTCGCTCGCATCGGATTTGTGTCGAAAAAACACGATTGGAAGAAGATAATGTTTAGTGTGTATTTAGCAGACAGGGAATGGGTGGTGGCCGGGTGTTGTGCGGTCTCAGCAGATAAACCAATTGGACAAAGAAAAAGCAAAACGGTCACTAGTGGCCTCCAGCCTATGGCCAAATGCCATTTAAACTTAAATTGAATTTGATATCATAAAAATTATGAACATGGTTAAACATAAAATATATGTCATGCTTTAAACTTAACTTTACTAAAAGTATTGCAGCTCCGGCCTCGATAGTTCCTCCTCTCCGGCTTCTGCTATAGAGCGCGCAGGGCTCCGGTTTCTGTGTAGGCCAAACACTCTAGTGGCCATGGTGGCATGGGTGGCCATGTTGAAAGACAACCTGTCGTGGGTTTGTCACGTCAGATGTCATGGATGACTTCGTAGGTGTGGGATTTGCCGAGTCAATCGTCTCCGAGCTTGGGATCGCAGGAACAAGGACGAACACAGATTTACCCAGGTTCGGCCCTCAATGTGAGGTAAGGACCTACTTCCTGCCTACCCTAGATTGTATTGATATGATATATGTGGTGTTACAATGGAGGCGATCCGATCTGGGAACTCGCCGTAAGAGCTAGGGTTTTAGGGCTTGATAGCTTGACCCTGTCTAAGTCCTGCGAGTCCTTTATATATACAGAGGCTCGCTAGGTTACAAGAGTTCTACACGAAGCCGATTGCAAGCTTGTCATCCAAGGCAAGTTTTACCACCGACCTTCTGGAGCCTTCCTTTGGCAGGCCGCGATCCTTGATCGGCCCATCTTTTACGTGGCCCAATAATAGCGTGATCATGAAGTCGCCGTTTTGGCCTTGAATAAGTCGCGGGTTAATTATTCCCCGACACAACCCCACTAATTATATTTTAATTAAGATAACACTCGAGTTACAAAAGTACTAATATTACCTATGAAGTGTCTACTCGGGTTTTAGTCCTTCATTATCGATGATGGATGGAGGCCCCTCATTTTTAGCATGATCAAGTGTCGGTGGTTTACTTTTTATTTGCTCTTGATATTTATTGAGTCAATAGGAACACCACACTATTAAGAGGGTAATCTCGATGAGCTTGATGGGATGGACTAAAAATACTTACACACATCCTACCATCATATCGAGTTTGAGGCTAAAGGTTTTTCGAAAATACACTTTTGGGATGTTTTTGCAGGTCGGTCCCAGCGCGGTTGATCGGCCCCAGGACCTACACATGAATTGGTGATACCGAGCAGGGAACTGATGCTTAACCGACCTCGGTTGGGTATCAGTCCCTAGATCGATCGGTCGACCCATCTTGGTTCAAGTGTTAGACCACTGAAGATTCTATACGCGCGAAAAAACTCCAACAATTGGACTTTTTATGAACCATATAAATACCTACCCTTCTTCCCCAATGGAAGGTTGACCAGCTCAGATTTTTTTATCTCCCCTTCTCTCACCTCGATTGTTGAGCACACCAAAAATTTGAGATCTCCCATTCTTTTCAAAGAAATTCAAATACATTTGAGAGAAAGAAGAGAATGTCCGGATCTACGTTTTCACTGAGCCAAAAGATTCAGGTTATGGATCGTGTTTCAACAAAGTTTGTGAGGGTTTGAAGGTCACCTTAACACTCTACCATTTGCTCATATTACCTTGTTGTTTTTAAGCTTTAACACATCAAAACTATGAAAAAAAAACACTGCTAAACCATCCTATGCAATATTAGGCATCAAACTACTTTGAAAAAAAATCTGAAATTGACGTGGATGGTCAAGATTTAAGTCACCATGTTTAGCAAAAAATACACAATGTAGAGCGTAATTAGAAAAAGTAATTGTGGGCTGGAGGAGACACATACCAAGTAGGGTTCACTAAAAGGAATCAAAAACATATTGGCATATTGATAGATCGAAGTAGGATGCTGAAGGAGCACAATTTAAAAAAAAACTTGGGCAAGTTTAGGAGGAAGAAGAAAATGCCAAGCTTCACCCCTACCATTTCGGCCTCTCGTGGGGCCCACAAGCAATTGCATGCACGATCAGAAACATGTGCCGACCAAACTCTAAGTCCCTAGTTGGGCCATTTTATGGGCATTTTTTATCTATTGACCTTATTCACGTAAATATTGACCCCACATTTTAGTGATTTTTCTGAGAATGGATTCCATATTGTTTCTCAAAACTTAAAACGTTCAATTTCAGGCTAATAAAAGTTACATCGAAGAATGCAATTAGTTGGAGCTTTTAAGAAATCTCCTTCTAAAAATAATTGCTAAATTCTCAATTTCAACCATCACAAGAATAAGAAAATTAGTAAATATCTTGACATCAGTAATTATGAGAGGAAACTTTCACAAATACCCTCGCCCATCATAGAGAGGCCCTTGTTGTTGCCGCAGCCTTAGATTGAATCTCGGCACTGCTCTCAAGTTCGAGTGCATCCACACCTTGGTATGGCCCCGCCGCCGTTGTCGCGCACGGATTTTGCGCTACACCGCCATCCACTGATGGCTAGGCGCCTTGGCGCGACCCGTTTGAGCCACATGGGAGTGAAGGGTTTTCCACTTTTCCCTTCTATCTCAGCTCTCTCTAAGTGAAAAGCCATAAAATAAGATGCATCACGGAAAAAGTTATTTGCGTACACGTGCAAATTTAAATACCCTTCTCAGATATGTCTAAAGTAAATCTATATGAGTGAATATACTGTAAGTTTCAAGCGCCAATCAGTTTTTCAAATGCTGCAAAACATTATTATATTTTAGACTGGCATTTCATGCATTACTGCTATATTAAAACTTTGGTTTTCAAAAACTGGCATCTTGACTCTTGATCACTTGCATCTAAACGACGGCTGAGATCTTTTCATCGGCTTCCAACTTTTATCTCGCATTGGTTGGGATGGAAATGAGCCAAGCCGAACCGGTTGTTGCTGGCCTTACGGTTGTTGCTGGCTTGACTGAGCTTCTAAAATTTTGAGCTGAGTCACGCTTGGCTTGTTGGCTGAACAACTTTCAAAACAGGGCTTGGCTTGACTTTGTCACGACCCATCTCCTACCTGAGGCTGCGCATCAAGAAGCATGCAGAGGAGAGGCGAAGCAGGAAAGAAGCCCAGGAAGAGAAGCAGCCCAAGCCCAGGAAGGAACCGGTGGCCAGCCACGCGTGAGACGTTGCAGTTATAGGACGAGGTTGCGTCACATCCGGAATCAACGATTTTGATGTATTAACTAAAGTATGTCTGCGACAGCAACCCTCTTCCTCCTTCCTCGCGATTCGTCGCTGAGTTCTTCCAATTTCCAGTGTGACACTGTGAACAAATCTTGTATTTGTGAACCTGAGTGAGTAGAACTGAGATCGGGGCATAACATATGGTATCAGAGCAGTAGATTCTAGATCTGCGCTCAATTTTTTTCCAGAAAATTCCACAAAAAAGAGGGAGAGAGAAAGGGGATCACGATCCAGAGCGATCTTCGGCACGGAGGTGAGATAGAGAGCGGGACGCGGTGGTTTGGCAACATCCTGTAAAATCCCATCCACATTCCTAACTCATGGTGGTGGAGCGATCGTTCGGCGTCTTCCGACGATCTACGGGCATGTGGCGGCGGTAGACTGTTCGGGTGCAGATTCGCGGCGGTGAGACGATTGTTCATAGATCTTCTGTGAACGGTAAAATTCCGGTTTCACGGTGGATTCGTGCACCACAGGGGGCGCATCATTCAGGCGGTGGCTGACGCTGATTCCAGAGGCAGTGGTTTGGGATCAAGCAGGCGAGGTTGTGATGGAGAAGGCGCAAGCGGATTTGACGATTCTGAAGCGCCAGGGCGATGAGCTACAGAAGCAGTGCGCAGACGGCGTCCACGCTCAAATCGATCAACGAGACGCTGCGAGGACTGGGTGCTTGGGTGCCGCAGGTCGATGAGACCATCAAGGAGATCCAGCAGCAACTCAAGACGGTGGGGACGAGGCTTGAGACACTAGAAACTGAGAGACCACCAACGGTAGGAGCGCGCACACAGCGGCACCGGCTGATGAGGTGGACACGGTCACCGCAGCTGCGGCGCTCAAGGTGCTGGTTCCAGCACGAGGTAGCACCAGCAGAAGAATTCCCCAGCACACCAGTACACTTTGATCTGGGTGAAAGGTCAGCAACGTTCGATGACAGTGCCTACCCAGAATCTCGACATGGCAACCATAGGTCGAGGCCTCCTAAAACAGACTTTCCCAAGTTCAATGGGGAGAACCCTAAATGGTGGAAACAGTATGTGAGAAATATTTCAGACTGTACTCTGTGGAACATGAAACCTGGGCAAGCTTTGCAACAATGCACTTTGTGGGCAATGCAGCCTTGTGGCTCCAGACATATGAAGCAGAACATGATGTCGATAGTTGGGAAGAGTTGTGTGTTGCAATACACACCAAGTTTGGCAAGGATAAACACCAGAAATACTTGGAGGCATTGGAGAGGTGCAAACAAACACATAGTGTAGAAAAGTACTACGAGAAATTTGAAGCATTGCGTCATCAGGTGCTGGTACATAATAAACATTATGATGAAGCATTTTACCAAGTTTGTCAATGGGCTCAAGAGGGAAATTCAGAGGGCAATCAAATTGCACAAATCCAAAACAGTGGATGCAACTCTTGCATTGGCTGAAGCTCAGGAAGAATTGTTGGAAGACAGTCGGCAATTCTCTTACTCTCGGTCCAGTACTGAGTACAAGCACAAATACAGTAAAACAAGGTTCCCAGGAAAAGGCTTGATGGGAAGTACCCCTGAGGATGCACATAAACCAGAAGAGAAAAACACTGCTCGAGTTCCTTGGAGTGAGAAATTTCAGAACCTGAAGGCTCAACGGCGAGAACGTGGAGAATGCTTTAAGCGTGGGGACAAATTTAAACCCGGCACAAGTGCAGTAATGTAGTTCCGTTGCGTTTGGTGGAGGAGCTGTTTGAAATGCTCCAAGCCACAACAACTGAAAGTGAACATGAAGATAAAAATGAGGATAGCGGTGATGAATCTCTCTGCACAATTTCTCAATGAGCATCCGATTGCAAGGAACTGTGAATGGGAAACAAGTGTTGATCCTGATTGACTATGGGAGTTGTGGCAGTTTCATTAGCCAGACAACAGTGGAACAATTTGGTTTGCCAACAACTCAAGTCGCTCTAGTGACAGTACAAGTTGAAGACGGAGGCAAAACTCAAATAACTACAGCAGTGCAAGATCTTCCGTGGGAATGCCAACAAAACAAATTTACTGGTACATTCAGAGTGTTTGCAATTCCTTGTTATGACATGATCCTTCGAATGGATTGGCTGCACGAGTGTGGTAAAATGTGGGTGGACTGGCCCAAGAAATCCTTACGGTTTCGCCTGAATGGCAAACGCATTACTCTCAAAGGCATTAAAGATAAGGTGATGAGTTGTGAATCCATTTCAAACATAGAAGTTCACAAATTGCTGGAACAAGGAGCGTTGGCTCAAATGGTTCGCTTGTGTCCAATAATAGAAAGTAAGACAGATGGAGAACTGCCTTTCAAAATTGAAAACCTGTTACAGCAACATCAAGAATGTCTTGCAACACCTCAAGGGCTTCCTCCACATCGACCTTTTGATCATCGAATCCCTTTGATGCCCAGAGTCCAACCAGTCAATGTCAAGCCATACCGTTATTCTCCTCAGCAAAAAGATGAAATCGAATGTCAGATAAAAGAGATGATGACCTAGGAATCATTAAGCCCAGTCAGAGTCCCTTTTCATCACCAGTCTTACTAGTTAAAAGAAAGATGGCTCTTGGCATTTTTGTGTGGACTATCGACAGCTGAATCATGTGACTGTAAAGGATCGTTATCCCATGCCAATTGTTGATGAATTACTTGACGAGCTAGCCGTTCAGTGTACTTCACCAACCTAGATTTGAGGTCAGGCTACCACCAAATACGAATGGCCGAAACTGATGAGAACAAAACGGCATTCAAAACACACAGTGGACACTTTGAGTTTTGAGTTATGCCATTCGGGTTAACTTCAGCACCTGCAACTTTTCAGGCGGCCATGAATACTATCTTTGCTCATGTAATTCGTAAGATTGTGCTTGTCTTCGTGGATGATGTCCTGATTTACAGCAAGACCTGAGGATCATGTGAAGCATCTGGCGCATGTATTCCAATTACTTGAACAAAACAAGTTTTATCTGAAGAAGAGCAAGTGCACATTTGCTCAGAAGTCCTTGGAATACTTAGGCCACATCATCAGTGGTGGGGGGTGTCAACAGACCCAACAAAAATTGCAGCAGTGGAGACTTGGCCAATTCCCATGACACTAAAACAGCTCAGAGCATTCTTAGGCATGGTGGGCTATTACAGGAAGTTCATTGCACAGTTTGGCATCATTTGCAGGCCGTTAACAAATTTACTGAGAACGAACATTCCATTTGTCTTGTCTCTGGAGGTTCATGATGCTTTTGTTACATTGAAGCGAGCATTGGTGCAAGCACCAGTTCTGGCATTACCAGATTTTGACAAGGAGTTTGTGGTGGAAGCCGACACATGTGCCACGGGTGTGGGAGTTGTTTTGATGCAACAAGGCCACCCTTTGGCGTTTCTCTGCAAGGCGTTGGGTCCAAAAAAAAACATATGATGTCAATTTATGACAAGGAATGTTTAGCAATATTGCTAGCAATTGATAAATGGAAATCTTATCTGCGGCATAAACCCTTTGTGATTCACACAGATCAGAGGAGCCTTATACACTTGGGTGATCACAAATTCAATACGCCAATGCAGCAAAAGGCATTCTTCAAGTTGCTGGGACTCCAATACCGAATTGTGTATAAAAAAGGATCCACAAACAAAGCAGCTGACGCTCTATCTCGCAGACCGCAGATGGTCTGCGATGTGTCAGCCATTACTCCACGATGGATGGAAATCGTAACAGAAGGATACCTCCAGGATGATAATTAAAGCAAAGAAACTGCTCACTGAACTTAGTGTTCATAGCCCAAATGAGCAAAGGTTTTCTCTGACAGGCGGCATTATTCGTCAGAAGGGGAAAGTGTGGCTTGGTACACACAAAGAAACACATCTGGCCATCTTGAAGGCATTACACGATAGTGGATTGGGCGGACATTCTGGATTCCGCGTGACATACCACAGGGTGCGCCAATTGTTTGCCTTGCGGGAATGAAGCACGACATTTTGACCTATGTTCAGCAGTGTCAAATTTGTCAGCAAGCCAAAAATGAGCACACTAAAGTTCCAGGTAAACTCCAGCCTCTCCCAATACCCCCAGAAGCTTGGCATTCCGTTTGTCTTGATTTCATTGAAGGGCTGCCAATTTCTAATCGCTATGACACGATTCTGGTGGTTGTTGACAAGTTTTCAAAGTATGGCCACTTTATTCCGCTGAAACATCCCTTTACAGCATCAACTGTGGCGCAAGCCTTCTTTGACAACGTTTTATGTCTGCATAGCATGCCAAAGGTTCTCATATCTGACCGTGACAAGGTGTTTATCAGTCAGTTCTGGTAACAACTCTTCAAACTAGTAGATGCAACGCTGAATTTGAGCTCATCCTACCACCCACAGACAGATGGTCAAACCGAACGGCTGAATCAATGTCTCGAAACGTATCTTCGATGCTTTGTGCACGACAACCCGAAGCAATGGTCCAAGTGGTTGAAACTAGCTGAGCACTGGTACAATACATCGCTGCATTCAGCAATTGGGCGATCCTCGTTTGAGGCTCTCTATGGACGCAAGCCTCGACCCTTTGGTTTTGCTCATGAAAACAGCACGGCGTGTTGATCTGGATGGTTGGTTGGCTGAGCGTGCCAAAGTAATGCCAGTAATTCAGCAACACCTACAGCGTGCTCAGGCATGAATGAAGCATCAAGCTGATAAAAACGAGCTGAACATGTGTTCCAGGTGGGGGACTGGGTATATCTCAAATTGCAGCCCTATGTGCAAACAACTGTGGCTCAACGACCCTCACAGAAATTGGGTTTCCGCTTCTTTGGACCATTTGAAGTATTGAAGAGGTTGGGAAATGTATCATACAAGCTCAAACTGCCTGACAATGCCAGGATTCATCGGTCATTCATGTTTCTCAGTTGAAGAAATCCCTCCGACCTGGTGAGTCTACAAGTCCTACCATTCAAGTTGCGTTGATGCAGGATGCTCCTCCAGTGCAGCCTCTGGCGATTGAGGAGACACGCATGGTGCGGCGTGGCGCGAAGCAAGTTCCACAAGTTCGTCTCACCTGGGAAGGGTGCCCATCGCCGTACAACACCTGGGAGCACCTCTACACCATGATCGATGTCTACCCACTTGCACCGGCTTGGGGGCAAGCGGCTCTCCAGGGGGTATTGTCACGACCCGTCTCCTACCTGAGGCTCTGCGCATCAATAAGCGTGCAGAGGAGAGGCGAAGCAGGAAAGAAGCCCAGGAAGGAACCGGTGGCTAGCCACGCGTGAGACGTCGCAGTTATAGGACGAGGTTGCGTCACATCCAGAATCAACGATTTTGATGTATTAACTAAAGTCTGTCTGCGACAGCAACCCTCTCTTCCTCCTTCCTCGCGATTCGTCGCTGAGTTCTTCTAATTTCCAGCGTGACGCTGTGAACAAATCCTATATCTGTGAACCTGAGTGAGTAGAACTGAGATCGGGGTATAACAGACTTGGTCGAGCTTCGAGCCTTGAGCCGATCTTAGTCGGCTTGCGAGCTTAGCATCACAAAATACAGTAGTAAATGTGTTTTTATTCGAGAAAAAACATATATATTAGTAACTAATGATGGCACACTACACTAATATTCCGAACTAACATGTCATCCAAGTTGCCTTTATGTGATCGCTAATTATTGACTATAATTGTAATTATTAGTATTTTAGTAAAGTTCATGTCAATTTATCTTTAACCGAGACTTCGAGCCAGCTTGTCGAGCTTGGCCGAAATGCTTGTTCGACCTTCGAGCCGAGCCTCGAGTATTATATCCAGGTGCTGCTTCATTCTAGAAATCCAATCGAAAGACTCCTCGGCTCCAATAAATTCTGGAATTAGCAAATGATGACAGCCGCACCGCCGAAATATCACTTCGCGTGTCCTAATCACCTGCACGTGCAGTCCAGTAGTCCACCTCACCGGTCACCGCTGCCACGCGGGCCAAGTGGCTAACATAAGACACACATCGCGGACAGGGACGGATCCAGGTTTTCGAGCTTGGGTGTTCAAAAAAAATTGGCGACTCTATAAAGGATTCACATAGCAAAAATCAGAACTTTTTTCCCGTACTTAGAAGAATCATTGATGTTTTTTGTAGAAGTTAGAGAAGAAGTACTACACAATAAGCTTAGATTGATGTCACGTACCTATTTTGCTCACAGCACCCTTGATACATGCACCTATTATGCAATATACACATGCGAATTTGATATCCAAAAAATTTGCACACCCATGACCCTATGTGGATCCGTCCATGATTCGCGGAGCTCAGCAACACCTCGAGCCATCGGGCCACCCACCCTCTTCGTCGCGACCAGGGGCACGTCGCGGCCATGCACGCAGCAGCCTCCCACGTAGCTCACGGCTCACGCCACGCAGCACCACTTCGCCAGCTTAGCATCCTCGTCTACGTACATATGAGGCGCCGAATCCTCCCGTTCAATCCACAGACCGCGCAAGGTCACGGAGAAAGGAAAAACAAAGACTTGCAAACATGGCGGTGGCGGCAGCTCGGTGGATCGTCCTGTTTCTGTCAGTGTCGGTCGCCGCATGGGCGTCGGCGGCCGCGGCGCACGAGAAGCAATGGAAGTCCGGCGGCGTGTTGGGCGGCCAGGTCGTCCAGAAGGAGATGCGGAAGATGGTCGCGGCGAGCGAGGCCGGCACGATCACGGCAGCCGACGTCGCCGACGCTGCGGGCACGGTGTACCGGCTGCAGTTCATCACCATGGATCCCGGCGCCCTGTTTCTGCCGTGCAGTTGCACGCTGACATGGTGTTCTACGTGCACAGCGGTGAGTATTTACACTGTTGAGCACTACTAGTATCAGGAAGTGTACGTGCTCATATATGACTAATTGTAATGTCGTGATTTCTGGTGGCAGGGCGGGGTAAGGTGACTTACATCCAAGAAGAGGTCAGTGAAGCAAGCTCGCTGGAAGTGGAGCGAGGAGACGTCTACAACTTCGAGCAGGGTAGCATCTTGTACATCCAGAGCTATCCCAACGCCACGAGAGAGCGCCTTCGAATCTACGCCATTTTCACTAGCAACGCCATCAGCTCCGATGACCCCTCGGTACGTACAAGTACAAACCGCTTCTGTGTTGGGTGATCTACTTGTTCGTTATCCTCGTTTGATACTGACGACGAGTACTCTGCCCCAATATTTCAGCATCCGATGTCAGAAGCATACTCCAACGTCAGTAACCTGCTGAAAGGATTTGATGAAGAAATTCTTCGGCTGGGATTTGGGGTAAGTAAAGCAGTGTATCTCAAACGTCAAATAAGTATGGAAATGCTTTGCCATCTAGAAATTACATCGATTACATGAGCTGTTTATTATCTTGTAAGGTTTCCCCTGACGTGGTGGAGGCAATCAAATCGGCCAAGAGCCCGCCGTCGATCATAGCATGCAACCCAGATCAAGAAAAGAAGAAGGAAGAGGAGTCGAATTGGACGGAAGAAATATTCGATGCGCTGTGGGGAGTCGACCCGCTGAACAAGAAGAAGAAGGAGAAGCAAAAGAAGGAGAAGGACAAGGACAAGAAGTCCAAGACATTCAACTTCTACTCCGGCAAGCCGGACGTCGAGAACTGCTACGGATGGAGCAAAACCATGACCAACAAAGACCTCCAGAACCTCAAGGGGTCCGACATTGGCATGTTCATGGTGAACCTGACCACGGTGAGTGAGCTAGCACACTCCACTCGCTCACAGTTTACTGATGCATTCTGCAGTTTCTCAGTTCTCGTGTTTAAGACAGTAAAGTGTCTGAACTCTGAACTGATCGATTTTGCAGGGATCCATGATGGGGCCTCACTGGAACCCGAAAGCGACGGAGATCGCCATCGTGACCTACGGATCAGGGATCGTGCAGACGGTATGCCCGAGCCCGAGCCCGAGCACCACGTCGGGCGCCGGGGGCAGGGGCGAGAGAGACCACCACGAGGGCGGCGAGGAAGGCGCCCAGTGCAAGAACTCGGTGTTCAGGGTGAAGGAAGGCGACGTGTTCGTGGTGCCGAGGTTCCACCCGATGGCGCAGATGTCGTTCAACAACGGCTCGTTCGTGTTCGTCGGGTTCAGCACCCACATGGGGCAGAACCACCCGCAGTTCCTCGCCGGGAAGCAGTCGGTGTTGCAGGTCATCGGCAAGGAGATCTTGGCGCTGTCGCTGGGACAGAAGAACTCGTCCGCCGTCGAGAAGCTGCTGTCGGCGCAGAGCGGGTCGACCATAATGGCGTGCATCTCGTGCGCGGAGGAGCTGGAGAGGAAGGCGGAGCAGGAGGAACAGGAGGGCGGGAAGGGAGAGGGGGGCGGCGAGGAGGAAGAACAGAGGAGGGAGGAGGAAGAAAGAGCGAGGAGGGAGGAGGAAGAAAGGAAGCAGAGGGAGGAGGAAGAGCGGAGGAGAAGGGAGGAGGAAGAGAGGGCGAGGAGAGAGGAGAAGGAAAGGAGGCAGAGGGAGGAGGAAGAGCGCAGGCGACGCGGGGAGCAGGAAGAGGAAGAAAGGCGCAGGAGAGAGGAAGAAGAGGGCGGCGGCGGCCAAGGTGGAGGAGGTGACGAACCACCAAGGGAAGAAGAGGAAGAAAGGCGGAGACGGGAGGAGGAAGAAGGAGGCCCGGGCGGACAGGGCGGAGGTGATGAGCCGCCGGAAGAGGAGGAAGGCGACTGGGGAGGAGATTCGGCCAAGAACCTGAAGAAACACTACCGTGTTCGCAAGGGCGCCGTGTTCCGGATCGCCTGAAGATCGATCGATTGTTCAGTTCACCACCTCGCATTGCATGGTTTAGCAATTCCGCTCTTCGCTTCACAGGGTTCTAGTAGTACGAATAATGGTGTCTCGCCAAGCCGTGTGGCATATGTTCTGTCAAGTTTATCTGCAGTTTTGTTGGGTCCGTTCTGCTGCCACCACCGTGTGGTGCTGTAGCTGCTGGTCGTACGAGTATATAGGAACAGCTTCTGTCTAAAGAATGTGTATCGTAAATAAAGAAGGATGTTTGCTCAAGCATTCGGTCGTCGCCATGAATAAGTCCAGGAGCTATTGAGTTTTTGGTTTTTTGGAAATGGCGGGTCGCAGTGGCCTGCAGGATGTGTTTGAGCGGGCGGTAGCAAGCAGCAGGCCGTGGGCTCCTGGAGGGGCGGATAAAGCATTCGAGCCCATCCAGTTTCTTTTCCTCCCATCTTGCAGTCGCCACTCGCCAGCATTGCTCAGTCGCTCCACTCCACTCTTTAGTCCCACCTCGCTTCTTTACGAACACAAACATCAGCTTAAATACCCGGCTGAACGAATGGAATCGCCGAGCTCAGTCACGAGAGCTTATCACCCATGTGGGGGCACTGGATGGTGTTGGATGTTTGGTGCGGACTCTGGACCTGGGCCCGTGTTGTTACACGCTGGCTTGCCCGGTCCAAGTTGCGTAGTGGGCTGAGGGGTTAGAGCGAAGGCTTTGGCTTCTCTGTCCCTGAAGTGGCAGGCACCGCGTGAGGCTGGCTTCACAGAGCAGCGCACACTGCCCTCTTCCAACGGTGGAAGGATAACAGGCCGCTGCATCATGGGTCCGCTCTGGCCCAGGGTCCCCTTCCATAACAGACCACCATCTTTTTTCACTAACATTTTTATTTTTAACATGATAGAAATTTTCTACTTTCACGATTGAATTTGCTAGCGGACAGGGTAGTGATCTCAAACTAGAAACCTCGCAATGTTGTATTGTTGATCTGTACATTCTAACGTCCTGGTCTCTATGGCCATCGTAAACTCCATTATCATTGAAATCAGTTGGACACGAAGAGCTCTACTGCTCTAGCCATGCATACGCAAGGACTAAATGAATCAGCACGACCAGTGATCGGCAACAACTACGCATCAAGAGACAAAGAACTGGCATGCCAACATAAAAAGCCAAGCAGATTTTCATATTCTAACGCCATCACAATTTGTTGCCTGGGTGCTACAGCCCAAATTACTTCCTTCCAAGTAATGCGCGGGAAACATATTGTACCAACAGAAAACCAGAGCACATAACTCGCAGCATTTTCAACCCAAATTTCACATCAGATCATTGCATAACAGAATTGGTTGCAGAAGTATGACGGTGCTTCCAACAGCAAAAGATTTGTACAGAATGTTAATCCAGGAAGTTGATCAGTGTTGGCGACGGCACCATCTTAGCAACTGGAAGGATAAAATCCTTCAGACAGGTATAGCTACCCCCTTGCTCGACAAGCTGTCAAGGATGTCGTTCACCGCTTGGCACAGTCCGGCGATCTGCAAGTCAAGTGCGCAGAACATGTTTAGAAATTGATGGGTCTGTTTTCTAGACAGTGGTGGTGGTTGTATGAACACATAGATAAAAATAATGTTAAAACTAAGAAGCAATGCACTGCTACACTAACCTGCTGGTCCCACTGCTGCAGCCCTTCAGTGTCATCCTCAAAGTGTATCACAGCTTCAACCTGTGAAACAAAGATGCAGGATGAATCTCAGATTGACATCACGAAAAAAGTCAAGAATACCATAAATGACATCTTATCTGGAAAGAGGTACCGATGATTGAAGGTTCTTACTTGATGTGGCTTCAGTTCCTCTGCAAATGCATCAATTTCTGGTTTCCTCAAAATCCTTTCAAGAAAAACCTGAAATATTTGGAGAAAAAATTAGAGACCCTATCAATGAAGAAAACTTATATTCCAAATCTGATGGGAATACATCAACATCAGGTACCTTCTGCAGTATTGGGTATATCTTGAGCTTCGAGCATCTTTCATCCTGAAAGAGCCAAATCATTATAACGTCAGGCCATAATTGATAGTTTATGAGTCATTATGATAAGATGTACTCTGAAAACAAATACATTTGCAGATAACTATAAAGGTAAGAAAATTTTGGTTCTACGCAACATAGACAAAAGGATAAAGAAATCATTCAGATAGAATAAAGATGATGGTTCCAAAAAGTGTAATAATGAAGATGATGCTGGACTCCCACAATTCCAGGATGCAGTTCAATTTATTCCACGATATATTGTTCTTTCACGTAATAACAGAGGAAATATGTTGGGTGGCAAATTAACATTTCCTATCTGCAAAAAAATACAGAAGAAAAAGGAAAATCCCAAGACCATTGCGATGGTAAGGTAAAGTAACAATAGCAACTTCAAATACGTGGCACAACTCCAGAAAGCTGCATTCCATTTGTATCAATGATGCTTGGGATACTGGGCACTAGGAGTAGTAGAGTAAATAAAATAGGTGTGGAAACACGGGATGCTACTAGGAGAAAAGGGGTACATAAAGTAGGTGTGAAAACAAAACACAGAAACGTTGAGATGCACCAACAGCCAATACCTTATACAGTGTAGCAAGAACACGAGAGCGTTGTGGACCAGCACCAGCCAATATTGTGCATGTTATAGCAGCACTAAGAGCTTGATCAAGAGCATTTTCATCAATCTCTCTGAAAATACACAGGAAAGTTCCATCAAGACTTTTTTAGATTAAAATATAGAAGCAATATTAGCTCCGAACATGACTTGCCAAATCAACCCAACAGAACCAACCCAGTATCTAAATATGGTATCAAGTAGGGCCATTCTATTACGTACGATCATTAAAATATTGAAATATTTGCTTGAAAGGTGCTAAACAGAAATTATACTAGCAAGACAACAGATGAACCATACAAACAGAATACCCAATACGGGTAAATAACAGAAAAGAAAGGCTTACTCATCCCCAATTTGGCGTTGTTCAATTTGAGAGATACCATAGTATCGAAGTGCAGCTTCCAAGAATTTACGCTTTAGATCTAAAATTCTCGCATAGCAGACCTTTGAGAGATACAAACATAAAAAGTGAAGTAAATATTATTGTCCTCGGTTGTAGTAGACAGATAAATTGCTAAACTGTTTCTGCACCAACATACCCTGTATTGTAAGTTCAGAACTTCCTGGTTGCTGTTTGTGACCAAAAACGAGGCTTTGTTAATAAAAGCTTCAGCATTCACTGCATCATCATCCTACAAAATGAAGAACTACATTAGTCCAGCTGACAATGCAACGACGATAGAAGTTAAAAACACTAACCTCCAAATAGAGTCTTGCAATCTGGACACACTTGGATAATTTGTTAGTATCGTCAAGCATCCTGAAATTTGGAAAATGGTCAGAATTCCCTGACTTGCACAAAAAAACACTCACATATTCGGAGAGAACAAGCTTATTCCTACCTGATTCCTGAGTCCAAGTCAATGCCACTAAGCATTTGTGCTGCTCTCGACCATTGTTGTTCGGATTCATAGAGTTCTGCAAGCTTCTCTCTAATCACTACTACCTATAGATAGCCAGCAAAATCATAGATTAAGAATATTGCAGCATTCCTTTACATACTAACAAGGGTGGAACAAAAAGTTGCTCAAAAGATTTAGTGAGACGTTACAAAACAGAGACAGATACTGAATTAGTTATCTGTAATAGAGGAAAAAATATTTGTATTCTCTAATAGACAATTTATATGCAGATACTGAAATAGCAGTAACATTATAACATAAAATCACTGGGTAATTTCTTCCCACAAGATGGCAAGCATGATGTAAGCATTCTGTGTACCTTCTTTCAGCATGGTTATACATTAACCAGCTTCAATCTACATAATCCTCCAAAACTAGGCATATTTTGTAATAAGAACACGTGTTCCACATTGGTTAACTATCATGGTGGATACTAGCTACTGCCTATCAATGAATAGCCAAGACATACGACATAATTACCATAACTGTAATAACAGAAATCACACTACCATAATTGAAATAAAAAATCACGCTACTCCATAACTGCTCATTTTAGTGACTGTTTTCAGTAGCATTACAAAGATTAAACCCATGACAGTATTAATTGCAACTTCAACAACACCTCCCAGAAAGGAAGAATAAGAAGTGACCAAGATATATCTGAAATGCAATGCATGAGGGACATGATGCATGAAGCTATCTCTACATAATAAGGTTTCTACATTGAAATCCGTATGAGCATGGCAGAAGTAGTTGTCTGTATTCCATTGTAGATTAATAATCTCTACTTGTAAGACATGATTATACAGTACAAATAAAAACTTGCACTACCCACTTTTACTATATAGTCAGTTATCTGCATCCATACACATTCAGTGGTCACTAGACCAATCGATAGTTCAATGCACATACAAGGTCTCAGACAATACACAAAATTCACTAAAGGATAACACCCATAAAGTAATTACTTTTATAAGAACATGAACCCCTCAACAGCAGCAGCATAGCCTTTACCTCCCTGGACTGCTTAATCAAATTGAAACAATTATTGTAAACCTAGACGGGCAATTTTCCACCGACTAGTCAATATAGGCTGACAAGCATCTATGAACTAACTTTCTCTGTAACTATCCCCGTCCTGTGTAGTCACTACCTGCCACCAGTTGCTCGATATATGTAATTGAACTTATAGGCTAAAGAGCTTTGGGGCATTAACCTCGAGTCCTTTACCAGTAATTTTCCTGTTCCAGTCAGGATCGAACTATCGAGCAGATATTCAATATAAGTTAACCATATGGGCGAATAATTAAGGTTAAGGAATTGGCTGACATGTGGCATACAGTTGGCTACACTATGTCTTCTTAATGGCTAACAGACTCACTCGGCTTATAATAGCCGTGTGGTTGACTGGCATAGCTTGACTTAAGTTCTATTTCACATGAAGAATAAGCTAAGCGGAAACCTAAATGATAAGGAACACAACCAAAAAAGCATAACATTATCCTCTATGCCCTTCCGTTCAAAATCTAAGCTCAAACTGCATAAATGAGCCAAGGATGATATCATCTTCATACATTGGGTAGTTGAATTGCATCCTCTCTTGGGAGGAAAATTAGCCAGAAGCTAAATTGGTCATTCCAGAGTGAATCCCATAAAAACAATAGAAAATCCATTACAGCAGTCGTACTAGTAGTTAGTGTGTAAATTCAAAACATTCAGCCCTAGATATGTTGCCCAACTGCCCAAAATAGAAGTGCTATGATAGCAATTTCCCAAAATATAGCATGGCATTGTACAGCAGCTCTACAGAGTGTGCAGTATCGCATACTACAACAACTACAGAGCAATCTGGCAGTTCAAATTAGGCTGCTAAGAATCGAAGGGTGCCTACCTGCTCCTCGAAGGAGACCACGCGAGGCTGGATCTGCGTGAGGGCGTAGTGGGCGACCTCCTTCTGAGAGTCCGGCTCCAGCTTCCCCAGCTCCTGCGCGAAGGTCTGCAGCAGCTGCCGCGACACCACGAGCGGCACCTCGTCCGACACCACTGCGCTCGCACCAATCCCAACCATTACGCACAAGTAAAACCAAATACCGGTGAATCTAGGGGTTAGGGTTTGAGCAGAGCGCGTTACTGTGGTTGAGGAAGCGCTTGGCCTGGGCGATGTCCGGCGGGGAGGAGGAGAGGACGGAGGCGAGGATGTGGCGGTACTGCTCGATCTTCTGGCGCTGGTCGGCGATCGCCGCCGCGCTCGCGAGGGCGCTGTCCATGGCTTTTGCTACCGCGGACGGCCGGAGGGGTCGGGGGTTGTCGCCGGCGTCGGGGATGGAATAGCTAGGGTTTTGGCGTTTGATCTGCGGGGAAGATGAGGGGAAAAGCTAGAACTGGGTTTTAAGCATGAACTGGACTCTTGGCTATATTTCTCTGGATGGCAAGGGAGGAGATGGGCCGCCATGATACTTCGGCCTGAAGTTTTTTGGTCCACCACATATGGGCCAACTCAGCCTTTAACGTTTTTAGCAATGTGAACTTTAGAAGCCAAGTTTTAGATGGACCGGAGTACTGGCAAATTGGGCAAGTGTAATCACACCTTTTCTAAAAAGCACACATTTTTGCGAATTTGGACTGTAGGTTCTGCTTAACTAGTTTCTGGTCGGTTTCCCTGTCGATAAGTAAATACTCCCTCCGTTCCTAAATATAAGATGTTTTACCTTTTAGCCACATTCACATGTATCTATATGTATTTAGACATGTTTTAGTGTGTATGTTCACTCATTTGGGTCCGCATCTAGTCAACATGTGAGAGACATAAAATATCTTATATTTAGGAACGGAGGAAGTACTTCTTAACAACCATTGAATCAGTCGGTGTGGTTGTATGATCGCCCACCGAGTTTAACACCTCTATTGGTTTCCGATGTAACTAGATTTACTGCTGAATAAAGAGGTTTTGCATTGTCAAAAAAGAAAAAACATTGGAAACCTGTAGAATATAAGATAAAAAATATGGTTGTTAGTAAGGGAAATTGTTGGACATGAGGGCTAGAACTATATTGCTCGATGCTTGTGTGACTACCATTATTTTCTATATTTTTATATATGCTATGTTTTTATAGTGTCAATGGGAGTTAGCAAAATGTTTAATGTTTTCATAGTTAGGCTTGTTTAACAGAAGGATCGAGGCATGTGAAATACCATTTGATATTTTGGGAAACACTTTGTTCCCAAAAGGCTCAATATAGTTGGGTGTCCTTAATTTGCATTTGATGAATATTACTTTGCTTTGTAAATGGCTTTGGAAATTAGAAAATGAAGATGGGGCCTAGTAGCTGGTTTTGAAGAATAAATGCCTTAACGGATAACCTATCACTAGGTTTAGGTAGATTAGAAAAATACCAATTTTGGTCTAGATTGATGAAAGTTAAGCATGTTTTTTATGCTTCATATGATAGAATCATAATACCTGGAACAAAACCAATTTTGGGAGGATATCTGGAATGATAGTAAATAATTTGATGAAGATTTTACAAACTAACCTTTCGCAAGAATGTTAACGTAGATAAAGTTGTATCATCCCAAGGAGCATGCCTTCAATCTAGAAGATGTCCAGGGGCGATCTGGCCATTGAGTGGAGGAAACTACTTGAGATCATGCAAAAAGTCGGACTCAAAGAAGGAGATGATAAGGTGAGTTGGAAACGGGGCTTGAAAGGTTTTTCATTCAAAATCTTATACATTGCATTGCAGACAAGAGCACCTGCAAAAAATTGAAGCAACTATGGTCTATAAAATTACTAACTAAAATTAAGATTTTCTTATGCCTAGTAATGTGGGGAGAACTCTGATCAAATATAATCGAAAGAAAATAAAAAGCATTTGATGGTTGCATGTTTTGTGTTGTTGATAAAAGCGTAGATCAACATTTTTTACAAGTCATGTTGCTAGATACACATGGGTTTTTCCAATATGATTTGTATTCCGAACACATTTAGGTTCCGTTTCGAAACTACGGGATTGGATTTCTATGGGGGTGTTTGGTTAAGCTTTTTTTCTTAACTTTTGGATTCGCCTTATAAGCCCAAAACGCACCTAAATGGGTGTTTTTGGCTTTTACCTTTTGGCTTAAGCCATCATGAAACATAACCCTAAAGCCAAAAGTCAAAAGCAGCTATTTGTAATCTTGCTTTTACTCTCCACACGAAAACTTTGTCGACAGACCTGGGTTTCGTGAAGCTTGGAGATGTGATTCCCTTTGATCAAAACGTGAAAGTACTGGAGTACCTTTTATGTGTCCATACTGCGCACCAACCTAAACTCCACGAAGCGTAGCCCAGATGAGGAGGCCTCCTCGCACTAAGTGCCAACGGAGTAGTGTGCGTACCAGCAGTCAGCAGCAACAGCACCATGGTGTTCAACGAAGGAAGAGAGAGGATCCGACACGCAGGGCACCGCCGTTCCACCTGGTGCCGCTGCTGTTCAGTTCATCATAATTTCTCGCCCCCGATAAAAGCTGCACGCCGCCGTGTCCCAACTCCCAGCCCGGAACGGAGCCGCATTAAATCCACACGGCCCATCACAGCAGCAGCAGCAGCAGGCTGCGGCGAGGCAGCGATGTTCAATGCATTTGAAGCGAGTTCAATGCGCGCGCACACCCACCGGATCAGTTCAGCACACCGGGCGCCAATGACGACGACAGTGGCGGAGCACAAAAGGTGACCGGTGACAAGCCGGGCAGGGAGAATTCAAGGTGAAATTTCACAAAATTAACCTTTTTATTAAACTTAAGCAAAAAATAACCCTTTTCCGAAACTATTTCGAAATCTGACCCTTTTTCATAGCGCCCTACCACGGGTCGCTACACTCTATGTTATAGCGCCCCGCAACGGGTCGCTATGGTGCTGCCAGCGTGGCACGGCGGGCCCAGAGGACCAAAGGATAGCGACCTGTACCGGGGCGCTATGCTACATACCATAGCGACCTACCGTGGGTCTTTATGCTTTTTGTATTTTTTAAAAGCATGCGAGCACCGTAGTATCGAAATTTGGTAAAGTGAAGGGATACCGTTGTGAGCCGGAATGTTGCTATTGGATCTATTCTTTACTGTACGCAGCAATTTGTACGTACTTGAAGTGAAGGGATAGCACCGTAGTATAAAAAAAATTCATCGTCTTCTTTACTCTAAAAATGGGTTGAGAATCCTAAATTTGTCTTTGCTCTTACTTATAAGATAACAAGAGATTTTGTTGATTCCATGGATGAGATACTACAACCCTTGTAGATAAGGCCAATCTTATAAGGTATAGTTGCAGAGAGGAGTGAATTTCAGGAATCGTTATTGCCTTGTCTACATACTTGGCGAAAGAGATATTTGATAATCTGAAAGCATCAGTGCAGAACGAGATAAATTAGATTAAGAGAACTGAAAGAGCAATACTCGAGTATGGATCGGATGACTACAAACCTCCAGCAATAGCTGGTGCTCTCCAGCAGGGCTTATCTTTACTAATTGATCATTCTAGACTTATTCCTAGCATTCCACTAAGGGAAGAATTCATTAGGAGTTATGCGTCACCCATAATATCAGAATTACTTGGTTTCATGTTTCAGAGGTGTCAAGAAGCAGAGGGGCCAACTGCTTTGGCTGATGATGATGCTTTGATCAAAGTGTCACAGACCGTTAATGCAGCTCGGGACGCTGAATCCACATTGACGTAATGGTGCGAGGATATGTTATTTCTTGAAACGGAAAACCTAGCTCTAGTTGGTGAAGGTGAGAGTGTACTCCAGTAAGAGATAGATCATCTAAAAGGGTTCAGATCATAATGGGTGGACAAGATTTCTACTGTTATTCTTAGGGCATTTGATGCTCGCTCCCGTGATTATTTGAAGAACATGAGGCAATGGCATGAGCATTGATGGATCACAGAGATGAGGTGTAGCGCCTCCCCGCGGTTCGCTATGCGTCAAAGGGTAACATTCCGGCTCACAACGGTATCCCTTCACTTCACCAAATTTCGATACTACGGTGCTCGCATGCTTTTAAAAAATACAAAAAGCATAAAGACCCACGGTAGGTCGCTATGGTATGTAGCATAGCGCCCCGGTACAGGTCGCTATCCTTTGGTCCTCTGGGCCCGCCGTGCCACGCTGGCAGCACCATAGCGACCCGTTGCGGGGCGCTATAACGTAGAGTGTAGCGACCCGTGGTAGGGCGCTATGAAAAAGGGTCAGATTTCGAAATAGTTTCGGAAAAGGGTTATTTTTTGCTTAAGTTTAATAAAAAGGTTAATTTTGTGAAATTTCACGAATTCAAGTGCCCCTCCCTGCGCGTACGGTACGCGCGACACAATCAGGGAGTAGTAGATTTGTGATGTGGATTGTAAGTTGCCGCGTGAATTGTTTTGGTTTGCCCAAAAACGGCGACCATGAAGGAGGTGTTCTGAAGCTCCGCCTTCTTCTTCGCGACAGCGCGATCATGCGAAAACCCCTGCTCGTACAAGATTCGTTGATCTCCTCGTCGCGCTCGCGTTGCGCGGCGAGGTCCACCGCCTCCCGTTCCGTGCACATCATCATCATCGCCACGACGTCCTCGAGGGTGTCCTCTGGGACAAAGTCCTCCCACGTGAGGGAGGTGCCGAAGGCGTGGGCGTCGTAGCCCTCCGGCTCCTCCTCCGACTCGTCCACCGGCGACTCCCTCCGCGCGCGCACCAGCGCGCCAACGAGAAGCTACTCGCGTCGGACGAGGTTTCCTCGCCACATCGGAGATGCTCCTACCTCTATCGGTAAAACTCCGGCACCGCGCGGTAGACGAGCGACGTCGGCGGCTCGAGGCCGTAGTTGGTCCATTGGCGCGCCTTCTGCTTCCTCGCCGCGTCGGAGGCGACGTCCATCTTGCGCGCGGCGTCACATAAGTCGCCCCTGAATCTGGAGCCGCTCCGGAGCTCGCTGGGCTTCCTCTTCGGCGCCATCTGGCCTCGGCGGTGCCGGATCTGCAGTCGCGGGCGGCGAATCGCTAAAGGAGGCGGTGGAGGACTCGGTGGATTTCTCGTTGGCGGGGGTGGTCAAACTCGGTTTGTGAACTAAGAATCACCCCCCGGGCGGAATATATTGGGGTTGGCGGGTGGGATTCTCGGGCCCCCTAAACGGATTATGGGCCGGGACAGTTTTACGGGCTCTGGCCGAAAACACGGCCTGAGCCCGTAAAACCGCCAGAGTTTTACGGTTTTGCTCGGTTTACGGTAAACTGCCAGAGGTTTACGGTTTTGCTACGTACGAGTGTGCGGGTCAAGACTAGAGTAGTCCTCAAAAACTCGGACCCCCCTTTCGTTCTTATCTCCACGCTACAGTACAAACAGAGGCGAATAGAGGTTTCGCCGGCGAATCCTCTGCTGCCCTCCGTCTCCGGCGCCGTCGCGGCGTCGCGAGGCGGGGGGAAGCGCTGGATCTCGTCTGGGCGAGTAATTTAGGTCTACTTTATGTAGTTTCTGTTTGCTTTGCCGGCGGCGCTGGGTCGGAGACGGCGGCGGCGGTGTTGCAGAATAATTGCTCCCCCTCCTTTCTCCGATCCGGTGAGTTTCTCGCCGGGGAGGCTGTGGAGTTCGTTTCCTCCGTGCAGGTAGTCGGCAAGTCGACGACGCCGACTATTTGTGGTGGAGTTCCTGTCCTTCGAGCCGGTCGTCTCCGCGCCGTCATCTTCCCCAGTGGCGGCGGTGGGCTCGTGAGGTGCCGTGATGGGGCCGCGACTGGGGTGTTGGAAGATTTTGGGATTGGAGGAAGGCCGGCGAGCGACTCCGGTGGCAGAAGAGGAGTCGAGGTCGGAGAGGAGCGGGATACTACCCCGGCCGACGAGCCACAAAGACGACGACGCCGTCGCTTCCGCGGGCGTCTACTCCAGAGGTTCAAGAAAGCAGATGATGCTGCGATGGGTTCTTTCTGTGCCATGGTGTGGGTTCTGTTGCGCCGTTCCGGCGGCGGCGGCGTAGCCTTGCGGCGAGCTGAGATGCGAAGCGACCTCCAGGGACTTGGCTGCTATTTCGTTTTCTTTGAGGTTGTTTCTGTAAAAGTTGTTCGACACGTAGGCTTCTGGTGCCTTCTTGTTGTGTTTAGGCCATGTAATCTGTTTTATGGATGACTAGTTGTTTTGCACGTGCAACGCACGTCTCCAACATACCCTCAGAAAATTTCGGACCTGCAATCATCGTGTTGCTTAACTTTCATAATCGACCACTCTTAGGCATTACAACAAACACTTGAATGACCTGCAAACAGTACACATGAAAAGTCATTTGATAAATGCAACACAACCATAATTAAATTGCCTTCAACCAGCTGCAAGAGATTCACATCAGAACTGAAATATTTTTGCAAGGAATTATTTAATAGTACGTTGCTGCTACTTTGTAGCAGGGATGGGATTAGCAGCTCGGTGCATACTGCATACGGGAGGATGCAGAAGGAGCTTTATAGGGGATAATTGCAGAATATGAAGCAGTAACCTACGAGCAACAGCTCAACATCCAACTAGCATCTCCAAGCATGTCCCTCAAATCCGCCCCAAACGCCCGGGCGGACAGCCCGGATGGCATTTGGGCCAAAATCCTTGACCCAACCAGCTCCCCTATAGTCAGCCCAAACGTCCGGGCTGTCCGGCACACCCCAAAGACAGCCCATATGTAGGGCGGGTTTGGGGCCGCCCGGACGCGCCCGGACGCGTCCGCCACGTCGGATCTGTCAAGGCGGGCCTACCCAACTTTCCCCTCAAATCGGCCGGAATTCCCCTTCCACCACCGCTCCGTCCAGTTTTGCCCGCCCACTGTTCTCCGCCGCCGCCTGTCACATCCCAAATTTAGAAACTAAGAAAAACTTAGTTTCACAAGACCCAAATTTCAGAACCAACAAAAACTTTTTGAAAAGTTTCACTGATAATTGTGTTTCATTTCCCATTGCTGTGTTTGACTTGTGTGGTCTTGATTGTGTTGTTGAATTTGTTGTGGTTGTTTGCTTGTGTGGGAAATTAATCCAATATGCTAGAGCAATAATGTTTAAAACACACTTGACAATAATTTGGAATGTGACTTGAAAATAAAACAAGACCTCTATGTTTCCTCACACCCTCAAAATAAAATCTTGATTAAAAGAAATGATTTTATTTGATTTCCCTCTCTACTTATTTTCTCTATTTGTTATAACAACTATTTTATCTTATAAAATCCAGGAATGAGATGATAAACATCTCATTACCATATCACCCTCCCCTCAAAATATTTAATCATCAATTACAAAGATATTTCAATTGTCAAATTGGTTTTATCAAAAAAATAAATATATTTAAAGCCCTATTAACAAATATAGTTCAAAACATTTTTATTGAACACCCCAATTTTTGTGGAGCCTCCACATGTTGTGGGGAGCCTACCCAAATAATTTTAGATTTTTCTAAAATATTTTGATGCCTCAATTAAATCCCTAAAACACTACTGGTTTTAAAAAGGAAATTAAAAAGAAGCAGAAAGGACCTAGTTGTAAATAGAAACAGGAATCCAGGGGGTTTCTGTAAAATCGGTGACTCTTTCCTGTAGCAGCAGCACGGCATGGCGCCGTGTTCGCTCGGCAGCGCACGCCGCCCGGACCCCCCCCCCCTGCCACGACGCTGTCCAGCCCCCCCCCCCCCCCCCCCCTCGCTCGCCGCGTGAAGAAGATAAGGAGGCCCCCTGGCGCTCCTCTGCTCCCCTCTCCCCTCTGTCGCCCCTCCTCTCTCTCTCTCGATTTTCTTCCCCACCACGGCCGAGCCCGAGCTCGCCGTTGACGCACACATCGCCGTCGATTGCAACCTCCCCGAGCAGATCGAAGACCGCCATCCTCTCCGTCTCGACGTCCTCTTCATGCTCGTCCAAGGAATCATCGCGGGAACCCGTGAATCGAGCTGTGCACCGGCGTCTTCTTCCGCTCCGGCCGCCGTAGTTCCGGGAAGCTCGCGAGCCACCCCGTCCACCATTCTTCGCCATTTCCGCACCCCCGTGACTCCCTTCCTCTGTTCTACCTAATGGACATCGCCGTTTGTTTTTAGGATCGCCGGAGCGCCGTCGCCATCCTCGCCGTGCTTCCGGCCGCTCTCAGTGCGCGTCGCGCGTGTCCAGAGGAGAACGAAGCCCCGTACCCCTTCGCAGCGCAATGGGCCGGCCCAGCTCCGGTCGGCTCAGTTCCGGGCTGGATTTAGCCCATTTCGTTTTTTTCCAGTAGATGTAATATATGTTTGTTTCCCTGTTTATTTGGCAGTGTAGCTTTAATTGTTTTGTGGTAAATCTGTGATAGCTATTGGAGTGATTCAAATTTTGTAGCATTCATATGTGTTTTCTTAACCATATGGCACTGGCCATTTTCCAAAATGTGTAGTTATGTGTGTGCTAGATTTAATCTAGTAAAAAGTATCTATTTCACTAAATAGTCAATATCTAGAGTTTTATATATCCAAAAATTGCAAACTAAAATTCTATGGATAGCCTGAAGTGATACCTTTCTAGATATGTAAGCCTTGCTTGCAAATGAAACCTAAAACAAAAGTTCTATCCATTCTTGTAAACACATCAGTAGCTCTTTGATGATTTTTGTAGATTTTTGTGAGATGAATTTTGGAGTAAATCCAATTGTCATGTCTTCTATATGTGTAGGAGAACATATCCCTAAATTGGTTTGAATTTAGGAGTCACTGATTGACTGTGGTGCTAATTATAAGGTTTAGGCCTTTTCTGCCTATTTTTATTAGGTCTTTAATTAATTGTTGTGTTATAACCTTATGGTTATAAATGTGTTTCCTAGCATGTGTAGAATGGTAACCCACTATTGTGACATGTTTCCTTATTCTACTAGCATATTAGGAGAGCTATTTGTGAGTCATGTGTTTGTTAGGGTTTTATTCCCTATATAGCTCTTCTCCTAATAATTAGGAATTTTGTTAAGCTTGTTTATTTTGATGTGAGAATATTGTGTGTGATTAATATGTATGCCTTGCTGGTTAATGGTTGTTGTGACACTGTTGCTTGCATATTACTAATGTTTAGCAATTATAATATGTTAGTACTGTTAGTGGTATTTGTTAGACATGTTGGTGTGAGTAACATGTTTGCATTGATTGATGAACTTGATGGTCTTTGAGTTGAGTACTAGCTTGAGTATCTTGTTAATGTCTCCACCTTAACTTGGTGAGATATTTTGAATTACCAAGATTAATTGGTAGTTTAACTTTTGTCTGAAGTATTTCCTGAATAGAGAAAAGTGGTTGTTAATTACCTCTAATTGAGGATGCCTTGGTGCTCTATGTTTTGGCATGTGTTTGGTGTTATACTCCTGTGAGTATAATGCCCTTGTAAATATAGATATTAGTTTGTTGCTTGATTAAATTAGTACTATCTTTGTAGTTTGCTCCTTGTTTGTATACCACTTGTGGTTTGGTTTGCTTATTGAGTGTTGTTTTATTTTCATGTTGCGGCGCTAGAGATAAACGCTACCGGAGTGATAATTGGAAAGGATTTATCGGAGAAGGATGAGAGTTTATTTCTTTGATCAATGAGGAGAAGTCCAGGAACATCATGATGAAATCAGGCAAGCTATCCTCTGAGCTTGCATTTATATACATCTATTTTGGTTCACATGTTTTACTTATAAATAGCATAAGTGATTTATGTGGTGTTTGCCACTAAAGCTATGATTTTGAAAACCCTTTTCCAAAATATAAGTATATTATTTTGACACCCTATATGGAGATATTAGTTGGAAATTCTTTTTCAAACTATAGGATGGGAAAAATATTGTTTACTCAAAACTCCCTTTGAAAATACTTGTGTGGTTGTGAATACCGAGATGTCGGTGTGGAAATGGAGAAATGGTGAATGGTGGTGTTTATGAAAAATGCACATTGTGTCTTTGTACTATGACGACCAGCCGATAATCTGTGCGACCACATTTACCCACATATGGGAAAGGGCGTAGTCATATAGTTTGCTCATATTAGTACTGGATGCCTCAACAACGGGATGACCCCGTTCCATGAGGGGATAGTCTGAGGACCTACCCCCTGACCTGGGTTCTCTTAAGAGAAGTCTGCCAACAGAGTTGGTATGAGTGTATTGGAGAAAGAGGATTGAAGGTTCCACCATAAATCGCCGGGCAGAACTACGAGTCCTCACACTTAGATTCCGACGGGCTGGGTTAAGTGTGTTGGAAAGTATCGTAGCGGTAGGGTCCTATACTAGCATGAGCAAAAGGACAGGCTATGGTCGGTGGCTCAACTTCGCATACACCTTGTATGGCGGGACGTGGCTGACACGATGAGTTACCGGATGGGTGTGGGAAAAGCGTGCTACCTCTGCAGAGGGTAAAACTATTCGAATAGCCGAGTCCTCGGATATGGACAGTTGGGAGGCTGTCCTTTGACCATGTGCAAGTTTTGCAAAGTTTTGAGATTTGAAAATAAAATGGAGATGTGTGGTATCTGCAACTCTACCGACGGGCTGGTATGAGGTTGCTGGAGGATGATTTGACCATGACGGGCTATGGTCGAGAAGTGCAGAGTTTTGTGTTTTAAAAGTGGAAATGTTTTATGCAACTATACCGAAGGGCTGGTATAAGGTGGTTGGAAAATAATTTGACCATGTAGGGCTATGGTCGAAAAAGGAGGAGTTTTGGGAGAAATAAACCAAAGGTGATTTTTCGGGAAAATGTTTATAAAAGAGACTTCTTACCTTTTTCAACAAAGATGTATTTTGGGAAAAAGTTTTAAAGAGACTTCTTACAAAGACAAATTTATGGGAAAAGTTCTAAAAGCCTTCTCTTCTTTTTCAATAAAGATGTAGAGATTTCAAAATAAAATTTTATTAAACAAAAGTATATCCTTCTCTTTTTCAAAGCAAACGAAGTTTTATTTAAACAATAAAAAGAATAGTGCATGCTCATTTCGGGGGTAGTTTGCGAGTACATTCAAATGTACTCATATTGGTTTCGTCCCTGGCTATTGTCTTAGCCAGATTCTGAAGAGAAGCAGTCCAAAGGAGAAGTTGTTAATGACGTCAATGCGAACTAGGGCGCTTCCCAGTCAGTTGCCTGTGGGGTTGTGGCATATGACTTGGGCTCCACGTTGTTTGGTGATTTCCGCTGCAAGTACCTGTTGAAGCTTATGGCTTCAATCAAGTAAGTAAATTCCTTCGGTATTTATGGATGTTCTTTTGATACCGGTTTGGTTGTGCCCAGCGACAGACTGATCATGGGATCGCTGATGTTGTAGGCACAAGGGTATTTCGGACAGCTAGTCCGGGGTCTCCACAGACTTGGTATCAGAGCCATCCTGACTGTAACAGACCTTAGTTAGCATGGACGTTAGTTAGGAAAGAAATATTTTGTTAAAAATATATTGTTACCAAAAACATATTTTTATCTAAGGAAGTCCAAAAATAACTTCCACTCTTCTCACCTTCTCAAATATCTCCGAGACTCATCCCTCTATTTTAAGATTTTCCAAGGATTTCTCTAATCCCTCTTGCCCGTTCAAAATACTTGACGATGAACCCAAGTGAGACCTAATTAGTTAGCACCCACAAGAAGAAGCTTCCATCCCAAATACTCAACATGTAACATCAAGGCATTGATCTGCAAATACCAAGATCGTCAGTATCAACAAAGCAAGAGACCTCCGAAGACCTCAACTCAACATCAACAATTCTACTCAAGTTGCAACTTCGATAATCTCAATTCCTCCCGCTGAAGCCTAAGGTGACAGAGTGAAAACTTCACCAACCATGTCTAACCGAGACCATAGGATAAACCTGATAGGAACCTTGGTTGTACCACCTGACTACCACGAGTATTAGACGCCCGTTGGTACTAAAGGTACCTTGTGTGTTGTTTGTTGGTGTACTTTACTCCGGTTATGTGTTGTTTGTTGTGAGTTCTCTGTTTGTGTGTTGTTTTTCTTCTGTGTGCACAATCACGCCTTGACGGCAACCCAAAGTAATCCCAAAATTCTATTTTTTGTAAAACTCCTTTTTGCCACCTAAAAAGAAACTAATTTTGACCGCTTCGCCATAGTTGCACCTTGTGGCAGATGTAAACCTGCCTAGGAAAAATCTTTCTGAAAATAGTTTTCCTCTTATCTAAACCATCTCCCGATAAGAACTGACAGTTCCGCAAGATACAAAAGACCCCCGAACTTTAACCAAATAGCCTGAGATTTTGCAACCTAACCGGCAAATCAGATAATGTCCTTCATGCACCATCAGGAGCAAGTGCGTCAAGATCTCGAAGGAAACTGCAATTTTACGCCAACCTCGTGAAGACACGAGCCTTACCCGCAAAATTAACTTGTGAAATTACAAGAACACTACACTAACTTATCGTATCTAACTTTAGATTAACATCTGACTCAAGTCCACGGTAGTACCAACTGATCTTCTAGGGCTGCAAGCCTTGACAAGAGACGAGGACATAAGGAGACTCATTTAGGACTGGTAACGAGAGGAACTCAAGGAGTGCATAAGAGTTGCTATGAAGATTCGAGCTCAGAGACCGCAAGAAGGAGGAACTACGACAAGAAGACATTGAAGAGAAATTTCTTAAGTTGGCAAGGAAGTAATTAATATACCAGACTATCCTTGAGTATTTGGAAACTCATATATCAGAATCTACTATTATAAAATCTCTCTAGAAATAGTGTGATATTTTAATGTTCGTGTTATATAGAAATAGTTTGGTAACAAGCCTCATGAACTTGTTAACAAATCGCTTTTGTATGCCCAAACAATTGAGTGTCATATACAAATAATCGGAACGTCAGATGATCCAGTACATCTCAGCCTCTGGAATATGAAAAGTAGTTTGATGACAAGACTAGCTACCTTGTTAACAAATTCTTCTCGTAAGACTAAGGCAATTGATGTTATAAAAGACCTCCTCAATTTTATACAACTAACTAATAGAAAGCATCGCTCGGACTAGTGGAAGTCATCACCACAAGGGTGAGGCAATTGGTGTTAGAACACAAATCAAGGACAATAATAATTTTCTTAAATCGAGTGTATACCGTAGGAATTGCTCAAGTTCTAAGTAAGAAAATCACATGAAGATTTATAGTGTTTCCCCAAGGATATGATTTCCGAAAATAAGAAAAGAAAAAGGTACCCTTTTGAAAAACAACTGGTGCGAAGGTTCCTCACTAACTTTTTCTAAAGACCATTAGGAGGTGCCAGTGGACGACTCAAAACTAGTTGATAGACAGGAGACTTTAGGAAGATATAAGAGTGTTGGACTATAAGATTATTAGTCAGCAGGACCCCTTGAGAATCTAGTGATGAGATCAGAATTTGGTGGGTGGTGTTGGTGATATCAAAACTTAGAGTGATTCGATAAATTAATTGGGTTTGAACAGATGATATATTTGATTAATACTCTGGGGCTAACCAGTTGTGGTCCCCAACCATTGGTGGTTATCTGGAGCTAGAAGACGTGACCCTTGATTTAAGGTTTAGAAATAAAGGTGAAAGTTATTGGATTTTTAGGAAGCACTTGCTGATAAATGACGTTTGGATTGGTTAGAAGCAAGTAAATTAAGAAGAATACTCCGGAGTTGGAATGTTTAGGGTGATTCCTAGCGCAAGTGACCTTGTACTAAATTCTTATGGAATTATAGGAAGTGGACAAAGATGAGTTAGCAAATGAGTAGATCGTTGTATGCGAGAAATAATTGGTGGAGGACAAGTGAATGCTTATCGGATTCTAGGAATCAATGTGACTTGGTCTAGTAGCAAGACATTTAGGTGACAGTAGTTTTCAGAGCTTGTCACGCTCTGTTTGGATTATTCTTAGAAAGATCTTTTATCTTGGATTAATAGATCAAGGCCCAAAAGTGTTGAGATAAAATTTGAATTTGGTTAGAAAGTGGGGCAATTCTTGATGAGATGGTCACATGACTGCTGGATGCTTTATTTAGCTTTGATGATATGGTCGTGGGAAAATGACCACCCGAAGGAGTCAGATAATATGAGATATGCCTATCTGGGGAGAAAAATCAATCAAGAAATAATTGGTGAACCACTATGATTTTTGTGATAGGATGTAATGGGAAGACTGAGCCTGAAAGGTTCGAGAGGTATCCGATAGATTGAACTATAATATGATAAAGATTTTATGCCCGAAGAAGATGATGGTGGATTAATAATTTTAGCTTGGGCAAAGGCCATGATTCAATTAGCTAGTTGATAGTAGTGGCCTTACCAGAGATGTTAGAACGGTATTTTGAAGACTCGAAAATTAGAGGCCTGTGTAAAGTGGGTTGTTTGGATTTTAGGTATAATAAGTTTGATGTTCAGAGTATAACACCCAACTCCCTTGAAAACTAACTTAAGCCCTCAACCAGAAAATTTTCCCAGAAACCCTAACTATTCTGGTGCACTCTAACTTGACACATCCTGAGAACAACGCATCCCAAGACTTGTGGATTTGGCATGCTTTTTTTGGCATGCCCGGTTCTCACAATGATATCAATGTGCTTCAGCGCTCTCCCCTGTTCAAGAGGCTTTGTGATGGGGAAGCTCCACCATGCAACTACACCGTCAACGGACACGACTACACCATGGGTTACTATCTTACAGATGGTATATATCCTCAGTGGGCGGCTTTTGTGAAAACTATAAGTAATCCCACTACTCCCAAAAGAAAAGCATTTGCAGCTGCGCAGGAATCAGTTAGGAAAGATGTGGAGAGGTTATTTGGTGTGTTGCAGGCTCGTTGGGGCATAGTTCGTGGAGCGGCTATGATGTGGGATCCGGTTGTATGTCTTGCAATTCCTTGAGATGCATCGACAACTTCGTGATCAAGTTGTGCACACCCAACTACTCACAGATCTGGTGGAACACATGTATGTCTTCATGGGGAGGGACTGATTTGTCCGGCTACTTTTATTTGTTTAAGTACAATTATTAATTGTAATAACATGGTGTGAACTTTTTTAAAACATCAAAACTATCTCTATGATGGACGTTGCATGGCTTGCATGGATTTGGGCGTCAATTTTTGTGCATTGTGGTTGTAGGAGCCCAATTTTGGGGGTCGTCCGGTCGGTGTCCGCGGACGCGTCCGGGCGCGGCCGGGCGCAGTTTGGGGGGCGGATTTGAGGGCTCCGCTTGGAGATGCTCTAACAGTTTGATTTTTGTTGCAGCCCGCGATGCTGATTATGCCTGTTTCTGCAAACCCGCAGCAGATCAGACCGGCTAGACAGCAGGAAATAAGAAACGTACCAGCCAGCCACCTGCACAAACGGGAGCAGCGGCACTTCCGCTATGGTTTGACTTAGCACCATAATAAGTTCAGAAGTAGCTAGGGGCCGCCGCCGGGATGCAGGCTTGCTGCCGGAGTGCGCGACTCTCCTGCCGCCAGCTACCTTCCCTACCCCGCAAACCCGTTCACGACTGCCTCCCTGCCACTGGGAGCACCCCACCAACCAGGAGCGCCTCTTTCTTCCCTGCATCTCAACCTCCCGGTCGGCGTCCCTCCCCTTCACTTCTTGTGATTCATATCCGCCTCCAGCCCGGCGATGCACGTCAGCCTCATGCCCGGCGAGCCCCCTCAGTATGTCGCACGACGGTGTGAACCGTCCCGGCGCTGGCCACGTCCGCCGCTCGCTCGTCGGTGCCGAGGTGGTAGTCCACGATGCGCGGCGACCGACGCAAGGGAGCTTGCGCCGAGGTGGTAGTCCATGATGCGTGGCTCTAGCTCGGCAGCGCACCTGGACACGACCGAGAAGCTCCGTCGTGAGCTGGCCTCCTTCGAGTCCGCCCGCGCCCGTGAGGAGGATCCTGGTCGTGGCCGAGAAGCTCCGCCAAGAGCTCGCCGTCTTTGAGTCCGACCGTAAAGAACGATTTGTTTTTAGCGGTGGCAAATCCCGTAATTATCACGAAACGAAAAGATGTGTTGAGTTATCAAACATTGGAGCAATCTGGACCGTTGGCCAAATATTGAAAGGTTCAGATTTAATGTATCAACACAAGTTTGCTCTTTTAATAGTAGTATAGATATAGAATACAACATTGTCGCATGTTCTCAAAAAAAAAAAAAGACTAGAGAAGTAGTAGGTGAGGCTGTCAGAATAATGCGCTGGAGTAGTTCGAGTTCGAGTTGGTAGAGAGAGAGAGTTGGTCGTCAAGTTACTACGTACGGGACCGGGATGTTTGTTCTCTTCCTCGTGGGATTCAGATCGGGCAGTGTTTGAAGTTCGTCCATGCACTGCTAGTTAATGAGCATATCCAGTCACGAAAATAGGATAATGTACCACGCAATGTGAGATGACTTCGCAGCGCGACCCAAAACATGTTGTACTACTACCTACGGCTAGGACGGTAAGAGCATCTCCAAGCGGCTCCCCCAAAACCTCCCCAAACCGGTTTATTTGTGTCTGGACGGGCTCCAGACGGAAAATGAGTTAAAATAGCTACCCAACCGGGCTGGGCAAAGCCTCCCCAGACGCCCGGGCTGTCCGGCAGCTCACAAACTCACCCCATATGTGGGGAGGGTTTGGGGGCTGCCGGACGCGTCCGGACAGCCGTCACGTAGGACATGCACCACTTTATCTACTACTTTTCTCTTTCTTTTTTCTTTCTCTCTCCATCTCCACCAATCACATGCATCCGGACGGACAATTAGAGGTGTTTTTGGGGGCTGTGGTTGGATATGGCCATTTTTGGGGCTGTCCGGTCGGTGTTCGCGGACACTATGGGGGCCGATTTTGGGGGCTCCGACTGGAGATGCTCTAACTAGTGCCGTCTGCAAGAGAGATGAGAAAGAGTTAAACATGGCTGTGCTAAATGGCAACGGGAAACCGCACCTAAGTGGAAAACTTGACGGGCAATGGTCGCTTCCAAGTCTGATCCGTTCAAAAGTATGACCAAAACAGCGTGAAGTTAGACCTATCTAGGAAGCGGAAAGTAATTTTTTCTCCCGAGTTACATTGATCCCTATAGTTTTTTTAAAAAATAAAAATTATAGTAAAAGTTTCAAAAATCTGAAAATAATCATGTATGTTCTCAATGTATATTACAAGCGTGCATTGTTAACTATAATCATATATGTAAATAATCTGAAACATCTTATATTATAGTCTTCAGAAAAATGATAAAATTTGGAGATTTAAAACTATGCATTGTTAACTATACTCAGATCTGTAAATTCGTCATTTTCGTGTAGGTCGGAATACAAAGTATTTTTTATTGTGATTTTACACGTTAACAGGATACATCACCGGGAACATGCATGATTTTTATTAGATTTTTAAAAACTTTTAAAAAATTAGAAAAATAAAATGGCGGGAGCACTGAAAATCTGGTGCAAGAAATCTCTACTTGGAAATAGAGACATAGTACACGGATTGACCGACTTGTGGCCTAGCAAATACTACAGAGTTGAACAGATGAAAATGAAACTGGCCGGCAACCCAACTCCCAAGTTCACGCCGTTGTTTAGCAATGGGTCGACACTAAAATGTGCGAATCTTCGTTGTCCACGATACCTAAACAAAAGGGCAAATATGATCGTTCTCTTTATATAAGCAGATAGCGACAAGGTTTGGTTTGCGGCATAAAATGGGCGAAATTTTGCACAAACGTACGTGCAATCTATGCGTGTCATCGCCCTCTGACATTTGGACCCTTTGCATGTTTGGTCCCACGCATCAGCGTTAAACCATGGTCGTATTAAGAGGAACTATAGAAATTGACATAAACAATTCATTAAGATAAGGGACGATGGCGATGATAATCTAATCAGCCGAAGGCAATGAGTGGTTAAGTAGACTAAGCCATTTTATAATTCGTAGGAGTAGACCTCATGGATTGTAAAAAGAGTAGGTCGCAGATGATGCCAATCACATTAGTCAATGGGCGCGACGATGTTAAAGTAAAAGTTAGCCGGCCGCAACATGCTCACTTTAAGTTTTATGTGGCATCACTTACGGTGAATCTTATGGACCAAGATCCAGTGCCTTACCTTCAACAAGGCACGCACCGTCTTGAGGCCCAACATCTGCCGTTCATCAACATCCAACGGACAGCAGCAGTCAGCGTGAAATAACTTGATCGTTCGTCCTCAGCGCACAAGGAAACCTTCGCCTTCAGGAAGGAGAAAAAGGATTTCGTCGGCGTTCTCGGGCCGAGCTCTGCAGGTCCGGGAGAGGAGCCTCGCTGGCAGCACCTCCGCCGACGCTGTTTGAAAGTAGCCGTGCTGCCTGCACCTCCGCCGCCGACGGCTCGCTCCGCGCCCCGTCCGACAGGACCTCCAACGCCCCTGTCTTCCCCTTCCGGCGCCCGCTCCGACGACTCCCTCCGACGGACCCTCGACGCCCCCTTCAGCCCCGTCCAACTCCTCTTACCGGGAACGATTTCTAGACGTCCACGATTCCTTGCCGCTCGTAGCTACAGAGACATGGACATTCGATTCGGTTCAGGGACAGGGACAGAAGCCGGCATAGTTGAACCAAATTCTGAACCAAATCCTTGCTGCCTGGATTTCTATGTCTCCTGTTGAGCGCCCATTCGCGATAGAAGCCGACACAACGGGGATGAGGAGGGCGCCGTCACAGTGAGGGTAAGGAGCGCGTCGAACGGGGCCAGGAGGAGAACCCCCTGGGGGCGAAGGGGCTTGCCAGCGGCATTTATCCGGTGGCCGCCGCCGGAGCTCGCATGGATCCCTTCCCCATGGCGGTGATGGCGGCAGAGCTCTGCTTCCCCGCCGGCGAGAGTTTCCCTTCCCGCGCTGCTAGTTTGCCTCGCGCCCGTGAGGTTTCAGGACGGGGACGACCAAGTTATTTTGCGTTGACTGGTGCTGTCCGTTGGATGTTGTTGAACGACGGATGTTGGGCCTCAAGGCGCTGCGTGCCTTGCTGAAGGTAAGGCACTGGATCTCGGTCCGAATCTTATGCATTGTGCATAAAATAAGCTTATTCTTGAGATTATGGTGCACATCAAACATGTAGCTTGCTATAAGTCTTGTCTCTTGCATGTAGCAAGATGAGCCGCAACAACGGAGGCGAGGGATTCCGAGGCGGCTGATAACCCACAAGTATAGGGGATCGCAACAGTCTTCGAGGGAAGTAAAACCCAAATTTATTGATTCGACACAAGGGGAGACAAAGAATACTTATAAGCCTTAGCAGCGGAGTTGTCAATTCCACCACACCTGAGAAAGCACTAGTAACAAACGTGATGTGAAAGCAGCAGTAATATGAGAGCGACAGTAGCAGTAACACAGAAGCAATGGCACCAGAAAATAGTTGCTTGCGTGGAGTTGACGGAAAAGCAATGATGATGACAGATGGACCGGGGTTCCCAGTTATCTACACTAGTGGTAACTCTCCAATAACAAGTGTTGGGTGAACAAATTACAGTTGGGCAATTGACAGAATATTGAGCGCATGACAATGCATATATATGACATGATGACTATTATGATATTTAATTGGTCATTACAACAAAATACATAGACCGTTATCCAACAGCGTCTATGACTAATAATCCACCGCCGGGTTGTCATCCGAGTTCCCCGTTGGTATTAAGTTGCAAGCAACGGATAATTGCATTAAGTAAAGTGCGTAATGTAAACAAATACATATGACCGTGGACATAGCATTGTTAGGTTATCCCTAGTGGCAACAGCACATCCGCAAGCTTAGAACTTTCTATCACTGTCCCAGGTTAAATGGAGGCATGAACCCACTATCTAGCATAAATACTCTCTCTTGGAGATACAGGCAACTACTTGATCAAGGCAACCACAAGTACCGGAGAACATGCAAGATCTTAAATAACATATAAGATAGATTGATAATCAACTTGACATAGTATTCAATATTCATCGGATCCCAACAAACACAACACCGATTACATCATATGGATCTCAATCATGTAAGGCAGCTCGTGAGATCATTGTATTGAAGTACATGGGAGAGAGAGTACCAACTAGCTACAGCTAGAACCCGTAGTCCATGGGGGAACTACTCACAAACCATCATGGAGTCGAAGTGGAAGCGGCGTGGTCGATGGAGATGGCTCCGGGGGTCAATCCCCGTCCCGGCAGGGTGTCGGAACAGGACCTTCTGACCCCCGAAACGAAGTTTCGTGGCGGCGGAGCACGGAGATGTATTCGGGAGTTTCGTCAATTGTTCTATGAGTTTTAGGTCAGGGGCAATATATAGTCCAAAGGGCGTCGCGAGGAGGTGACCGAGGAGACGACACCACCCCAGGGCGCCGGGCATGGCCCAGCCGCGCCCTGCCCACGTGTGGGGCCCTCGGGCCTCCCCCGGACTTGTCCTTCTGGCCCATGGAGTCTTCTGGTAAAATAGGGGCCTCCGTAAATTTTCGTCCAATTCCGAGAATATTTCCAGACTAGCTTTTCTGGAATACAAAAACAACAGAAAACAGGAACTGACACTGTGGCATCTTGTTAATAGGTTAGTCCCAGAAAATGTATAAAAATGACATGAAGTGTATACAAAAACATGTAACAATTGGTATAATATCAGCATGGAACATCAAAAATTATAGATACGTTTGAGACGTATCAGCATCCCCAAGCTTAGTTCCTACTCGTCCTCGAGTAGGTAAACGATAAAAACAAAATAATTTTTGAGGTGACATGCTACCATCATAATCTTGATCATATGATATTGTAAAGCACATGTAAATGAATGAAGTGATCCAAGTCAAAGGTCTATAATTTGCTACCAAATAGATAATGAGTAAACAATGAATCACACAAGCTAAACGTTTTCATGAATAGTACTTTCAAGACAAGCATCAAAGCGTTTTGCATAAGTGTTAACTCATAAAGCAATAGTTTCTAATAAAAGGTATTCAATCAACACAAAGGAAGAATTAAGTTTCAGCATTTGCTTCAACTTTCAACATATTTATCTCATGGATATCGTCAACACAAAGTAGTATAACAAGTCTAATACGTAGCATATAACGCATGTTGTAACAAAGTTGACACTAGTGTTTGCTTGTGGAAGACAGAAAGAATAGGAAAACTGACTCAACATAAAAGTAAAAGAAAGGCCCTTCGCAGAGGGAAGCAGGGATTAAATCATGTGCTAGAGCTTTTAGGTTTTTGAAAGCATATAGGGATTGCATAAAATATTTGATACTCCTCCCAACCTTGCTAACATAAGCCATGGCTAACCGAATCCTCGGGTGCCTTCCATCAATCACATACCATGGAGGAGTATCTATTTTTGAGAGGTGTTTGTTAATTGTCAACGAATGGTAGCGGGTGAGAACAGTATTCTACCTGTCAAACGGACTTTTAAGAGCGGCTCCCATGAAGTACGTTATTTCTACCAGCAAGGCAGATCATCCCTCTTTCTCTTTGGTTTACACACATTCAGGTATTTCACTGTTTGTCATTGCTTACTGATAAATCAGGGCAAAAGTGTTAAGAGAATTAATTGGTTAAATTTGTAATTTGGGACTGGGCACCCCGTTGCCAGCTCTTTTTGCAAGTTATTGGATAAGCGGATGTATATGCCAGTAGTCCAGTTGTAAAAGTCCATTTGACAACCAGAATAATGAATAACCACACTAATTCCTCATGAGCTAGTAAACATTGACACAAAAGGGAATAATAACATTTTGAATAATTTAAAGGTAGCACATGAAAAATTTACTTGGAGTGGCAAGGAAATACCACATATAGGTAGTTATGGTGGACACAAATGGCATAGATTTTGGCTCAAGGATTTGGATGCACGAGAAGCATTCCCTCTCAGTACAGAGTTTAGGCTAGCAAGGTTTATGTAAGCAAACAAGAATATCAACACGTACACCAAGTTTTATATGACAAACATATTGCAAACGTTATAAGACTTCATACCGTCTTCCTTGTTAACCAAACCCGTTTATTAGAAAATATCTAGACTTTAGAGATACCACCGATGCAAACCAAATTTTCTACAAAAGAAAGCTAATAGCTCTGACAAGAGATACATGAAAACAAGAGCTAAAAGCTGAACAGTGCTAGATATGAATACTCAATAAATATAAGTGAAGAATAGGAGTATTCTCATGAAAAAGCGGAGCGTGTCTCTCTCCCAATCAAGAATGCTAGGGTCCAGTCAAGCTTTATTGAAAATAAAAGTGCAATACTGAAAATAAAAGCACACAGACGCTCCAAGAAAAGCACATATGATGTGAAAGAATTAAAATATAGTTTCACTAGAGATGACCTGATAATTTTGACGATGAAGAAGGGGATGCCTTGGGCATCCCCAAGTTTAGACGCTTGAGTCTTCTTGAAATATGCTGGGGAGATCCATGGGAGCCTCCCCAAGCTTGAGCTTTTCACTCTTCTTCATCCTATAATATCACTCTTCCCTCTTGACCCTTGAAAACTTCCGGCACACCAAACTCAACGTAATTCTCATTAGAGGGGTTAGTACTCAAAAATTTTAATCCACTGGTTCTGTTGTGACACATTGCAAGAACTCAATAAAACATTTGCTACAGCCCTCCACGTCTAGAGAACCTTGCTTAAAGCTCACAAGAGACAATGCAAAAAACAGAGACATAATCTGTCAAAACAGAACAGCCAGTAAAGATGAATTTTTTCGAGGCACTGATACGTCTCCAACGTATCCATAATTTCTGCTGTTCCATGCTTATATATACCATTTGCTACATGTTTTATGTACACTTCATATCACTTTTATGCATTTTCTGGGACTAACCTATTAACAAGATGCCACAGTGCCAGTTCCCTGTTTTCTGCTGTTTTTGGTTCCAGAAAAGTTGTTCTGCGAATATTCTCGGAATTGCACGAAACAAAGACCGAAGTCCCTATTTTTTCAACACGTACACGGAGTCCGAAGGAGAGACGAAGGGGGCACCGAGGTGCCCAAACCACCTGCTCGCGCGGGATGAACATTAACCGCGCCGACATATGGTGTGGCCCCTCGGGACTCCACCGACGCCGCCCCTTCGCCTATATATTGCCTCAGACGCGAAAACCCTAAAATACCAAGTCATATTTCCAGAAGAGTTCCGCAGCGCCGCCGCCATCGACGACAAGTTTCGGGGGACAGAAGTCTCTGTTCCGGCACGCTGCCGGGACGGGGAATTGCCCCCGGAGTCATCTCCATCGACACCACCGCCATCTTCATCGCCGCTGCTGACTCCCATGATGAGGAGGGAGTAGTTCTCCCCCGAGGCTGAGGGCTCTACCGGTAGCTATGTGGTTCATCTCTCTCTCCATGGTGTGATCTTTATGTGATCGTGTGTATTGCTAGTATCGCTGAATACATTAATAATGTTTATGCTACTCAAGTGATTTGTCTAGTTTCTGGAGTCGTTGTGACAACACGGTATCAAGGTGACAGTGTGGGTACTTGTGTGACTCTATGAATAATTTAGACATTTATCATGGCTTTTTCTTGGGAACTGTGGTGTTTGTTTACTCAGACTTTGAGGAGTGCTTTTGCAGCCCTACACGTAGTACTCTTGTGTTATCAAGAAGGAGAATAATCCCGAGCAGTATTTACTTGTGTTCAGTTGTGCTAATCTAGTTGAATATGTAGATGTTACTCTTTATCTATTATGCACTCTATAGGTTACTTTAATATGAACTCCGGTACTCTCCACGGTGTAAAGGTGACAGTGTGTGCACCGTGTGTGACTCCTTTATGACGTTGTGGCGCTTGTTTACTCCGGCTTGAGGTGTGCTTTTGTAGCCCTACACAATGAATGGTGTTTGTTATCCAACAAGAGAGTGTTTAAGAGTAGCTTTTACTTATTCAGTTATGAGATCATTGTTGAGAGTGTCCACTAGTGAAAGTATGATCCCTAGGCCTTGTTTCTAAGCATTGAAACACCGTTTACAACAAGTTCTGCTACATGTTTGCTTGCTGCCATCTTTATTTCAGATTGCAGTTACTACTTATAATCATCCATATTACTTGTATTTCACTATCTCTTCGCCGAACTAGTGCACCTATACATCTGACAAGTGTATTGGGTGTGTTGGGGACACAAGAGACTTTTTATCTTAATTGCAGGGTTGCTTGAGAGGGATATCTTTGACCTCTACCTCCCTGAGTTCGATAAACCTTGGGTGATTCACTTAAGGGAAACTTGCTGCTGTTCTACAAACCTCTGCTCTTGGAGGCCCAACACTGTCTACAAGAATAGAAGCACACGTAGACATCAAGCTATTTTCTGGCGCCGTTGCCGGGGAGGTAAGTGTTGGAAGGTATCTCCTTTAGATTCTGCAATTATTTCTTTTTGTTTCTTGTTTTTATTTTCACTAGTTAGGCTTAATGGAAAACAACAAAAAATTAGAGATCTCTATGAACTTTATATGGAATTAGGACATGATGCTTTTGAAGAGAAAATTAAAAAACCTATGGAGGCTTGTTTGCATAATAGTGGTAGTAATGTTATTAGTATAAATTCTTTGGACACCATTATTGCTAAGGCTGTGGAAAAGCCTAAGCTTGGGGAAGCTAGTTTATATGAAAATAATCTTTTTTGCTCCTCAGCTATGGAGGAATTATTTTGCCTTGATAATGCTTTGTCTCCAATATGTGATAATTCTAATGATGTTTGTGATATTCCAAATCCACCTGTTGAAAGTATTTCTTTTAAAATACCTATGAAAATTGTTGAAAGGGTTATGAATGATCAGTATGCAGGGGATGGATCAATCCATCCAAGTGCTCACTTGTCGAAACTTACAGAACTTTGTGAGTTATTTAAGGTTGCAGGTTTATCAAGAGAAAATGTCATGAGGAAACTATTTCCATTGTCACTTAAGGACAAAGCAAAGGAATGGTATAGGTGCTGGATGAACAACCTTCGAATTGGAAACAGCTTGAATCTCTCTTTTACTCTAAATTTTATCCTCTTCATGAAGTGCATCTAGATAGGAATTACATTTATAATTTTTACCCTCATGATGGAGAAAGCATTGCTCAAGCTTGGGGAAGGCTGAAAACATTAATACTCAAATGTCCTAACCATGAGCTTTCTGAGGAAATAATTGTTACTAATTTTTATGCAAGGCTTTCAGGTCATTACAAGGATTATGTAGATGCATGTTCACATGGTTCTTTCACAAGCAAGAAGGTTGAAGCTAGATGGGATCTTCTTGAAAGAATTCAAAACAATGCTGAGGATTGGGAGAATGACAAAGGTAAAGAATCAGGTATAAACTATGAATATGATTGCATTAAGTCTTTCGTTGAAACTGCTAGTTTTCAAGAGCTTAGTGCTAAATATGGTCTTGATTCTCAAATTATTGTTGATTGTTTTAGAACCTTTGCTTCTCATATTAATGTTCCTAAAGAAAATTGGGACGTGTATCATGAACCTTTCAAAGACACTTGCATGGAAAATGAAATTGTTGTTAATGATTGCAATAAACATGCTCAAACTTCTGAAAATACTATTTCTTATAAGCATGTTAATTTTTGTGGAATGCATAGACCTTGTGGAATTAATCAAATCGAAGATGAATATTGTATCCATCATAGGAATGAAAAAACTAGAACATGGTACAAGGCTCTAAGAGATCTTGGTGAAAAAGTTTGTGACCTCCATCCTTTTATTTGTGAACTTTGCTATGAAGTGGGTCATTTTAATTTTCAATGTTCAGGTCATGATAATAGCCTTTCGAATCCAATTACTGCAAATTTGTATTGTGATAACATGATCACTCCTAATCAACATGATGAACTTACATTATTTTTGGGGTGTGAAGAGTTATCAAGAAAAACTTCCTTGTTAGATATGAGTGATCTTGATATGAATAGTGTGTTGCATGGATGTTATCTCTATTGTGTTAATAATTGCCATGCTAACACCTACATACAAAATATTATAAAGGATGAGACTTTACCAAAGTATGACAGGACTAATATGTGTTTTGTTCTCATTAATGAAAGAGAGGAGTCCCCCAAGTTTCTTCCATTGTCTCTAACTAAACCAGGTTATGTGGAGGAGCTTCCTTTCAAACCTCTCCCTCCTAAAGATAAAAAGAAGAGGGGAAAGAAGAAGAAGAAGAGGAGTAAAAGGAGAGAGGAAACGGTATCTTCTCCCAAACTTGTTGCTCCTGTTACAATTGATACTTATAATTCTGAATTCGATGATTCTGAACTTGATGATGAACCTATGCCTGTTACTTATATTAGTGATCATGATTGGGAAAATGAAACTACTTTTGATATTGAAAATCTTTGGGGTACCAATTCTGAAAATGATGATATTAATGATTGCCATACTATTAGTACTATCCATGTTTCTTCCAATGATGATATGAAAAGCTCTAAGCTTGGGGATGAGGTGTTTGAAAATCCTTTTGCTATTGCTGATTATATGCTTGATACATCTCCTTCTATTAAAAATAATGATATGTTTACGAATGAACACAGTTTGGAAGATGACTATTCTATTGCTTATGATGATACTATGCCTCCAGTCTTTGATAATTATTATAAAGAATACTATGACATAGGTTATAATTACAGTCATCCTCATGAAACTTGTCATAGTTATGGAGGATTACCCAAAACCATCCCTTTAATATACAACTTGTCTATCATGTTCGAGTTCTTTATGATGATCCTGCCCCATTGTTATTAATGAGAAGAACTTTTCTTATGTGGAAAATAGATACTTTTGTGCATATGGATCATGGTAAGAATGTTTCATGTGATGGTTATATTGTGGATTTTATCAATGATGCTACTGAAAGTTTTTATGAGAGAGGGAGACATGGATTCATATATCTCAATAATATCAAGTCTCCTCTCTTTTGTTGAAATTTTTGAAGTTGCACTTGTTTTGCTTTCTATGCTAGTCACTTTGTTCTTCATTGATTGTTTTCTTACAAGACTCCTTTGCATAGGAAGAGTGTTAGATTAAATGTTTTATTTGCTTTTGATGCTCTCTATATTCAACTCTTATACATATGAGAGCATCATCAAAAATCATGCCTAGCTAAAAGGCTTTAAAGAAAAGCGCTTATGGGAGACAACCCATTGTTTTATTTTCTGTTATTTTTGCTTTTCTTTTTGTTTTGAGTCAAGGTGCTTGTTACTTCTGTAGCAACTCCTTTGTATCTTTATTTTATTGCATTGTTGTGCCAAGTAAAGTTCTTATTGAAAGTTGATGCAAGATTTGGATTTCTGCGCAGTAACAGATTTTTAGCTGTCACGATTTGAGCTTTCTCCCTGTAGAAAATTCAAAAATTCTGTAAAAATCACGCATCTTCCTGAGATATGTACGCAACTTTCATTATTTGGCCAGATCCATCTGAGCAACTTAAGTGCCTCGAAAAAATTCGTCATTCCAGACTGTTCTGTTTTTGACAGATTCTGCCTTTTGTTTTGCATTCGCTCTTTTACTGTGTTTGTGTGGATTTCTTTGCTCCACAAAGCATTGGTGGCTGTAGCTAATGTCCAGAAGCTTTGGGATTGATTGTATCATTACAGAATATGAGAATTTTTGATTATGCACTAACCCTCTAATGAGAACTGTCTTGAGTTTGGTGTGAAGGAAGTTTTCAAGGATCAAGCGAGAAGGGTGATATTATGTGATCAAGAAGAGTGAAAAGCCTAAGCTTGGGGATGCCCCCGTGGTTCATCCCAACCATATTCAGAGAGACTCAAGCGTCTAAGCTTGGGGATGCCCAAGGCATCCCCTTCTTCATCAACAACTTATCAGGTCATCTCTAGTGAAACTATATTTTAATTCTTTCACATCTTATGCGCTTTACTTGGAGCGTCTGTGTGCTTTTATTTTGTTTTTGTTTGAATAAATTCGGATCCTAGCAATCCTTGTGTGGGAGAGAGACACGCTCCGCTTTTTCATGTGAATACTCATGTTCTTCACTTATATTTGTTGAGTATTCTTAACTAGCTACTGCAGTGCTTTTAGCTCCTGTTTTTCATGCATCTCTTCGAGCTGTTAGCACTTGTTTATAAATACTCTCTTGCTGCATTATATTATCATTTGGAGAGTTTATGTTTAAATAAATTGATTGGTGTTTGTTTGGAAGAAAGAAAATGCTACATGTAGTAGTTGGTATTGGAAAAGACATATGCATTCTTGTAGATCATTGTCTTGTTTCGATTTGATACTTTGCAATTGTTTTGAGCTCTCAAGTAGATCATGTTTAAGCTCTTGCATCATGTAGTTAAAGCCTAGTAGTGGAGAACTACCGTAGAGCTTGTTGAGACTTGGGATGCATATTTGTTCTCTCTAAGGTCTAGATATTTTCTGGTAAAATGTTTGAGCAACAAGGAAGACAGTGTAGAGTCTTATAATACTTGCAATATGTTTTTATGTGATTCTTGCTGTACCGGTTTATACTTGTGTTTGCTTCAAACAACCTTGCTAGCCTAAACTCTGTACTGAGAGGGAATGCTTCTCGTGCATCCAAACTTGAGCCAAAACCCATGCCATTTGTGTCCACCATACCTACCTACTATGTGGTATTTCCTGCCATTCCAAGTAAATATTTCATGTGCTACCTTTAAACTATTCAAAACTTTATTACTCCTTATTTGTGTCAATGTTTTATAGCTCATGAGGAAGTATGTGGTGTTTTATCTTTCAATCTTGTCATTTACTTCTGACAGACTTTCACCAATGGACTAGTGGCATATACATCCGCTTATCCAATAATTTGCAAAAAGAGCTGGCAACGGGGTGCCCAGCCCCAATTAATTACAACTTTCATTAATAATTCTCTTCACATGTTTTGCCCTGATTTATCAGTAAGCAACTTAATTTGCAAATAGACACTCCTCCATGGTATGTGAATGTTGGAAGGCACCCGAGGATTCGGTTAGCCATGGCTTGTGTAAGCAAAGGTTGGGAGGAGTGTCAACTATAAAGAAACTAAAATACATGTGTAAACAAAAGAGAAGAGGGATGATCTACCTTGCTGGTAGAGATAACGTCCTTCATGGGAGCCGCTCTTGAAAGTCTGGTTGACAAGGGGGTTAGAGTGCCCACTACCATTCGTTGACAACAACAAACACCTCTCAAATACTTATTTTGTGCTCTCTATATGCTTTCGAAAACTTAAAAAGCTCTAGCACATGATTTAATCCCTGCTTCCCTCTGCGAAGGGCCTATCTTTTACTTTATGTTGAGTCAGTTTACCTACTCCTTTCTATCTTAGAAGCAAACACTTGTGTCAACTTTGTGTGCATTGATTCTTACATGTTTACTTATTGCACTTGTTATATTGCTTTATGTTGACAACTATCCATGAGATATACATGTTACAAGTTGAAAGCAATGCTGAAACTTAATCATCCTTTGTGTTGCTTCAATGCCTTTTACTTTGAATCTATTGCTTTATGAGTTACCTCTTATGCAAAACTTTTTGATGCTTGTCTTGAAAGTACTATTCATGAAAAGTTTTTGCTTATATGATTCATTGTTTACTCTTTATCTATTTGTTAGCAAACTATAGACCATTGCTTTGAGTCACTTCATTCATGACATGAGCCTTGCAATATATTGATCAAGATTGTGTGAAAGCATGTCTCCTCAGAAATTATTTGTTGTTATCGTTTTACCTACTCGAGGACGAGTAGAACTAAGCTTGGGGATGCTTGATACGTCTCCAACGTATCCATAATTTCTGATGTTCCATGCTTATATTATACCATTGCTACATGTTTTATATACACTTCATATCACTTTTATGCATTTTCTGGGACTAACCTATTAACAAGATGCCACAGTGCCAGTTCCCTGTTTTCTGCTGTTTTTGGTTTCAGAAAAGTTTTCTGCGAATATTCTCGGAATTGCACGAAACAAAAGGCGTCCCTATTTTTCCAACACGTACACGGAGTCCGAAGGAGAGACGAAGGGGCACCGAGGTGGCCAAACCACCTGCTCGCGCGGGTGCCGCGCCGCCTATGGTGTGGGCCCCTCGGGACTCCACCGACGCGCCCCTTCGCCTATATTGCCTCAGACGCGAAAACCCTAAAAACCAAGTCATATTTCCAGAAGAGTTCCGCAGCGCCGCCGCCATCGACGACAAGTTTCGGGGGACAGAATCTCTGTTCCGGCACGCTGCCGGGACGGGGAATTGCCCCCGGAGTCATCTCCATCGACACCACCGCCATCTTCATCGCCGCTGCTGACTCCCATGATGAGGAGGGAGTAGTTCTCCCCCGAGGCTGAGGGCTCTACCGGTAGCTATGTGGTTCATCTCTCTCCCATGGTGTGATCTTTATGTGATCATGTGTATTGCTAGTATCGCTGAATACATTAATAATGTTTATGCTACTCAAGTGATTTTGTCTAGTTTCTGGAGTCGTTGTGACAACACGGTATCAAGGTGACAGTGTGGGTACTTGTGTGACTCTATGAATAATTTAGATATTATCATGGCTTATTCTTGGGAACTGTGGTGTTTGTTTACTCAGACTTTGAGGAGTGCTTTTGCAGCCCTACACGTAGTACTCTTGTGTTATCAAGAAGGAGAATAATCCCGAGCAGTATTTACTTGTGTTCAGTTGTGCTAATCTAGTTGAATATGTAGATGTTACTCTTTATCTATTATGCACTCTATAGGTTACTTTAATATGAACTCCGGTACTCTCCACGGTGTAAAGGTGACAGTGTGTGCACCGTGTGTGACTCCTTTATGACGTTGTGGCGCTTGTTTACTCCGGCTTGAGGTGTGCTTTTGTAGCCCTACACAATGAATGGTGTTTGTTATCCAACAAGAGAGTGTTTAAGAGTAGCTTTTACTTATTCAGTTATGAGATCATTGTTGAGAGTGTCCACTAGTGAAAGTATGATCCCTAGGCCTTGTTTCTAAGCATTGAAACACCGTTTACAACAAGTTCTGCTACATGTTTGCTTGCTGCCATCTTTATTTCAGATTGCAGTTACTACTTATAATCATCCATATTACTTGTATTTCACTATCTCTTCGCCGAACTAGTGCACCTATACATCTGACAAGTGTATTGGGTGTGTTGGGGACACAAGAGACTTCTTGTATATTAATTGCAGGGTTGCTTGAGAGGGATATCTTTGACCTCTACCTCCCTGAGTTCGATAAACCTTGGGTGATTCACTTAAGGGAAACTTGCTGCTGTTCTACAAACCTCTGCTCTTGGAGGCCCAACACTGTCTTCAAGAATAGAAGCACACGTAGACATCAGGCACTCACGACGCTTAGATCGAGAAATGTTGAACTAACGAAAGATGCATACATATATCAGGATTACGCACAAAAAAATTCAGATTTAATTCACAATCTGGTGATTTTAGGAATTTCGTACGGTGAACAGCAGAAATCTGTTCCTGCGCAGCAATCAAAATCTAGCATCATCTTATCATTAGAGACTACTCTTGGCACAACAATGCAAGAAAATAAAGATACAAAGGAGTTGCTACAGAAGTAAACAAACTCCTTGACTCAATAAAATAAAAACTGCAGAAAAATAAAATGGGTTGCCTCCCATAAGCGCTTTTCTTTAATGCCTTTTAGCTAGGCTTGATAATTTTAATGATGCTCACATAAAATAGAAAATGAAGCAAAAGGAGTATCAAGAAGCAAATTCGAAACACATTTAAGTCTAACCCATTTCCTATGCATAGGAATCTTGTACACAAATAAATTCATGAAGAACAAAGTGACAAGCATAGGAAGATAAAACGAAAATAACTTCAAAACTTTCAGCATATAGAGAGGTGCTTTAGTACCATGAAAATTTCTACAACCATATTTTCCTCTCTCATAATAATTTTCAGTAGCATCATAAACAAACTCAACAATATAACTATCACATAAAGCATGCTTTTCATGATCTAAAAACACATAATTCTTATCAAGCTCAAAAATAGTGGGATTAAAACTTTCAAACCCACTTTTAACAATTTTATAACAAGATGATTGATCATTCTCAAGAGGTATGGGACTCCTAGATAAAGTCAAGACCTCTCCAATCCCATTTTCATTAGTAGTACAATTAGTATTATCAACCAATATAGGACCATCATCTAGAGCTTTATCATAAACATCTTCTAAGCAAAACTCTTTAGTACCATGCATTTCGATATCAGGCACAAATAAAGGATTATCATAAAATTTATCAAAATAGCATGGATTATCATAAATAACAGTAGCATAATATTCTCACAAGTTTACTCATAGGGAATATTTCATGAGAATCCACAGGAACATAACATTCATCCTCCTTTGGTAAGCATGGAGGGCAATCAAATAGTGTAAGAGATAAAGAGTTACTCTCATTAGAAGGTAGGCATGGGTAGCTAATCCATTCTTCCTCCTTTTGTTCATCACTCTCCTCCTCTTTTTCATCCAATGAGCTTTCAGTTTCTGCAATAGTTTCTTCTTCTACAGGTTCCTGCAAATTGTGAGTACGTTCTTGTGCATTAATGAGTCTCTCTTTATAATCAATGATATAACAATTATTGCTGAAATTTTCTAGGCAATAATCAAGAATAAAAGAGACCATTTCTTTAAGTTTATTACAAGCAACACAGGTTTCATAAGTTTTAACCATGAAGGAGTCTATTTCAGAAGCTCCCATAAGTAAAACAAATTGTTCTACTTCTTCAGCTCCCAAATGAATATAGTTATTCCAATGATAGTTCATAATTAAAACTTCTTCACTAAAGCCACATTGGAATTTAAGTTGTTTAGTATCCTGTTCAGAGCAACAATTTATATCATGACGTTCCAGCAAAATTTCAGCAATTTGATTTAACTTTTTTAACATGCCTCTCATGATTTTCCCTTCTCTTGATTCTCTATACTTTATATATAATTCTTTAGCTTCCATAAACATAGAGGTTCTAGCATGTTCTTCCATAGCAACAGTTTTTTTTTAGATTTTCGGTTTTTAAATTTTTATGGATTTTCGGTATATAAGAAAAATAAAACTAGACAAAAATAAACTACACAAAAGTAAACTAAGTAAAATAATACTAGACAAAAGTAAAGTAGACAAAACAAAATAAAATAAAAACAGAGAGAGAGGTGGAGAGTACTCCCCAGGTGAACTTATGAGTAGAGCTATGCTCCCCGGCAACGGCGCCAGAAAATAGTCTTGATAACCCACAAGTATAGGGGATCGCAACAGTATTCGAGGGAAGTAAAACCCAAATTTATTGATTCGACACAAGGGGAGACAAAGAATACTTATAAGCCTTAGCGGGGTTGTCAATTCACCACACCTGAGAAAGCACTAGTAACAAACGTGATGTGAAAGCAGCAGTAATATGAGAGCGACAGTAGCAGTAACACAGAAGCAATGGCACCAGAAAATAGTTGCTTGCGTGGAGTTGACGGAAAAGCAATGATGATGACAGATGGACCGGTGTTCCCAGCTATCTACACTAGTGGTAACTTGGTGGCTCTAGGTTAATAGTGCCAGAAACAATTGCTTGTACGTCACACGTCAGTTGGGAACCCCAAGAGGAAGGTATGATGAGTGCAGCAGTAAGTTTTCCCTCAGTATGAAACCAAGGTTTAATCGGACCAGTAGGAAAACGAGGTTTGCTTCGAAGGTGTTGGTGGAGGAGTGTAGTGCGGCGCAACACCAGGGATTCCGGTGCCAACGTGGAACCTGCACAACACAATCAAACTACTTTGCCCCAACTTAACAGTGAGGTTGTCAATCTCACCGGCTTGCTGAAAACAAAGGGTTAAACGTATCGAATGGAAATGATGTTTGTTTGCATAAAACAGTAGAGAACAATGATTGCAGTAGATTGTATTTCAGATGTAAAAGAATGGACCGGGGTCCACAGTTCACTAGTGGTGTCTCTCCAATAAGATAACTAACATGCTGGGTAAACAAATTACAGCTGGGCAATTGACAATTGATAAGTGCATATAACATGCATGTGTGAGCTGTGGTGTCTACTATGAGATTCATTTGGGCATTACGACAAAGTACATAGACCGCTATCCAGCATGCATCTATGCCTAAATAGTCCACTTTCCGGTTAACATCCGTACCCCTTCCAGTATTAAGTTGCAAGCAACAGACAATTGCATTAAGTAATGTGCGTAATGTAAACAATACATTCATCCTTGAATAAAGCATTGCTGTTTTACCCCTAGTGGCAACAACACATCTACAACCTTAGAACTTGCTGTCACTATCCCAGGTTAAATAGAGGTTGAACCCAACTATCATGCATAAATACCCCCTCTTGGAGTTACAAGTATTCACGTGGCCAAGGCTTCAACAAGTAACGGAGAGCATGCAAGATCACAAATGACATAGACATGATAATATAATATTCAGCTCCACATAGGTATCAATATAAGTCAGATCCCAGCAAACACAACATGTAGCATTACAATAAGATGATCTTGATCATGATAGGCAGCTCACAAGATCTAAACATGATGGCACAAGTGGAGAAGACAACCATCTAGCTACTGCTATGGACCCATAGTCCAAGGATGAACTACTCACGCATCACTCCGGAGGCGGGCATGGCGATGTAGAGCCCTCCGGTGATGATTCCCCTCTCCGGCAGGGTGCCGGGAAGAGCTTCAGAACCCCCCGAGTTAGGGTTGACGACGGCGGCGGCAGCGAATATGTTCTGGATGAAAGGCTCGGTGTTTTAGGGTTTTCGCGTCTCGGGGAATAAATAGGCGAAGGGGCGATGTCGGCGGACCCCCGAGGGGCCCAAACCACCAGGCGCGGCTGGGCCCAGCCGCGCCCCTGTGGTTTGGCCACCTCGTGGCTCTTCGTCTCTCCTTCGGACTCCGTGTACGTGCTGGAAAAATAGGGACTGGCCTTTTGTTTCGTGCAATTCCGAGAATATTTCCAGAAGTAACTTTCTGAAACCAAAAACAGCAGAAAACAGGGAACTGGCACTGTGGCATCTTGTTAATAGGTTAGTCCCAGAAAATGCATAAAAGTGATACGAAGTGTATATAAAACATGTAGCAAATGGTATAATATAAGCATGGAACAGCAGAAATTATGGATACGTTGGAGACGTATCAAGCATCCCCAAGCTTAGTTCTACTCGTCCTCGAGTAGGTAAAACGATAACAACAAATAATTTCTGAGGAGACATGCTTTCACACAATCTTGATCAATATATTGCAAGGCTCATGTCATGAATGAAGTGACTCAAAGCAATGATCTATAGTTTGCTAACAAATAGATAAAGAGTAAACAATGAATCATATAAGCAAAAACTTTTCATGAATAGTACTTTCAAGACAAGTATCAAAAAGTTTTGCATAAGAGGTAACTCATAAAGCAATAGATTCAAAGTAAAAGGCATTGAAGCAACACAAAGGATGATTAAGTTTCAGCATTGCTTTCAACTTGTAACATGTATATCTCATGGATAGTTGTCAACATAAAGCAATATAACAAGTGCAATAAGTAAATATGTAAGAATCAATGCACACAAAGTTGACACAAGTGTTTGCTTCTAAGATAGAAAGGAGTAGGTAAACTGACTCAACATAAAGTAAAAGATAGGCCCTTCGCAGAGGGAAGCAGGGATTAAATCATGTGCTAGAGCTTTTTAAGTTTTCGAAAGCATATAGAGAGCACAAAATAAGTATTTGAGAGGTGTTTGTTGTTGTCAACGAATGGTAGTGGGCACTCTAACCCCCTTGTCAACCAGACTTTCAAAGAGCGGCTCCCATGAAGGACGTTATTCTACCAGCAAGGTAGATCATCCCTCTTCTCTTTTGTTTACACATGTATTTTAGTTTCTTTATAGATGACACTCCTCCCAACCTTTTGCTTACACAAGCCATGGCTAACCGAATCCTCGGGTGCCTTCCAACATTCACATACCATGGAGGAGTGTCTATTGCAAAATTAAGTTGCTTACTGATAAATCAGGGCAAAACATGTGAAGAGAATTATTAATGAAAGTTGTAATTAATTGGGGCTGGGCACCCCGTTGCCAGCTCTTTTTGCAAATTATTGGATAAGCGGATGTATATGCCACTAGTCCATTGGTGAAAGTCTGTCAGAAGTAAATGACAAGATTGAAAGATAAAACACCACATACTTCCTCATGAGCTATAAAACATTGACACAAATAAGGAGTAATAAAGTTTTGAATAGTTTAAAGGTAGCACATGAAATATTTACTTGGAATGGCAGGAAATACCACATAGTAGGTAGGTATGGTGGACACAAATGGCATGGGTTTTGGCTCAAGTTTTGGATGCACGAGAAGCATTCCCTCTCAGTACAGAGTTTAGGCTAGCAAGGTTGTTTGAAGCAAACACAAGTATAAACCGGTACAGCAAGAATCACATAAAAACATATTGCAAGTATTATAAGACTCTACACTGTCTTCCTTGTTGCTCAAACATTTTACCAGAAAATATCTAGACCTTAGAGAGAACAAATATGCATCCAAGTCTCAACAAGCTCTACGTAGTTCTCCACTACTAGGCTTTAACTACATGATGCAAGAGCTTAAACATGATCTACTTGAGAGCTCAAAACAATTGCAAAGCATCAAATCAAAACAAGACAATGATCTACAAGAATGCATATGTCTTTTCCAATACCAACTACTACATGTAGCATTTTCTTTCTTCCAAACAAACACCAATAATTTATTAAACATAAACTCTCCAAATGATAATATAATGCAGCAAGAGAGTATTTATAAACAAGTGCTAACAGCTCGAAGAGATGCATGAAAAACAGGAGCTAAAAGCACTGCAGTAGCTAGTTAAGAATACTCAACAAATATAAGTGAAGAACATGAGTATTCACATGAAAAAGCGGAGCGTGTCTCTCTCCCACACAAGGATTGCTAGGATCCGAATTTATTCAAACAAAAACAAAAATAAAAACACACAGACGCTCCAAGTAAAGCGCATAAGATGTGAAAGAATTAAAATATAGTTTCACTAGAGATGACCTGATAAGTTTGTTGATGAAGAAGGGGATGCCTTGGGCATCCCCAAGCTTAGACGCTTGAGTCTCTCTGAATATGGTTGGGATGAACCACGGGGGCATCCCCAAGCTTAGGCTTTTCACTCTTCTTGATCACATAATATCACCCTTCTCGCTTGATCCTTGAAAACTTCCTTCACACCAAACTCAAGACAGTTCTCATTAGAGGGTTAGTGCATAATCAAAAATTCTCATATTCTGTAATGATACAATCAATCCCAAAGCTTCTGGACATTAGCTACAGCCACCAATGCTTTGTGGAGCAAAGAAATCCACACAAACACAGTAAAAGAGCGAATGCAAAACAAAAGGCAGAATCTGTCAAAAACAGAACAGTCTGGAATGACGAATTTTTTCGAGGCACTTAAGTTGCTCAGATGGATCTGGCCTAAAATAATGAAAGTTGCGTACATATCTCAGGAATATGCGTGATTTTTCTCAGAATTTTTTGAATTTTCTACAGGGAGATAAGCTCAAATCCGTGACAGCTAAAAATCTGTCACTGCGCAGAAATCCAAATCTTGCATCAACTTTCAATATAGAACTTTACTTGGCACAACATTGCGATAAAATAAAGATACAAAGGAGTTGCTACAGAAGTAACAAAAATCCTTGACTCAAAGAAAACAAAAATAACAGCAAATAAAAACGATGGGTTGTCTCCCATAAGCGCTTTTCTTTAACGCCTTTCAGCTAGGCGCAGAAAGTGAAAATCAAGTGTTGTCAAGTGGCAAATCATTCAAATCATCAAAAGCCTCTTCCAACACACAGCTTGTAACAATGGGTATCTTAGATGTTCCTGGAGGTGTTTCATTACCTTTAACCGTACTAAAAGTTTTATCAATTTTAAGCTCATAATGAGTCTTTGGTTTTGGCACTTTAGGAACATACATAAACTTTTGCTCTCTACCCACATAAACTTTCTCCTTTTTAGACTTAAGAGAAGTAAAGGTTGAACTTAAGGTTTCAATAGCTTCCTCTAACTCATCAATTCTATGATTTTGGGTGTCATGGATATTATTATCCTCAAGAACAGTGATTCTTTCATTGATGGTGGCTATTGATTCATTAATCTTACCAATACAATCAAGAAAATTTGGAAAAAATTCTCCATAGAGTCTAACTTATTTATAACATCTTCCAAGGTAATCTCAACTTTAATATCTTTAGTGGGTGGTGTTCCTACCAAACTTTCAATAATATTACAGGCTTCTAAAGCAGGAGTACCCAAGAAATTTCCACCTGTAAGAGTGTCTAGAACATACCTATACCAACTAGAGATACCAACATAAAAGTTCCTAAGGAGGATAGTGGTAGAGTGTTTCTTAGTACATCTATGATGAGCATCACTAATTCTATACCAAGCATCTTTCAAATTTTCACCTCCTAGTTGCCTAAAAGAACGAACTTCAACTTCAGGAGCATTCATTTTGAAAAACAAAATTAAACTGAATTAAACAAGTAACTAATTTTTTTGTGTTTTTGATATAGAGAAAGCAAACAAAAAAAATAAAAATAAACTAGCAAGACAAGTAACTAATTTTTTTGTGTTTTTGATAAGAGAGCAAACAAACAAATAAAAATAAACTAAGCAAGACAAATAACAAAGTAAAGAGATTGGGTGTGAGAGACTCCCCTTGCAGAAGCAATTCTGTTTTCCCCGGCAACGGCGCCAGAAAACGTTGTTGGTGGCTCTAGGTTAATAGTGCCAGAAACAATTGCTTGTACGTCACACGTCAGTTGGGAACCCCAAGAGGAAGGTATGATGAGTGCAGCAGTAAGTTTTCCCTCAGTATGAAACCAAGGTTTAATCGGACCAGTAGGAAAACGAGGTTTGCTTCGAAGGTGTTGGTGGAGGAGTGTAGTGCGGCGCAACACCAGGGATTCCGGTGCCAACGTGGAACCTGCACAGCACAATCAAACTACTTTGCCCCAACTTAACAGTGAGGTTGTCAATCTCACCGGCTTGCTGAAAACAAAGGGTTAAACGTATCGAATGGAAATGATGTTTGTTTGCATAAAACAGTAGAGAACAATGATTGCAGTAGATTGTATTTCAGATGTAAAAGAATGGACCGGGGTCCACAGTTCACTAGTGGTGTCTCTCCAATAAGATAACTAACATGCTGGGTAAACAAATTACAGCTGGGCAATTGACAATTGATAAGTGCATATAACATGCATGTGTGAGCTGTGGTGTCTACTATGAGATTCATTTGGGCATTACGACAAAGTACATAGACCGCTATCCAGCATGCATCTATGCCTAAATAGTCCACTTTCCGGTTAACATCCGTACCCCTTCCAGTATTAAGTTGCAAGCAACAGACAATTGCATTAAGTAATGTGCGTAATGTAAACAATACATTCATCCTTGAATAAAGCATTGCTGTTTTACCCCTAGTGGCAACAACACATCTACAACCTTAGAACTTGCTGTCACTATCCCAGGTTAAATAGAGGTTGAACCCAACTATCATGCATAAATACCCCCTCTTGGAGTTACAAGTATTCACGTGGCCAAGGCTTCAACAAGTAACGGAGAGCATGCAAGATCACAAATGACATAGACATGATAATATAATATTCAGCTCCACATAGGTATCAATATAAGTCAGATCCCAGCAAACACAACATGTAGCATTACAATAAGATGATCTTGATCATGATAGGCAGCTCACAAGATCTAAACATGATGGCACAAGTGGAGAAGACAACCATCTAGCTACTGCTATGGACCCATAGTCCAAGGATGAACTACTCACGCATCACTCCGGAGGCGGGCATGGCGATGTAGAGCCCTCCGGTGATGATTCCCCTCTCCGGCAGGGTGCCGGGAAGAGCTTCAGGAACCCCCCGAGTTAGGGTTGACGACGGCGGCGGCAGCGAATATGTTCTGGATGAAAGGCTCGGTGTTTTAGGGTTTTCGCGTCTCGGGGAATAAATAGGCGAAGGGGCGATGTCGGCGGACCCCCGAGGGGCCCAAACCACCTCCAGGCGCGGCTGTGGGCCCAGCCGCGCCACCATGTGGTTTGGCCACCTCGTGGCATCTTCGTCTCTCCTTCGGACTCCGTGTACGTGCTGAAAAATAGGGACCTGGCCTTTTGTTTCGTGCAATTCCGAGAATATTTCCAGAAGTAACTTTCTGAAACCAAAAACAGCAGAAAACAGGGAACTGGCACTGTGGCATCTTGTTAATAGGTTAGTCCCAGAAAATGCATAAAAGTGATACGAAGTGTATATAAAACATGTAGCAAATGGTATAATATAAGCATGGAACAGCAGAAATTATGGATACGTTAGAGACGTATCATAACTCTCCAATAACAAGTGTTGGGTGAACAAATTACAGTTGGGCATTGACAGAATATTGAGCGCATGACAATGCATATATATGACATGATGACTACTATGATATTTAATTGGGCATTACAACAAAATACATAGACCGTTATCCAACAGCGTCTATGACTAATAATCCACCGCCGGTTGTCATCCGAGTTCCCCGTTGGTATTAAGTTGCAAACAACGGATAATTGCATTAAGTAAAGTGCGTAATGTAAACAAATACATATGACCGTGGACATAGCATTGTTAGGTTATCCGTAGTGGCAACAGCACATCCGCAAGCTTAGAACTTTCTGTCACTGTCCCAGGTTAAATGGAGGCATGAACCCACTATCTAGTATAAATACTCTCTCTTGGAGATACAGGCAACTACTTGATCAAGGCAACCACAAGTACGGAGAACATGCAAGATCTTAAATAACATATAAGATAGATTGATAATCAACTTGACATAGTATTCAATATTCATCGGATCCCAACAAACACAACACCGATTACATCATATGGATCTCAATCATGTAAGGCAGCTCGTGAGATCATTGTATTGAAGTACATGGGAGAGAGAGTACCAACTAGCTACAGCTAGAACCCGTAGTCCATGGGGGAACTACTCACAAACCATCATGGAGTCGAAGTGGAAGCGGCGTGGTCGATGGAGATGGCTCCGGGGTCAATTCCCGTCCCGGCAGGGTGCCGGAACAGGACCTTCTGACCCCCGAAACGAAGTTTCGTGGCGGCGGAGCACGGAGATGTATTCGGGAGTTTAGTCAATTGTTCTATGAGTTTTAGGTCAGGGGCAATATATAGTCCAAAGGGCGTCGCGAGGAGGTGACCGAGGAGACGACACCACCCCAGGGCGCCGGGCAAGGCCCAACCGCGCCCTGCCCACGTGTGGGGCCCTCGGGCCTCTCCCGGACTTGTCCTTCTGGCCCATGGAGTCTTCTGGTAAAATAGGGGCCTCCGTAAATTTTCGTCCAATTCCGAGAATATTTCCAGACTAGCTTTTCTGGAATACAAAAACAGCAGAAAACAGGAACTGGCACTGTGGCATCTTGTTAATAGGTTAGTCCCAGAAAATGTATAAAAATGACATGAAGTGTATACAAAAACATGTAACAATTGGTATAATATCAGCATGGATCATCAAAAATTATAAATACGTTTGAGACGTATCAGCGGCGTGGGTGCTACTCGCGTCAGCAGGGCCGGTGCATAAGCCGGGCAAACAGGGCGACCGCACCGGGGGCCCGAGATAACTAGGGCCTCAGATATTAAAGTATGTCTGTAAATCTTATATTATTATCTATTTATCATGTATAAGAGACTATTGACAATTTATACATAGCAAAGAATCGACATTAGTTGGCATTAACAATTGCACACGACGGACCAATATAATGTACCACATAAGATCAGACCAGTTAAATCAGTGGTGGTAAACTTAACTTGGCAGGTAGTCTTACCTGTGAAATACCTACATATGTTATATAAAATGTTTATATTAAATGTTCTGCTTGATATATTTCAAATCTTTAATTTCATGCATAACTTATATATTGAAAAAACTAATAGAATAAATTGTATACGGAAACATATTGTAGTGAGCATATATGTCCACTAGTGTTCATGAGTGATTACTACAAGCATAGCTATTGCAGTAACAAGTATAAATTATCAACAACCGTAACTAAATCCAAGGTACGTTGTAAGACACATTTGACCAAGCAAACAAAAATCACGACAACTGTTTAATTTATATTTCAAAAGTTCCTATATATTAACTGGAATAGCCCTGGGCGCCAGGGATCCGGGGCGGCGCGTGTGCTTTCCCTGCAGAGCATGCACAATCTCCAAAGGAACGAGGTCCCACAAGACAGTAACAAAGGAGAAAGCAGATGGCCTGAAAGAGCCATAACTATTCGGGCTTAAAGCTTTAGGTAATGGTTCTTACCCTATGGCAACAAATGACCTTACGTTTTGTAGGTTTAACCATAAGGCTTATGGATCCAACACTACAACAAAATATTAACCAATTAAAAAAACAAATAATAAAAAACCAGGCGTACTAAGAAGGCATTTCCAAGATCCGCGCCAGGGAGGGAGACGAACGGCTACGGATCTGTCTAATGGCCAATATCCAAAGTAGGCTGGAAGTTAGAATGAGTGTTTCGAAATGTACTTCTTATACTCATATTTCTTCACTATTTTATCCACCTTTGTCATTACATCAATCATCTCCATCTCCGACACCCCTTTACCCTCGTCCTGGTTGTATTGCACATTGTCACGCATTGCATAACCTTCAGTCTCGGATCATAACTAGAAAAATTCAAAAATGTAATTTCAATTTGGTCTATAGTTCTTTCTAAATGCCACAACCTTCAAATGGAATCTGACATCCCATATAATATTATCATCCAAACTACAGAAAGAAACAAAAAAAATTGAGCTTTACAATCCCCTCTAATTTGAAACCCTAAGCCCCTAAATTTTGAATCTGAATCTTCCCTAATGCAGTATGAAACAAAGGTGGCAGCAATGCATACTCTACTCCGCTAACCTACGACATGAACATGTGGCTCTTCGATGAGGAAGCCTTTAGGTGGTTGCCAAAGTCTCTGCCACCGCCAAGTTGGAGATGCTCAACAATCTCCATCATGTGGGACGAAGCCTTGGACACCACGTTCCCCGCCCTCGCCTGACTCTCCACCGCTGGAAACGTTGCCGCTGGAGAAATCGTCCTCTCCATTGTCAGGTCAGACTGAGCGTTGGAGAGAGAGTTTGAGTTATGTGTCTGAACCGTTCCACCAATAGGCTGGGTCTGGATAGGCGTTAACGAGCATTAACGACAGGTAGTGGGGGCGTTACCCTCCACCACGTCATGCATGACAGTGGGTCCCATCGGTCAGAAAGACCGTTAGGGTGACTAAACCAGGGTATCCATGCTATGTGTAATTAGCCCTGAACCGGTTGTTTAAAAAAAAATGAGGATTTGATAGAAGAAATTCCGATGAGTACGCACGAGGGAGCGGGCGCTGGCACTCGAACTCGAGAGCTCGTGGGCATGGAGGTATCAACACCTCCTAGCCATCCGGGCTATGCCTCGGTTCTCAACCGGTTGTTTTTAAAATAAGTCTTTTTGTTTCGACATTGCTCTGAATTGTTTTTTATTGTTATCGGCTTCGTAAAGCAGAATATACTTGAAGAAATTTATGTTCAGAAACGTATAAAAGCGCAATGCACCATCTTGAATTAGGATAGTTACATCATCTTTGTACATATCCGCACATGTTGGTTCTTTGTAGTCTGAAAGAAAGCCGAGTCAGCTTTGCTTTCCCCTGGCGGCGGATGGCATTTTCCCTTTGCCATAACATGCTTGGGTGTTTGCTTCAGCTGACAAATTTCTTCAGAGGATACAACCGTTGCAACTGAATGGTCGTTTTCTCGAGTTTTATCATAAAAAAAAGGAGATAATGATTGTTCACTGATCGGCTTATACGTTTCGAGTTCTCCGACGGCAAGCACATGACTATGGGCAGACATAGGACGATAACATCGTCGTTATGATCTCATTCTTTCCACGCAAGGTATTCAAGATTTGTATTGAGACAGCAACAGGAAGAATCTTAAACCTTGCAAACAGTTTTTGTTTGGCGAAAGCTTGACATTGCCCTGCTGATATCCAGGTTCGGCGTCGAAACGCGCGCGTCGATCAGGACTCATCACTCAACCACGGATAGCAACAATTTTAGTGCAACAGTCTCTTTGAACAGTCTGAATATCCAAGATCTGATGGCTTTGGATCCAGATGTCTCTCTGACCAGCAGATACCTGCTCCTCTTTTCCATACTGCGAGTGTACGCAATCCCTCCGCCGGTCCTAATTATTGAAGCTAAAGTCCATCAGCTAATGCGATCCTGACTGTTCCCTCTGTTTCGTGTTTTCGTTGCTGCTACTGTGGGAGCAACATCTGTGATCGTCGTGTGAGCAGTAACAGAGTCGAGAACACATTTTACCCTTCTAAATGATCTCTTAAATCTTCTCGCATGCAGAATTCAGCTACTACACAAAATCTCAACCAGGTGGTACTGTACTAGTATTTGAAAAAACAAGCCCAGAATTGGCGTTGGTCGACACTGGGCGATATGGGGTTGCTTCAGCTTACATCATCCGATCGCCAAACTCGCGAAACCATGAGATGTAAGCGGCAAACTGGAGAGGATTGACCATGAGTTAAAACTATTTCACAAACTAAATGTTGGCGAAACTATTTCACCGAAATAACAATTTCGAGTAGCGCCCAACGATCGGGCGCTATATTCTACATGGTAGCGTCCAGCAATTAGGCGCTACACATCTGTTTAAGTAGCGCCTGAGTGTAAGGCGCTACAACACGACTGTTTTCAAAACTTATTTCACGCGGTTCTCCTATAGAGACATATGAATCGTGTAGCCTATTTGGTCACACCCGTGTGTTCTGTTAGGTAGGTCGCGGGTTCGAAACCCGCTTTGCACAATTTTCGTTTTTTTTTTGCCCAAGAGTTCACGTACAGAACTCTACAGATCACATCTTCATCGTCGCCGCCGAGGAGGCATGATTGCAGAGGAGGGGACGGCGGTGTGGAAGGCGCTGGAGGGGGTGGCTCGGGTGAACTCGGTGATCAGGCTGCCAAGGATGCTGAGCCGACGGTGGCGGTCGGCGTCGATGGATGAAAACAACGACCAAGAGTCATCCAAGACTGATTGACTGATCGATCCATGCATGGATGCAATTAAGCTTTACATTGCCAAACTTATGGATATTCATGGAACTTGATTGATAGTTTGATACATCGTATTCACGCGATCAGGCTGTTCAGTTCAGATTGGATATTAATCCGATTGTCATGTACACTCGTTTGTGTTTGTGTTTGGTGTGATTTCTGGTACCAGTCGGTCAGGATTGCAAATTGGAATGGATTCAGCTCATGTTCACTCACTCGTTGGGCTTGGTGTGATTTCTGCTACCATTTGGATAGGATTCCGGCCGCAGCCGCCCGCCGCCCGCCGCCCGTCCGCCCTCGTCTCGGCCGCCCCTGTCTCTGCCACCGGCCACCGTACTCGTCTCCTTCTCGGCGTTGACTCGGGCCGCCGCCGCCCGCCCCCGTCGACCACCGGCCGCCCGTGTCTCTGCCGCCGTCGTCCTCGTCTCCTTCTCGATCCCATCTGTGCGTTGACCCAGTAGGTCAGTAAAAAAATAAAAACGAAAAATTGTGTAAAGCGGGATTCGAACCCACGACCTACCAAACTGAACACACGGGTGTGACCAGATGGCTACACAATTCATGTGTCTCTATAGGAGTACCGCCTGAAATAAGCTTTGAAAACAGCCGTTGTGTAGCTCCTTACACTCAGGCGCTACTTAAACAGATGTGTAGCGCCTAATTGCTGGACGCTAACATGTAAAATATAGTGCCTGATCGTTGGACGCTACTCAAAATGATTATTTCGGTGAAATAGTTTCGCCAAGTTCAATTTGTGAAATAGTTTCCTGACGTGGTCAATGGTCTCCATTTTACCGATGTAAGCAGAAGGCAATCAAAGCAGATAGAGTGACAGAAAACAGGGCCCTCCTTTCTCTTTTCTTTCCCTTCTCTTCCTCCCGTCCAAGACAGCCTATCATCAGCACCAAAAGAGAAGAAAAAAAGTGGAGGCCCGCAAAAGTCCAAGGAATATTAGGGGGCGCGCTACGCGACAAGGCGCCTGCCACCGCTTGAGTCCACTAGCCAGATGCCAAGCCCTTCTCCGGCGCCCGCACCCACGTGTACGACAGCGATCCCTCCTCCGGTCGCCGTCCGTCAGCAATCTCCTCTCCTCTCCTCCCATTCCGTTCCACCCCGAGTTAATGCACCGCTCTTGGCTCTGTTGCTGACCTCCATTCCTCTTTTTTATACCACTACTCGGCCCGGCTCGGCTCGGTCCGTCTGCTCTATCCCCCTCCCACCATTCTCATCGCCGCACGCTTCCCTTCCAGCCGTCGCATCTCCACGACCGGTGGTTGCCCGCGCCCGCGACTGGCCGGTAGCTCGTTCCGATTGCGCGCGCTTTTATGCTCCAGGCAGCTTGCTTCTTGGACTGTTGTAGCAGCTCTAGAGGTGGTGCTCCCGGGCCCGGAAGAAGCAAGATTCTGCTATGGAGTCCGCTACAGCAGAGCCTTCAGCCGCGGCGCCGCAGCTGCTGCCGCCGCCCGGCCCGCCCGCCAAGAAGAAGCGTGCCCTCCCCGGCATGCCAGGTGATTATTCTAATCCGCGATCGATTGACCTCCCGCCACCTGCCCGCGGCTAGCTCGATGGTGACGGTGTCTCGTCTCTCATGGTGCGCGCAGATCCCGACGCGGAGGTGATCGCGCTGTCGCCCAAGACGCTGATGGCGACCAACCGGTTCGTGTGCGAGATCTGCCAGAAGGGGTTCCAGCGGGACCAGAACCTGCAGCTGCACCGCCGGGGGCACAACCTCCCGTGGAAGCTCCGGCAGCGGAGCGGCAAGGAGCTGCGGAAGCGGGTGTACGTGTGCCCGAGCTCGGCTGCGTGCACCACGACCCTTCCCGCGCCCTCGGCGACCTCACCGGGATCAAGAAGCACTTCTGCCGCAAGCACGGCGAGAAGAAGTGGAAGTGCGAAAAGTGCGCCAAGAAGTACGCCGTGCAGTCCGACTGGAAGGCGCACACCAAGACCTGCGGCTCCCGCGAGTACCGCTGCGACTGCGGCACCCTCTTCTCCAGGTCCGTCCGAGTTCCGACCGCCGTCGCCACCAATTGCTAGCACCTAATTCATCACGATGTTAACTCTGCTGACAACAGGAGGGACAGCTTCATCACCCACCGCGCCTTCTGCGACGCGCTGGCCGAGGACGCTAAGGCGCGCGCGCCGCCGGCGGAGGACGGGAGCTCGGCGGCGCTGCCGCCACCACAGGTGCCACTACTAGCCGCACCAGCGCCACTGCAACAGCTGCACCCGCGCCGCAACAGGAGGAGCAAGGTTAGCACTGTAATGGTCAACGGAATACTATTCCGTCGTCCATTTTAGCTGCTCTCATTCAGGTCTCATAGTCAAAATGGACAGTACTGGTAGTACCACTTCTTTGACGCTTGCGTTGTTTTGGATTGTTATGGTCCTGTCGGTAAAACTGTGATCTTGCGGTGACACTTGGAACAAGTTACTGTGATGCATTTTTGTCTGTAACTGAGAGAGCTCCCAAAAACAAATGCCGCCTTTGTCCCAGAGTTAGCGGTACGCGCATCTCGAAATCCAATTAGTATTTTAAACAGGCGTTAAAATACATTAAGTGTGAGATTCAATCATACACTCGGGGGATTGTTGTTAATTTCTTTTAGGATCGTGTAAAGGTCCTTCTGCGTGCTGATTTACTAGTACCTTTCTGATGTAATCCCGTAATCCCAGTTGCAGCGGAGAACCTTTCTGGAATCTGAATCATCCGCCGAGAAAGTATGTCCACGAACAAACGAAAAGACCCATCATGACTTGGATCCTCTTGTTGCTTTCTGAGTCTGTCTTTAGTGGATGATCTTTTGTAGATCACCATTAATTTAGTAGTAGCTATTATAATCGAAAATCTTGCTCCTGATTTGCTGACACTCAGTGTTTCATGCAGAGGGGCAGATCATTGCTGCGCCTGAGCCCGTCGTCCAGTTCACGCCGCCGGCGCCACTGATGTCGTCCCCGCCTTCAGTCAACGGTGCCAACGTCAGTGCCAGCACCAGCAGTGTCTCGGCGAATTCGCAGAGCCTCCTCGGCAGCATGTTCGCACCGTCGTCCGTTGCCCAGCCGCCGCAGTATACAGAGCGCGCGCTCGCCACCAAGCCGCCGTCGCTGTGCCTGTCGACAGACGCCTCGTCCTCGCTGTTCTCGGCCCCTGCTGCTGACCGGCAGCAGCAGCAGCTCGCGCCGCCGCCGTCCCCGTCGCCGCACATGTCCGCCACGGCTTTGCTTCAGAAGGCCGCCCAGATGGGCGCCACCTCGTCGAGCTCATCCTTCCTCCGTGGGCTGGGCCTCGACGTCTCGTCCTCGTCGCCGGTGTCCACTTCGTCAGTTCAGCCGCAGCAGCAGCATCACCACCACCAAGAAGCAATGCGGGTGCCGTACCCGGAGGGTTCGCTGCCGCAATGGCCGCCGCGGATGGAGCCTGACCCGGCGCCCATGATGTCGGCCGGGCTCGGCCTCGGGTTACCATATGACTCGACCGGAGGGCCGGTCGGGTTCCCGGAGCTGATGATGGGTCCGTCGTCACTGTTCAGCGCGAAGCCAGCGACGTTGGATTTCCTGGGCCTTGGGATGAGCCCGACGGGCGCGACGACGAGCAGGGGCCTCTCCGTGTTCATGCAACCCATGGGCGGTGCGGTGGGCATGGCCGGGAGTGGCACCGGCGCCCAGGAGACGTTCGGCGCCGCCCGTGGCACGCAGCCCAAGCCGTGGGAGAGGAATCCGAGTAGCTCGCCAATCCTGTGATGCTACTGGGTATAACAACAACACGTAGCAGCAACTGTGAATTGTGCAAAACGAAGGAGGTAGAGGACGTAGTAGAGGCCAGGGCTTACGTATAATTAGCAGCTTAGTCCTTCTTCCATTCTACTATCGTGTTCTTTTGTATTTTAGCTTAGCACGAAAGCTAGTACTTTTGTTTCATTAGCTTAGCAGCACGAAGCCTGCTCCTGAAGTTTCTTTTGTGGACAGGACTACCGAGTGGCGCCGCTCGTTAGTCCTCCGGCTCCTAACTAACATGCAGTGACATGTGCGATGATGTTATTCTAAATTCCTTCTGATGTCTAACTTAAAAAAGTTTTATCTCTCAAATCAACAATCCGATTTAAAATTTGTTTTCACCGTTGGTTTAGTCGCGACGAGATCTACGAAACTAGATCCCATGTTTGATATGTTTCGACAACTTTTTTTCTTCGTCAGCAGTTACCAGATTATTATCATTCACTTACCATATTATAATAACTTGGTTACCATGTCCCTGTACACCATTCTAGACCAATGTAAGGCTGCATGATACTACATTTTATGGAATGATATCATCTTGTAGGTCTTGAAAATAGTTGAACTCTTACTTTCTAGTTGTACGTATTATTTGCAATGTGTATAAAACGGCTACAAAATTATCTCATAACCATGTACAATTATCATGGTAAGTGTTCGATGCTAATCTGGTTACCATAGTGTTTTAAAACTGTAACTGATGTGACAAAAAAGTTTGTCACATCCGAATGTAGATGCCACAACTGTCAAAAATATGTAAAAATTAATCTGATAACCATGAATAATTATTGTGGTAGCTGTATGCTGCTAATCTGGTAACCGGTCCGGAAAAAAAATTGCTCAAAACCTAGCAACATGAGATCTAGTTTTGAATTCCTCGTCGAGACGAACCTAGCGGTGTAAACAGATCACTAATCGGAATAACGGTTTAGAGAATAAAACATTTTGAATTTTCGAAAATATGCAATTAATGTGATGATGTCACAAGATTTCTACATGCATGCATGTGCTCTCTCTATTAGAAAAATACACACACAAAAGAACCGCCGCTCGAAAGAGACGACGCATTTCCTTAGCTTTTCCCTTCTTTTGTTCTTCGCCTCCGTCTCTTTCTCTCTTCAGACTTCAGGATGTTCTCCTCTTTGTCGTGTTGCGTTTGTTTCTCCTCGTTTGCTTCCTTGTTCTTGTCATATTGCTGCCACTGGCCCCTGCATTTAAGCGCGGCAGTAAAGCAGATACATAAGTGGAAATAAATCTGGTGACCACCTGCCTGCCTTCAGCTGGACGAGCTCTTGCCTCTTGCAGTGGGTGATCATGAGCATTCAAAACTGATTTTGAGCACAGTAGCGTATCCTCGCCAGATTGGAACAATTCTCCCGCTCCTTGCAACTCATAATAATGCTACTTCTGTCGCGCCAGGTACATGCATGTGTTGGTGATTGATGCCTTGAATAGGTTATCTCACTCTCCCTCATGATGTATTCTTTTGTGGTTGTTGGCTGCATTGCCTGCCTCCATCAACGGCCGACCTGACCTTTGTTTTTTTTGACACATCCAACAGCCCGTATATTCACCGATCAACCACATATTGTTTAGTCATGCAGATTTGCATACCAATTTCATACTATGTTGATAATACTAATACAATACATTGGCATCTTACCTATATGAACCTAATTTTAATAGTGTGTGGCGGACATTGTCTTTAGTGGTTATCATTTCCCAGAAATAAGGTTGTATAGTTAACACATATTTTTATCATAAAAAAATGTTAGATATGGGAGTAACATTTTTTATCATCTTAATTTGTAAATGGATGTACTCCCACCGGTCAGGTTTATAAGGCCTGTGCTTGTCCCTAAATCGTCAAATTGACCAATATAACATGAGTTGTATAACACAATAATTATACGTTAGAAAGTATAAAATCTTATTTTTAAATGGTATTTTTTGTAATATATAACTCATATTGCTTTGATTAAAATGATGATCTAGGGACACGAGCAGGACCTGGCCGGAGGGAGAATGTGATGTCATGTATATGTGATATTGCATCGATAACTAAACTATAGTTTATGTGTGATGCGAGATCAATATGTATAGGTATAAAACTCTATCTATTGTGCTTTAACTAGCAACGAGGGTCCACCAAAGTGATGTCCAACTAATGTTTGGGCGATGTCTCAAACAAAATTGCAATATATATTTGCTTGATGAGTCGAAAGAAAATAATTTATCCTCCTTAATAGGTAGACCAATTAAGCAGTGATAGAATCAGTTTTGTTGCCTTGTCTTGGTTTCCTTTCTCTCATAGGCCAGATTTTATTAATGAACCGCCTTCATAATGAAAATCTGACAATTATATTGGATTTGACTTTTTATATAATTTAATGAATAAATAATTAACCAATATTTAATGGCATAGTTTCGTTTGGTTGGACATCATATGTTCATATAGGGTTAGTCAAAGTTTAACAAGTTTGGTTGTAATTTTTCTATAGCTCCATTGATATTCAAATCACTTAATGTTATCCAATCTTACATTCATTGTATATGCTCTCGCTCACCTGTATTTATTCATGTACAATGATCGTACGGCTTGGATGGAATAGTTCTAGCCTCCTAACCAGTCGTCAATTTTATCTCGTCTGCTCCCCTAAGTTGATTTAGCTTTATACTTGGAAAGGTACGTAAGAAATTCTAAAGATACAAATCAAACAATACAAATTGGAACAATTCAACATTCAAATTCGTTACTTTTGTACTTTGGATATAAAATTACTGATCTATACTTGCTATGTGGATAGCAAAAGATGAAACCTATAAGTAAATTCATGGGACAACAACAATAGCTCTTTAAGGATATTGGGAGCAATCCAGTATGCAACGCTCTCTCCTACTGGTAATGTAGGGTTGCACCGTTTTACTTTAATACAATTTTTTGGATCAATATTTTATGAAGAAGCTAAAGAAATAGTATTTAGTCAGCAAATTTGAACGAGCAGTACACCTCCCTGAATGACCTCTGTGTGCCTCGCCAGTTTTTTAGATATTATTTGATCAGAATGCCTCATCGATTTACTAATATCCATTGAGTGAGTTAAGCTTGAATTTGTGTGTGTGGTTAGCCTATTGCTTCTAGTCCAACTAACAATTATGATCCATCGAATAACATTTGCTTGATGTTTGTACATAACTACTAACGAACTTTAAAATAAGTTCAATTATGATAATTTTGTCGCACACCACTAGTTCAATTATGAATCACTTTCGGTAAAACATAAGTACACTAAATCAGTTAAAAGTATAAGAAAGCTTGCATATTCTCAAGTCTCCTGCACAAGGCATGAAATATGGTCTATTGTGTGTGACAAATTTATAGGTTTCGTTTTGCATCTTATCTTTGGTACTTATTTCACTAGGTACCCACTTTTTGGCATTCAATTTTTTTTTGGAAATGAAGCTTTTCCCACAAAAGTGGATTTTTTCTTTCAAGTTAATCATTGCCGTTTTTTTGACAGCAAGTTAATCATTGCCGTTATAAGGCATGTTTGTGCCAAAAATCAATTCTTTACCATGAAACATGGTCAAAAGGGGGCATGGACTTGGTCATTTGGGTTGAAAACCATGGAACTTCATACTGTTAAGATAATTTTGTCAACTACTCCCTCTGCCCCCAAATTAGTTGACGCATATTTGTCTAAATACGGATGTATCTACACACTAAAACACGTCTACATCCGTACTTAGACAAATGTGAGTCAATGATACGTCTCAAACATATCTATAATTTTTGATGTTCCATGCTTGTTTTATAACAATGCCACATGTTTTGTTTATAGTTTTATATCATGTTATGCATTTATTGGACTAACCTATTAATAGTGGCAAAAGTGCACAATGTTCTTGTTTTATACTTTGATGTGTAGAAATTATTTGGAAATTGACAAAGAACGCAAAAGGAGCCTTGAAGGTGGGCCCTGATTCCCTGAAATCTGTCTCCACCAGATACTTTTTAAAGATGTCCCCGAAGCGACCTGAAGATGACATCAAATGGAAAAAGTCCAGTCGCAAAAGTTTCTGGCAATTTTCCGCTGATCGCCGTGGACTAGAACATTTTCCAAAATGGGCCCCACATCACCCAGACGGGGCCCAGGCGTGGACCATAAGTCAACCGCGGCTGGGTGGCGTCTCACCGCCTCGTGCACCGCCTTTCGCTGCCCTTCGGACTATATATTCGCCCCGTAAAAATAACCCTAAGCCCCGACTACACTTTTCCCAAAAACGACTCCGACCTCCGCCACCATCCAACCCTAGTTGCGGGGGTTAGGAGGTCCTGTTCCGGCACCCTGTTGGGACGGGGATTGACCCCGGACCCTTCTCCTTCGACGCCACCGCCTCCATGATGGGTTAAGAGTAGTTTCCCCATGGACTACGAGTTCTTAGCAGTAGCTAGTTGTTACTCTCTCCCATGTTTTTCAATACAATGATATCATGAGCTGCCTTACATGATTGAGATCCATCTGATGTAATCGGTGTTGTGTTTATTGGGATATGATGAATTATTACATTATGATCAGTCTATCCATGATGTTTGTGAATCATTGTTGCTGCAATCTTCTTGTGTTCATTGCTTGTCACTAGTGCACGAGTGACATGATCTTAGATTTAAAGTATAATTGTTGTTTTAAATTGTATCTACAAGTTGTTGCACGTGTTGCTATCCGGAACCCGAGGCCCCAAAGTGACAACAATTGGGACAACCGGAGAGGATGGCTGTAGCATGAGGATCACATGTTTTCACCAAGTGTTAATGCTTGGCTCCGATGCTTTATTAAAAGGAGTACCTTAATTACCATTTAGGTTCCATGATTGGCCCCGCTGAAACGGGATGGTCGGACAAAAGATGTCATGCAAGTTTCTTGTTTCAAGCATGTATGACTATATATGGAAAACATGCCCTACGTATGATTTATAAACTAGATGTCTATCATGAGTTAGTTGCAATTGTCATTGCCCAACTGTAATTTGTTCACCCAACACATGCTATTTTGTTTGGAGAGTTACCTCTAGTGAAGCTGGGAACCCGGTCCATTGTTCATCAAATACGTTCCAGTCAACACACCAATAACTATTTCCTGCACCATTGCCTCCGCTGTTACTGCTGCTGCTACTTCACTATTACTATTGCTCTCAAGTTGCTCCTGCTTTCATTTCACTTGTGTTACTAAATTCATAAATTTGGATTTTACTACCCTCGAAGACTGCCACGATCCCCTACACTTGTGGGTTATCAGTCAACTAATTCGGAACGGAGGGAGCATGTTTTTAAAATTTAAAAACAAATTGATAATTTTTTGGTGGTAACTTGTACCTCCAAAGGGCTCCATGCAAAATATCGGCGTTGTTTCTTTTTTAACTTTTTACATAGTCATTATTTTTTTCAAAGTGGGGTGCAAACGGTGGGCCTACACGCATGTTGTTCACTTTGTTTTTTTTTTGTAAATTCACGGAAATTTAATTAATCAATGGTAAGTTGCAGGAGGTTTGAAAATAATCAATTCTCGAGCACAAGCCATGAATATGTTCTATTGTGTGTGGAAAAATGTAAAGTTTTTATCTTGCATATATTGGTACTTGCCTCAGAAGGCATCCTCTTATACGTATTTTAAAAATGAAACATTTGGAAATGTTGCAATGCTAAAAGAAATTTTGTTTTAAAATTTGCATTATCATGAAATATGGTAATTGTTTTTGCACGAACTTGGTCAGTTGGGTTGAAAACACATCGCACATCCTTGGCTTTTTTCAGGATAAATCGTGTGCAAAGCATCAGAGGCAATATTTATTTGTGAACCGTGTGCGGTTGTTTCCTCTATTACTCTCCTTTTTTTTAAGAAACTCTATACAAATAATCACATATAATTTTATCTTTTACACGTGTATGATTGCCTTTTCCATCACACTCCACTTTTTCTTGCAATTACTTTCACAAATACACGGCATACATTTTTATTTTTTAACCGTGTGTGATTGACTATCGATTGCACACAATTTTGTCCAAACCGTGTACAATGATGTTATCGCATACGACTTTTAAAAATCATGTTCGATTAGTGGTACTTAAATGACCGTATTTGTACTCTGGTGACTGCACGTGGCTAGCATGTTAATTGATATATGGCTTAGTGATCCATTAATTAAGAAGAGTTTTAAATACGCGAAAAGGAGGGGGTGGACGTCGAAAAAACAGAGAAACATGGCGGATCAAAGGAGTTACAATATTTGAGTTGCACTGGAAAAAAATCCTGCTGCGTGAACGTAGTGATTCCAAGCCGGATGTGTCAGAGGCTAGTTTCTCCTTTATATTGAGGTGAGACATAGAGCAAATTTGCTAGGAGCAAGTTTGGACTGATCTGGACATGTACGGATGGACCTTCTGGGCTAGCTTGTGATCCAGATAAGCCATAAGCAATCCGGAACCCAAAACTTCTGATAGGGGGGCATATGCCCCCTATGTGAGTCTTCCTTTGAAGGGTCGATTCCTCGTGGAAGTCAAGTTGTTGCGTCGATACGTCGACGTAGGTATGTCCCGCCCAAGTCGAGGAGATCATAGGGGAGTGCGCTTTCTACTCTTCCCCCTCTAGTTCACACAGCCCTACCTTTCCGCTCGAATTAAATCTGCCAGTGGATGCACCTGATTAAATGGCTTGTAACTCAAAGTGTATATATTGCTTTGAAAACGATTAAGACTTGTCAAGAAATTATTGATTCTGACGGTTAGCTCGATTGGGCGCATGACCGTGACCCATCCGCGATTGTCTCCTGCCGCAATGAAGGTATAACATGAACATATTGCGGCTAATACATACAATTATGATAATCTATCGACTGTGTTTGCTTAGGTCAATCGTGTTGTTCTCTTTGTTATAATTAGGATGCTCTATAGATTGTGATATTGTTTACATAGAGATATTAAGAAATAAAAATTGTGGTCGACGGCCAAATATTTTGGGTTTATGTGATTATTTCTAGCATGTTATTTTGGTTAATCGTGCTAACTCTTTTAGTTAAGTTGTGATAGTCTATTAGTTTCAATACTAAACATATATTAGTTAGGATCTCCAATAAAAAGAGGATCCATTAGATTGATAGCCATATGTTTTGTTTGTTTATAGAATGTCTAGTATATATATATTTCCTTTTCACACTATTTGTGAGTTAAATATACAAACAAATATGTTGATACTTCCTAGGTTTTGCTACATTCACGTGGTACTTTCCTCATTTACTTTTAGCAATTTGTGTGTTAAGCGTACGACCATATGAGCTAGATGCTTAAAATAAACAAAATAGACAACCATATGTTTTGCAATTTTCAAGCTTTTACTATCATTAGTATAAGATGTGCAACCTTGAGAGCAATCTTTAATAAGTGAGTTTGTGAAACATTTGTATCTCTTTGTATTTTTTTAGAAGAGTATATGATTGTATATTTTGTACTCAATTAGATATTTAGTATCTTTACTATTACTTTTGAATACTCAGCCATTCATATACATCAATATCATGCCCGCATAGTTCCGCAAAACTCGCATGCAACACTAATTAAACTTGCCCGACACGATTCGGTTTACAACTTTTTTCAACTGAGCTCTATACGTTTGTACACGGCGCGGGCTGGATCCAGGCGCCGCTCCATGTAGTACTATTTACATATATTCACGAGTTTGTGCGTTATATCGGAGCTGGTATTTGCCACTTTCAATCCGTACCCGTTTTCCTTGCACCATGATTCTAGCTAGCTATGCTTACTTTTCTTCTATTTTTCCTTATATGCAAATTTATCAATGGACTTAGTCCACGTCTCATCAACTATGGGAGTTTCCTTCCGTACTGGATGTGTACTCTTCGACGACACAGAATGTGTCAAACCGTATTGCAATGTTGCATGGACAGTAATACTAATCTCTAGTTAGACGTATGAGGTTTTTTTATGCAGTTTCAAAATAATTTGAATGACGTGGCTTAAACAACATGGTATCTCTATGGGACCTCACATATTGCTTTTAGTATATGACACATGATGGCGCCTGACGTATAATGAGGTTTTAAAACGATTGATTAGTTAGCGTCTTCTCCCAGCAGCACAAGGTTGTCAATGTAGAAGTAAGCATAGGTAAGCAAATACTCTAGAGCGGTAGGTCACGTTCACATGGAATAAATTGGTGGTTAGAACAGTGGTACCTAAGATGCTATGTCACCCTGAAGTTTACGACACAGGATGATCAGCATGTGCTCGACGAAGACGAAAGAAAAGAAGAGAGGGGAAGATGGAGACGCATCCTATACCTACGGCTACGGCTGTCTCTTGTCACTTGGAATTATTATCGGGAGCGAGTGTTCCTCATTTCATTTGGAAAAGAATAGACGAGAAAGATGGAGACGCATCCCATACCTACGGGCTGTCTCTTGTTGCTTCGAATTATTAATCAGGAGGACTGGGAGCGGGTGTTGCTTCTCACTTCGTTTTGTTGGATTTTATCTTACTTGGCAGTTTGATCTTACTGTTCTTCCAGTACGTGTTACTTGCTGGGTTCAGTGAGGTGAGCTCTCAACTTGCCCGTGAGGCTGGGTCTGACTAGCTTTTCGCTCGTGTTCGAGTGCCCAGTATGTGACGACGCTGGTGTGATACCAGCAGGTCGCTTTTCTACTCGTCTGATGACTTGTGCGTGCTAAAGTCTGAAGAATCCCGCATATTTAGCTGCAGCATGCTAGGATGGACTATGGTCTACGGGGTGGCAAGAGCGCCGATGATAATTAGTTTTACATGTGCTTGCTTGCATGATTTGGCTTTGCTTTCCCGCCAAGAAAAAAACTCTGCCTAACTTTTAATTAATAAAATCTCTTTATCGAAAAAAAAACTCGGCCTTGGACAAACGCAGGGCGCACGTACGAAGTTTGTTGCCACGAAACTATACGTCGGACTTAATTAAGCTACAGAATGAGACAGTACATGCAGTTGAAAAATGGCTTTGGTTATTCGATCGCTTGATCGCAACTGAGTTGCAGAGTTTTTTAGCATCCGGATTAGGCTGTCGGTACAGAATCTACAGATCACACTAGAGTGCGCGCGGCGGTTTTATCCGAAGCGCGGGTGACTGATATCATCGCAGTCGCAGCTTCGCCGGAATCTGCGTGCCGTCGCCAGCATTTGAGCACGCCGTGGCCCTACTCTACAGTGCACGGAGAGCCATGGTGGTAGTGGTACCATAGCCGCCGCTTGTCACATGGACATGCATGTGGCGACAGAGCAAAGTCCAACCAAGCTGGGTCACCCCGGCGGTCTGCTTCCCACGACTAGCGTTGAAGATGCGTCGCCCCGAGCATGTGCCCGCGTCGCAGCCTCGCAGCAGTCAGATTTTGTGGCTAGCGCGGAATCTGGGTGTCGATCGTTCACACGGGCACAATTTGGCCGGAGTTTTCACCTCCTTCTTCTTCTTCTTCTCGAGGGGGAGTGACAGGCACGCGCTGGTCGAGCTGACCGGTCACCTGGGCTCCGATATTACGGTCGACGATCATAAACCCATACTCAGAGGAGAAGAGGATCACAGTGCAGTAAACTTGTATTGTAGCTGCCGTGTGTGAAGACAGAATTGGCGGGACCAACGCGATTGAAGAACAACAGGACAATGGCACCACATATTGACGCGTAGTCCGGACGGTTTCGGTCCCTGCCGCAACGGAGATAGAATGGCCAGGCCAGCGCGGCGGGCCTGTCGCCGACGGCGGCCGCACCGTGTTTCGCGCGCGAGACAAGACATTGGACCCAAGCTTGGCTGCTCATCCAATCGACCTCCCGATATGGCATCAATCATACGCAGCTGCACGGCGCACACGTACTAGCACGCTGCACGCCGACAATGGGGCCGTCGCTTGCGCCGGCGAAGGCTTGAGACCCACGCACGCGTGCGCGCACCGGCGTTTGCAGGCAGCCTTCACATGGATCTGCGACGGACCCTGGCTGGCCGGTCAGTCAAACGAGACAGCTCGAAGTGAATGCCGGCCCACCACGTCAGGTCGATCGATCCATCGCCGGTGGTAGGCGCACGTAGTAGGAACTAGCCCTAAATGCCATGCAGCCCCACATGTTTCGTATTAATGGCCTGTCCGGCCGTCCGCCGTCGTCCACCGCCGCAGGCAACCAGGCCGCATGATCGGTGGCGAACCGGCGATGGTGTGTGGTGTCGTCGCTGGTCTTCCTGTTCCTTGGACCTGCATGCGCGCGCTTTGTTCCGGATTGCTTTTGTAGCGTACAGATTGCTGCTACATTTGCTTGATTTCGATCGATCTTGCGCAACGCCGGCCGCCAATTTTACTGATCATGAACATCGATCGGAGCAGGATCGCAATCATGCATGCGCGTGTTTGTATCACATCGCATCATGCTTAATCTGGGTGAGAGGTACGTGAGCAATTGTGTGACGGTACAGAGGACCTAGTACGTCTGTAGGCTGTAGGTGAACGATTGCACTGAAATTCAGGATGATCGGTCGGCACACCATGTTTTTATATGCGAGCATATCTATGGTAGAAGTGACATGTTTTCTAACGGGCAGTTGACTTCATTTCATTAATCATCCACGTCATTCATCAATTATCTACGTCATTCTAGCTAGCTATAGCATGATTACTTACTTTCTTCGATGTGCTGAAAGTTGAAACTTGGAGCTAGTGCCCTCATCCTACTAATCAAGCTCAGTACTCATCTTCACGCTGTGCGGTTGCGTTATCCAGCAGGTCGATCCGGGAGTAGGGATTCAGAGTTGCTAACTGAATTCTTGACTGAACTCGAAACGATGGATCTGTGCTTGCTCACGCAGCTGTCTACTGAAGTCAGATGTGGATAAGTAGGCCTAATTATCGAATTATTTCATTAGCGGGGATAGCTCAGTTGGGAGAGCGTCAGACTGAAGATCTGAAGGTCGCGTGTTCGATCCACGCTCACCGCATTATATTTTTCATTTTCATTTCAGAATGTTGTAGGAGTTCCGTTGTTGCTCGGCCCAGCCTTTTCTTCATCGTAAAAACTGCTTCAGTCCAAATTGTTGAAGCCCAAACGAGCCCAGTCGAATCCAATAAAGGGTAGAGCCCAAACCATACCAAACTACACTACGAATTTAGTCCATACATAGGGATGTCAATGGTACCCATTACCCGTGTACCCTGCGGGTAAAAACCCTATTAGGGTAAGGGTTTGGGGAAAAAGATACCCATTGGTGTGTAAATGGGGAAATCTTGTACCCATCGGGAAGAGAGGGTACGGGTATGGGTTCGTATAACCCATACCCGCGTACCCATGTACCCTTCTATATAACAACTGACAAGTGGGGTCTCCGAATAATAACCTAATGTACTATTTTTTCCAATCATGCTGCTGTTTACATGTACTGCTTATGCGCAAGTGTTGATGTGTATAAGTATATGAGTTGTTGTTTACAATGTGTTGCTTTTGACAATGTGGTGTTGTTGAAAATTTTGTGCTGCAGTTTAAAATGTGCTGCTGATTAAAGTTATATGATTATACGATATTTTTTACGACTATTTTCTACTCAATCTGTTGTGTTGCAAACGCGGGTATTTTTACCCGCGGGTAACCCTTTACCCTGTCGGGTGAAGGGTATGGGAAAAAGTTGTACCCGCTCAAGGGTATGGGTACGGGTGATGGGCACGGTTGAGGGCGACGGGTAAGGGTATGGGGTGGCTCCACCCTTACCCATACCCTGCGGGTGCCATACAGTACTCTCAAAAAAAAAATTCCATACAGACCAAACCAATGGAAATCTATCTATCTATACCTCTTATACAGCAAAACCCCACTAAGTGCATTTATTATTTTTCTATCTTAACATGCAAGCTATCCACATCATCCATGCTATTAGCCAATCAATTGTCCATGTCATTTTCACTAATACTTATTAATATACACATCATACAATCCTCCAACCATCTAATAGTTTACATTAACAATATATAATACACACGCAATTCATGCCTACCTCTTATAAAGCAAAACCCCACTAAGTGCATTAATTATTTTTCTATCTCAACATGCAACCTATCCATATCATCCATGCTATTACCCAATCATTTGGCCATGTCATCTCCACTAACAATAATTAGTAATGGTACATCTTTCATGCAACTTATCCATGTCATTTTTTTCAACCATATAATTGCCCACGTCACTGATATTTAGTACTCAAATGTTCAATAGATCACACGAATTAAATTTATTGTCTTATTGTGATCGACTAAATCTTGACAATTGTATATTTCATGTGTTTTATACCCATTTCATTTACATAATAATTTTTCAGATGGATTCCCGCTGCAACACGCGGGGTATTCTTCTAGTTAATTAGAAAACCAATCCAAATATTTGGTTCGATCGGTGTTTCCTTATCTACTTTCTACGAAATAACTTGTTTAGCCTATCCTAGTCAGAGCTCTCTCAATCGGGTCAGCTGCACCGTCTCGTATTGCTTCCTTAAGTACTCATAGGCTGTCTCAAAGATAGGTGGCAAGCAAGGCCACTGCATCATAGCCAGCTGTGACTCACACGAAAATTTCTGTTGCCTCCCAATCCCATTCTAGATAGCTATTCTTCCAAGAAAATGAGACTGTAAAACCATTGAGAGAATGGAGTGTCCGCTCAAGGTGAGACGCGTGGTGTGTTGGCAATGAGAAAAGGTCCCGCTCTTGCTTGTTTAAGTAGGCATGAAACCAACTACTCAATTTATTTTAATTGGTAAAATGTACTATCCTCTCAGTTATGAATTGTACCGATCAAACATTGTGGTGCAAATAAATGGTGGAGATTTGGATAGTACCCTTTAATTGAACTAGCATGGCCGCCCTCGCAAATGCGAGGGCACTGTCTTTAGCGTTTCGAAAGTGGATGAGATATAATTTAATACTCGATCTAACATATAATCACATTCTGTCAATGCAAAATAATGTAGATATACTATAAATGGTTGGCTAAATAAAGTACCATGATAAGGAAACTATTTTAATTAGATATAATTTAGTGCTCAGCGCTGATTATGTTATAAAAACATATTGATGTCTATATGTGTCATTTCTACATGACATTAAATGAGTACGTCAGATAAACATTGTGGCATCATTTTTTTTATAGATATATGATCTATAGTCTCATTTTTTATGTGTTAACTTTTGCATATCTCTCTCTTTTTATGACATGCTGCTCCATATCGTGTGTGATTATTTTAATGTTTATGCAAAAAAAATCTATTGGTTGTTGTATACTCATAAAGATTGGCGTTGTAATGTTTGTTTTTTCATGAAGAATTCTACCGAGTCCCTTTCTTTTGACCATGTCATGCTTTTAATATGTATTATATATAGATGTGAGACTGACTAAGATTTCTCTCGTGAAAAATGGACAATTTGTCAATCGTTTGAATCTATTCTTGTGGTCATCACCTATAACAACGGATCGGGCACCGACATGTGGGGTACCACGAATTCAACTTTTGTCGTGTAGTTTAGATATCTTCTTTCTTAGAATTGTGTAAGACACGGTGAAACGTTAGAGATGCAAAGGCTAATCTTGGATTAAACTCTATTTAGATTTACTCATTTTTAATGAATTTCATTAATGGTTGTGATCGGTCTAGGCCTTAGAGGCATATTAATTGTTGTACTAAAAAAAGGTTTAATGTATTTTACTAGGATCGAATCAGGCTCTCCTTGGGATAAGCCAGAGAATGTATTAGCTAGGCGAAGTAGTGAAAGGATCTCTAGGGTTCGAAATTCCATGCCCAGGGAAGTCTAGGAGGATAAAGGGCGTTGTTCCCTACATGAGATTTCGCGGGGTTAGAAGGTGCATGTTTATCAAACGAGCGGAAGACTTGACGCGAGCCAATGAAGCGCTTCTAAGGCGCTCCGGCTTTCCCCTATTTTAGTCGCTCTTTCATGACCTTCTAAGTGAGTTATAGCTTGCGCTGGCATACTTTGTTCTGCTTGTAGGCCAAGGTTGATAATCCCTGGCTAGGATGAGAGTTTAAAGTTGTATTCTTCTTCACTGGAAGGCTCTGTGAATCCCTCTTTTAGTTCTTTTTTGAAACTTAAACTTTCATTAAATCAAACCACCAAATTTAGGTTACATTCACGTTCAATAAGACCAACCACGCAGGGAGGAACTGACTGAACTAACACACTCTCATCCTTGGATAAACCGAGTTTAGCTAAAACATGCGCTACAGAATTGTTCGCTCGCTGACAGCCGTTTTCCCCTTCCCCTCGCGTCGCCCCCCTAGGCGGCGCTAGGGGCGCACCACGCGCAGCGGCCGGCCCGCCGCCGTTTCGCCACCCCTGCCGCTGCCGTCGCTGGCCCCGGCCGCGGCGATGGCGGCGCGGCGCCCCTCTGCTGCCAAAAGGTGGCTGGGGGGAGGCCCTCTCGCGTAGGTGGTGGATGGGCCCGTGGGGGCGGCGGTCGGGGAGGTGGACGCCGAGCCGGCGGGCTCGGGCGGAGGCAGCGGCGGAGCTGGGGCCGCAGGCGGCGCTGCGGGTGCTGTCGAGCGAGGCTGCCAGTGTTGCGGCGCCGTTCCCTGCGCCTGTGGAGGGGCGAGCGCCCGATGGGCTTGGCGGGCCCGATCTAGGCCCGTCGGGCCCGGATGGCGGTGGGATGCGTGCTCGCGTCCTCGTCGTCCCTCCGTCGCCAGGTTCTCCGAGGGTGGCGGTGTTTGGTGAGCTTACCGGCGCCGGTGCGAGGTGAAGTGCGTCGGAGGTGGTGTGAGGCTTGGGTGAAGACCTTGTCTTGGACTTGTGCCGTGACTAGCGATGGCGGTGGCTGTGGCCATCGTTGGCCTTCCTGGAGGCATCGCTGTTTAGCTGCAGCCCACCTCCCGCATGGATCCGGTCGTCTTGGCTCTCTGGGGGAAACCCATGATCTCGTGATCGTACGATGATGGCGCCTTGGTGCATTTTCCCTCTTGGGGGCTCGTCTTGGAGGCCGGCATCGGCAAGAGGGACCCGAGATTGGCGATGGGCGTTCCGTGTGGTGGTATGTGCGGCAACGACAATGTTGAGGAGCAATGGTTTGGTCGCGGCAATGCCTTCGTAGTCGGCTCCGTCCGGCGTGTCCGAGTGTCTTCGTGTTGGTCTCTCCATGCTGTGAAGTCGAAGCTGCGGCGTACGATGACCTGCATGGGTGTTCCGGTGGTGAAGATCCTTCTCGGCGCAGGTCTTGCGCATCTCCTTTTCGGAGCTCTCCATCAGAATCGAAGTTGCTTGCTCTTCGCGAAGAGCCATCTGTTTGGCATAGGCCGACGTGGGATTCTCGACGCCGCTTCGGCGATGGTCTCCTTGGTGGTCTTCTTGTGGAGTCGGAGTCGCTGCAGATGTGCAGCTTGATGACGATCACACGGGGCAACCTCAACGGCGACTCTAGCTTCGGTGGTGTGTGCGGCTTGTGTGCGTAGCCAGGGTGGCTGTGTGTGCCCTCGCGACGGTTGTGTTCCATGACGGTCGTGGAGGATGTTGTTCTGGTTTTAGGCCGGTTTCCCTCTAATTAACCGGCAAATTCTCACTTCTTCTTAATTAATGAAAATGGCAAGTCTTTTGCCTCGGTTCAAAAAAATAAAATAAAAATTGCTCGACCAATTTTACTGAACTTAAAACCAGAAAAAAGCTTGAGCAAATCATGAATCTCACTCACCACCGATGAAATGATGGACTTGTCCAGTACCTTATTTTGCAGAGCTTTAATCACCTCTGCACAATCATTCTCAATAATGACCGGTTTGACACAAAATGGGATAATAGATTTGATACTCATGTGTCCAGCAATAGCTTCAGCCATTTATGCAGAAGGGCAGTGTTCAGAGCGACCCCAAGCAGAAAGAAGTACTTTCCCATGATCATCTCTAAGAATGGCCCCGAGGATCCCACGTTTGTGCTCTCTAAAAAACCAGCATCAAAGTTGAGCTTACACCAGCCTAGAGGCGGGGTTGTCCAGCCCGACAGCTGCACAATATTGTTAGATATATCAGGTTTAAGCATAGTCAGGACCGGTTGTTTACCTTTAGGGTCAGCCAAAATCTCAGTATCTGTAGTATCTGAAGCAGAAGATGGGCAAGTCTGCAGGAACATGGCAGACTGCTCAATCCCACATTTTCCATCAACAAAAATCAAGTTGTTTCGAATATGCCAGGTTAGCCACCATAGAAGAAGAAGTTTAGCACGCATTGTTTCATCCACCTGACCAAGGAGAACTAGAACCCAATCCCTTCCTGTATGTTTGAAGGCATCTTCATGCGGTAGACTCCAATCTTTTCTCATTCTGTGTCTTAGAGCCTTGGCTTTTGTGCAAGAGACCATGGCATGAAAAGTGTCCTCAGGTTCAGTACCGCAAATAGAACATGTAGGCATAACATCCATCTTTCTTTTGCATATGTGAACTTGAACACCTAAAGAGTTCGAGGCAAGTTTCTAGCCAAACACTCTTAACTTTTGGCTAGACCTTAGATTTCCAAATAAGAGTCCAGGAATTTCGAACACCAGGTTGGTTGTTGCTCATTCCTTCATCACCATTATTTTCTTGTAGCTGTAAAGAAATTCTGTACGCACTCTTAACAGTGAACATGCCATTTTTCTCATAATGCCAAGCAAGAAAATCCTCCCCTGATCTAGACGGAAGCTTGATTTGTAGAATATAATCAGCATCCGCAGCGTGAAACATCGATTTGATGAGTTGCTCCTTCCAGGACTTAGTCTCTTGATGAATAAGTTCAGAGACCCATCTCCTTCTTGATCCCGAAACATTACCCATGATTTTTAAATTTCCTCTTGGCACCCAATTGTCTCTTTTAGTTGGCAAGGTCAATCTAGCAGAAGATAGGTCTAGAGAGAGCCAGCTTTAGGGGTTCAAGGGAAAAACTATATCGGCAGTTAATAAGGAATTGTCACGGTCTGACGGGGTTCTATAAAGGTTCGTGAGATTATAGGCAATAAAGCAAGTATCAATCTTTAACTTTCCGGTATCTGGACATAACTCAATGGAAGCTCACCCCCCGCTCAATCTACACCGAAGCCGGTCAGAACTGTCCATGGGCGTGGCATTCTGTTGCATCCGAGACCAAACCAAGCATTTCGCAAGGCATGTGTTGCCCGCGATCGAGTCATGCATCATCTTCGATCGCCCGGCAGCATGTGGCATGCGTCCTCACGAAGACGTGATACCTACTTATCTTCCAAAATGAGTTGTTGTACATGTATCCATTATGATGTTGCCTCGGAGTGGAGATTTGCTGCTTTCGAGGTCCAGTGATCTCATTATTTTTTTAAATTTAAAAAATATATTTAAAAAGTTTCAAAAAAAAAGAAAATCTGAATAAATCATGTATGTTGTTATTTGTCAATGACATATCCTAGATGCGTGCAAAATCTCCATACAAAATAATTTATGTTTTGAGCTACACAACAATGATAAATGTACATATCTAAGAGTTTTAAGTTTCTAACTTTTGTTATTTTTGTGTAGCTCATAATACAAAAAATGCATTGTAATTTTGCACACTTATACTATACTCCCTCCGTTTCTATTTTTTAATTTTTTTAGATTCATATGTAGCTATACACGTTTAAATGTGTATGCACCCATTTCAATATGTATCCAGACCATATATGAAATACCTATAAACATCTTATATTAAGGAACGGACGGAGTACATCAATAAAATCAATAAAATCATGCGTAATCGTTTTTCGAAAAATTTAAAACTTAAATATATTTTCTAAATTTTACTCCCTCCGTTCCACAATATAAGATGTTTTAGCATTTTGCCACATTCACATGCACACATATGTATGTAGACATGTTTTAGGATACATGTCCACTCTTTTTTGTACGAACCTAGTCAACATGTATAACACCTAAAACATCTTATATTATGAAACGGAGGGAGTATAAAATAGCAGATTACTGGAGCTAGGAGTCAAAATGACTTCCCGGCTGCCTCGTCCCTACGATACAGGAGTTCCTCAAAATCAAAATCACTTTTGTGCCTTGACGAAACAGGGAAACCACCCTCGCAGCGACCATGTGGTAGTATGTAATGCACGGGTGGGTCCCCTGAAGAGGCTACAGGACGCCACTTTTGCCACCACTGTTGTCATCTCCAGGCTTCCGCACGGCTCCGGTGGTAAAGCCATGCCGGCCGGTCCTCTTCACGATCTCACCGTCGTCCGGTCGTCCCCTGCTCTCCCTCATTGGACAAATGGACACGCATCCGAAGTGCCAGTGTACTCTTGTACTTTGAGAGGTTGTTACGACAATTTAACGTTCAGCGCCCGCGGTTTTTTGCTCGTACAATTTGCTCTCACGAGTTGTGCAACATCACCGCTCACTCAGGGTGCAAGCGGGAGCGGGCGGTCCGCAGCACCGCATCGCCAAGCCCACATATTTGTGTATGCGGGCCCCCACGGTGCAGGTCAGAAAATAAGTGGAATAAGCGGCAGGCCCGTGGCAGCCGCGGCGGCCCACTTGTGCTGCATACGAGTCAGAGGAGTCACCGAGGGGAACGCGAGGTGCTGCCGCATGTGGAGCGCCGCCGGAATTCAATCCCCTCCCCTTCCGGCCGGCCAACCCGACGCCGATGCTCCCCTCCGGCTCCCCGACCCCTCGGTGCCTCTCCTCCCCGCCCACTGCATCCTCTGCACGGGCTGCCACCACGAGCCACTCCTCCGGCCATGACCGCCCTTCCTCCTCCGGCTCCGGGGGCCTCTCCCTCGATTCCCTGCTCCGATTCAACATCCCCCAAGGCCGGCGACGGGCAGCCGCAGGCTAGGCCGGCAGAGGAAACCCTCTCGTCTCACCCCCACCCTGCCCCCTTCCCTTCCCCCGTTCCCCCTCCACCTCTCTTCCTCGTCGGCGGCAAATTCAAGCTCCGGAGTTCGCAACCGTGGTGCGCACCTCTCTCCCTAGGATCTCCGTCTCGGCTCTACGGGATTCCTGATATATTTTCTTCAAAGATTTTTCTGCGCCAAGATTGGCTCGATCTTGCCCGCACAGGAAGTGCGCATTTCTCTAGGTGTTAGCGGCTCGCGACGGAGCGGAGTTAGGCGGACGCGGAGAGGCCCAGCCCGGAGACGATTGGCTGCTCGCCGTCGGCCGGCGCCTCGAGGACACAGATCCGGGACTGACTTGCTGCCAGCGTTGGCCACCGCTAGCACCTGCACCTGGGAAGAGAAAGACGCCATCGGGAAGGGAAGGAGGGGGTGAGCGCCGACGTCGATATGGTGGTCGCCGAGGCCGGAGTGGCCGGCGACGTTGGCGCTAGGTAAGGGGGAGGAGAGCCAGAGCGCGAGAGGAGGAAGAGATGACTTCAACTCTAAACAGATACGCAACTACAGGCCAGTTTTTCATCTAGTAGCAGCAGACCAGCTAGCGATTGCAGCAGACGAGTCGGACAGAACGGCGCGCACGGCGCCGCAAAATAATCGCGGCTCATACGCGGCTTGTACGCGGCACACCGTGTATGTCTTGCGGACATATGTGGCGCGTAGCGGCATACCGCGGTGCGTCCCGCTTGCACCGTGACCGCTCACTACTTCACTAGTGATAAGTTTGTTTTTACTTCTTTCGATTATTATTAAAAGGGAAAGCCCCCAGCTTGATTAACGAAATGTAAAACGCCGTGTTTTCTACGGAGTTTTTCACGGCATTACAGAATGTAACTGCTCAAATTGAGATGTCAGAAAATAAAGTGCGAAAAAATACAGAACAACTCAACACACAACATCGCTCAACTCCTTTCTCCAACCTGAGCAAGGCCGAGACACATACATTATGTAGGAAAGCCTATCCACTGCCTAGCCTTCGACATGTCACCGCCCACCTTCTCGATCTACTGAAGTTCTTCCGAAACAATATCACGAGAACTTTAGTTTCTCGAAGTGAAAAATCCAGTTCACACCAATAGTTTAAAATGTGAAATTTTGCTGTAAAAGTTACTGCAACATATAAGCGAGCCACGTCGAATCGTCGATAGACACTACTACCCATGTCGAGTCTTGCCAGCTTAAATTAATTTCAAAAGGACCCGCCCCGGCCATTCCTCTAAATCTCCCAACCCCTAGTCGTTTCTTCGTCGACATCAGCAGCCACCACCCTCAGCCTTGTCGGCGGCGGCTCCGACTAGCTCTAGTCCTCGTCATTGTCGTCGCCGCCGTCGCCGACGAGGTGCTCCGCCTCCTCTCTCTCTCTTTTCTCTTCTCTCGATTTGCCACAGCGGAGATTCGACCGATTGCTAATTTAGTTCTCGGTTCATCAACAGTTAGCAAAAGCGATTTCAAAAATCTTGATTGTTCATTTATAAGTAGTAGAGCATGAATGTACGATTAGTCTACGGCAGCTCACATCTTGTTAATCCCTGAAAAATCAGGCAGCCAACATCACATGGATCATCGTCATAATTTTATCAAAGCAAGTTTTATTTCTTGTTTCCAAATAGACCAAAAAATAGTTGTGAAACAAATTTGGACTGCCATAATATCATGTCCTTTGAAATTCAAGACATCTTTCTTTTTAGATGTGGCAACTCATATGTTCCAAACAACTCCACTGCGCATCGCTCCCATACTGTGAGAATTTCGAGCATGTTCTGCATTAACTGTACCATTGTATACATCAATGAATTACGTATACTGGACCAGGGAGAGGCACCTAGAGTTCTAGACAGATCGGTATGTAGAGATAAAGTCAACCGAGGATAAAACAGCTCAATTTTGAATTCGTATTCAGCCGTTGTAAACTTAGAACAGGCTCAGGGGATGCGCGTGCATGCAGTAATGTCACGAGTACGTGCACATAATTGTTGATCGGAGCCTTAAAAAATATGACGGTTTTACTTCACCAACACTGTTGTTTCGAAGGGACAAATGGGGAGGCAAGAGGTAATCAGCACTATTATTTTACCTTTAAATTTGTAATTAAAGATTAGGACGAGAAGACACGCATTCTTTGAAAATCTGCAAATCTTTATCTGACTGAATGTCATTTTGCTGACAAAAAAGATGAGACTACTCAAGCGCGACGGTAACGCAGAACTCTAGGTCAAGGGGCGCGTGAATAAAGATACTTTGAGATCTTCAAACGCTACGCTCAAGGGTACAGAGACCACACTCTGTAAATGTATGTCGCATCAAATCATGTCAAATCAACTGTTTGCTTTCTTTCGACACAGACTTGTTCGGGAGACTGAATGAACCCTTGATCTGGATAATGTTCACGCAGATGCAGTGGTCGACACACCAGACTTGGTTACCAAGCTGAAACAATCAAGTTAACAAAGCGCCAAAAATGGGACAAACATTAAGCTCAGTAAAATTTAGCCAATGTACATTCACCGTGGCAAATAGTCAGTGAAATCTTTTTGCAATCCACCTTGGGGATTGGCTTCTTTGTTTGTCCATGTCTAATCGAGTGGTAAGTGATTGCACATCACATCATTTTGGGTCATATGGCTTATCCCTGTCCCGGATCACAGAATCAAAATTGGTAATTGATGATTTGAGAAAAACACTTCAAGTATTCGTGCAGGCCATTTCATATTAGATGGAATTCTATAAGATCAAACCAAAACGAAATGAAAAAGACGAACTGTACTGTGTTCAAATAAAGTTTAAAACCAACTGCGAGTTATAAAATATAATTTCTAGAGCAATTTACATTTATCAAATTCTTCGAGAAAGTTGAAAAGAAAGGGATGAACAGGCGTGTGTGCAGACAGACTCTGTTCGCATCCAATCACATCCGAGTGGCGCCCATTTCCACACTGCAAAGATGAAGTAGCATGCAAGGAACCGAAAGGAGGCAGCAGCCGGAAACCCAAAGAAGAAAACATAATTTACATTCTGACGTCTAGTCTACAACTAGTTGCGGATAATTCCTTCTCTTTTTATACAGGGCAAACATACGTGCTCTGCACTTCTACTGACGAGACGTCGCAGCAGCCTTGCAGCCGCGTGCGGCTGCAGGGTCGGACGCGACGGCGCCGTGGGACAGTGGTTTGGCGAACACGGCCTCCCACACGTCGCCGAAAGCGTCGACGATGTCCCGGCGGTGGCGCTGTTCGTTCAGCGCCAGGAAGCACCGCAGCAGGCGCTCGAGGCCGTCGGCGTCATAGATGCCACGCCCGACCACCATTTCCGCCATGGACCGCCGGAAGTCCGCCCGGGGGTCGTCGGAGCGCTTCACCACCGCGAAGCTCCCGGCCACGGACGCCTCCGCCGCTGCCACGGCGCCGGAGCTCCCCGACGAGGTCTCTGTGGCCGTCGTCGTCTCTGGTCGGCTGCAGCTGTACGCGCTGGGCTCCTCGTCGCTGCTGAACCAGCCGCTGTCGCCGGACGAGAAGCTCGCCAGGGCCGCCTTGCGGTGGAGCCGGCGGCGTCGGCGGGAGCGGCGCAGCTGGCGCCGCGCGTCGATCTTGAGGCGGGGCGTGGCGTCGCCGTCGCTGGCGGCGGCCTCGATGACGTGCCAGCGGGAGCTCTTGAGCCAGCGGTAGGAGGGCGTGCCGGGGGGCGGAGGGAGATCGTCGGCGGAGTAGTCAGCGGCGCAGCCTCTGGCGCTGCATGTGTCCGGTGGCAGGGCGCGCCGGCGAGGGAGGCCCCGCGGACAGCATGCGCTGGCAGGGGGCGTGAAGACCGGCGACTGGTGCTTGTTGGTTGGGATGATCACGGCGGCGGCGGTGGGGGAGCGGCAAGAATGGAAGAGGCGCTTGGCCATGGGTGAGGGACGAGCAACGCACACGGTGGTACGGGTCGACGTGACCAGTGCAGTTGCCGGGAGTGGTGTAAATGTGGCGGGGATTGGCGAGTTTATATTGGGAAATGTGTGACGCGAGGAGGGCTGGAGGGAGGAATGGGCAAGAGGGGACATGGTTCCCGTAGCACTGGGTGGGAACCGGAAGTGATCTGTGATAGCGACTTGGTTTGTACAGAGTAAAATGCATCTACAGTCCCTAAACTCGCTGGCTACGTCCAAAACAGTCCTCGAACTCATGAAATGCCTCATAACAGTCTTCGAACTTGTCTAGGACGTCCATCTACGGTCCTGGATACGTATTCGCGTGACATGGCCGTCGGCGCGTCCGCTTCGTCCGCCTTGTCCGTAAACGTTTAATGTAAGGATTAGCGGCGCCCGCCTCCGTCAATTTGGCTGGCCGCTCTGCCTGGCGCGCGGATGCAACGGACGAGCCGTCGCCGCTACATAGCTAGCTTTTTTCAACACCTGCTATGCGTAGTAGCTTTGTATACTGGCACGTGGATATCAATCGTAAGGAGTACTAGCACAACCTGGTTAGCACATGAATATGCTGCTAGCTGAATAAACTTGCGAGGCAGCCTTCCGCTCTGTTTAAATCATACAGCGGCCGAACAGAAATATAGGACGAGGGAACGAGTGGAGATTATTATTATTTTGGCTCAAGTGCTACCGTTGTTTAAAAAAATCGAAAAACATATTTATAAGTTTTAAAAAATTCTGAAAGAATCTAGATGTAGCCAATGGTGTATCTCACAAACGTGTAACAAATCAATTTCAAATACTTTATAGTTTTCGCCACACAAAAATTTCAAATAAACAAAACGCAAAGAACCATATCTAGCTAAATATATCTCCACATTTTTTGCGGCTCATATAATCATGATTAGTTTCGGTGCAAGTTAACTGTAGAGTAAAAGAGTTGGAGATATTCCCCATTTTCAACTTGGAAAATGAAAACGAAATACAATTAAACCCTACTGAAGGACTCTGCTCCCACATTGAGCAACTTCTTTTGCAATTTCCTAAATCATATTCAGATTCAGAGTGTCTAGGTATGAACAAGTTAGAGACTGAATAAAAATTTACTTGGCAGTTAAAACGAATCGAAGATATTTTTAACTACTGAATATTTCTTTAAAGATTGCCATGTAATGTAAAGATTAATAATGAGCACTACAACAACATTGTAATAAGATTTTAAAAAGAAACTATGAACACATGTTACTCCCAACGTCAGAGTACCGATCACTTCGGTATTTCCCCAAATCGTATCTCAGTGTCTAGCTACTATGAACAGGTTTTGAATTCAACAAGAAAAATAAACCACCAATGGCTTTGTCTAGCAGTATCAAATCTGAAGACGGTAGCGCAAGAAACTAGCAGGCATGCGAGTAGCTTGGTCCATCGATAGCTTGGCGCGATCGTGGGCCAACCTGGTGCGCCGTCGGGGTCCACCACATAGCCACGTCACGCGAATACGTATCCAGGATCGTAGATGGACGTCCTGGACAAGTTTGAGGACTGTTATGAGGCATTTCGTGAGTTTGAGGACTGTCTTGGACGTAGCCAGCGAGTTTAGGGACTGTAGATGCATTTTACTCGTTTGTACACTGTCCGTTGGGAAAACCATAGTAGCTCGCGAGCACACTGGTGCTCATTTTTTAAATATTCCAGAACAATATGTCTAGGTCCAAAAAAACTTGAAATGATATATATATATATATAAAGCTCAGATGGGGCACCTAGGTGCATGGGCACCAGGATGGAATACGAACAGTTTTAGGTATGTAGACATATACATATACCTTGGGTATGTATACCTTAGGTATGTAGGAGGTATATATGATTTTGGGTATGCACATTATGGGGTATGCATACCTAATAATGTGCACATACCTAAGTTATTTATATATATACCTGATATGTACGCGTATAATTGAACACACATACCCGAGGTATATATAACATGTAGATACCTCGAATACACATACCCAAGGGTATGTGTACCTCCTATATATCCAACATGTGCATACCCGAGGTATAGGTGTCATCTACATACCCAAAATGTACTGTATTCTATCCAGGTGCCCAGGCACCAGGGAGCATCTGTTAATTTACCTATATATATATATATATATATATATATATATATATATATATATATATATATATATATCGGTTTAGTATGCTAGAAAGTTCATTACAAAAAGTTATATTTTAAGCTATACAGAAAAGAGAAATTTTGGGGAAAAGTTGCTTTTCACTTTTTGCAGCGAAATTTTTGTTTTTTAATCTGTAGCTAGAAGTCAACGATTTTTAACGGTAAATTGCAGGTACGTAAAAAACATGTGTATGTAGTCAAGAAAATAAAAACTGGAATTTCAAACTCAAATGTATCATTCACATTTTTCTAAGAACCAGCACATAGGTGCTCTCGTGCCACAAAATCTCTGTTGGTCCGTTATAGTTATAGTGTTTTTGTTGTTGATTTTGTTGGTATTCACGCTAACTAAACAGTACACACTTTCTCAGTTTCAAAATACAAGTCCTATTTTGATTGTTGAATCCATGCTTTGGTTAGTAATTAATTCATGTTATTTCGTTTATGTTATACTTGTGAAAAAAGAGTCACAATATTTCAAACTTGATGAATAGTCATGTACGTCATGGTCCAATGGTATGCAATCTGCCACTCTAAAATGTGTGTACATGTGAGATACAATTATACAAGGCTTGTTTGGTTCAAAATATAAATGGGGGAAATAACATGGAAATAAAAAAAAACTATGATGGAACACATCAATTTTTTTTAAAGAATAGTAAAAGAAAAACATAGACAAATTCTTTTGATCTCTGTTTCAAAGTCGAAAAGTGGAAAATTTATAATCCACATGGACATCTTTTTCCAATTTTTATATATGAAGAACAAGATTGGGGTTTTAGTGGCATAATAACAACATTGGCTAATAGAAAAATAGAAGAAAGATAACGTAAAACTGTCGCCGTAGTTATCTAGAAATAAGTTACACAATGATGGATGCATACGAAAATACGTCTGCCGCGACATAGTTCGGCAACTTTTTCCAAGCCTTAGTTGAGATATCATCCACAACATACTCTAATTGAATTATTAAATTGTGGCGTTAGCGACGAGAAATTAAAACATGACCTTAGCCCATAATATTCACGATTTTTTTTTACTTCGCTTAGAAACATATGTATGTTTTTTGTTGCATGTATGCTTTAATTGTGCCCAAATAATTCACCATTCTTGTTGCTTCGTTGTCCTCAATAATATATTTTAATAGCCGGATGATCTTTCACATGATTGGGATTTTTTTTAGTCCAACGTATTTTTCTGCCTAAATTGACCAAAACCTTAACCAAAACATTGGTAACCAGTTTTTGTTGGAGAGTGCGCGTACGGAAGTTTCATAGAAGATGATTTTTTTTGTAAGAGATTGCTTGCGACTAATTCATCATACATTTAGGATGTCGGGACCAATTTGGTGGTGACAAAAGAGTTGCTGCCAAGAATGCAAGTTGCATGCCGAAGTACCTCAATTGTCTTGGTTGTAGCTGTGGTGGAGAGAATCTCACGCATGTGATTCCTCCTTACTTGGATGCCTTTTTTCAGCTGGATTCATGCGAAGAAACCTTGCATTTCTTTATCAGTTGCAGTCACTTATCCGTAGCCAGTCGTGGTTCCATGACAAGAAGCTGAATGGAACAGCTGACTGAATCAAATGAGAAATACTACTCCTAGCAGAATTATTGTGTGAGCCGCCATCTCTCCTCTCCTCCCAACCCTAGCCGCCACCTCTCCTCTCCTCCCGGCGGCCACCTCTCCTCTCCTCCCGGCGGCCACCCGCCTCCGCGCGGCGGTGCTGCGCCGCGCCGGGGCGTCCCCTTCCTCCCGGCCGCGACCCTCCACGCGCGTCTCCCTCTTCCGCCGCCGCCGCCGCGCGAATCCTGGCGAATCCGGGTGGCGTTGGTGGTGGCGGCGGCTCTCCTCAGCGGTGGGTCTCCTCAGCGTGGCAGCGCCCACAACGACGGGATTTACAGCAAGGCGACGGTGGAGCATCGGCGGTCAGGGTGGCCGGGCCATCACGGCTTGGTTGACCTGAGCTCCACCCGCAGCCTGAGGAGGCCGGGGGCTATGCCCTCGGCATGGTGGTAGGTGGCCTTCTCCTTCGCTGGAGGAGATCGACCAGATGTTCGAGGCGGCGGGTTGGGGAGGCGTGGATTCCGGTGAAAACCGAGCCATGACTACGGTCACGGCGGGCGGTGGCGGCATTCATGTCGTTACCTTGTCGAAGGCATCGCCTTCGCTGATCCCGCCATCCCACCCGCGAGACTCCGAGGGAATCCTCGCGGCGTCGGGGCTTGCGAGGTTGAAGAATAATGGTGGTGGTCTTAGGGTTCTTCTCGCGCGAAGATGATGATCTACCAGATGCCTATCCCCATCGATCTGGCTGGACAGTCGTGTTTCGGAAAGCTCCGCCAACGAACTCCATTGGGCGTCTCATGCCTGGAGATTGCTGGAACGGATGGTATTCGATCGAGCGCACCCATGTTTTTCTCTGACCGTTTGGTTTCAGAGGGAGCGCTTCGAAGCTCTGCTAGCTGTTAATATCATGGAGCACGCTTTCTCGTTCCATGATGCTGGCGGAGAATGACATGGAAGGCGAGATCTGAGGACTGGCAATGGTGGTTTGATTCCTTGTGCTGATGAGGAATTGGCTTGGTGTTTCATGACCTGGAGCAGCGGCATGTAAGTGGGGGCGACAACATTCGTGAAGTCCAAAGTCCTACGTTTCAGGGTGAAAATCCAAGGTCTGGCCTTAATTGGTTGTGCCTGGCAGTGGTCTTGCTGAAGACATTGTTTTGAGAGCGAGGATTATCTTCAGGGTGAAAACCCAAGGTCTGGCCTTAATTGGTTGTGCCTGGCACTGTTCTTTTTGAAGGCGTTGCTTTTGAAGAATTGGACATCCGGTGTTGTTTTGGTGGTGGTTGTGCGGCTGCTGCAAGGAATGTAACTCTTTAGCGGGACTTTTCTTTTTATTTCTTCTTCTTATTGTCTTTTGGCTGTGTGCATCCGTAATGGCTTCGGTTATTGCGTTGTTGCAGAGGCTGGGTGCATGTTGTATCTTCTCGATATCAATAAACACTCTTTATCTAAAAAAGCAGAATTATTGTGTATGCCGGTGTGATCGTCGTTAGTAAGAACCAGTCCCGTTTCCATGCTGAAACCTTTGTTGCCTGCGAGCTGCGACGATGCCCTGTTCCCGTCGTTTGACGTCTGTGATGAGTAACCATATGAGTTGTGGTCCATAGTCGTCTCTTCTCCCTTGCGTGCAACTCACGGTTTACTCGCTTTCGATGAATTATTGTGCTACCTGCCAACCCTGCCACATATATAATGGTCCAGTTCCCTTGAGCTTCGCCACGACAATCCGGATTGCCTCGGCGGCAGATCGTCTACGGGCTGGGCTACAGCTCTGCAGATGGGTTTTTGAAGTTTAATAAAGGCCCCGGCGGTTTAACTCTCTGCTTTCACTACACGGTACTACTTGTCCTATATCTTGTGTTAGTGCTTTGTACCGATTGCACCGATCCGCCAGGTGGTAACGTTTCACCTGTTTAACCATTGTCCATGGAAAAACCTGGTGTGTGAGTGCGCGATGTGACACAACCATTGACCGGATCACGAGTCACTGGTGAAAGTACGTGGCTGGCTCACAGTTTCTTCTCCAAGTTCCTTTGGATTTGATGAAATGCGTCACGCCCGACTTCTTTGCTGAAACACGACGCAGCTATTATTCGTCAAGACAACATAACGGCTTAAGTATTCAGAGCAGTTTCATGGTGTAAACGAAGCGTAAATCCTGTATAGAGGCTGATTAGTCTTTCTTCTCCCGCGGAGCAAGCCGGCCGGCGGCTGAGATAAAACTTTCCTCCTGATCTCCACCGACCAGATCGCTGGTCTCCTCTCCCTCCATTCTGGTCTAGTAGTTAGGGTTTGGATCTCTCTGTTGTGGTGCGCCGTTGGGGTAGTGGGAGCGGCGTCCCGGCAAATAAATCTGTCTCAACTCTACTCCCACACCGGCGACCACCTTCACGGTGGCGCCTCGGAGTTGATGGCAAAGTGTGATGCTCGGTCTTTCGGATTGGCAGCTTGGTCTTCTCGCCGTTCTTCAGATCTGGGGAGATCGGTTTGTCGTTGGCGTTCGTGGTTATCCACGACCGCGCTAGCGACTGGGGCGAGGTGGTTCTTCTGGAGCGACGTTATTGGTCCGGAGGTGGTGGATCTGTCGTTCTTCTCCGACCTCGTCGATGGGAGGTGACAAATCTTGGTCCAAGATAGCACGGGGACGTCCCCCGGTCGACGTGCCACAACGACATGTGCCTCGCTGCGTGCAGCAGGCCTGTTCATCGACTCACAAAGCCTCGCTGGCGATGGTGCTTTCTCGGATCTTGCAATGGTGGAGGTTCGACGTCTCTTCCGGCGTTCGTCTCGGCGGCATTGGTGTTGGGCGGCGACCGCTCGCTACAGTGGTTGTAGGAAACCATAGGGATCGTTTTGTATTTCTCGTTCTCTTAGGATTTTCTCTGCAAATTTAGGATGATCATTTTATCCGTCTTTTAGTTTCCACTATGTTACATACTTGATTTTTGATTATTAAAATATGTGGTTCCTCTCCAAAAAATAATCCTGGCTCCTTGGGCCACCTGACGGTAAAATGTCGCGGTCATGTTCGATGCAATGCAATGGCGAAACATGTACTATGTCAGTCCAGATAAATAACGCGATCAAAGTAAAGCAAACGAGAACGTGGCAGTAGCCCAATGGCTAGGCGCACAGCTGGTTGACCCAGCGACCAGATTTCGACTCCTGTGTTGATCGAATTTCTGGAATTCTCCCCAAGGAGCTGGGGCATGTCGGCCTGCCAAACCTTGTTCCTTCGTGTCTTTTTTCGCCCCTCGATTCCTTGTATCCTCGCCCGCAAGCCCCGTCCCCTTGTCAAAGCTCCGCCCCGTCACGCACGCACTCCCTTGGAATCGATCTTTTTCCCATGGGAGGAGTAATTCCGGCTTGATCCGATGGTGGCGATGCTGGATCCTGCGACGGCGCTTCCGCGAAACCCGGCCTCGGCGGCAAATCATCAGCTTTCACTACATCTACTACTGCTGCTTGTCCTGAATCTTGTGCTGTACTTTGTACCGATTACCCGAGCCGTCGTAACTGTACAAAATTCTCCAGCCTACAAGAAGCGTGCCGTCCTGTCCGGGAGCTCGCTCCCGGCAAGAAGCGTGCCGGTCGTGTCGCGCGCCCAAAAAACCACGGCGCTGGCTGCCCAGTCCCTTCGAACGCGAAAGCGAGCGTGCGCGCGCGTACGTGCGGCAGAAGCTGCCAGTGCCGTAGCGGGCGCTTCCATGGAGGATTTGATCGGAGCCACTGGCAGAGCGCCCGTGCGCTCGCGGTGATCCCTGGCCTGTCCCGGCGCGTTTGTCCGCGCTCGCTTGTCGCGATCGTGGCTGCGTCGCGGTCAGGCACGGCCGTGCTCCAGTGCCGTAGCGGGCGCTTCCATGGAGGATTTGATCGGAGCCACTGGCAGAGCGCCCGTGCGGCCGTGCGCTCGCGGTGATCCCTGGCCTGTCCCGGCGCGTTTGTCCGCGCTCGCTTGTCGCGGCCGTGCTCCAAGTGGACGCGGCGTGAGTGGCTTCCGGCCGGGTCCCGGGTCAACCCGTACTGGCCCCTGGGTGTGCTTCGCGATCTGACGGGGTCACATCAATTCTGAATTTCTAGATTCCATCCAGGCTGCGGCATCGGAACCGCGGTGCACTGGCGTGAACCTTGTGCGAGTGTTTCCTGTATTGTAGCGCGGCCCGAGAAATTCAGAATTTCGCCTTCAGCTGCTGTCAGTATCGAAATCTTTAGGATCAACTTTGCAAGCATCGGACTTTTAGGGTGCGGTTTGTAGACTGCATATGGTAATCAGACAGGTCCAGAGCAGTCAATCTCCCGTAAGACAGGTCTCAGGCGAGATAAAAGGGATAGCATTGCTCTATCTTCTTTTCATTCCATGCATTTGTGCGTCCTACACCATGTTCGAAAACAAATAGGCGGCAAAATTATTGCAAAATTTGTTATTGTCATCCAGGCTTCAATGATTTTGCTATATTAACTTTGATTTGTTATTCTGCATTGAGATCTTCAGTTGTCCCTCTCCGAGAGCCGCATGATCTCTAATCACCATTGTTCCTTTGCTGCCGTTCAACTCCATCCGGCTCTCCAAGCTGTCCCGGTGGCTTTCCCACCCCAATTTGAAATTCAATGTTGCTCATCATTGCGTGGAAAATCAAGGACGCACACTATGTGAAAGTTTTTAGAAATATTGATCAATATTGTAATGAAACGACCACAGACATTGTTGTTGATCTCACACTTTGGACTCACCGTTTCAACAAAACAGGGTTAAAGGTGGAGGCCACATGTTGGCGCGATCACCAATCTCTCTGTAATATGTAACCTAGTTCACTGTGAACTAATATTTTAGTGGTTAATCCTACCACTTGCTTCACCCTTGGCTCTCACATTCTGACCATCCCACTCTCAAGGAATCGTACAATGTCTTCTCCCTATGTGCAAATCGTTATGTACAATAATCTTCGAAATTGTGGACTAGCCTATGGCATAGTTGTGATGAACATCGCATAAATCAACTAAGATCACAAAGCAAAATTCCACCATACAGAACAAGCATCACAAGAGAGGGAGAACACAAGAATTTCATGCATTAACTCAAATTAGACTGCATCATCACATTCCGTTAAACCTATCCACTATGGTTCAACCCTACCACTACAACAAAAGGCGTGTGATCCTACCTCCAACATCACACATTTACCATCAAAAGGGTATATTATACACCACTTCACAAAATATACATGCACATCAACAGACAACAGTTCTGTAGCTCTCTAGCTACAAGAGGAGGTCACTACACACCAACTCACAAAGTATACACCACCGCGAGTAGTTTTGAAACTTTACCACGTAGTAGTCAAGTCCATGTTCATCCAAAAATAGTTGAAGCATTTTGCCTTCTTTTCGAACAGGTGGTTCAAAGCCAACATCAAGGCCTCTTCAATGAACGTCTCAACATCAATGAGAGAAGAATACATCATGCACATCTAGTGTCTTGTTCTCTGTAATGGAAACATCCACTCATTCAGGTTGGTGGATTAGGAGTAAGCTTGTCAAAGCCATCCATGTCAATGTTCTCATGTTGTTGGCACCCATGATACTCCTAAGTAGGGGTGCCATGTGTGTCACCAAACCCCCATGGACAACTTGGTAGTTTCCAAGCCAACAGATCAGACGGTATGCATCTGAACATAGTTCTCGATTGACTTGTCCAGGAACTCAATATCCTTGGGGTCAGCCTATTGTTGTAGTTGTGATGCAACATGTAAGGGTTTATAATAATAACAAAAAAGTTAGAATTTAACTTTGTTATTGCCAAAATAATGCTCGACATTTATGACAATGTGCAGGTGCCATCATAAAAGTTTCAGATTGCAAAGCAGTATATAGATCTGCCACGTAAACATGCGTACAACCCTAATAGATACAATGTTGAGTTTCTAGGTTTTGAGATTGCTTACACCACTATCCATATCATCAAAGTTCATTTCCATGGAAACATTACATAAAAGACAATAACAACTATGAGAAGCCATCTAAAGGGAATCAAGCCCATTTAAATGGAAACATGGCAACCAAGAGTCTATGATCCAGCAAGTCCCTTCCATTTAAATAACATATGTGTGCTTAGTTGGAGAGGAGAGAAGTGTAGAGAGAATATAAGCAGGTTCTAAGTTACTAGTCAGCTGCAACACATGCTTAGACACTTCTGAGAGTATATGGTAGGCCATGCTCCTAGACACATGTTGGATATAAGCTAACTATACATGACATGGCAATGTCATATAGCCAGCAGCCGGCCATATTAGTAGCCTTGCTCTTAGAGCATCTTAAGCGGGAGCCGTCAAATATGTGTCCGACACCCCCAATTGTGCCCTCTTTGGTGGGTGACGGACATGTGTCTGCCAACTCTCAAATGCAAGCAAACGAAAAGTTTCAAATTTCATTCAGATTTTGTTATATTTACAAAAGTTTGAATGAAATTTGACCACCGGCACTTAACCCTAACCCTAGGCCTACTCCTCTTTCCCGAGCTCGTCCCAGTTGACGTCGTCGTTGTCGTCATCGAGGAGCATGAAGGTAGAGGAGGAGGCGGCACGGCTGGTGGAGGCGTCGTCTTGATGCGACGCACGGCTAGTGGAGGCGCCATCGGAGGAGGAGGCCACCATCTGCGTGGTGGAGGCAATGGTCGCCATGAGGCCCGGGGAGTCTGTATCGAGCGGCGCCACCGAATCGGCGATCGAGACCAGGAAGTCGGGGACAACACATGGTAGCCCGCCGGGAGCACCTGTGAAAGGGCATGGCGCCCCCATGTGTGGTTTTGGTAATTAATGACAATTTCTATGGACTAATGGTTGCGTTGAGTTATTCTTGTAGTGTTTGTCCATTGGCAATGCATGAACTCCATATGTTGGATTCAAGTCTGATGCCATGAATATCTTTACTATAATACGAGTAGTGTTTCTTCCTTCGTCCGTTTGGTGGTACGTCTGGTGGTAAGTAGTGTTTCTTCCTTCATCCGTTTGGTGGTACGTCTGGTGGTACGTCGTACGTGCGGCATTGATCGAGTCATCCGATACCAACTCAAACTCCAACTCCAACCCAGAGGCGGCTCATACCTACGCTCGTGACGAGGGCTGTCCGCCCAGCGTACAACACGCAGGAGTCCAGACCCACGCGGCCACGCCTATGTGAGCGCGCGGAGGCGCCGAAACCGACGGCCGCGGAGGCGCACAGTGGCCTGCTCGCGACGCCAGTACGAAGGAGCTGAAGCGCATCGTCCATGGTACTTGCCCTCCTCGAGTGAGACGGAGATTATGTGGAAAAATTAGCATGGGAGGCCGGAGGCCGCATGGATCCGCCGTCGCAGTCTCCGGAGGAGCCCGATCCATTCTTTGGGAAGGATTTTTGGCAGGTGTCAGAAAGCACAGGGCTGATGAATCGACACAGGTGGGGGGCGACCATGTGCAGCCGGGGAAAGCACTCTTCATCTTTATCTCAATCTTGCACAAAGCTACGAGAGTGGAGCAGCAGGTGCACCGTACATGTAGCCATAAATCAATTCATTTTGTTGGTCACTGAACTCTGAAGATACAACTGAAAACAAGCAATATTGATGGTGGAACTGAACTAATTTGAACGCATCACATAATTCAGTGTAGGCAAACAAAAAAACTGAAAGAGATTACTTGAGTGGTCATGGAGGACATACACGTGAAAATGAAGGTAGAGATATTTGATTCTACATTTGATATTGGATATTTGCTTCTCGATTTCATGTTCATGGGTGTTGGTCTGTTGGAGCAGGATCCACAAAATTGGGCTAACTCTGTCATTTATTTGCTTCCAGATTATGTACAAGGAATATATATATGTTCATAGGATATGATTGGATGTTTACTTCATATAATGATTTTTTTCTGAATGATAATAATACATTGACTATTGTATTCAGTATTCACTGATGGCTGTATATGGCTTATGTCATATCAAAACCGTTGCAACGCTGAATGTATATACAACATCCTAATGTTTTACCATAATACCTTAAAAGCACGACAGAGTAAATCTTAGTTAATAAGATAAAATATATTTGGCTACTTCCATTATATGCATAAAATTATGGCTTTTATCGAAATGAATTTCAAGCGAAGTTGAGTCATTATATTTTTTAGATGCATTTCACGTACATTATGTTTGCATGTGTATGTGAGGAAAAAAATTAATCGGCTGTGGCAATGCACGGGCACTCTGCTAGTAATGATATAATGAAGTATTTGGCGTCAAGATCATCGAGTTGCATTGATATATTTAATATGATCAAGAAGAAGAATATGGATGACCAAGTTGTTGTTCGAGGAGTTATCCAATGATTGGTCATGTGAGAGCTGAGCATACTGCAAGTGTGTTTTGAAGAAAAGTATTATGTGATCATTCATGGTTATCTTCAAGACTTCGTCGAATGAAGAAAGAAGAAAAGATACAAGGTTGATCAAGATATTGATCAACACACAAAGCTACAAGATGTACCAAGTGGGACCATGTATCTATTGGTGTGGTAAGCAATTGTCCTTATAGCTTTGTGAACTAACCCATGATTGTATGTGTGGTATATGTATGTGGTGTTCGGTAACTTTCTATGGGCTCGGATCAAATAAAGATTTCATATAGCCCATGGAAGATGACGTCAAGTGGTGATCGTCATCAATGTTGAGAAGCGCAAGATCAAGAGAAGCATATCAAAGACATCCTATGCTTGAAGCTTGCCACCAATTTGGAGATAATGGTCATGAGAAGATATGCCTAGGAGAGTCTCTCCCATAGTGGAGTATGGGGGAGCAATATTTGAGTCTTCACCAAGCAAAGCGCAATCAAGAAAGGTGGTCCACTTGAGGAGATCAAGATCGACGTCATCTAGCTCAAGTGGAATGCGCACGGCAAAGGTATGACCTTGATAGGGTTTCTATTTTACCGGTCTCATGTTGTTAGTCGGGAGACCGGGTTATAGGATAGACACCGTACTATCAAGAGGGGCTCTCGATTGAGCTTTAGCATATCAGTTGGAGAGAGCTCAAACCTTTGCATACTTTACATCATCATCTTTCTTGGTTCCTATTTCGCTTTTCTCTAAGTGGGGTTTTGGAGCTTGTCTTGATCTTCATGACAAGCTCAAGTTCACGAAAACGGATTTTGTATGAAAAACTTGTTGCGTTTTCGGTTTTGGAGTTTCTCCCGGTTCATCTTTTATAGAGAGGTTTCCCCTTTCTACATTTGGCTTTATACTCCCATGTTGGACTATGATGTTTCTCTGCATGATCTTTTAGAGCTCACTGTGGTGATTCCAACGAGCCCAAGAACATCGAAAACGGAGTCCGAATGATCAAGATATGTTAGTTTTCGTGTTGTGTGTTTCTGTAGTTTTTTAAGGCCGGAATCTCTGGTGTAAACACACCGGAGTCTCCGGCCCGGACCCAAAAACTTTATATTTCGAGTTGGGACAACTTGGCGTTTGTCTCTGATTCCCAGTCCAGAGACTGGCCGGAGACTTTGGAAGTTTCTGGTCTGACCAGATTTTCCGGTCCCCTCGTGGGTCGGATATTCTGCCCAGGCCGGAGACTCCGGTGTTAAGTTCCCAGCAACGGCTCTATTTCGTGGGGACCTATAAAAGGCCCCGTCTTTCCCAATGAGTCTAGTTTTGCTGAGCACGAAATTGACCTCCATTGTTGACCTCCCTGAGCTTAGCTATCTCTCAATCCCTCCATGATTTTTGCCTCCATTTAGTGGGAAAAGAGAGAGGAGGTCTAGATCTATTGTTCCACCAATCCATATCTCCTCTAAGTGAGGGGAAGCCTTTGGATCTAGATCTTGGAGTTCCATTTGTTGAGTTCTTCTTTGTTCTTCCTCTCTTCTCCCCCCACAAGCATTAGTTGCTTTTGGTGGGATTTGGGAGTGAAGGATTTGATCACTTCTAGTGGTTTTGCCTTCTTACATTAGTTGCATCGGTTTGAGTTCTCCACGGTGATACGTGGAAAGTGATGTTGAGAAGCTTGTTACTCTTGGGTACTTGGGGTGCCCTAGAGCTTGTCCTTTAGGGTACTTGGGGTGCCCTAGACGGTCCTTGTTGATCTCGGAGTTTTGGTGGCTCCTGGGATTAGTTGAGAGCCTCCAATTGAGTTGTGGAGTGTGCCTCAACCTTCTGATTCTTGTGGCTTTGGGAGCCGCGGGAATTCGGTGGGATCCTCCAATTAAATTGTGGAGTGTGCCTCATCCTTATACAGGTTCGGTGACCACCCTCGAGTGTCCCATAGTGGTTCGTGGTTGAAAGAAAATAAGGATGTCATCTAGGGGGGGGGGGGGTGAATAGGCGATTTAAAAACTTTTCCGGTTTAGGCTTGATAATTGCGGAATAAAACTAGGTGTTTAAATTAACAAGCCAACAATCTAAATATACTAGGCTCACCTATGTGCAGCAACAACTTATGCTAAGCAAGACAAGCAACAAAGTGATAGCAATATATAAGACTTCAAGCACGAAGGCTATCACCATGTAAATTGCATAAGTAAAGAGCTCGGGTATAGAAATAACCGAGGCACGCGGAGACGATGATGTATTTCTGAGTTCCTTCTTTTTAGGGGAGTACGTCTCGTTGGAGGGATGTGAGTTTCAAACTCAAACACCACAAATGGCCTCACCCTATTCTCCGATGAACCTTGCCCAAAAGCTCGGTTCACCTTCCACTATCGGAATCCTTCAAGGCGGAATCCGGAGCCTTTACAACAATCTTGAGGCACAACCCACAAAAGGATTGGGAGCTCCCAAGTGACCACAAAAGGTCTCAACCCCCATAAAAGGCGTCTAGTGTCCAAAGACCCAAGAGTAACAAGCTCACAAACTTTCAACTTCCACGAATCCTCGTGGAGAGCACAAACCGATGCACAATGCAATGGCAAGAGCACAAGTGCTCAAATCCTTCACTCTCAAATCCCACCAAAAGCAACTAATGCTTATGGAGGAAGAAGAGAGGAAGAACAAGGAAGAACACCAAAACCCTCCAAGATCTAGATGCAAAAGCTTCCCCTCACTTAGAGGAGAGATTGATTGGTAGAATAGTAGATCTAGATCTCCTCTCTCTTTTCCCTCTAATTGGAGATAAGAATCATGGAGGAATAGATAGATATCAAGTTTGTGGAGGTCAACAATGGAGGTCAAAACTTGCTCAAAATGTTGGGAACCATTGGGGAAGAAGGCCCCTTAAATAGGTCAACCCAAAATCCAACCGTTGTGTGCAGATTCGCGTCGGGGCGGTACTACCGCCCCCCGGGAAGAAAGAACACTAAAACAGGCTAAAAACGGGCTCGAGGTAGCGGTACTACCGCTTCCGGTACCGCCGAAAACGGCTCTCGGGTGGCACCGGCGGTACCGCGGCGGTACTACCGGCACAGGTAAAAACTGCATAACCACCGGCACCAAAACGGGCATTAACTTTTTCATCCGGACTCCGATTTCGATGATCTTGGGATCATTGGAATCGTAACGAAGAGCTTTACAAGATCATGCAGAGAAACATCATAGTCCATCATGTGAGGAGGAGACCAAATGTAGAAAGGTAAAACCTCTCTATAAAAGATGAACCGGCAAAACCTCAAAACCAAAAACACAACAGGTTTTCCATACGAAATCCGTTTTCGGTGAACTTGGGCTTGTCATGAAGATCACAACAAGCACTAAAACCCAACAAGGAGAAAAGCCAAATAAGAACCAAGAAAGATGATATGCCAAGTATGTAAAGGCTTGAGCTCTCCACAAAGATGTGATCAAGTTACTCACTTGAGAGCCCCTCTTGATAGCACGTCGTCTATCCTATAACCCGGTCTCCCACTAACACCATGAGACCGATAAAATAGAAACCCTCTCAAGATCATACCTTTGCCTTGCGCATTCCACTTGAGCTAGAAGATGACGATCTTGATCTCTTTAAGTGGACCACCTTTCTTGATTGCGCTTTGCTCGGTGAAGACTCACATATCGCTCTCCCATACACCAATATGGGAGAGCCTCTCTTAGACACATCTTCACTTGATCATAATCTCCAAATGGGTGACAAGCTTCAATTAGGATTTCTTCGAGATTTCTTCGAGATTCTTCTTTCAATCTTGATAGCAACACATAGTGTTCAAGCATTGACAATGGACAAACCCTACAAGCATAGCTCAATGCAACCATTAGTCCATAGAGATTGTCATTGATTACCAAAACCACACATGAGGGCACATGCACTTTCAGTGGTACTCTACATTGGTAGAGGCACGAAGGAGATTACGGTGTGCCATTTGACGGCTATTCGGGGATCACTTTGTGACTCCGCACCGCTCCAACGGAGACGTAGCTTCCATTGGGAAGTGAACTTCGGGATAAATCATCGTCTCCAAGTGTCTCGGTATTTCTATACCCGAGCTTCTTACTTATGCAATTTACTTTGTGATAGCCATCGAGCTTGAAGCAATATATCTTGCTATCACATAGTTGCTTATCTTGATTAGCATAAATTGTTGGTGCTTGATAAATTAACCGCTAGTTTTATTCTGCATTTATTCAAGCCTAAACCGTAAAAAAAATTAATTGACTATTCACCCCCTCTAGGCGACATCCGTGTCCTTTCAATTGGTATCAGAGCGGGTTCTCTCGTTTTTGGCTTCACCGCCTCGTGAGTAAAGATGTCGTCTAGTGAACTAGTGCACAATGCTTCTTTTATATTAGATGGCACAAATTATGATGTTTGGAAAATTCGCATGCTTGATAGTTTTCGGGTCATGGACCCATACATTGCAATGATGATAGTGAGCTTATAATTGATGATCATTCACCTCTATCTTATTGCAATGATTTATCTTTGGACTTAAACATATCTAGCACCAAAAATGATTCACATGCTTGTGTTGATGGTCCTTGCATATCATGTGCAAATTGCTTCACTAATCCTCATGATGATATGCTCTATATGTCTTGTTCCCTTGATAAAAATACTTCTATTTCCTCTTGACATGGATATACATCTCGGGTACCCTACCATAAGGGTACCTGGTGCACCTGTCGACTAAAGGCCCAACTATCAAGAGCCTACATGAAGCCCATGACGAAAGGCCCAACAAGATGGAGTACCCTCCAAGATTAGACATAGGCATAGTCGGTTTAGACTTTCCTTACATGTAAACAGGGTCGGTTGCGAACTCCCGAGACCCAGCCTATTATATAAAGGCTGGGAGGGCCGCCGATCCTGGACACGCAATACTCGAACCACCAAAACCCTAACGAGATTGACATCTCGCCAGGACCCCATTGTAGCTCGCATAAACACACCAGATCAATACCAGACAAGCAGGAAGTAGGGTGTTACTCTCCGGAGGCCTGAACCTGGGTAAAATCCCTGCTTTTGCTTGTCAGCCGACGAAACTACCAGCTCTACCACGTTCTCTCCCTCGTAATCTCAACCCTAGGTCCTTAACCATGGGATTTGATGAGTTAACCCCTCGTCACCTCTAGTATTTGTTTGGCTAACCATGTAGAGGAAACCGAACACTCCATGGAACAAGACATGGACTTGAATGGAGCTTCAAGTTTTGCTTCATCATCCTCAACCACTTCGCACTTTTGCCTTATGGCAAGGGGATCAACGGTAATTTCTACCTTGACTCCCAATATATCTCAAAATGATAATGATGTTGATAATGAAGAAGATGATAATGATGCTTCCCTTATTGATAAGGGTCAAATGGTTCTTCATGCTATTGCTAAGAATAAAGATGCCCGTGCTAAATTCTTAGAATCATGGTTACTTTTGTTGAGCACAAGCTTACCATAGTGGATTTGGAAGCATGCATTGATGAATGCTTTAGCCGCGAATATAAGTACGCAGATGAGATCGCCGATCTCAAGGAAGCTCTTGAAGAAGAACAAACCACTAAAGAGTCTCTTGAGGAGACTTTTACTCTAGAACTCTCTATGGTAAAGGAATCCCATGATAAAGCTATTGAGGTGGCTAATGAATTCAAAATAAAGAATGGTGAGCTTGTGGATGCTCATGCTAGAATCCTTGGGGATTTTGCGCACCTCGAAAATGGCTCTAGGGTAATTAAGAGTGAGCTCATCAAACTCACCGAGTCTCATGTACAACTCCAAGCTTCATATTCAAAAGAGCTTACCAAGTTATCTTCTCCTATTGCTATAATGATAATTCTTATGCTACTAACTCTATTTCTTGTGAAGCACCAATAGTGAAGGAGAATGTTGAGCAAAGGGCTCAACTTGAGTTGCTATCTAGCAAATATGGGAAATTGGAAGAAAGCCATGAAAAGCTCTCGAGCTCTCATGAGGATCTTCTAGTCTCCTATGATAAGCTAAAGTTAGCTCATGAGGCTATTATTACAAAGGTGAAATCTTGTGAGCCTCATGTGGACAATGGCACAAGCTCTACTCGAAATCATTTATTGCCATGTGCTAGTCCTAGTAATTCATCCACTCAAAATATTGCTATATCTTGGATGAATTACTTTCCATGCCTTGTTGCTCTAACAATGAAGCTTCTACTTCCTCTAGTGTTGTTGATGATACTAACCATGTAGAGGATTAAAAGAGCTCAAGGCCCAAGTCACTTCTCTGAAGAATGACTTCGAAAAGCGTCATGTTGGGATGTCTACACTTGATAATTTGTTGGGTGTACAAAACGCCCCAATGACAAGAGTGGACTTAGATTCATCTCCAACAAGAACAAGTCCAAGTATAACGACAAGAAGAAGGGCCAAGAACAAGTCAAGAAATCGGCCAAGATTGTTTGCTTCAAGTGCAAAATTGAAGGGCACCATGTTAGATCTTGCCCTTTGAAGAAGAAGTCTCTTAGTGAGAAGCAACAAGGGAAGAGGCCTCAAGTTCAAACTCAAGTTACACAAGTTGAAAAACGATCTCCTCCCAAGAAGAATCTAGCTATTCCTCCTCAAGTTGAGACTTCTACTAAGAAGAAAGGAGGAAGCCAATGTTGCTACTTATGCCATGAGAAGGGTCATTTTGCTTCTTCATGCACTAATGGTACCTTATCCAACCATATGTTTATTCCCTTCGGAAGGATAAGGTTGGCAATGTGTTTGCCAAATATATTGGTACTCAAAGTGGTTTAAGAAAAGAACCATTTGGGTTACCAAGCCTATTGTGACTAACCTCTTAGGACCCAACTTGGTTGGGACCAACAAGCTAAAACTTGATCAATAGGTGATGACGGAGGGCATTGGAGACTTGGCTACCTCGTGAAGAATTTAGGGATCTTCATCAATTATATTCTCTCAAGCCAAGTCATTTGGATTATATTGTTCTACCTCATATCCAATGTTCCTCCTTGCGGTAACTTGTATTTAAATTACATATACATTGAAAGTTGCTTGCACCCTTGCATGTGTTTGGTTTTGTACCTTGCTAGTGTTTGTATGTGTTGTGCTTCTACTTACTTATTGAGTAATCAAGTATGTGTATGTCGGTTTGCACACCATGTACGTATGAGTTATGTTGAGCCTTTACAACGCTTGCTTATGTATTAGTTGGATTTTGTTGAGAAGTTAATGGACTATACCATTTAGGGGGAGTGCTGTGCTTTGGCACTTCACAATCCTAAAAATGTATACATGAGGAATACCACTTGAGTTGATATATCAATCTTATCTATTTTCTATGTGGTATGTCATGCTCATGAGAAATTCAAATTCTATAATGTACATTAATCATCTCTAGTTGGTTTATGTTTGCCTCTTGTTTAAAAAATGGATTATCACATTATGGGGGAGTAATAAGCTATGTGCATCTTACTAGCCTAGAACATGTGAACAATTGAGGTATTGCCACCTAGAATTGATATTGTTAATTATCTTGTTTCTATGTGGCATGTTGCTCAAACAAGTTCCAATTTGCTCGAATGACTTTATTTACTCTTGTTTTGGATCATGTTTGTGTACAATGTTCTTGGTACGGTTTTCCCTCAAATATGCTCGCATATATTCATTTGGGAAACCTAGTGCTTCAAGCTACTCTTTGTAGTTGCTTTGCATGATCGCGCGAATATTTGAAGCTATCAATAACATTTATCTATCTAAACATCGCGCTTAAACCTTATCTTTTGCCACATGTTTAGTTATTGTGAAGATGATCTTAAATATCATTCCATATACCACCGAGTTCCTTGACAAGTGACATTCATAATTGTGGTGGAATGTGTAGATTGTCTTCATTTTGGTTTTTTAATTTATTGTCTTATTTCTTGCCAACAACTTGTTTTGTGTTAAACATCTTGTGGATCAATTTGCGTTACTCAAACTTGACTAGTGAATTAATTGGTATAGGAGAGGCATTGATCTCATTCCTGTGCACTTTGCCTTTAAAGGCTACTTCTAAACAATGCATTATTCATGAGGGAGCTATCCTATATTGAGTAAATCTTATCTTTACATTGGCATTGGATCTTATTTACTTTTCCATGATATATGGCTAGTGTTTGAATAGATCTTTCGAAAACAATGATTCCATTTGTGTGCATTTGCATTTACATGCAAGATCACAAACAATGCACTATTATTGGACGAGCTATCCTATATCCTTTTGAACACTATTTGACTCATATTTTATGTTTGATCCCTTCCTTTGGATTATGATCCCGATGACATGTCTCTATGGAAGACAAACCTTTTCGGCTTGGTACTTTGTGCCATCATGAAAAGTGTTGAGGGTGTGGTTTATTTGTTCGAACCTTGCTCTTTCCTTTTTGAGAGTTTGCTTCAATTGGCATCTCTCTTTGGAAGTGTGTTATATCATTTGTTGATATATCTCTCTTTTTGGTATCTCTTTTGGAAATTTGATATCTAGTTGTTATCTTATTTATTGATTAATTGGTATCTTAGTTCCTTTTTGGTACCTTTGTCCAACTTGGCATCTTATCCATCATGTGTTGGGTTGCTTAGTTTTAATTGGCTTCTCTAAATCAATTGTGATTTGGATCTTTGATATAATTTGGACGACCTTCTTTGATATCTTGATATTTGTCCAAATTGTATCTCCATTTGGTTATTGGAGGTCCTAGGCATGCATATCTATTATATGTTTATTTTATTGCATGCTTTCCCTCTTTGTGCCAATATATATGGGAAACTCCACAAAATCCTAATTCGGCTAAGATGTGCATGAAATTCAATTTCATATCAATATACACATATTTATGTGGAGTTCCTCCTATATATTGTAGTTTGACTAACTACTTTGGGATCCAATTAGTTTGGGAACCATTGTGTAGTTAAATGTGTTTTAGGTACCGAGAGATGCATTGGATGCTTGTCTCTTTCACACGAAGGTATTTTCACTATATACCTATTAGAGCCAAGCGAGGATGGTTGATGAACTCTTCTCTACTACATCAACCCAATGTCATCTCGGTAACAAGTATCCACCATCATGCATACTTTTCTAGCATCCAACCTTGTGTAGGTTGTATCATGGCATGCCATTTTTTTGTATTCCTTGCAAACTTTTAAGGAAACCTTCTTTATTGCTAATAAGAGTATTTTGTGATGTTTGCTTATTAAGGGGACCATACAAAATCATATCATAATTCATCTTTACCAAATATGGCAATCTAACAATTCTATTGTATATCTTTCTCTCAAAGTACTCTCATGTGCAATAATGACAAATTTGCAAATTCGATCGGGTTCTTATGTTGCTTGTTGTTTTACTCAATGCATCCCAACTATCACTTTTTCCCTTAGTGATTTTTGTGATGCCTTGGTTGTGGTTGATTTTGAAGTTCATTATAATACATTGAGCTATGGGCTATGATCCTAAACAAATATCACATATGTATATTATATGACTTCCTTTTTGGATATCTTGTTCTTTTCTTTAGTAACTAATTTTGTGTATACATGTTTCTTTACGGATATATATCATCATGAGTGACATCCACTTAGAAACTTATATATATGAGAGTAGGGACATCTTTACTTGATATCCTATTTCCTTGGGGTCACTTCGTTATTCTCTTTTGACTCTTTGATGATCCCCATAGAAATATGCCTCTTGAGTTCCTTTATTATTTTACCACATCTTGGTGCACTCATCTTGGTGAATATCTTTGACTTCATGCTCGACTTGTCGAGCCTATTATATTCACCATGGGATAAGACACAAGCCTTGAATTTTATTCGCATACTTTTAAGCTTGTCAATTCATATAAAACTTGTATTTTAGAGGATGACGGGGGAGTGAGGATTCCATGTTTGTACACCTTGTATTCAAATAAAATCACCTAATTTGTGTACAAATATTGGGGAGCTCCTCTATTTTTCTTTAAAGCACTCCTTTGCTCAAATCATAATATTTTTTGTTGTTGGATCTTTTGGTTACTTGCTTTCTCTTTGGAAAATGGTAAAAAGTTTTCCATAACATTCTTTTACAATCTTTGATCCTCAATATAGTTTGATCTCACTCCAACTACTCGTATTGATCTTCAATATAATGCACACATTATGGGGGAGCTCTTACTATATTGACCGCCTAAGATTTTTCGCCCATTTTGGAAATGGATGCCAATGGGGGAGAAGTTTTAGAGGGTTCAAGGGAATTTGGTTCTATGCTTTTGATTTGTTCTCAAGCATCTTTCCTCTCATGCTCATGCATTCTTGCTTGTTTACTTGCATGATTTCTTAATATTCATTATATAAACCCTCGTAAAAGGGATTGTCATCAATTACCAAAATGGAGGAGATTGAAAGGGCATGGCGCCCCCATGTCTGGTTTTGATAATTAATGACAATCCCTATGGACTAATGGTTGCGTTGAGTTATTCTTGTAGTGTTTGTCCATCGGCAATGCGTGAACTCCATATCTTGGATTCAAGGCTAATGCCATGAATATAATGATATAATGAAGTATTTGGCGTCAAGATCATCGAGTTGCATTGGTATATTTAATATGATCAAGAAGAAGAATATGTGATGACCAAGTTGTTGTTCGAGGACTTATCCAATGATTGGTCATGTGAGAGCTGAGCATACTGCAAGTGTGTCTTGAAGAAAAGGATTATGTGATCATTCATGGTTATCTTCAAGACATCGTCGAATGAAGAAAGAAGAAAAGATACAAGGTTGATCAAGATATTGATCAACACACAAAGCTACAAGATGTACCAAGTGGGACCATGTATCTATTGGTGTGGTAAGCAATTGTCCTTATAGCTTTGTGAACTAACCCATGATTGTATGTGTGGTATATGTATGTGGTGTTCGGTAACTTTCTATGGGCTCGGATCAAATAAAGATTTCATATAGCCCATGGAAGATGACGTCAAGTGGTGATCGTCATCAATGTTGAGAAGCGCAAGATCAAGAGAAGCATATCAAAGACATCCAATGCTTGAAGCTTGCCACCAATTTGGAGATAATGTTCATGCGAAGATATGCCTAGGAGAGTCTCTCCCATAGTGGAGTATGGGGGAGCAATATTTGAGTCTTCACCAAGCAAAGCGCAATCAAGAAAGGTGGTCCACATGAGAAGATCAAGATCGACGTCATCTAGCTCAAGTGGAATGCGCAAGGCAAAGGTATGACCTTGATAGGGTTTCTATTTTACCGGTCTCATGTTGTTAGTCGGGAGACCGTGTTATAGGATAGATACCGTACTATCAAGAGAGGCTCTCGATTGAGCTTTAGCATATCAGTTGGTGAGAGCTCAAACCTTTGCATACCATCATCATCTTTCTTGGTTCCTATTTGGCTTTTCTCTAAGTGGGGTTTTAGAGCTTGTGTTGATCTTCATGACAAGCTCAAGTTCACGAAAACGGATTTTGTATGAAAAACTTGTTGCGTTTTCGGTTTTGGAGTTTCTCCCGGTTCATCTTTTATAGAGAGGTTTCCCCTTTCTACATTTGGCTTTATACTCCCATGTTGGACTATGATGTTTCTCTGCATGATCTTTTAGAGCTCGTTGTGGTGATTCCAACGAGCCCAAGAACATCAAAAACGGAGTCCGGATGATCAAGATATGTTAGTTTTCATGTTGTGTGTTTCTGCAGTTTTTTAAGGCCGGAATCTCCGGTGTAAACACACCGGAGTCTCCGGCCCGGACCCAAAAACTTCATATTTCGAGTTGGGACAACTTGGCGTTTGTCTCTAATTCCCAGTTCGGAGACTGGCCGGAGACTTTGGAAGTTTCTGGTCTGACCGGATTTTCCGGTCCCCTCGTGGGCCGGATATTCCGCCCAGGCCGGAGACTCCGGTGTTAAGTTCCCAGCAACGGCTCTATTTCGTGGGGACCTATAAAAGGCCCCGTCTTTCCCAATGAGTCTAGTTTTGCTGAGCACGAAATTGACCTCCATTGTTGACCTCCCTGAGCTTAGCTATCTCTCAATCCCTCCATGATTTTTGCCTCCATTTAGTGGGAAAAGAGAGAGGAGGTCTAGATCTATTGTTCCACCAATCCATATCTCCTCTAAGTGAGGGAAAGCCTTTGGATCTAGATCTTGGAGTTCCATTTGTTGAGTTCTTCTTTGTTCTTCCTCTCTTCTCCCCCCACAAGCATTAGTTGCTTTTGGTGGGATTTGGGAGTGAAGGATTTGATCACCTCTAGTGGTTTTGCCTTCTTGCATTAGTTGCATCGGTTTGAGTTCTCCACGGTGATACGTGAAAAGTGAAGTTGAGAAGCTTGTTACTCTTGGGTACTTGGGGTGCCCTAGAGCTTGTCCTCTAGGGTACTTGGGGTGCCCTAGACGGTCCTTGTTGATCTCGGAGTTTTGGTGGCTCCCGGGATTAGTTGAGAGTCTCCAATTGAGTTGTGGAGTGTGACTCAACCTTGTGATTCTTGTGGATTTGGGAGCCGCGGGAATACGGTGGGAGCCTCCAATTAAGTTGTGGATTGTGCCTCATCCTTGTACGGGTTCGGTGACCACCCTCGAGTGTCCCATAGTGGTTCGTCGTACTCTACATTGGTAGAGGCACGAAGGAGATTACGGTGTGCTATTTGACGGCTATTCGGGGATCACTTTGTGACTCCGCACCGCTCCAACAGAGACGTAGCTTCCATTGGGAAGTGAACTTCGGGATAAATCATCGTCTCCAAGTGCCTCGGTATTTCTATACCCGAGCTTCTTACTATGTCCCGCATTGGCAACCATCAATGCCATGCATTGAATCAACGTCCTCATGATCTCCCGTTGCTCATTATCAGGATCATTTTGAGAAGAGCTTGGCTCGGCATCTAGTAACTCGAGACGAGCACCGCGTCCCAATCCTGCACCATGATTAGCCAAAAGCAACGGAGTATATGCAGATCAACAAATTGGTCAGGTTGTAAAGGTGAATTGGATGATGATGGCGGTGTGGAATTGGATGAAGTATGAGAGAAAGGAAAAACAGTCTCATCAAACACAACATCACGGGAGATATAAATTCGATTGGTGGGTATATGTAAACATTTATATCCTTTATGAAGAGAGCTATATCCCAGAAAAACACATTGTTTGGAGCGAAACTGGAGTTTGCGATTATTATAAGGGCGAAGATGGGGCCAACACGCACAACCAAACACCTTAAGAAAAGTGTAGTCGGGTGTTTCACCTAAAAGATGCGCAAGTGGAGTTTGCATATCAATGACACGACTAGGAAGTCGATTAATGAGAAAACAAGCGGTGGAAAAGCATCACTCCAAAACCGAAAAGGAACGGAGGCATGTGCTAAAAGAGTGAGACCTGTTTCGACAATATGACGGTGTTTACGTTCAGCAGTGCCATTTTGTTGATGAGTATGAGGACAAGAGACACGATGAGAAATACCAATGTCAGAAAAGAATTTATTCAACCGATGATACTCGCCACCCCAATCACTTTGAACATGTATAATTTTCTTATTTAGGAGACGTTCAACATGTTGTTGGAATTGAAGAAAAAATTGAAACACATCAGATTTATGTTTAAGAAGGTAAAGCCAGGTAAAACGACTATAAGCATCAACAAAGCTAACATAAAACTGATGTCCACTAACTGAAGTTTGGGCAGGTCCCCATACATCGGAATATATAATCTCAAGAGGAGTAGTGGTAACACGAGTAGACAAAGAAAAAGGTAACTGCTGACTCTTGCCTTGTTGACAGGCATCACACACTACAGTTTTATTGACTGACACTGATGGAAGCTCATGGCGATTCAAAACATGTTGAACAATTGGAATGGCTAGATGACCTAGACGAGAGTGCCACTGATCACGTGACACCTTGACACTGTTGAAAACTTGCTTTATGGATGACACATCAAGATTATAGAGACCTCCACGACATCCCCCTCTAAGAAGCTCCTCCCTCGTATTTCGGTCCTTAATAAGAAAATACCAAGGGTGAAATTCAAAGAAAACATTATTGCCGAGAGTAAACTTTTTAACCGATAGAAGATTGCGAGTAACGGAGGGAACATGAAATATGTTTTTGAGATGTAAAGGTTGGGATGGTGTAGGAATTATGGATTGACCAATATGTGTAATGCGCATACCTGTACCATTAGCAGTTTGGACTTGGTCCTTGCCATGATATTGCTCCCTCATAGTAAGTTTGTCGAGGTCGTTGGTGAAGTGGTCCGTTGCTGCAGTATCCGCGTACCAGTTGGGATCAACCGGATAAGATGAAGTAGAGCCATGTGTAGCTGAAAACGCGGCAAGTTGACGTTCCATGTTCTGTCCATCATTGCCAATGCCAAGATAAGTGCTGCTGTATCGCTTAAAGCAACAAGAAGCAACGTGGCCTAGCTTGCCGCAGATTTGACAGGTAGGTCGACTTCCACCACCGCCAGAAGAAGCACCTGAAGGAGGACCACGACGGTCAGAATTATTGCCAAAGTCACTTCCAGAAGTGAAGTGATTGTCGCCCTGTTTGTTGGTGTAGACGGGCTTCCTTGGCATGCGCTGATTAGGGCGGTACGCCGGCTGAAACGGCATCCCCCGTCCACCAGACTTGGCGCTGTAATGCGCCATATGCATATCAGCAGTAAGGTCTGCCTTCCTGGCCTCGACGCGTTGCTCTGTACTGAGGATCTGCGCGTATAAGTCACGGATAGGCATAGGGTCGGAGGCACTGCGGGCACCGACGATCTGTGCTAGGGCATCGTAATCACTGTCAAGCCCTGCCATCAAGTATGCGGTAAATTCCTCGGGGCGAAGGGACTGTCCAATCGCCGTAAGAGTATCAGACAATTGCTTGACCTGGTTGTAAAACGTTGTAGCGCCCATGTCCAGCTTCTTCGCCTTCTGTAATTCTCCACGTATCTGCATATTGTGACGAGAAGCTAGCAGAAAGTGTTTCCCATGCCTCGCGAGAAGTAGACGCAAGGATCACCAAACCGATCACATCCTCGGAGAGGGAGCAAACGATTGCTGACAAGATCTCCTGATCCTATTGATGCCAGCTGGTCACGAGGGGGTTCAGTATGGTAGGAGAAGCACCAGCTTCCTTGGCAGCGTCAGGGATGGGGATCAGCTCCGATGGGTAGGGAAGTGATCCGTCGACGAAACCCATGAGCCGATTGCTGCGTAGGATAGGGTACATATCTGAGCACGCCAGTACAGAAAATTGCCGGCGTTCAACTTGAGGGTAATTTTATTGGAGAGGCTAATCGGCGACGATGGTATGATCGACGCCATGGTGGAGGGGCTCCGACGAAAGTAGAGCTGTTGGAGTTGTTGTAGATCGAAGACGAGGTGGTCATCACGGTTCCTAGATCGCTAGCTCTGGTACCATTAAAAGTACGATAGTGTATTGGTAGGGGTATTGTATCGCACAAGCCAATAGGGCTGGCGTCCTGGTATATTTATATCAGCTTGGGGTTACAGGTACAGGTACAAGTCGGTCTCCAAACCGTATACAAGTACAATTAGAGCCCTACCTTATTACAGTCTAATATCTAGCTTATCATTGAAAGAATTAGACCGGGGCAGCACAACCACGGACACGCCAGAACTGTCTGCCTCCAACCACGCACCCAACACAAGGTGAACCATCTTCCAACTGTCACCAGTGCAAACCACCGTCTGCACGTAAGAATCCTCTCTGCTACACCATGGCGCCGAAACCAATGCCTATCTAGAATATCTTATATTTTGGTATGCATGTAGTATAATTAATTTTTTGTATTGAGTGAGAAATTGCTCATTATATAGAAAGTTTGAAATGAATGAAACACTTCAAAACTAATATGAAATTATTTGGTCCAAAGAGAGCTTCAAATTCATAAAAGCCATTCCAAACTTTTTGAAATTATTCTTCCTCATGTGATGCTGTCGGTAGCTTTCCGCAGAATATAATGAATGGGCCTAAACTGGGCCAAAAGGACTTGAGTTAATTTCTTATAAAGGGCTTTAGCTTGCATAAAAACAGTAAGGGCTTCAGCAACTTTTCTTCATTCGTTATATCGGAGTAAAAATAAAATAGATCCATGGGGTTTTCACATATAAGTTTATTTCATGGAGGTTAGATTATGCAGTGCTAAATAACCTACTTGCCACATTTTAAAGGTGAGCTTGTTAATTCAATCATCAGGTATGGTCAAACAGGCTCGATCTCAATCCTGGGTTCAGCAACAATCAAATATGAACACTGAAGTTTTATCGGTTACAACAATAAATGAAAAACAGCAACAATACTTGATAATAAACCGATGAATGACTGTCTAGGCTTTAAGAACCGTCCTATAAAATTGGAAACCAATGTAATCTCACGGCTAAAATGATACAAATAACATATATTCGGTGGCGTAGAGAAGTATGGCCAGATATTGTGGCTTGGAATTAAGAAGATGGATCTCCAAACAATCTTCTCCTGGCTAATCAATCTAGGCTCCATGCGGCAGACAGGAAGCCACTGAAAGGCACCCGCTGTTGACTCATAATATAGAGCCCAAATTCTTCCAGTTGAAGGAAAACAAGAAAGACACAGACATCCAAGATATTGAATCCAATTGCATGGCTCAGATCTATAAAACAGTTTTCTCCGTCATGAATTATCAGAAGCAGAACTGGCATGTTTGCTGAAAGTGTTTATCATCACCGCCATTGAAAATACTAATTTTTGAACGAAGACTAATCCCAGTTTTATATCCAGTAATACGAATTTTACTTCTCTTCGCAATTTTAGTTCAAAAAATTGTTCCGTTGAAGAATTTTATTGTTACTTTCGTAACAAAATGCTCTTAGCATCAAGAACCTCAGACTTGCCTGTTAATGTCATGTGGACACAGCGCCTCCAGGTAGGTTCACCTGTAAACAGGATCCTGGAACCATCTGCACCTCCAAATGTTGAGCGAAACATCATCGGGTCCTGCCAGAAAGTTTCAGGACAAAATAATAGTTTTGCTAATCTAGATCTTTTCAGATGATGAGGTAAAGTGCATGGCTCAGATATATACAATGTTTTTCAGTCATGAATTCTCAGAAGCAGAACTGGCATGTTTGCTGAAAGTGTTTATCATCACCGCCATTTCAAACCAGATCACAGACAACCAATGGTATCATAAATCTAAAAGAAGAGTCAAAGAACAAGATATGATTTTGTCTGGCTCATATTAAGAAATTCAACCATGTTTTCCCTTGTACTTCATGAATGAATCAGAAGCGCGGGTAAGATTCAAATCAGCGCCATCAATCACTTGAAATTCATAGTGGGGTATAAATATAAACACAATAGAAGAGAAACTGGAAGAGTTGGTTGAAGCTGATGGGTGGCATCAGATAATAAGCGGAGTTTTGTAAACATGTCAAAGATTCAGTGTTTAGCATATAAATATTTAACATCATTTGCCACCATATGCGACGCAGAAAGATTGATAAATTCGAAAGAAAAAAGTTAAAGCAGTGCTGGTTTAATGCAAGGCATCAGAAAATAAGCGGAGAATATTGATCCACACATGGAATTTTCAATTGAGAGTGTAGGATATCTAATCATCACATGCCAGCAGGAAACAAGAAGAATTCGAAATAATAGTGGGATTTTTTCATAAATAGGATTAATTTTGAAGAGTAAATCTAGGTTAGACTATTTGACTCCAGAGCAATGGCAAACGCTGCTAAGGGTTGGTAAGTAAACCATCTCGCTATCTGCACCCGCTTTGCCCCCTCAGATTTGAGTCCAGTTAAAAACTGAACCCCATCTAAGAAGATAAAAATAAGCTAAGCGCAAATATAAAAAAAGACAGCAAAAAATAAGAAATTGGGAATCTAATGCTTGAGAAGATTGGAAAAGAAAATCATGACTTCTCTCGGGTGCTATCCACAAGGGTAAGCACGGAGGTTGCAGACATATCAACATGGCATCAGTTCAGACCGCCCGTCTGCTTTTAATCTTCATCGAGAAAGATTTTAAACAAAAAGAACATGTCGAACAGATCAGACGGAACGAAGAGAAACAGGCGGGCGATCTACAAAAAGGGTGGCGGAGACAGAGAGGAAGTGAGGCGGAGGAGTAGGCGAAGGCGGCCGTATTGGTGTGTTGGTGGAGGTAGGGGGCGTATATAGAGGCGAGGTTAGGGTTTCGGTAGCAAACGGAATAAAATCTGATGGGCCTTTGGCCCAAAGATAAACGATTGGGCCGGAAAATAAATGGAGCCCATCAAATTAGCCTGATCGCAACCCGCAGCGTGAAAATCCACATATTTGACCCTCACATGAAACTTTAGCACAAAATGAACTTATTCTAAAAATAATTTTGAATCTAGCACTTTTTTGTTTAACGCTTTTGTTTAACGCTGTCTGGAGTGCGCTAACCTCCACATGGTAGCGTCCCCAACTTGGGCGCTATGCCACTGCAAACTGGCAACACTTCGTTACGGAAATCGTAAGTCAAAGAGGGCAGCGCCCTTATACTGGGTGCTACCCTCTAAGATATGTAGTTTCAAACCTTTATATCTTTTGATATACAAATTTAAATGATATGATTCTTTTTTTATGAGTCACAAATTAAATTATCTTTTCAATGTCACCAATCTCACGATGGTTAGACCAGTACATAATGTTCATGAATTATTTGTTTATGTTAGTTTATTTTTGAATGTTCAGACGATTTCGGAAACATAGTTGTGAACGATGATTTTGTCCAAAGTTTAGAACAAAATTGTTACCTTGAAGAGCCAAACAAACACCCATTTTGACTATGCTTTACTATATTTTCAACCATGAATTTAGAAAAGCAATTTACAAGTTGTTGTTACCTTTTTAAAATATATTTGATGCATAGTATTGATCGAGCAAAATTTGATGCTATGATATATGATTGTAATACTTCATTAACTTAGTGTTTTGGGGTAATACTTGTTTAACTATGGCAGACGATCGTGTTTATACTCTTGGTCTACTAATGTATGTTAGTTACCATGCACATAGATGTGCTTACTAAAATGAAAATATGATTTGGGATAATATTCTTAATCAAATAGACATTTTTTGAAACCTTGAGATCCATGCAAGATGATGACATGTGAGTTTAGTAAAATTTTCAACATCTGTTTTCAATAATCTCATATGTCAATACCATAATTCTCATTAACACTATTTTTAGAAACATCCCTTGTCAACACATGTCTTCAGACATTTTTTATAAAATTTATTTAAGCTAACAAAGTATTACTATCCTCTACCTAGCACAAAAGATTTGCTTGATCAATACTAAGCATCAAATTAATTTTTAAAAAGTAACACACAACTTGTAAATTGCTTTTAAAAATTCATAGTTGAGCATATGAGTAAAGCATAGTCAGAATGAGTACTTATTTGGCTCTTAAAGGTAACCGTTTTGTTCTAAATTTTGGACAAAATTGTCGTTCAGAACTATGTTTTCGAAATCGTATTAACATTCAAAATAAACTAACATAAGCAAACAATTCACGAAATATTATCTACTGGTTTGACCATCATAAGATAGGTGGCATTGAAAAGATAATTTATTTTGTGACTCATAGTAAAACATTGTGTCATTTAAATTTGTGAATTAAAATTTAGAGGAGTTTCAAATTACATGATTTAGAGGGTAGCGTCCCGGATAAGGGGTAGCGCCCCAGCCTACGGTGTTACCCTCTTGATTTTAAATAACGATTTTTCGTCGACGTGTTGCCACGTTGGCAGGGCCGTGGCACTCCTAAGCACTCCAGCCATGGTCGCTATCACGTGGAGAATAGCACTCTCCGGACAGGCGTTATCAAAAGGTTTTTGAGTTTTCAAAATTACTTTCGAAATTGGTTTATTTTATGCTAAAATTTGTGTGGGGTCAAATTTGTGGATTTTTACATCCCGCATGCCACGAAAATGACGCCGTCCCAACGGACAACCAACTCCGGGCCGCCGACGTCGACGTGGGCGTCCAGACGCCGCTGCAAAAACCGCAGCCATGCGAAATTCCCAGCGCCGCTCCCCGCCACAAATCCCCACGACCACCACCTGCTCGACCGTTCTCCGCTGCCACACGCGTCGCCATGGCCGGCGCCGGCGCGCCGCCGCGCAGGTCCGACGTGGACTTCGCCGACGTCTTCGGCGGCCCGCCCCGCCGTTCGTCGGGGAGCGAGCGCGTGCGGCGCTCCTCGCTGGACTCGTCCGCGTCGAGGCCGCGGAGCGGGGCCGAGGAGAGGCCCGTGTTCGGGGACCGCACCAGCTCCGGCTCGACGTCCAGGGCGCGGAGCGGGGCAGAGAGCGGGCTCGGTGACAGGCCCGTCTTCGGGGAGCGCACCAGCTCTGAACGGAGGCAGCTCGGGCAGGAGTTCTACAGGGACATTTTCCCGGGGGGCGAGCCGGTGTCACCCAGGCGCGGCGTCTCCTCCGGTGATCGGGATGTCTTTGGCGCGCCGGCGTCGCCTGGGTCCACGACCACCAGCCGCATGCGGTCGAGGTATATGGCTTTCTGCTCTGCTCACCTATTTTTTTCGCACTACAGTTGTATGAAGTGCCCATTGTTCTTATCGGTTGTAACTATCTTCACGCTGAGAAATGTGGAATTGTTGATGTTGTCAAGTACCAAAATGGATAACTTACGATTGGAAACCATTTATTTCCAATCATGGAATTTAAGCACAAAAATGATTGAGCATTGCACATGGAGTATTATCTGTTCTAAAGGGGCTGCACTATTGTGGGTGAGAAGGCATCGACCATCTCCTGGCTGGTTGCACGGTCAGCGATGGTTGTGTGTGCTCGACTGGTTGCGTTATGCTCATTAGGCACCTTATAAGGAGTGGTGGATGCGTGTCAGAGAACTATGATTAGGCGTGCAGGTGAGGTATTGACAATTTGTCATTCTGACGTCATGGCATAAGAATAGAAACAGCAAGACCTTCAACAACATGGTTGTGTCCATGTCCAATGTCATCTAGACGATCAAGGATGATTTCATGCTATAGAGTACAGCCAGGGTGAGGGGATTGGGTTGTCCGATTCCATAGGGCGCACCCACTTACGCTTCTTTGATTTGTGATATATAGCACCTTTTCTTTTCCTTTTTTTTCACTTTCCTTTGCCTGATCCACTATTCTCTATTTTATTAATTGAGCGGTGGTTCCCTGCATCGTCTCTAAAACAACTTTTACCTGGAATTACATATCATACTTTATTTCTATTTTACTTATATCTGCTTCTTGCAGCTTCTCCATGAAGTTCACCAGAGGTGTGGACAATTCGGTGCCTACTTCTCCTGCCCGGCATACATCCAACAAATATGATGATGACACATCTTATGGTTATAGTGTTCCAGCTTCACCGAATTCATCCACGAGCAGTTTCCTTACCCAAGGGACATCACAGCAAGATTCGAAGAAGAATCCCTTTTCATGGCATCGATATCCTTTCCTATCCCGGTTCCGTTCTCAAAGTGGAGATAAGAAGGACACATCTCAATACGTTAATTCTATAGACAGTGAATGTGAAGGAACTCCTATTAGCTCAGAAAACTTCATCAGCAGTAATCAGTTCCATTTTTCATTCTATAAGTGGGCAGGTAAAGGGGCTTTGTTGATGTTGCCAGCTAGTGTGCAAGAAAAAGATGGAAATATTATTGGAGTTAGAAGCTTCCCTCAAGTTGTTGTGCAAGGTATTGACCAAATTGATGAGGAAGAAAGCATGTCAATCGCCACAGCTGCATCAAAAAGTCAGGCTGACTATGAAGATTACAAGTCTGGGAAGGACGGGTTGTTTGAAAGAAAGCAAAGTATAAACTCAACAACCAAGGAGGAAGATCTATCTTTAGTCTTTGATGAGTACATGCAGAGTCATAAAACCAAAGAAGCAGGTATCCTTGTATTTAGATGCCACACATGTCATTGCTGAAGCATATTTTACCTAGTAATTTAGTCTTTATTTGTTTTTCTGTCACCTTACCTAACTTCTGTACCAGAGACGTTTTTTTTCTAAAACAGTAATCTAAACTGTTTTTGTGTCATTTTGATTAAATCTGTGAATAGATGGATTGAAGGTCACGTTCTTTCTGTGCAGGAAAAAAGTCTAGCACCAATAATGCAAAGAACAATGTATCAGCAGCTAGCCCTAGCACACAAAGTTCACGGCCACCTTCTGGAGAGAAAAGTCGTGGTAGCAGAGTGCTAAAGGATTTCATCAAAATATTTAGCCCTGAGAGTTCACCAAAGCGAAAAGGAGCATCTGAAGCTCAAGATCGGATATCCAGTGGAAAAAATGGAAGCAAAGGTGGAGTTGAAGATAAATTTAGCATATCAGGTTTGGAGGCCGACGAGGGTATTAAGACAGATAAAACGATCAATCAGAATGCATTTTCCGCTGCACCTTCTCAAGTAAGTCAAATTCAGGTGGATATTTTGTCTGTCTACTTCAGAGAATGCTGATCAAGATAATAATTATAAATGCGTGAAATTTTGCTTTGTACTATTTTCAACGAGATGGGAAGTTTGATATTACACAAATACATTATTTATATTAATCTTTATTTTCTCTCAGATGAGTGAAGTACAAGGTAAGATGGAAAAACCAGTTCTTACAGTGGATAATGAAATGCGTGCAAGAACAGGCAAACTCTCAGGAAAGGAAGATGTTAAACCACCATCTACTGATGGTAAGTATAGCTGTGAGTCTGTGAATGACTTAACGTATCCAGCCTGTGAATTATTATTGCTTTGTAGGAGTAACTTTAATCAGTTAAACCGCAGTTTGTTTTTCAATATTCCTGCAGCCCGTAAAATCGCATATAGGTCTTTCTTAATCTTTGGATGTTCACTTTAACATTTTGGGGGATTGTAATACTGAGGATAAGTGGACTAGTGTAGGTGGTTTATTCATACCTGGTTGTAAATTTCTAGATGTTCGTTTGTAAGAGCATGCTTATATGGAAGTTGTCATCATTTAATTACTGAACTTTTGTTGCTAGTGTAATCTTCAAGAACTCACTGATGTAGTATTTCTTGTTGTGTTTGTTAGAGTCCATCCATGTTGAAACAGAAGAAGTGCGTGACACAATAAGTCGTGAAGAAAGCCACATGGAAGATCTTGAAGGATGTGTGGTATGTGCAACCTCTCATAAAAAAGATGCATTATTGTAGTATTGTTTGTCCACTAAACACCATGCTAACCCAGCTAGCATCTTTAGACTGGTAGGCAGTAATTGGTAAAATCCTAAGGGCCCTGAGAGTGAAAGTTTCATCTTTAGACTGGTATGCAGTATTACTGTTAGTAGTCTGCTAGGCAAGGTGACTAGTCGCATACGCCCGGTTAATTGCTCCCAACATGTCTTCTAGTGGGACACTGTCAAAGGTTGAGGCATAAGCCCATGAGGCCATAGCATCTAGGAATTGACCAATTTTATAGCTATTGGCCAGTTTTTGCTGGTTTATAGAGCCCACTTGACCGGGTTAATGTTTTAACCCTTTTCACTTCAGCAGCTCTTATGAAACAGTACGTCTAGCCGCAAATAACATGCACATTGACCATAAACGTTATCATCTGTGAATCGCATGGCAGTGGCATGGATAGGCCTAATTGTAACACCAAACCTGTCTGCTTTAATTAATGTCTAATAATGGTCTTCAGTTAGTAAAACTGGTTCTGATACTGTTCCATTTGGGCATGTGCTGCTACCTTCCAACACAAAAAAGACAACACAGGATCACAACCTGTTATTCTTGCCTCTGGAAATCCAACATATGCACCATCTAAGTATCGTGCCTGCTATATTCAGCAGTTTGACTCAGGGCCATCATGGGAAAGAACAATATTTAAAATAGTAAATAATGACAGATATTACATCGCTATACTCATTCTCGAAAAAAACATCGGTATATTTTCTTAATTTTATACCATGGAACTTTTAGTGATAATTCTTTCTCAGAAACCACCAGCATTTGAGCGGTTCATCATTAAATTTTGGGAACTAGACTAATAGAAGTGTCTGTCTCTCAGTTCATGAGCTTGTTTGCCGAACCAAACAATTTTATATGTTACCATCTCTTTATTTTACAACAAGGTTGAGCATTTCGACGAAGGTCAGATTCTTCATGATGACAAGGAAAATGAGCAAATAAAGGTACTACACAGAATAGGAACCAGCATCCAAAACTTGTTGTGTCTTTCCCATTACCCTTTCTGTTCTGTTTCTTAGCTTTCTTGGTTGTTTCAACATAGATATCTGAATCAAAAATTCGGGCATGGTCAAGAGGAAAAGAAGGAAATATTCGGTCATTGCTTTCTACGCTGCAACTTGTAAGTGCAAGAGTATCTTTAGCATGCAATCTCATATTGTATGCTAACTCTGAATTCCCTGCAGCAATATCCAAATCCACATTTAATTGTTACTATCTTCTTCCTACTTTAATCAGTTTTTAAAATAAGTTACTATCTTCTTCCTACTTTAATTGTGCAGTAAAGATCAGTGCCAAGTTATGTACATAAAGAAGAATATCTCTTGAACTTCTTGTCGTTTTCTTTATGTCTCCCTCACTAACATTTTTCAGAAGAAAGGTTTTCTTCCAATTTTTCTCATTATAGTATGATATGATGACATCAGGGTTTTGTTTGTTTAACATCCCCGCAAAAAAAAAGTTTGTTTGTTTAACTTCATGTGCTTCTGTAGGTTCTCTGGCCTGAAAGTGGATGGAAACCAGTTCCATTGGTTAACATAATTGAAGGAGCGGCGGTTAAGAAAGCTTACCAGAAGGCGCTGTTATGCCTTCATCCAGATAAGTTGCAACAGAGAGGAGCTGCCGTGCATCAAAAGTATATAGCAGAAAAGGTTCTTGATATTCTACAGGTACCCTGGATTTATCCCAAATCTCTTTATGTCAATAAAAAAACAAACACCTTTTCTGATTAACAAGGAGTTCATAACAACTGGTTACATTACATCAGGGTAATAGTTGTATACCAGTTTTTGTGCTTTTTATTGAGAGAGTGGAATTCTAAACACCTAAACCGGTTCGATAGAGGTCATGATAGCTATTGTGGTATGTTTTCCTTAGGGGGAGTTTGATAAGCAGTTTACAAAAGGTGGTTATGTCAAGTTAATAGTTGCATACCAGTCTTTCCTGTTTTCTTGAGAGAGTGAAACTCTATACCGGCTCGATTAGAGGTTGCCTTAAGATATCTAGTTTGTTATGTGGTTTACAGTATAACTGATGGTGGAGGCAAGGGCAGCGTGATATAATGCAGTTCTGCTTTTGCCTCCAGTATTGTTGCCTTTTTACTAACTATAATTGTCAAATTTGATGATGGACCTGAAAATCATCTCAAATGTGCATATCCCAATCTTTTTTTTTTTTGAGAGAGACTGCATATCCCTATCTTTGAGTTACTAAGAAGATAATTTTTTATTCGAAAAAATAACCAGATCATTTTAACTATCAAACCTATCTGAACGTCTTGCAGGTGTTATTTATTATTTCCATAACGCAGTGCTATGATGTGCGTTTCTAGTCGAGTTTGTAAAAAATAATATCTTCTGTGATGTATGCGACCTTTGCTCAGATTCTTTTTGTTTAACCAGAATAATTTACGTTATTCTTCTTTTGTTATTACAGGAGGCATGGAAGGAATTCAATTCAGTCACTTTTGGATAGCATTTCAGGGCTTTTACCATTGGTTTGGTTCCACCGTACCTGCTTATTCGTTCATCGGGACATGGTGCTTCCTGTCCAGCATGTCTAAACTGACTCCAGCAGTGCCAAAATGAACATGGATAAGCTTATTTATGATGATTTGTATGTGTAGCCATGGTACAATGACATTTTTTGAGCTGGCGAACTACGCTTGATGAACTTCTTTTGGTGTAAATGCAGGTGTGAATCTGGAGAACCGCCCAATGTTGCTCTTTGCTTAAAAAAAATATATATCCGATTTTAGCAATTAAATTATAGTGTTTGGTCCTGGTGTATTTTGATGATTGAAGTTCTCAATATGCTATCTGAAACCTTGTTCTTAGCTGTGATCAGCCGAGTCTTGAAATGTTGAAATTTCCAGCAAGAATGCAAACTTCATTTGTTCATGGGGCAGATCCAACACAAGAAAAAAACTGACAAATTAAGCATGCTAATTGTAATGTAATATACACATTATACAATTGCAAACATGCAATGCGGGTTAGATCGAAGGGGAAAATGATGTGCATCTGGTAGTAGTTCTTGATGGGCTTGTTGAGGCACTCAACGGCGTGATCCTAAGGGGCAAAAATAAAGTTAGACAGTAAGGCTTGACTAGTTTGATGAATGCGAACAATGTTACAGAGTTAGAGCATCTCGAACGGCGCCCCCCAATTGACCCCCCAAAGGCTCAATGGGGTCCGGACGCAAAAATCTGCCACATCGGCACCCCAAGTGTTCGGGCCGAGCCAATTTGTGTCTGGCACCCCCGAAAGGGCCCACAATTTGTGTCTGGCGCAGGAGGTTGTTCCGCCCGCGTTTATGGCGCACAGTCGCCGAGCTGTTTCCAAGATGACACGACGGGACAAGGCGGAACGCCTGCCAGCATGGGTCGCATTAATGCCGGCGACAGCATGCGCGGCAGTCCACGCACCGGCGGCGCGACATTCCCACGCAATGCATTTACGTCGGTACGGATGCTCGCGCACCGCTCACCTCCCTCGCCGCGCATCTAAGCCCCCTCGCCGCACCTACCTCCTCGCATGCATCCCCACATCCTCCTCTTCCACGCCGCTGACCTCCGGGCAGCAGCTAAGGCGGGCGCACCATTGGCACCGAGGAGGCGTGGGACTTGTACTGGTACGGGCTTCTCGTCCCGTCAGATTCTCTCCTCCCCAAGCACTGGGCCACGTCCTACAACGGTGGGCTCCCCGTTCTAGCGTTGTCGGAGACCCCGGAGCAGATAGCGCGCGCCATCGCCTGGCGCCGGAGCTGACTCTCACGGGAGCAAGGCGCCATCCCGGAGTACGCCGACAACAACTCGTGCGCGTGGATGCAGCGCTTCCAGCGGGAGCGCGAGGAGGCACTCGCGTTCTACGACGGCGACATGCCACCTGGCCACTGAAAACACGGTGGGCGGCACCGCTGGTGGGATGGGACCGGCCACACCGTGGCCTCTGCCGTCGAGGCCACCCGCCAGCATGCCGCAACGGGGAACCCTACCCCAATTCGGCTGCTACCACTGTCACCACCGGCCCCGCGACGGTGCAACGAGTTCCAGGCCCGCGCGCCACGCCGCAACAAGGCCCGCGTCTGCCGGCCGGTGAAGGAGGAGCGACGCTCACCGCCGCGACGGGGACGGAGCCGTTGTCGGTGGAGGTAACCCCGACGGGGTACCACGTGTCATCCCCGCTCCGGAACGAGCACGACGGCGACAACCCAGACTTCTTGGCGGCGATAGCTGACTAAGTGGCGACGCTCGAGAGGGACTCGCCGGGCCTCATGGCGATCATCGCCTCCACAGCGCAGATGGCGGCCTCCTCCTCTGGCGGCACCTCCAGCAGCCATGCGCCGCGCCAAGACGACGTCTCCACCAGCTGTGCCGCCTCCTCCTCTGCCTACGTGCTACTCGACGAGGACATCGTGGACGACAACGTCGACTGGGACGACCTAGAGTAGACTAGAGTAGGCTATGGTTTAGGTTTGTCAAATTTCATTCAAACTCTTTGTAATATATAACAATTTTGAATGAAATTTGAAACCTTTTAAGTTTATTTGCATTCGCCTTTTTTTGGATTTGGGGGGCGCCGCTGTGGGCTGCACCCCCTATTGTGACGGACACATGTCTGGCACCCCCAATTGGGCCTCGATTGGGGGGGGGGGGGGTAGGCTATGGTTTAGGTTTGTCAAGTGTATGGGGGAGCGATATGTGAGTCTTCACCAAGCAACAAGCGCAATCAAGAAAGGTGGTCCACTTGAAGAGATCAAGATCGTCATCATCTAGCTCAAGTGGAATGCGCAAGGCAAAGGTATGATCTTGATATAGTTTCTATTTTACCGGTCTCATGTTGTTAGTGGGAGACCGGATTATAGGATAGACGGCGTACTATCAAGAGGGGCTCTCAAGTGAGTAACTTGATCGCATCTTTGTGGAGAGCTCAAACCTTTGCATACTTGGCATATCATCTTTCTTGGTTCTTATTTGGCTTTTATCCATGTGAGAATTTAGAGCTTGTGTTCATCTCCATACCAAGCTCTAGTTCATCAAAAACGGATTTCATATGAATATCTTGTTGCGTTTTTTATGTTGGAGGTTTTACCGGTTTGCCTTTTCTAAGAGAGGTCAAACTCTCTCCTTGTGGCTTCCTCCTCACATGATGGACTATGATGTTTCTCTGCATAATCTTGAAGAGCTCTTCGTTGCGATTCCAACGAGCCCAAGATCATCGAAATCGGAGTATGAAAAAGTTATTGTCGTTTTTGTTTTGCTATTTCTGCAGTTTTCTGGGGGCGGAAATTCCAGTCTTTAGGGCAGGAAATTTCTAGGTATATTTCTGGCCAAATTTTCGGCCAGAGTCCAGAACTGAAATGTTAAGTGACTTCGTCGTTTTTTTTGCAATCCAGAATTTCCGGTACTTGCACCGGAAATTTCCGGTCCCTGTTTTCTTGCAAACGACTCTTTTTCGTGGAGACCTATAAAAGGCCCCCTTCTTTCCCAACGTTTTTTTAGAGCTCTTGAGCACGTTTTTCCTCTCTCTCTCCTCCGTTGTTGACCTTGGAAAAGCTTGCCTTCCTCCCAATCCTTCCCATGATTCTTGCGTATCTTTGAGGGAAAAGTGAGAGGAGATCTAGATCTACATTTCCACCAATCCATCTCTCCTCTAAGTGAGGGGAACCCTTTGGATCTAGATCTTGGAGTTCCATTTGTTGAGTTCTTCTTTGTTCTTCCTCTCTTGTCCCCACATAAGCATTAGTTGCTTTTGGTGGGATTTGAGAGTGAAGGATTTGAGCACTTGTGCTCTTGCCATTGCATTTGGTGCATCGGTTTATGCTCTCCACGAGGATTCGTGGAAGTTGAAAGTTTGTGAGCTTGTCCTGCCAATGTTTACGTATCATGAGGTCCTTGGTATTCAGTCTGTCGTTGAACAAGAGCCAAAGGAAAACTTTCAGTTTGGGTAGGCATTTTGAGTCCCAGATCGCCTTGATTCCCTGAGCACAGTTTACACCCGCAAACATATACTTATAGTATTTCGCTGCTGAATACTCTGAACCCCCCAGACAAAAGTCTTGGCGTCTAGCTCTATCAATAATTTTAATAAAGGTTTTCGGTAGTTTCAGTGAGCACAAATAGTATGTTGGCAGTGAGGACAATACAGACTGGACCAATGTAAGGCGACCTCCATAATCCAGAAAACGGGAATAGGCATTCATCCGACGTTCCACTTGATCAGCTAGTGGTGCAAGATCAGTCACAGTGGGCCTGGTAGTGCCAATAGGGAGACCCAAGTATGGGAAGGATAGGGTACCCGTAGCACAACCAAAAATCTCAGCTAATTCATTCAGCCTTTCACTACTTATATTAAGAGGCATCATGCAGGTTTTGGAATAGTTAACCGAAAGGCCAGCTGCAGCAGTGAAGGTTTGTAACAGATTGCGCAGAGAGTTCAACTGTCTTGGGCAGGCTTGCATAACCAGGAGCGTGTCATCCGCATACTGGACGATGGGAAATTCCAAGTTAGGGATTTGAAGTGGGGCAATGAACTCACTCGTCAATGCCAACTTGTTGATCATGGACTGAAGTAAATCCGTCCATTCCACAAACAAGATTGGTGACAATGGGTCACCTTGGCGTACCCCTCTTCGACATGCAAATTTTTTGCCAGGCACCCCATTCAGAAGCACGGAGGAGGAACCTGTAGCAAAAATGGAGGTGATCCATCCTATCAATCTATCATCATACCCATGAGCTCTGAGAATCAGTAATATTGCTTGGTGTTCAATGGTGTCAAATGCTTTGGCAAAATCTAGTTTGAGAATAATTGCCTGGCTGCCCGTCTGTTTCACCTGATGAATATACTCGTAGGCCCATGCTACACAATCCTGGATTGTGCGAGTTTTCAAGAAACCGTATTGATTAGCATGAACAATGCCAAGAATCTTCTTCTGCAATCTATTTGATAGCAACTTGGTGAGTAACTTGAAACTCGACTTGAGAAGTGAAATTGGCATGTAGTCATTCGGCCCTTCAGGGGAGTGAACCTTTGGAATCAAGGTGATGAAGGCATCGTTAATGCTTTGTAAGTTGACAGTGCCATGCCAAAATTCCTCACAAAGCCTATAAAAATCATAGCGGATAATGGGCCAGCAAACCTTGATGAATAAACCATTAAAACCGTCAGGACCAGGGGCTTTATCCGAGGGCAAATCTGCTACAACTTCATCAATTTCAGAGTGTGTAAATGGAACAGATAGGCAGTCTAAATCATCATGAAGATTCAGGTAGTTCTGAAAATCAAAACTTGCTTCGATGGGAAGAGAAGTTCCAGTCGTTCCTTGAACACTTGTCGAAGGAGTCCCTCCTTTTCATGATGGTCAATGACAATGGAACCATCTGCTCTTGTCAGCGAAGCAATAGAGTTGTTTGTCCACGGTTTTCGGGTCCCGAGAGGATTTCGATGCCCTGTGACCCACGATACACGACTCTAGCAGCATCGCCAAAACTCGTGATTTCAGGCATTTCTGACCGTTTTCGTGGGCTATAGTCCGCGATTTTCAGGTCCCAGTAGGATTTCGATGCCCTGTGACCCCCGGTACACGACTCTAGCGACATCGTCAAAACTCATGAATACGGGCATTTCTGGTCGTTTTCGTGGGCTATAGTCCACGGTTTTTGGGTCTCGGGGGGATTTCAATACCCTGTGACCCACGGTAGACGACTCTAACGACAGCGCCAAAACTCGTGAATTTGGACATTTCTGGCCGTTTTCGTGGGCTATAGTCCACGGTTTTCGGGTCCTGGGAGGATTTCGATTCCCTGTGACCCACGGTACACGACTCTAGCGGCATCGCCAAAACTCGCGATTTCGGGCATTTCTGGACGTTTTCGTGGGTTATAGTCCACGGTTTTCGGGTCCCGAGAGGATTTCGATGCCTTGTGACCCCCCGGTACATGACTCTAACGACATCGCCAAAACACATGAATTCGGGCATTTCTGGCCGTTTTCGTGGGCTATATAGTCCACAGTTTTCTGATCCCGGGAGGATTTCAATGCCCTGTGATCCACGGTACACGACTCTAGCGGCATCGCCAAAACTCGTGATTTCGGGCATTTTTGGCCGTTTTCGTGGGCTATAGTCCACGGTTTTGGGTGCCGGGAGGATTTCGATGCCCTGTGACGATGTTATGTGGCGTAAGGCAGCCACACCAGGGAAGGGCCACGGCAGGGAAAGTCCCCAAATTTATCTTTATAGATTCCGTAATTATTGTTAGTTAGTTTTGGCACTTAGATCTCCTAGAGATATTTCTTGATTCCCAAGTTAGTTATTTCCTAAAGTTTGTTAGTTCGGCTTAGCCTCCAAGTTTGTAAGCTGGCTATATAATGCCTAGCCGTATCAATCAATAGACAAGCAAGAAAATAGTCTCAATTATCCCTCCTAAAGATGGCCCTGGACAGACGGTGTTGAGGTGCACCTCATTAAACCCTTTGCTAGTCCTCACCCTAGAGGCGATATCACACATCTCATTCATCACGAAGGTGGACAAGAATTGAGGCCACTTCATGCTCGTCCCCATCTTGTTCGTCTTGCTCTTCTCTTTGTTGGCAGCCTTGAGAGATTGCTTTTTAGCATTCTCTGTTGCACGATTAGGCATCTCGACCAACTGGGAACAAAGCCTAGGTACCTAGAACAATTCTCCATCTTGAGTAACCAGCACCTCGAACATCTGAGAGTTCGGGGCAAAGGACAGGCTGGCTATCTGACAGCATTAGGGCCTCGCTAAATTCTTCGGGTTTCATGTCCTGCAAAAGTGAATCTCATATATCTTTCATAGTGCATTATCTACCGGAGTATCATCTACCCCACCATGATCTACCAACCAAATCGTAACACAACTGATCTAAAGATCTAGTTCATACTCACGGATCTAAGCTACAAGACCTAACATTTGATGGTACTTACAAGCATTGGAGGAGCGGAGGAGTCCGCTTTCAACTTAGAGAAGAGGTTTCCGCGCCGCCCACCGTCGACCACTGATACGTGCATTTTATATCATCATTTATATAACTTTTAGTATCATACTAGAATGTTATTTGCATGATTATATGATTGTTTCTACATGTTTTAGATGATTTTGGGGACTTTCATACAAAGTCCCTATTTTTGGTATTTAATTTCTGGGAGGCAGAAAACCTCCTTTTTCTTGTCTTTAATGTTTCAGGAGCTACAGGACCTCAAATAATAAAAGGAAAAATACTGCGTCAGTTTTTCATCGGGAGAAAGGCAGAGGGAAGAAGACCGAAGAGAGGAGAGCCACGAGGGCCAAATGGGGGTGGCCCACGCGGCCCATGTACCTGGCCGCGTGGGACCCACCAAAAGGTGCCTCGGGCACCTCCTCGCCTGGGGCTTTTTAGCAACGCCTTCGTCTCGCCCGAAAAGTAACGCCCTAATTTTTCCAAGTCCATCCGAGGTCGCGGCGGCGGCGAAACTCCTGATCCCTTCCGAGGGGGGTCAGATCCTGCTGCTCCGGAACTCCGGAGAAGGGGGAAATCATCGTCATCGTCATCACCTCTCCTCCTTGGCGTGGGAGGAGGCCTCTACATCATCACCCCCATCAAGACCAGCACCATCACCATCATCATCACCGTGATCCACTCCGTTCCCCTCGCAGTTTGAGAGTTGCTATACCCTAGATACTTGTCTTGTGCTACTATTCATGTTTGTGATTGAGTACTTGTCATTATTTGGTGGTGAAGTTATAATTTCAGATTGTGTTGTACCACTTATGCCACTGATTATGATCATGTTCGCACGTTGTGAGTAGTTCCCGTATGTTCCTGAGGGCATAGGATGAATTGGCATTGATTTATATATGACATGTGTTGGTATTTTGTCAAGAGTTTATCTTTTATGTGATTCTATGATGGTGTTGTGCGAACGTCGACTGCACAACACTTCACCTATATGGGCTCATAGGAGAACACCGTAGTGTAATGAATTGATGGAGACTTGGGAGGACACGTAAACCTGAGACCGAGTCATGAAGTTATATTATGAGGGTATTAGTATCGGGGACCTTAGAGTGTAATGCTATGGTGGGACTTTAGGTCTTAATAATTCTTGTGCAGTCATTTGCTTGGCCACATGATCCATCATAAGGGGTTGTAGTTTATTTATTTAGCTATACCTAATTATGGCTCCGTCCAAAGAGGATTAAAACTTGACAAGATATTCAACGTGTTGTTTAATAAATCTCTATGCCTAGCATCATCCATGCCGCCCTCGGGAACGTTTGCCACATATAAGTTACACATCACTTGAGCTTGTCCTTTTGCCACATAAGAGGATTGGGCTTTCTCTCTTTGAGAGCTTTCACTTGCTACTATCTGTTATCTGCTTGCAATTATACAACTGAAAATACCAAAAACACTGCATCTTTTATTGTTTTATTTATCAATCTTACTAACCAATACCTTCAGCTCCTCGTGGGTTCGACAACCTTTTCTAATTGAAAGGTACTACAATTGATCTCCTGCACTTGGGAGCCATCAAGATACTTTTCTGGCGCCGTTGCCGGGGAGCGTAGCGCTATTGGTAAGAAGTTTGGTAAGGAAACTTGAAAGCTGTTTATCTCATTGTTACTATGGCATTTATGAATCGTGCCTCGCTGCATCTTGCTCTATATGAAAGTGCTTATGCCACTACTGCAAAGGTGGTTGAAACTACTGTGTCTGAGGTACCTAAAGTGGGATTTAAAATTCCCATGGTCATGTTAAAAGAGTTATGAAAAATCCATTTACAGGAGATGGAACTAAGTCGGCACGCGAGCACATGGAAATAATTGAGGACATATGTGGCTTATTCAGACTACCTGGTATTTCAGAGGATCAGGTAAAAAGGAAGCTATTGTATTTGTCTTTATCTGGTAATGCTCGTGATTGGTACAGGTCTCTGGATGAAGAGGTCCAGAATGAATGGAGTATCTTGAGGAAGGTTTTCTTTCTTAAATATTTTACTCCTAAAGAAGCTTATGATAACCGCTGCTATATATTCAATTTCTGGCCACATCTGGGAGAGAGTATTACTCAAGCTTGGGGGAGGTTAAAGGAACTCCTTCGCAAGAATCCATGTCATGATCTTACAAGGAAACTTATATTGATAAACTTTTATGTGAGACTACCTATGAAGCACAAGGAGATTCTGGATAATTCATCTGGTGGAAGTTTTACTAATAACACTGAAGAAGAAGCATGGAATTTATTGGAGACTATTTCTGAAAATACTAGCCACTGGGATCTTGATAAAGGTAATGAGCCATATTTTGATTATGAATATTCATGTGTAGAGAATTTCTCTACTTCTATTCTGTTTAAAAATCTGAGTGATACTTTTGGTCTTGATCCTTATGTTATAATTGAAATAGCTAAAGGTTTTGCTGATCATATCTGTGTTCCAAAAAGTGGATTTGAAGTTTATGTTGAACCTGTTAAACAATCTATTGTTGTTCCTAAAGTTATTAAACAGGTTGAACCAATGTCATCTGTGACAATTGAGGAGTATGTTGAACCACCTCCATTTCCAAACCAAGTTAAGGAGAATTTACTTAAAGCTGTTACTAACAAGAGTAACAAAAGATGTTCTCAGCCTTATGAACAGGTGGAAGTCAACACTCAAATTTCTGTTATCAAGCAACTAAATGAAGAAGACCCAGTGGATGTTTATCTATGTGAAGATGCTACCAAAGTCATCAAAGGTAATTCGGCCAAAGTTGGGAAACCTGTTATATCATGCTCTATTGGGACTTCAAGTTATCATGGTCTATGTGATATTGGAGCAAGTATTAGTGTCATTCCATATTCTCTTTATCTTGAGATCAAGCCTGATATTGATCCCATTGTTATGGAAGAGACAGGTATGACAATTCAACTTGCTAATAAAGATTATATTAGTCCATTTGGAATTGTTAGAGATGTTGAAGTATTGATTGGCAAAATAAAATACCCTGCTGATTTTATTGTGCTTGGTTGTCCTCAAGATTCATTTTGTCCTATCATTTTTGGTAGACCTTTCTTACATACTGTTGGTGCTGAAATTAATTTGCCTAAAGAGAAAGTGTTTATTAAATGTGCTGGTGAGAAACTTGAATTTAACTCTTGATCATATAGCTGTAGCTTCAACTGATGTTGTAGAACTTTATATGCTTAATCAAGATGAACCATTTAATGATGAGGAAAAAGAGGCTTTGGAACAAATATTATGGCAACAACCACCACAATTACAATTGCATATCCCACCTGATAATTTTGGAGTGCTACCACCACCTAAAGGGGATCCTAGTTTTGAATTGAAACATTTGCCTGCAAATCTGAAATATGCATATTTGGATGAGAAGAGCATATATCCTGTCATTATTAGTGCTAACCTTTCAGCTGAAGAGGAAGAGAAATTACTTTTCAGTTTAATCATCATCATCTTTCATGGTTTGGGATTTTGGATTGATGAATTTGCGAATCCTTGACATCCTATGTGAAATTCGTGCCGCCAACGCCCCGTTTTCCTGTCCCCGCCTACCAACAGAGCAAGAGTCTTCGCACAACAGTAGCACTATTTTGATTATGGTTGCAGGAGTCTCCGCATAGCACTAGGTTGATACATAGTCTCTCGAGATTGGATTTTTTTTAGAGCAACCGCATATTTCAGTAATCGAATCAAGTTATAATAAGCAACATAGGTTAAAAGACGGGATAAAATGATTTGCTGAATTCGCAGATTAAATCCTAAGAGATCGAGAAATACAAAACGACTTGTTTCATTTGTTCTTGTTGGGGATTTGGATTTGGATATGTGGACAGTTGCGGACATTGTGTTTTGGCTTATAGGAGTATCTAGTCTCATTATGAAAAGAACATTTAAAAAATATTTAAAATTTCAAAACATTCTGAAATAAAATTTCGGGCGTACCTCCTAACATTTTATGTTGACACATAAAATTTCACAAAAAATAATGCCTTTTGTGCTATGTATAAAAAAGACAAATTCGGTGTTCGAAAATAACTTTTTACTGGATTTTTTTTTGTCTTTTTACAAAGGGCACACAAAATATCTTTTTTTGACAAAAAATTGTGTGCCTACATAAAATATTTGTACTCATACACCCGATTTTATAATAGGTCATTTTTTTTTGAATTTTTATAATAGGTCAATCTATTCCTACTCACTCCGTTCCAAATTACTTGACTTGGAACCAAGTCAAGTAATTTGGAACGGAGGGAGTACAAGTCAAAATGGATTTCCGGACAGTTGCTCCGTTTGAAATTGTATAGACAATTAAAACTACGAGCTGCTGTTACAGATGACACGGGAGAGCGAGACAGATACCGTGTCAAGACAACTACGGTACATGCCCTTTCCTTGGCCCTCCGTTTCGCTTGAAAAAAAAACTCTTCATTAAAACCCCGCGCCAGCGCTCCCCGTCTCGAAAAGAAAGAACATCCCTTTCCGCCGCCGCCGCCGCCGCCCCTATCCGCCGTCGCGCGCGAAGATGCTGGATATCAACCTCTTCCGGAAGGAGAAGGGCGGCGACCCCGATCTCGTACGGGACTCGCAGCGCAGACGCTTTGTCGACTCCGAAAAGCTCGTCGAGTCCGTCGCGCTCGTCGACGAGGTCATCGCCCTCGACGAGGCGTGGCGTCAGAGTAAGAAGAGCTCCTCTCCCCCCCTCCCACCTCAAAACCTTCCGAATCCCCCATCCCTGACTCCGAGGATTCGTCATCGCCGCAGGGCAGTTCGAGCTCGACAAGATCCGGCAGGAGCTGAACAAGACCAGCAAGGAGATCGGCAAGCTCAAGGCCGTACGTTCGCGTTGCTTTGATTCGATTTAGTTCCGTATCTTTGTTGAGCTCTGGATTTTTCTATGACGGTGCGCATGTCGCTTTGCAGAAAAAGCAGGATGCGACCGAGCTGATACAGAGCACCGAGGAGATTAAGGGCAGGCTGGCCGCCAAGGAGACGGAGGTGCAGGAGGCCAAGACCGCCCTCGATGCCAAGCTCGTCACCATTGGCAACATCGTGCACGAATCTGTACCCGTCAGCAAAGACGAGGTGCGTTCAAAGTGCGAACCTTACATTCCGTGGTTATAGACATAACAAAGGGGATATTGGTTTGTGAAATATACGAGTACTTGTAGTAATTTCTGGGAACTACTAGCTCCAATTTAACCTAGTTCCTACTCTCATGTTTCTGGTGCTAGAATTCCTATTGCGATTTACACGATATTAGTTAGGTTGAATTTGCTTGTATTGTATGCCAATTCTGGATGGCTAACTCACTAGGTCCAGTTATAAAGAATGTAAATTTTGCCGGTAAGCTTTGCTTTGCAGAACTAATATAAAGGCATCTCAAGTGGTCTAATAGTCGCTTCTCACAGGCAAACAATGCTATTGTGCGGACATGGGGAGAGAGGAGACAAGAGGGGAACTTGAAGAATCATGTGGATCTGTGCATAATGCTTGACATTGTAGCTTTGGAGAAGGGTACATGCTCAAAAACTATCCTCTGTTGGTTGAATAATGCTTTCTCGTATTATGCTTCGATTAGCTTCGTTCAAGTTTGATTCAATGTTCAAATGCATTTTCCTTTACCTGCCAATTGCTGTCAAAATAAATTGCTTCTTTTGTTGTGTTGGTTGTTATTCTCTGTAACACAACAACCTTTGTTCGCAACTTAGGGAGAATAGCAACTGGTAATAGTTTTCCTATAAATATAAGTTGTCGTTAATGTTTTTTTAATAGTCAGCACTCAGCAGGGCTCTAAAATTTGTACGGGTCTATCATCTACTAGAAGGAAAAGACGCGCGTTGCCACGTCTGTCCTAATACGAACAACGATAGATGAACAAACAATTTTTTTAGCGAAACATATATAAAAAAGTACCAATGATAGAGAAAATAGTACCACTGGCTCACTATTTTACAACACGATTACTTAGACATCCTCACATAAACATAGAGAAGTAGAGAAGGGACACAATTATTTAGTTGTAGTAAGGTTAGGAGTACACCACTCAAGAGAAAGAGCATGACCCCAATTAAAAAAGGTTACACTCAGTTAGACGATCACGATCAGGATACAACAACAATTATGAAATGTCATGAAAGTTAAATTGTGTACATGGTTCTATAATGATTTGAACAAAAAATAAATTGATCAAAGTTCCGACAATCTGCAGACACTGTACAATATGATGAACATTGCAAACTTAGAGAGATAGATTAGCCAAGATTTGATTAGCCATCGAGGTTCTACGATGAAGGTCATTGATTTTAATATAATGAAATCAAGTAGACTTTTCTGCCATAAATTATCCCAAAATCAATAATAGTTGGCATAATTATGTCCTGACATATTTAAATAAATTGATTCGAATACGATTGATACTATATAAAAATGGAGGAACATTCCAATAAATACTAAATAAGTCACCAAAATATAGAGCAAACTGATATCTTAAACTGTTTACATGCCATATTAATCTGTGCATTGGATCCAGATTGCATAAAATAAAATATAAACAAAAATAAACTGGCATGAATACCACCAACAATTATATATTTAATTGCAGGAATGCTCTTCTCTTAACATATAGTTTGTCATGTTCGCCACACGGTTCAACACCACATGCTATTTTATTATTGTACCTCATGGTCATGAATTTTATACACTCTAATGATTGCAACTGAGGCTAGGCAAACATAGGTCCTTTTTTAGTGTATGCATTCAACCATCTACAAAATACACACATGCATTTTCTTACATAATCTGGCTCGTTCTCTGAATACAAGTGACATATAAGCAACTTATCAATGATAAATCTTTCCAACCATGTCCATATCACAAATATACCGCAGAAAAAAGTTCACGGATAAATACCCACATCATCTTTCATTAGTAATAGGTGGCATCCAACAATGAGGCTTATAACTCATCCTTCCACCACCATTCACCATTGATTTTTCGTTCACGGTTTCAACCGCAGCTGCCACCACCACCGAGTCGAGCACTACTAACAGCAACGGTGACAGCGGCGGCCGATGCGAAAGGCGACATGGGTGCTCACGTGCAATTAGTGCGAGGGTTGTAGGAAGTCTTTCAGCTCAGTGGCGTTGGGTGGCCACGAGAGGGGAGCGCACGTGGCGTGCAAGTTAACAATGGACTTGAGGCGCGACATCATGTATGGAGGTACCAGGTGCTTGACGGAGCCAGAGGTGTGTGCGGAGAGACGGGCCAACCGTAGGGACGGTTGTTTTCGGTAGAATACGGCTCGAGGGAGGCGGAGGGAGAGAAATGGTGTCGCGTGGCATAGGCTGTGTGACGCTATGGTGGACGCTGGCGGCAGAGATAAGAGAGAGAGTTGTTGGATAGCGCCAGTAGCTCCGAACTCATTGCATCTCCTTTAAAAAAAATCGAAACGACATGTTTAAGTTTCAATATTTTGAAATAAAACATACAACTACGTGTACACTAGAAGCTTTTTTTTTGTATTTTGGTCTACACAAAAAAGTAATTTTGAGGGGAAATGGAGCTATTTTTTCTTTTTTACAGCCACAATTTTCTTTTTTATAGATGGGAATCCTTTTTATTTCACCAAAAAAATTTTAGCAGATAAGTATAAACATATGTATATATCCAATAGAATTTTTTTCAAACTGAATTTAAAACTGTGAACTATAAATAAATATAAAGTGAGCTGAGTGGGGTCCACCATGATGTGGTGTCACTACTCCATTGGAGGAAATGTGGGAGAAGGAGAGGGCACGAATTCTAGGGAGCTTAGTATTTAGAAAGGATGCGCACAATGCTGGGGCATGCTTTGCTTTAGAGCTGATTTGGTAAAGTGTGTTATGCTAGACACTTGGACTATAAGGAGTAGTATTCTGTGTATTTGACTAAAATTTCTGCTTTTAACTAAGCACTGTTGTAGCACCATTTTTTTCCTGATTTCAACTAGAGCTATTGAGTTCGTTGTATTAGCAAGTTGGATCCAGTGCCTGGTGCCGCACAAACCATTATCTGATTGCTGGCTTGTTTCAGCATGTGGTAGGTCAGATCTTATTTGCTCTATTATCTTTATCTTTACTCCTATAGATACTGGAGTTGATGATGATGGTCTGTCTACTACCGATAATAGCTCTCAGCAGTTAAGCAATTCAGAAAGAATTTTGTTGCTGTGCAAAGTAATTGACCCTGGTTATATGAGTTTGAGACTAAGACAGTAGTGCAAGCTACCATATTGAGAGACGGTGGGAGCGTCACACCCCCCTACACCAACAGTAACTTCCCGACTTGGGTGTGTGTGTGTGTGTGTGTGGGGGGGGGGGGGGGTCTCCATGACATCCACCATCTTGTTTATTTCCACGGTTTTTGCCTTGCCTTTTTCTAACTCCAGGACAGTTTTTTTTTCCATAGATTTTTAGGGAGATTGATATGCCACATGATTTAGACCCATAGCAACACTCTGATATTTAGCTAGTCATAAGAAATAAAAACTCACTTGCAGTTCAAGCAAGCTGCTTACATTGACAAATCTACATATATAAATTGCACGGTTAAGAGCCAGAGGGAAGTAACACCTGTTTAAAATGTGAATCCTTCACACTCTTCCGTGTTTGTTTCTCTCTATATATCCAATCAAGTACTGTTTTTTCTGCTTTTGTTAATCTAGTCTTTGCTGCTGCTATTTTTTTCTTCCTTGATAATTGATAGAGGTGGCCACTCAATCTTCGCAGGTGCCGATGTTGCTGGTGGAAGAGGTTACTTCTTGAAGGGTGATGGTGTCCTCCTGAACCAGGCGTTGATAAATTTTGGGCTAACATTCCTGAGAAAACGAAAATTCTCACCAATGCAAACTCCCTTTTTCATGAGAAAGGAAATTATGGGAAAATGTGCCCAGTTGGCCCAATTTGATGAGGAGCTCTACAAGGTAAGTCTAATGAAGTGTCCACTTCTTGCATATTGACATATTGTACTTTCATTTGTTTGTGTATTGAAATTTTGGGCCACGTTTTCCAATGCTTTCTCGGTGTATGGTAGCATATTCTCTTGTTGTCAGTTTGCTGTTGCTCACAGATTTCAGTAAGCATCACCCAGTTTTATTGAAGTCAACATTCCGTTGGACAGACCAGTAATGGTTCTCAGATTAAATGTTCTTCCAATCCAGTTTATGAAGCAATTCTGAATTTCTGATTACTGTTAGTACACTGGTTCCTGATGATCAGTGTTTTTTTGAACTAATGACGTTTCAACAGTATTATTTGATCCAACAAATATGTAATAGCGATCCAACATATGTAATAGTATGTTCATAACCATTAGTTGCATTTTGCAGGTAACAGGTGACGGAGAGGATAAGTATCTCATAGCTACATCTGAGCAACCTCTATGTGCTTATCATCTAGGTGATCGAATTTATCCAGCTGATTTACCGATTAGGTGAGCAATGCTTTACTTTAGGTATCTTGTCTTTGGTCAGTATGCAATAGTAATTTGATAATAAACTTTGCCAATTTAGATATGCTGGGTTCTCCACCTGCTTCCGGAAAGAAGCTGGTTCACACGGAAGAGATACAGCTGGTATCTTCAGAGTCCACCAGTTTGAAAAGATCGAACAGTTCTGTGCCACAACTCCAAATGACAATGAATCCTGGGAAATGCATGAGGAGATGATAAAAAATTCAGAAGATTTTTATAAGGAGGTACATATCCAAAGCTTTGCAAACTTTAACACCATGTTTATATGCTGTTCCTGACATGTCTAAACATTTGTATAATCTTACAGATTGGCCTACCATATCAAGTTGTTTCGATTGTCTCTGGTGCTCTTAATGATGCTGCAGCTAAAAAGTATGATTTAGAAGCATGGTTCCCTGCATCAAAAACCTTCAGAGAATTAGTGTCCTGTTCAAACTGCACAGATTTTCAGGCAAGGAGACTTGGAATAGGCTATGGCCAGAAAAAGGTAGGATTTTGTTTCAAATGGATGTAGATAACATTAGTCTGCTTTACTTCTGCCTTGTTTAGATCAAAGTCTGATCAGTTATCGCCATTTGTGTATATGTACAACAGAATGATGAGCAATCCAAGCAGTTTGTTCATATGTTGAATTCTACGCTAACTGCAACCGAGAGGACTCTGTGCTGTATTCTGGAGAACTTCCAGAAGGAGAATGGTGTTGAAGTGCCAATGGCATTGCGTGAATTCATGTGTGGAATAGATTTCCTTCCTTTCAAGCGGCCTCTTGATAGCAAACAAGCTGCTGACTCGAAACCCAACAAGTCTAAACCTAAGGTATGTTTGTCCCTCTGCTTTTCCAGTTTCCCAGGACAACATGTTAACCCACCATCTGAGCGTTATTTTGCCCTCTCCTGACAGGGAAATGCAGCTTGAGCTGTAAGAACGGTGGGCTGAAACTTATTTACATCTGGGAGAAAATGATGCATCCGTTTATCGATCTGTGGGTCGCTGTTTGTAGCATGATCATGGCGTTGAAGTTTTGGTACCCTATTTTGGATGTTTTGGTTACAGAATATTGCAATCCAGGATATTTGCACATAACTTACCACAAAGTATATTATTGCTTTTCACGACTTGTATTGTACTAATTAATGGTTCTGAGACGAAAATCCCATTTGGATCCCGAGCACCAGTGCACGTGCGTTTTAAAATATTTGAAAAAAAACGAGTTTCAAACAAATCCAAACAAAAATATCAGGTGATACATATGCATGTTATATACGTATATGCTGATTAAGGGCGCAAAACAAATCGTATTCCGAGCTTCATAAAAATAACAAAATTTGGATCAGTAAAAAGTGAAAATAGTATGTTGAATCTGTCAGAATTTTCTCTTTTTTGTGTAGCCCAAAATATAAGTTATTTTTCTATGAAATTTCTTGCGTACTTAAGTAATATCTATATGTATTTGTTTAAAAAATCAGATTTTTTGAAGCAAAAAATTATGATTTTCAAAATTTTCAAACTACTTGGAGTAGCGGTGCTCGGGAGCCAAAAGTCCCCTTTCGTTTGAGAGCTCTACTCCACTACAAAAGTCCCCTTTCGTTTGAGAGCTCTACTCCACTATGGTGATCGGACGGTCCACCAGACATGCCCGTGACACTTTTGCAAAAAAAACCCCTCACTGATCGACAAATCAAACCCGCAGTCCACATTTTCACGAGGAGAAGGACCTACAAGCAATTACAGCAAAACTCACATACTTTTTTGCAAAAACGCCCAGAGCTCCCCCTTCCCCTCCTTCTTCTCCCGCGACGTCGGAATCGCCACGCCGCCGCCGACGCGCGCCCTCGCCCCTCCGGTGCTCCCCGTCCAGATCGACGGACACGCCGGTCTCCGCCGTCCGCGCCTCCGCCTCCTCGCTGAGTTTCGCGTCCCGAAAAGCCGCCACCTCGCCGGAATCGTCGCCCAGGCGCTCGCAGCCCGCTGCCGCGTCCGCAGGCCGCAGCCGCTGCTCCGGCGACCTACAGGCGGCGGCGCCGCCACCCCTGCGTTGCCCGCGTCGAGGCGCGTCCAGTATGCCCGCCCGCGCATCTTGGCTCGCCGTCGTTCGACGGCGGCGTCCGCGCCGCCGCCGCGGCAGCTCCGCCCGTGAGCAACGTCATCCTGACGTCACCACGGATCTGGGCTGGGCAGTGGGCCGTCCGCTGGGCCAGCCTACTTGCTGGGCGCTTGCCTCGGCCCGCTTTTTTTTTTCATCCTGTTTTTTTATTTTCCAACATTTTTAAAACATCTGAAATATAGGTCCAAATCAATTCTAACAAATTTTCAAATATTTGCAAAAACCAAAGTAGTCATTCTAAATACTTCGTGACCTTTTTCAAGTTATTTCAAATCTTGCACAGTTCAAATCATACATAAATCTTCATTTGCCACCTTCGCGCCATTTCAAAAAATATAGATTTCAAAGTTTCCTTTTAAAATACTTAATTCAGACCAATTTCTAAAAAAAATGTAAGAAAACAAAATAGTCGTTCCAAATACTTTGGAACTTTTTCCAGATTATTTCAAACCTTCGAAATTCCAAATAATATAGACCATCTTATGTAAACAAATTCAAAGAAATGACAAATGTTACAAAATCAATATCTTCATATCTATCCATCACAAAAATATCAACAACATTTCAGAATGATCAAAAAAATACCTGCCAACTTTTGGTGCCAAAATGCAAACATATTGGAACATTTCAAATTGACACACATTTAAAAACAAACTAAATACATTTCCTCTAATTATGTGAAGTTAAAATTAATACGTACTCACACAATGCATTTTTTTTACTTATGGAGTTCAATTACATACTTATGGCAAAATAAATACATATTTCACCAAATCAATTAGCTAAATAGTCCAAACTACCCTAAAATACATCAAGATGGCCATAAAAAAAAATGCTTACTACTCTAGAATATATCAACATGCCCAAAAAAACAGATGCTAAAAATGTATGAAGAAAACAAACATGTTTTAATATTTTCAACTGCTCAATATTTGGATAAAATCTAATTGCCCTTCCTCTAATTACGTGCAGTTACATATATTAAATGCTCACACAATGCACTTCCTCTAATTGTGAACTCAAATTGAACATTTCAATTTGCTAAATATTTGGAACTAATATGCACTCCCTCTAATTATATGCAGTTCAATTTAAAAAACTTCTCTAATTATGAAATTCAATTGAATAAATGTGCATTCCCACAGATGGATTTCAATTAACTATTGATAAAAAAATAGAAGCATTTTCCAACCATTTCGATTCTAAATGTACCAACATGCTCACAAAAAATAAATGTGAACTATTTAAGTCAACATACCAACATTTTCAGACATTTCAAATTGCTTAACATTCCGATGTTCGACAAAATATAACGCAAATGCTAAAAAAAAAAACCCCCCAAAATACTCATACCAAATTACAAATATATTTCAACATTTCAATTTGGCCAATATTTCGACACCAACCGAACAAACTTTCCGCAAATGTAGAATCAAATTCAAATGGATTTTCCTTATTTCAATTAAACATTAACGTCGAAATACAGACATGTTTGAGCATTTCAAACCACTAAATATTTGAATATCATACACAATATATCAGAAATGCACCCAAAAAATGCTACCTATTCATAACAAAATAAAAATATGTTTGAACATTCAAATTTAGCCAACATTTTGGTGAACAAAATATATATATTTTTTACAAAAAAAACACCAAGGGCGTGGCGTGACGCCACGCTAAATTCAACTAGTACTAGCACAACAGTCGTACTACTGAGAGAGAGGTGAATCAATGCCTGCTGGTGAGTGGCGGCGGTGAGCCAACTACAGGCGGCAGCGGTGGTGATGCCAATGGCGATGCCACATTCCACAATAGAGCATCTCTAGCAGTGACTGTAAACCACGTGACCATAAACCGTGGAACCGTACGGTTCGCAGAAATCGTGTTTTTGGGGCTGAAACAGCCGCGACAGGACATAAACCGTAAATCCGAGCGGTAGAACATAAGTTCTGCTGCGGAGAATCCCAACCTGTAAACCTAAAAACTCAAAGTTGTCAAATTCATCACAAATATGTCAAATTCTGCATAATTTCGACATACGTTTAGCAATTAACATAGTTTGACAGATCTAAGACGACAATTAACATAGTTTTGAAACACATGCCCACAAAATCTCATCCAAATGCCTAAAAAAATGCATCCAAATTCCCACCCCATCATCCAAATGCCCAGTACAAGACATAATATATGAGGGTACTTACAAGCATCGAAGGAGCGGAGGAGGCCGCTATCAGCTTGGAGAAGATGACGAAGAGGTTTCTGCCGCCCGCCATCGACCATCGGCAACCGGAGGAGAAGATGCTGCCGCTGACCTACTCATTGTTGAAAAAGCTTTGCCCGTAGAGAGAGAACGCGAAGGGGGCGGGGATGGGGGCGGGAGTTTCAACGGTGAGCCGAAGGACGTGAAATAGGGGAGCAAAAATGGTGAGCGGTGAGCAAAATTTCTCCCGCCGTATTTTCGGATGCGCGCGAGCTCGCACCATCTCCAAGCTCGCACGAGCTCGGCGCCGACATTCCCCATTTTGCACGCGGAGAGGGTGGCTCCGCGGATCCGGCCGTTTCTCTAGGGGCTGATTGAGGGGTGTTTTAAGATTTATGGAGGCAAAAAGTACGGTGCGGCCCGTACAACCAAACCGGTCATTTTTGCATCGGCACATGTGTTGTTTTATGATGATTCAAATTCTATACCGATGAAGGCCAACATTGTTGATTATGCTCTGAGTTGTGCAGAACAGGTGGAGCACAGACATGAGCCGTCCACTTATACTGAAGCTATTGGTTCCGGTGATCGCGAGAAGTGGCTTGCTGCTATGCAAGAAGAGATGCAGTCACTCGATAAGAATGGCACATGAGAAGTTGTGCGCTTGCCTAAGAAAAAGAAGGCAGTCCGCTGTAAGTGGATCTTCAAGAGAAAGGAGGGTTTATCTCCTAGCGAGCCTCCGAGGTTTAAGGCAAGGTTAGTTGCAAAAGGCTTCAGTCAAATTCCAGGTGTTGATTATAATGATGTTTTCTCTCCAATTGTTAAGCATAGTTCAATTCGTACATTCATTGGTATTGTTGCTATGCGTGATCTTGAGCTTGAGCAGTTAGATGTAAAGACTGCGTTTCTGCATGGAGAGTTGGAGGAGGAGATATACATGGACCAGCCAGAAGGGTTCATAGTGCCTGGTAAGGAGGATCTTGTGTGTAAGTTGAAAATGTCCTTATACGGTTTGAAACAATCTCCTCGTCAGTGGTATAAAAGGTTTGATTCTTTTATGTTGTCACATGGCTTTAAGAGGTCTGAATTTGATAGCTGTGTGTACATTAAGTTTGTTAATGGATCACCTATATACCTGTTATTATATGTTGATGATATGTTGATTGCTGCCAAGAGCAAGAAAGATATCGCTGCTCTCAAGTCACAGTTGAGTAGCGAGTTTGAGATGAAAGATCTTGGTGCTGCTAAGAAAATTCTAGGTATGGAGATTACCCGTGACAGAAATTCTGGTTTGTTGTTTCTTAGTCAGCAAAATTACATTAAGAAAGTTCTTCATCGTTTTAACATGCATGATGCAAAGTCTGTTAGTACTCCTATTGCTCCTCACTTTAAATTGTCAGCTGAACAATGTCCTAGTACGGATGAGGATTTTGAGTGCATGTCTAGAGTTCCATATTCTAGTGCTGTTGGTTCTTTAATGTATGCCATGGTTTGCTCATGTCCAGATTTATCATATGCTATGAGTTTGGTTAGTAGATATATGGCTAATCCTGGTAAAGAATATTGGAAGGCTGTTCAGTGGATTTTCAGGTACCTTCGTGGCACATCCAATGCTTGTCTCAAGTTCGGCAAGACTGATGAGGGACTCGCAGGCTATGTGGATTCAGATTTTGCTGCCGATTTGGATAAGAGTAGATCCCTCACAGGTTATGTGTTCACGCTTGGTGGTTGTGCCGTGAGTTGGAGGGCAACGTTGCAATCTGTTGTTGCCCAGTCTACCACTGAAGCAGAGTACATGGCTATTGCTGAAGCATGTAAAGAATCAGTTTGGCTGAAAGGTTTGTTTGCTGAGCTTTGCGGAGATGATACTTGCATTAACCTGTTTTGTGATAGTCAGAGTGCTATTTACCTTACTAAGGATCAGATGTTTCATGAGAGAACAAAGCACATTGACGTCAAATACCATTATGTGCGTGATGTTGTTGCAAAAGGTAAGCTGAAGGTATGCAAGATAATTACTCATGATAATCCTGCTGATATGATGACAAAGCCAGTTCCTGTTACTAAGTTCGAGCTTTGCTCGGGCTTAGTTGGTATCACTGTCTAGCCCAAGAGGCTATTTGGCGCCGAAGGTGTTTTCTTTGTTATTTCAGGGTGAAGTTCTAGTTCATGCTACAAGATGGAATTTGTCTCAAGGTGGAGTGTTGTTTTATGATGATCCAAATTCTATACTGATGAAGGCCAACTTGTGACTGCAGCCGACCTAGGGTTTTATGCCACCATATATTCCTCTTGTAAGCCGCCGGTTGGGGTAAGCCACACATTGTAAACCCACGGCGTTTGTAACCTCACCCGATTATAGTGAAGTATTGCTGGCTGGCGCCCGTGATTTTTTCTCCTCCATTGTTGGAGGGGTTTTCCACGTTAAAATCTCGTGTCCCCATTGGTTTGATCGTTCCGCTCTTCGTCGTTTATTTGCTATCGTTTATAACAACATGATGCATGGTTTGTGACCAGCCAAACCTAAATGTGCAGATGATCTCTTTTCCAATTTTGCTCTGTTCGCCTTTGCCGTGAGAGCTTCATACCCCACCGTCGTGTGAAGCAAGGCTGACAGTCCTATGGCTGGAGAACTTAGTCTCTCATCACTTTTTTGATTATTTGCACAGTTTAATCATCATCTTTCATGGTTTGGGCATTTGGATTGATGAATTTGCGAATCCTTAACATCCTATGTGAACTTCTTGCCGCCAACTCACAGTTCTCCTGTCCCTGCCTGTAACCGAGGAAGAGTCTCCGGCTCTCCACACAATACTAACACTATTTTGATTATGGTTGCAGGAGTCTCCATATAGCATGAGAGAGGACAAATAACTCCCGATATACATGGAGCTCGTTGTTTTGAAAATTCATTTTATTTTGGGCTACACAAAAAAAAATTGGGATTTTTTTCAATTTTTTGAAACTGTGTACTATTCATCACTCAGATCTACCCATTTGTCTTTTTTGTGCAGCCGAGGATACAACGTATTTTGAGTAAACATTTTGCACACTCGTCTATCTCGACACTATCTATATATGGGATTTTTTCTCGATTTTTTGAAACTTAAAAGTATTGATTTCGATTTTTTCAAAAACTGGCTCAAAAGCCGTTTGCAGTTTCCGCATAGGACTAGCTTGATTGATGCATAGTTTCGATTGAAAATTGGGAATCATTTGTTTCATTTGTTCTTGTCCGGGATTTGGATACGTGGACAGTTGCTCCGCTTGAAATTGTATAGACAACAAAAACGACGAGCTGGAGAGCGAGACATATACCGTGTCAACTACGGTACATGCCCTTTCCTTGGGGCTTGGCAACCTTACGTGCGCATGAGCGCTCGCGCGGTTTCTGCCCAGCCCACGTGCTAAACGCCAAGGAAGTCGGGGATGAGAAAGATGAGCCCACCCCCGCCGTCGCTGGCCGAACAGCCTACCTCCGCCGCCCGCGGCACTTCCGCGCACGCCTCGCCACCCCGCTCGAATCTCCTCCTCCGCCGGTCTGCCGCCGCCCCCGACCATCCCTCTAACCCCACCCTTCTTCTCCGGCGCCAGCAACCCCGCACCCCCAAAGTTAAGTATCTTCTCGCCTCCGGCGCGGCCCGGCTCAGCCTGGCCCCATCCGAATTGGTGGGGGAATTTGGCCACATAAGGGAGAAAAGGAAGGAGCAGGAAGAAAGGAAGGAGGAAGATGGGCACGTGGGTGGGACCCACCCCACGAGTCACGCGCGAGCGGAGCGCGCAAGCCGTGGCTCATGATGGGAATGGGCCGGCCCGAACCTGGCCCCCATGGCCTCAAGGCCAATATGGGAGGCCATGGGTTCCAAAAATGGTTGTGGCCTCGGTGGCCCAAAGGGTACTTCGGATCGGCCCAAAATCTGGCTGTTATATAATCGTTTCAAACATGTTTCAGCTTTGTTTATACATATTTAATATCCAGAAAAATTGTGACAACACAGCAAGACAAATTACGACAAAACAATATCTTCACATAGTCCAATGAGTCATTATTGATAAATTAATCTGGAACATCAATAAGCTAGCAACAAAACAATATCTTCACGGTACATCAGGAATGTAAATGATACACAACTTGCATGTCTGTCATTGTCCAATGAGCCATTGTTGATAAAGATTCATCTGGAACATCCGGACTCAAACATATACGGAGTTTCAGGACTGTTGAAGGTTACCGTTCCCATTTGTTCCAGTGTCCTCATCATCTGGTCACCACAATAAATACAGTTTCATCAGTCTAATCAAGCAGTCAATGTAAAGCATCACCGAAGAACATAGCAAGATATCAAAAAAAAATCTGCTGGCTGGTGTCAGACTGCTAGCTTGCTGCTAGTTGACGGAGAGAAAAAGGAAATTGTTTGCTACCGCATGAACCTAGAACACTATGCTATTGGTTGAATGAAAAACAAAAAATACTTCAGCTTTTATGTACTCATCTTGTTCTCAACCTTGGTTACAATTTCAGATCCCTCTCGTTAATGTTTGAAAATAGCTTTTCAGCTTATAATCTATTAATCTCAGGAAGAAAAGTGTTGCAGCAGTAGTGCATGTCCGAAGAAGAAGGTGCCTAGAAGTAACTGGTCTAGTTGTCATACAACATAAGAATCTGGTCCAGAAAAAGACCAGTACCACAATACTATTTCTTATGACACTAATTAAACAAAAGAGCAACCAAGGGAAGTTGTGCAGCATTAACCACTGACGGACAGGGAAGTTGCGCAGCATTAACCCAGTCCAAACTACAGACATGTCATTGAGTGAATTATGCTGTTATCTACCCCTTAGAAAAATTTAATCCAGTTTGACATACCAAGTTGATGACATGCTTCATCCTCTTCCATGCTTCTGGTCATAGGGGAAGTTGCATGAAAATTAAAGGACATAGCAAGATATAAAATGGTTTGCTACTGAATGAACCTACAAAATATGATGCACTGTGTATATCCAAAAACTGATTATTGTTCATGCTGAGAGATCCAACCTCTCTGTCATGAACAGAGTCTAACTTATCTAACAAAAAGGAACATTTTTATTCACGTTTGTGAATTATGCTCAGCTGTAGCCATTCCTCACAAGTAGTTAAATATGGATAAGTCATAAACATTGCAAGCATTGTTGATATTGTAAAGCGTGAATACAATGGTGACTGCTGGCCGACATCGATTCTGATGACCCATGTTGCAATGGTGTTTATTCTTGTGATCTTGTTATCGTCATAGCTAAATTGACAAGTCTTCTGCAGATCATTTGATACAGCTTGAAACTTTACAAAGTTCCTTTTTTTATCAGTTTTATTTGAGAGAGATTCCTAGGAATGTAGGTTACTTCAGGGCTGCATAATGCAGTTCGTTCTAGCTGCAGTATTTATTTCTACTCCAGTTGCTTTCTGTAGTAGGCAATGAATTAGCAATGCCGTTTTTACTTTGCCGTTGCATATAGCATACTTCAGACGCTACATATATCATGCATGTAGAAATTAAGAGATGCATGCAAGCAGGGGCGAATCTAGAAAAAAAATACCGTGGTGCACAACTTTTACGTCGAATTAACTCTATATGTAACCGAATCAAAGATTTACGTTATATAAAATAACTAAATATAATACTTTAGTTAGAGAGTGTTACCTTTTAATATTTACGATTTCTAATTTTCATGAATCGATCAACGACTTGATCATTGGTGACTTTCTTCATTTCTTTTCTCTCCACGTAGCAAATGACGCTGTCACTCAAAGTATCATCGTTGAGGCGATTATGCAAATAAGTTTTCACGAGCTTCATCGCCGAAAAACACCTCTCAACCGTAGCAGTGGCGAAACAGTGAACATAATAAGCCGCGCTACTTTCCCTCATACTGAATCTCCTCTTCCCAATTTATGTCATCAACATTTTGCGAGGGCGCCTTTCTTTTCAGATGAAATCTGTTCATGTATCTGTATTTTACAAACACTAATTAAATAAGCTGAATTCCCCACTTCAGTACTATCTTGTACAAAGAATAAAAAACAGATGAGAAGTATTTAGGGCGTCTTAGTCTCGGTACCTTGGCCTTGTGATGGGATTCAATTACTGAAAGTCGTGTGGGAGGCTGTTGATCGGGACGGCTGCTGGATTTCCGCGGATGCTTGAAGATCTAGCGATCGGTGGAGGCGCAGGGATCAGCCTCGATGCGTCTGCCGTCGCTTAGTCGCTAGCGGTTCTCGGCGTGAGGAGAGCCGAGAGGAACACGAATAGAACCAGCGTTCACAGCTTCGGAGGTCATTGGTATAGGATATTTCCTATTGGGCCTTGATGCCTACGAGGCCGAAGCCTGCCTACACATCGGTGCATCACCACGTCGCAGTTCGCACAAGGCGACCTGGCCCTGGTGCACAACGTCAGCCATAACCTGGTGCATCGCTACTAGGACATGTATAAACATTACTAAAAAATTTTTGGACCCTAGTGCATGTGCACTAGGCAAGCTGTACGTAGCTCCGCCGCTGCATGCAAGCTTTGTAAGGGATGAACGCTCTCATGTGTTCGTATCTTCAGACAGAACAGGGCATGTGCTGATGATGCTCCCTTTGATCATGCTACTGAATGAAAATTAAAGGACATAGCAAGATGACTGGATTTCAGTAGAACAATTGGTAAAATCACAATCCAGAGTATCTAGCATTTAGGCCAACCATCAGCACGAGAGAGGGGAGGGGAGGGAGCAGAGGGAGGCTCACATGGTGGGGATGCTGGTGGAGATCTCCGGGTAGAAGAGGTGGACGACGGAGTTGAGGCCAGCGAGCGCGTGCAAGAACGTTACCGACGACCTTGATGGCGACGGGTACCACGAACGGGAGAGCTTGATGGCGACGGGGACGGCCGGCGGCGGCGACTAGGCCATGGGGGCGACCGGCGGCGGCGACATGGCTCCTCACTTAGGTCGACCTGCGTGATCCGTCGGGTCAGAGAAAATTGCACATAACACCATGGTTTGGTGCCAAAGTTGCACAAAACATAGAAACGAAACACTTGTTGCAACAAACCCCAGTTTTCTGTTTAAAACGTTGCAGCTAGCCCAAATAGATGATTTAGGGACTCTAATACGTATCTGGCATGTGGGCCTGCATTTTTATACCATATACCAAAAATTATACCGTATACCAAAAAAATATATGACAAATTTTTTTTTGCGAAAACAATTTTTTGAGAATTACAAATTAAAAAATGGGCAACATAACTGTACAAAATATATAGATTATACACGTCAAAATGTGCCACGTTCGTACAGATTGGAGGAGATATTTAATTTCAGGATGCGTACTGAATAAGAGTTGTTGTTGCATGTGTTATTTGTTAAATTTTGAAGCTGTGGTTGTTTGTAACTTGTTACGTAATTTTGTAGGTTGGAATTCTTTATGAATTTTCAGTCTGGCCACATTCTGCTTTACATGATTTGAGTCATGTAATGATTGCATAATCTAAAGACTCTATATTTTTGCACCACGAGACACTTTGACGTGTATAATCTATATATTTTGTACAGTTATGCTGCCCATTTTTAAATTTGTAATTCTCCAAAATTGTTATATTTTTTTTTTGGTATACGGTATAAAATTTGTCTATAATGTTTGGTATATGGTATAAAAATGCAGACCCACATGCCAGATACGTATTAGAGTCCCTAAATCATTGCTGCAACAAGTGTTTAGTTTCTGTGTTTTGTGCAACTATGGCACCAAACCATGGTGTTATGTGCAATTTTCTCGTCGGGTCACACGGAGCCGGCTCTGTCGACCCGATTGTGAAACAAGGCCGACCCGTGCGCCCCAATGGCCTCGAAGTTTTGGGCCGGCCCTCCATCCGGCCCAATCCCATCTTGAGCCGTGGCGCGCTCGGAGAAAAGGCGTTTCGGTTTCCTTGCGGCATCCGTTTCGTATTCGCTGGAACAAAAACTCTCACAAAACCCCGCTCCCGCGCTCCCCGTCTCAGAACAGCCCTTTCCTCCCCGCCGCCGCCGCTGCCACAATCCGCCGCCGCGCGCAACGATGCTCGACATAAACTTATTTCGCGTGAAGAAGAAGGGCGGCGACCCCGAGCGCGTCCGCAACTCGCAGCGCAGCCGCTTCCAGTCCGTCGAGCTCGTCGACGAGGTCATCGCCCGCGACAAGGAGTGGTGCGACAGTAAGAACTCCTCTCCCCCCCCCTCAAAACTATCCCGATCCCTCGTCCCTGACTCCCACGATCCGTCATCGCCGCAGGGCTGCGGGAGCTCGAAAAGATCCGGAAGGAGCTCAACAAGACCAGCAAGGAGATCGGCAAGCTCAAGGCCGTACGTTCGCGTTGCTTTGATTTCATTTGATTTATTTCCGTATATATCTTCCGGGGCGCTCTGGATTCGTATGTGACGGTGGGCATGATGTCGCTTTGCAGAAAAATCAGGATGCGACGGAGCTGATACAGAGCACGGAGGAGATTAAGGGCAGGCTGGCCACCAAGGAGACGGAGGTGCAGAAGGCCAAGACCGACCTCGATGCCAAGCTCGGCACCATTGGCAACATCGTGCACGAATCTGTGCCTATCAGCAACGACGAGGTGCGTTCAAAGTGCGAACCTTACATGTCGTGGTTTTAGAGACATAACAAAAGGGATATTGGTTTGTGAAAGATATGAGTACTTGTAGTAATTTTTGGGAATTACTAGCTCCAATTTAACCTAGTTTTTACTCCTGTTTCTGATGCCAGAATTCCTAATGCAGTTTAGGACACTATATTAGTTAAATTGAATTTTTTTGGAGTTAATGGCATCCACGGTCACACAACTCGACGCCAATGTGCACTTAAGTCACACTTCTCCAGAACGTGATTATTTGGTCACACAACTCGACAAGTGCGTGCACGCAGGTCACTGACCCCACTTGTCAGTCCGTTTTGGACGGTAATATTAATTTTACAAAATGGTCCTTCTAATTTTACAAAATGGTCCTCCTAATTTTACAAAATGGTCCTCCAGGGAAAATTTACCGTCCAAAACGGACTGACAAGTGGGGTCAGTGACCTGCGTGCACGCACTTGTCGAGTTGTGTGACCAAATAATCACATTCTGGAGAAGTGTGACTTAAGTGCACATCGACGACGAGTTGTGTGACCGCTGGTGCCATTAACTCAATTTTTTTGTATGCCTATTCTGGATGCCTAACTCCAGTTATAATAAAATGTAAACTTTGCCCGTAAGCTTTGCTTTGCAGAACTAATATAAAGGCATCTAAAGTGATCTAATAGTTGCTTCTCACAGGCAAACAATGTTGTTGTGCGGACATGGGGAGAGAGGAGACAAGAGGGGAACTTGAAGAATCATGTGGATCTGTGCATGATGCTCGACATTGTAGCTTTGGAGAAGGGTACATGCTCAAAAACAATTCTCTGCTGGTTGAATAATGCTTTCTCATATTATGCTTCGAGTACCTTGGTTCAAGTTTGATTAAAGTTCAAATGCATTTTCCTTTACCTGATAATTGCTGTCGTAATAAATTGCTTCTTTTGTTGTGCTGGTTGTCATTCTAGAATGACAGTCTGTAATTTTGTTCTGCCTCCGTGTAACACAACAACCTTTGTTCGCAACTTAGGCAGAATAGCAACTGTCAATAGTTTATATTCAAATAGAGGTTGTCTTTCATGGATTTTGAAATAATCAGCACGGCTCTATAATTTGTACGGGTTTATCTTTTTTTGAAACGGGGCAAAAGCTTTGCCTTTTATATTGATATAGGAGAAGCAAACACAACACGGCCTAGGCTCTATAATTTGTACGGGTTTATCATCTATACGCACAATGCTGGATCATGCTTTGCTTTATAGCTGACACTTGGACTATAAGGAGTAGTATTCGTGTATTTGACTGAATTTTCTGGTTTCAGCTAGCACTGTTGTAGCACCAACTGAAATTTCTGTTTTCAACTAGCGCTGTTGAGTTCGTTGTATTGAGACTTAAGTTTCGATAGGCAGTAGAGCACCTTACTTGGGTGGGATGGTCAGGGCTGGTGATGGGGGGTCTCCATGACATCCACCATCTTGTTTTACGGTTTGCAGAATGTCTCATGATTATTTCTATGGTTTTTTCCTTGCTGTTTAAACTCCAGGCCAGCCTTTTTTTCATAATTTGTACGGAGATTGATGCGCCACAAGATTTAGACCCATAGCAAATAATAGAAAACTCACTTGCAGTTCAATCAACCTGCTTACATTGAAATGAAAATTCTACATGGATAAAACACAAGGTTAAGACCCGGATGAAAGATACACCTGTTTAAAATGTGAATGGTTCATACTCTTGTCGTGTTTGTTTGTTTCTATATATCCTATCGGCTACCCTTTTTCTGCCTATTGTTAATCTACCGTCTTTGCTGCCTCTGTTTTTTCCTTCCTTGATAACTGATAGAGGTGCCCACTCAATGTTCGCAGGTGCCCATGTTGCTGGTGGAAGAGGTTACTTCTTGAAGGGCGATGGTGTCCTCTTGAACCAGGCATTGATACAGTTTGGGCTAGCATTCCTGAGAAAAAAAGGCTTCACACAAATGCAAACCCCTTTTTTCATGAGAAAAGAAATTATGGGAAAATGTGCCCAGTTGGCCCAATTTGATGAGGAGCTCTACAAAGTAAGTCTACAAAGGTGTTCCCCTTCTTGCATATTATGGTCTTATTGAGCAACTCTACTTTCATTTGTTTGTGTATAAAAATTAGGCCATATTTTCCAATGCTTTCTCAGGGTATGGTAGCGTATTCTAATGTTATTAGTTTTCCATTGTGTGTTAGCATCTTTACAGTAAGCATTTCCCAGTTTCATTAGAGTTAGCATTTTGTTAGGCAGACGTGTAATGGTCATCAGATAAGTATCCATCCAATTCCAGTTCTAGCTATCTGACAAGTCTTAACATGTAAAGTTCTGGGAGATGTTTTTGAAGCAACATTGGTTGTTTATATTCTGATTACTGGTAGTACACTGGCTCCTGATGATCATTGTTGATTGAAATACCGATGTTTCAATAGTATTTATGTAATAATATGTCCATGACCATTAGTTGTGTTTGGCAGGTAACAGGTGACGGAGAGGATAAGTATCTCATAGCTACGTCCGAGCAACCGCTATGTGCTTATCATCTAGGCGATCGAATTTATCCAGCTGATTTACCGATTAAGTGAGCAATGCCTAACTTTAGGTAGCTTTGTCTTTTGTCAGTATGCACTAGAATTTTGATAATAATTTTGCCCATCTAGATATGCTGGGTTCTCCACCTGCTTCCGGAAAGAAGCTGGTTCACATGGGAGAGACACAGCCGGCATCTTCAGAGTCCACCAGTTTGAAAAGATCGAACAGTTCTGTGTTACAACTCCGAATGACAATGAATCACGGGAGATGCATGAGGAAATGATTAAAAATTCAGAAGAGTTTTATAAGGAGGTACCTGCCTGAAGCTTTGCAAACATTAACACCATGTTTATATGCTGGGCTATGTGTTCCTGACATGTTTAAACATTTCTATAATGTCCATCTTGCAGATTGGCCTACCGTATCAAGTAATTTCGATTGTCTCTGGTGCTCTTAATGACGCTGCAGCTAAAAAGTATGATTTGGAAGCATGGTTCCCTGCATCAAAAACCTTCAGAGAATTAGTGTCCTGTTCAAATTGTACAGATTTTCAGGCAAGGAGACTTGGAATAGCCTATGGACAGAAAAAGGTAGGATTTTGTTTCAAATGGATACTGGTAGATAACATTAGTCTGCTTTACTTATGCCTTGTTTAGATCAAAGTCTGATCAGTTATCGCCACTTATGTATATACAAATCGCAGGATGATAAGGAATCCAAGAAGTTTGTTCATATGTTGAATTCTACGCTGATTGCAACTGAGAGAACCCTCTGCTGTGTTCAGGAGAATTTACAGAAGGAGAATGGTGTTGAAGTGCCAGAGGCATTGCGTAAATACATGGATGGACTAGATTTCCTTCCTTTCAAGCGGCCTGTTGATAACAAGCAAGCTGCAGACTCCAAACCCAATAAATCTAAACCCAAGGTATGTTTGTCCCCCTGCTTTTCCAGTTTCCCAAGACAACATGTTAATCCACCATCTGAGCGTATTTTGTCCTCTCCTGGCAGGGAAATGCAGCTTGAGCTGTAAGAGGGGTGAACTTAAACTTCTGTTTATTAATTTGTGGGTCGCTGTGTGTAGCATGATCATGATGTTGAAGTTTTGGCACCCCTAGAAAATATTGGAATCCAGGATATTTGCACACAACTTACCACAAAGTATATTATTGTTTTTCATGACTTGTATCCTAGTACTAATTAATGTTTAATAGAGTATTTATTTGTTGTGGCTTGTTATGGTTGGGTATCAGGCTGAAGTGTATAAATCACGCTCTGTACCTGAATAGCATAGCAGTGGTACTGACAGCGGTGAATCAATGCCTGCTGTCCAGTGGCGGCGGTGAGCCAATTTAAGGCGGCGGTGGTGATGAGAATGGCGATGCCACAGCCCACTGTTATCTTGAGTGCTATCTTTGTCTTTTGGGGTGCCTCTTCAGTTGTAAGAGCATCTCTAATAGAGCCCTTAAAAGGCGTGGAACCTTAAAATAACCGCAATAGATAGTTTCGGAACCTTAAAAACGAACATAGCAGTACCCTTAAAAACCGCCGACCCGTAAACAATTTTGAAGGCACCCGTGGAACCATTAACATGACGTTTTCGTGGCCGAACTGAAGGGCCCCTGTATACTCGGAAAGCAGTTGGCGGGAGGGAATGTTCAGGACGCGCCGGTGAACTTCCGCCACGGAACTCGCCGGAATCCGGCGGAGGACCGCCGGAATCAGCGAAACTGGCAAAACGAGCTCGCCTGCCCCAGGGCCTCTACGCCGGCCCGACGGCGGCGGCGTCCACGAGGATGGGCGGCGGCGGCGACGGCCGCCGGCAGCGGCCGGGAGGAGCAGTGGCGGCGGCCGCCGAGGAGGAGCAGCGACGGCCGCGGCCGCGAGGAGCGGCGGAGGCGCCGGCAGGCGGCGCCCGAGAGGACCGCGTCGATCCATCCATGCTGTACTGGTACGAGCTAGCTACTCCCATCAATGGATGGATCGATCGATCCATGTGCCACAAGCACGCACTGGAGGAAGAAGATGGGGAAAAAGTAGAAGAAGAAAAAACAGAGAAATATTCGGGAATATTCTGTTTTAAGGTTTGACTTTATGGTTTCTGCTACGCCTCGTTTTGGCCCAAAAAACGCGACGTTCGTGAACCGTAAACAGGTTTTAAGGTTATGTGGTTTAAGGGCTGTGTTAGAGATGCTCTAACAAGGTCACTATTGATGCTGAACTACTGAGTATTGTCAGGTTACGCTGTTTCTCCATATGCTCCAGGCTTTCACTGCTGGATGTGACTGTAGCCCTTGAATTTATTCCGACCAGCCTGAGACGCACTTTTTTTTTTTTTTTTTTTTTGATAATGCACAAACTTGTATTCATATGCAAAGGATTACAGCATCCAGACAAGCAAGTACACGGAGAATCAGAGAGAACCGAGGGCAGCACACCTCGCAACCACCGTCTTCAACCTCTAGCACGACCAGCAGACGAGCCCCACGACGCCGGAGACGCACTTGGATACCCTTCAAACACCAGGCTGAATAGCAGAGCCTCTGCCACGGTTACATGTTGAATCGAAGCACATGCTGGTGTGTGGTGCCGATCTCACAAACTTTTTTGAACATCCGGTCATCGTAGCTTGGACGTGACTATACAGTGAACCCAAACTGTCCGGCAAAATAACTAACGACCTGCCGACCCTTGCCGTGTATCGGTAGGATTGGTGACGATTCATCAAGGTTTCAACTTTCAAGTGGTTCCTCAGGTGCAGAGGGACCATCACCGGAAATTGATGTATCGCCGATTGGGAGGATAGGACCATCTGACGGCCCAGTATAAATGTTACTGAACAACCTCCTACACTCCATTAGGGTTGTTCAGGTCTGTGTTTTTAACTATCGCGCTGGCTAAAACACCCGACCCACGATTAAGGATAAAAAGTGTAAACTGAATCTGCAAAGGATAAAAAAAAAATGTGATTTTACAATCATGACAACGAACAATGGTCGGTTAGTTGCGCCGATGTCGTCTTCTTTAGGAGCACGCAGAGAAAAGTGGCTGGTTGTCACGCATGCTTATGAAAATAAATGTGGCAATCTTCCAAGAAAAAGCTTCATTTCCGGCAGAGGTTTCGGAATAGACGTGGAGCTGGCCATGTTCGCCAATCCAATAATAACCATTTGTCAACAAGATCGATTTCCGTGAAATAATTTGGTGCCTACGTTTTATAGAGCATGTGCTTCTATGTAATAATTTCGGAACTCCCTTCTCAATAATGGAAAGTTTGAGTACATTGACTACCAACCCTGTTCTAATGATTATGTTCATGTTCCCTAAAGCACCTCGTTTTTAAAAATGGAAATGTATCCAAGATCAATGTGTCAATATCGACTACTCTCCGGCTGCCTAGGCCATAAACACTTGCTCTTAAACGTTGCCACATAGGGTAAAGGCTACATAATTTTATTGGGCACACATGCATTAACAGTTAGAGACAACACTAGAACTCTAGAAGATAATACAATCGTATAACATACTTTTTGTTGTTATCTCTAGATAGCATGGATGATTAAGCGAAAATTGTTCTCTCAAAAACTGCACATGCCCTAATGGTTCAGATACACATGGACTTCTCTAGAGTCCATTCCATTGACTTTATACGCTATTGCATTTAACTAACTCTAAATCTCCCTGAATACGCAAGAAAAAACTCTAAATCTCCCTGTAGAGTCGGCTTAAGAGACTATCCACCGTACGAGTAAGCTTATGTATAAGTAATTTTATCCTTGAATTGAAATTACATAGTTGACTATCTTTGTAAAGTCCATGTACATTTACAAATATGTATACACGTTACCAAAATTTAATTTCACAATCCTTGGACCCACATAGAAGCTTCTCACATATCTGTTTCTTTTCTTTTTTTGCGAATGGACTCCGTGTTTGTTTTTGAATGAACTAACCTACAAATAGTTAGACACATCATTGGTCAAAGTTAAGTCTTAAAAGACACGGCGCCCTTTATTTTGGAATGAAGTGAGGAGTAGCAACACGTTTGACCACTAGTGCTCATTCATCAAGCAGGAAAAATGTATTCATATAATGATTTGTTTTTTGTAACACCGCTACACCATCACAACATAAGGATTAGGGTTCAGGAGATTTTATTTTACTTCATCTCAAGAAGCGGCATCATCCCTGAACTTTGGGAGCTGTCCTGCAATTATTAAGTTCAACATGGCACAAATTAGCCAAAGATTCTAGATGTCTATTTTTCTTTACCTTTTTGAAATGGATTCCAGACGTTTTTTTTTTGCCTCATCTACGTAAGTCCAAATGGCAATGAAACAGTACGCCCTGAACCGGAGGAAAGGAAACCAAACAGTGTCAACTTGACTCATATGAAACCTTCACTTTCTTGAGAGAGATTCTGATTTATTTCTCCTTTCTCTCCTCCTGAAACCCGGCCAGAGCACAGGTCTCCATGTCTGTGAGACCGTGTCTGTCTATCACGCTCCACGGCTCCAGTTATTCAATGTACGAACGAAAAGCAGAGCTTTCGGAAAGAAAGCGAGAGAAAACGGAAAAGAATCGAAACAAGGCGATAAATTACAAAGACGGCCTCACCCCAACGGAAGGGGCCCTGTTCCTCGGTGCCTTTCCCCAGCGAGCCATCACGAACCCAGCCAGCCAGCGCGCTACTCCACCACCACCACCCAACTGCGCCTCCTCCAGGAATCGATCTCCTCGGATACCTTCCCTCCCATCCCCAGCTCCAGCTCCCTGCTCGCCGTGCGCTGTCTCGGCCACCGCCATTGCCCTCCCTCGTCGTAGTCTCCGCCCTCCGGCCGGCACCCGTCCCCGCGGTAAGCTTTCTTGGCCCCTCCAATGCCGCGAGATCTTGGCCTGGATCTGCGCGTCCGTGCCTCCCTTGGGTTTCTTGGGCCCCTAGCCTTCGCATCTTGCGGTTTGCTCGGTTCTTGTTCGGTAGAAACAAGGCGGGAGGGGGTAAATTCTCTTTACGCTGCTCATTTCGTGCCAGCATCCTTCGTCGGTTTCCCCCTCAGTCGGTCGGAGCCAGCAAGTTGAATTCTTTTAGGGTGTCCAGTTCAGTTCGCTAGTCCCAGGCCTTGCTTTAGCGGCATCAGTTCACCTCGTCTACCTGTACCAAAACAGTTGTTGCTGTTTGGGTGATGTGACCGTTCCTGGAAGGAAGCCTGAGTTTCCGCTTCCCAGTTATGGAGAGGAGCGGTACATGAAAGCCGAGTTGGTACCTACCTGGCCGTGCATTGTTGGAAAAGAGTGATCTCCTTTCTTTCCTTCTGCGTGTCGTGCTTGCTCAGGAGTAATTGTTTCAAGTGCAGATTGAAGAACCATGCGGCATTGTCACCAACGTAATGTACAAGACTCAATCTTTCGTACAGGATAGGGTAGGTTGAGTACATTGGATGTGTGTGTCAAAAGCAGATCCGGTCTGTTGGCTCTCCGTTAGTCTTACAACTCCAAACTAGAGCTTCTTAGAAGCATGGGCGCTTTGAATCAATAAATGGGGCTCGGGGTTAGAATGGTTAAGCTTGTGTGGAAGTAGCAGCCTGAGGAAGTTCAAACCTTATGAACTCGTGCAGTTCTCTGAAGTTTGAAGTAAGACTCGATTCAATCGGAATGGCAACTGCATCATTACTGTTCATGTCAGCATTGTTCGTTCTCCTGCAGTTGGAGCGAGTATTGCTGCTAAATTTAGTAGGGGGTTTAGTCGTTCGTTCCCCCTCAGTTGGAGCTAGTATTACTGTAGAATTTAGTAATGGGGTTAGTTCATTCTGGTACAACCAGACGATGCTTGTACCAAGACAGTTGTTCAAGTTTGGGTGATGTACTACAGTACTGTGAATACAAGCCTTAGTTCCTACTTCCCAGTAATGGAGCAGAGCGGTACATAGACCCAAGTTGGTACCGACCTGGTTGGTGCATTCTTGATTTTTTTAGTTGCTGTTGTGTTTTTGCTCAGAAGTAATTGTTGCAAGTGTAGCTTGAAGAATCATGTGGCATTGTCACCAACAAAGTGCAGACGACTCAATCTTTAAAAGAGGGTACACATTGTCACCAACAAAATCTTGAAACATCAATCTTTAATAGAGGGTAGAGCTAAGTTGAGTACATTGGTGGGATTGCAAGAAACAGTTCCCATAGTTGGCTTGCCATATAGTCTTACATCTTTAAATTGGAGCTTCTTAAATGCATGGGTGTTTGCAATCTTGCTGAGACTGTTCCTTCTGACTGAGCCTTAAAATATCGAAATTGTACATGACCAACGGCTCAGGAGTGAGCTACTCACTCTGTTCTGTGGGAATATACTTAGAACTCTTAGGCCTTAGCATTTTCAAGTAGTTCAGAGATCTTACATTTCATATCTTGCGGCTAAATGTAATGCTCACGTGGTGGTTACATAGCCAGCTTAGACTTATTGGGTGCAAGGTGAGCTAATTGCTTTCGTATTTCAGAGAGTTGGGTGCTTTAAATATGTGTAGGATATTATCAAATTTTCAGTTTCCTGCATTTGTTTTATAAGTCCTTGAGGTTAGATTTAGCCTCTTCAAAATGAACCCATTTGTTATTTAATACTTCTTAAGTTTTGATTGTCCCTTACAATATTGGTGTATAGAGAAAAATTGTTAAACTACTCGAGGAAAAATATTTTCAAAAAAAGTTGACGCTCTTAGTCGTTGTCATTTTTAATTTTTGAACTTGATCCTTCATAGATTGATTATCTGACTTGTTTATGTGAAGGAATATGAAACTAAGGACAAAACGTCCTGGATGGAAGTCCCTCGTGCCTCTGCAGTTGAGCAGGAAATCTGCCTTGCGGTTCTTTTTGTTTCCCAAGGTTCAGGCATCCGGTCAATCGCCAACTGATACTCCGGTTTATCTTAATGTGTATGATTTGACACCCATGAATGGCTATATATATTGGGCAGGCCTTGGTATATTTCACTCCGGAATTGAAGGTTCTTCTCTCTGTCCTACCCAAATAGTTAATGTACAATTTGCGTGCTGGTTTATTTATGCGTTTTTTTCTTCCATTTCTGTTCATTTGCATCTGCTTATGGAAAGGTAGAACAAAAAGAATTAATACGTCTATTTAACTCTCTGCTTTGCTATCTTCATGAAAATCAAATCAAGCAATAATTTTCTGGAGCGAGTTTTCAGAAGTGATCTGGATAACAATGTATTCTTATTGCCTTTCTTTCTCATTTGCAGTTCATGGGGTTGAATATGCATTTGGAGCACATGATTATCCCACAAGTGGGGTATTTGAGGTAGAACCTCGTCAATGCCCTGGTTTCAGATTCAGGAGATCGATATTTCTTGGTACGACGTGCTTAGATCCCATCCAAGTTAGACAGTTCATGGAGCTGCAGTCAGTAAATACAATGGAGATACTTACCATCTTATCATGAAGAACTGCAACCACTTTTGCAAAGATATGTGTTACAAATTGACTGGCAGCAAAATTCCCAAATGGGTTAATCGGCTCGCCCGAATAGGTACCGTACCTTTATGCAAGTACTGGCGTACTGCTGCTTATTATTAGTTGTTTAATGGTTCCATAAAGCAAAGGCTGTTGCGGTAGTGGTGAGTGCACCTTAATGTGCGTAGTCAGAATACATTGAGCACTTTGATAGTTACTGCCACCATTCTTACTCACTAAAGTCCCTTTCCCCTTTAGTTTCTAGAAATGTAGTTACTGAATAAAGCTCTACTTCACCTTCTAGTGCAATTTATTAATCTTCACAGCGACGGGACTTGACTCTTGAGACCTTGACAGATTAGGAAGAAAGAAGTTTTTTAGCATCTGAGCCAACTGCCAAAGAGTGCTGTCAAGTTTTGATAAACATGCATTACATTCAGCACAGGCTAACTTTGGCACAGTATGAAAACTCTGACTTTGTTGTCCGAGACAGTCCATTCATGGTATTTCTGGTCCATTTAGAGTCCTAAAAGAGACACTAAGATTCTTGTATATGTACGCTGAAGTTTTCAATTCTTACAGCATTTTGGTGTTGTTGTGATGTTTCTTGTTATAATCTGGGAGTTAAGTTTTGTCTTTTTTTGTATAGGTGCCATTTGCAATTGTCTGCTCCCAGAATCACTCAAGATCTCTCCAGTTGGCCACGATCCTAATAGCCAACCCGAGGATTCCGAGAAAAGGCGGCTGCGGAACCCGTTGAGCTGTTTCTCCTCCATCTCTAGCCAGAGACAGCTTCCCCCGTCATCCTCTTTCCCTCCGTCGCCTGTGAAAGAGCGCCTTCCGAGCTGTTCATCGAAAAAGGCCAGCAGCACCGCGTCGCTGAGGAATAGGTAGCCAGTGTCTGTAACTTTTGATACCAAGTTGGCTAATTCGGGCAGCGGCTCATCTGGACGGCGCACTACCGTGTGTGCCATGGCAGCCGCCAGTTAATTTTTTCCCCTCGGTATCAGCCTAATGCTTCTTGATGTTGTTGTATCATGTAATCTGTTGGAAAAACTTGCGGCTACGGATCTCATTTGGGTGTGTGGATTCACCTCGATTCGGCGCACCCGTTGTACTCGTGATGAACTCTGGACAGAACAGAATGGATCTGTATATTAATCCTCTATTCTTTCAGCTGTGGAAGCACCCCTTGTGTCTCTGTGATCATGCCTGATATCTTCCTTGTGTCCCGTCATATCTATGCTTTTATCACGTGATTTATTTATGCAGCGTACTGTAAAGCACACAGCTCAGTGTCCAGTTCAGTCCAGTTTGGGCAGTAAACCGAGTAGCTGCACCTGATCCGCTGCTGATTACAAGTGATTTCTGCAGGTCGAGCAGTAAGGTCTAAAAGCACGTGCAAATTCTCAGGTCGGCAGTAAAGGTAGGTAGCTACTACACTGGGTCAGGGTGGATGTGCATCTGAACCAACCATCCATAGGAGTAACATACTATGCGGCATAATTCTGTCGTTCGTACAGCTGATCGTGACACTTTGCGGCGTTGAAAGTTCTCTGATGCCTCTGCTCCAATCCCATGGATCGATCGTACAGCTCCAGGGGGGCGGCATCTCATCTCATCATCCTGGATAGGATAAGAATGCTCCTCCTATGCCTCCAAGACTAAGCAAAGCAAAGCAAAGCATAGCAGCAAAGGCCTCTCTTTGGCCGGCGTCCTCCGTCGTAACCTTGCGTCCCCCACACCGGTGATGATTAAGCCACGGCAGCAGGAGCCAGAAGGCCAGCGATGGCGACGGGCTCCAGGAGAACGACGATTGCTACGGACTCTGTGCGTCCGCGTTTTGGTTTTCCTCGTCCGTTCGTGCTCGTGCGACGACGGTCCCTGTCGAGCGCCGTGGATGACGAGAGATTGAACTGACCGTAGCCGGGGAAGAGTTAAAACGCTGCACTCACATTAGTGCTTTTGATCGACCAGGTCATCTTTGCATCTTTGCAGCGGGAGAAAGGCTTTTAACCACAGGCCGGGTTCATTCAGGCTGCAATCATTAGCTGTGGATAATGGCCGCGGTTTTCTCCGGTCGACACGTCCAACGTCTAGTCGTAGGGTGCTATTATGCCGCCACTTAGGGGAGCTGCACACTTGTACGAACCAATAACTCCTGCTGTGTTGCTGATGCTCAACGTCAGTGCTTATTTTGTCAGGAGATAAAAAGCAGCAACTGATGTTGAACGATAATGGAACATTAGGTGGTATCTTCTCTTCAAGTACGACAAGTATGATGCCATGAGGCCCAGTCAGTTAATTGGGCCAAGGCCAGCCCCAGACAAATTTCATATGGAAGTATTTTCGCAAAAGAAAGTATTCAAATGTAAGTAAGTGAGACAAACGGCACCAGCATCGCAATTGGTTCAGTCCATCACAATCGATTGCATGATAATCCAGACATGATACTTACAAACATTACCAATTCATATAATGTACATAGCTTACAACATAGTGTCATAGTAGATCCTCTGATACTACCACCAATAGTACTACTAAGTTCTGACTTGATACTACTGCTACTTGGAGACGTGCCCTGCAATTTAACGTTGATTAATCCATTAATTAGTTAACACCGATGATAGTAGTGAAACTACAACTGCTGTGCTATCCCATCGATCCAAATCAGCTGAATTGATCGTAGACTCCTCCGACGAAGTAGCAGCCGGCCGCCAAGTCCATCATGTAGTTGTTGTAAGTGTAATCGCTCATGTAGGTGAGGTCGGCCTCCGCTGCATCCTCTATCCCGAACTGCCCCACCATGGCCGCCGGCGTGTGCGTCACCGTCGAGAACGACGACGAGCTCGGGCTGCTGCCCCGCCGCCGGTTGTGGCAGCCGCTGTCATGACCTTGCTCCTCTCCTCCTCTGCCTCCGCCAGCCTCTCCTTGAGCCTCAACAGCTGCACCATGCATACATGCACACATGTTAGTACAGCAACTAGTTAGCAGCCAAGAGTTCTTCTGACATGTATGTACTGCATCTGCATGGTGCGAGCACGAAGTATACAGAATACACACAGAATCTAGGCAGTTGCAGGAGGGTCTGTACCTCGGTTTCGAGGTGGCAGTTGTGGACGACGACGGCGTCGTGGGCGGCGCGGAGCTTGGAGAACTCCTCCTCGATGAGCTTGCTCTTGTAGCGGGCGCGGCGGTTCTGGAACCACACGGCCACCTGCTTGGTGTCCAGGCCCAGCTCCGCGGCCAGCTTCACCTTGCGCGGCGTCTCCAGCTTGCGATCCTTCCTGAAGCTCATCTCCAGGAACTGCGCCTGCTCGTCGCTCAGACGCCGCTTCTTGGCCGCGGCGTCGTCGCCATCGCCAGCTGCCGACGCCGACTGCCTCGCCTTCCGCCTACGCCGCTGCCGGCCGCCTTTTTCTGCTCGCCGCCTACATCGATCCACGCAACAATTAACAACAACACATTGCCGTTTTTTAGATAGCCATTCGATCTCTAGCTAGCTTGCACCTTGAACAACACATAAGGGAGATGATGGTTAAACTTACCGGGGCTTGGCGTGGCGGCATCCACGGGGAAGCTATCCGGGAAGACGAACGAATGGAACATCAGCATCTCCTCCTGCTCGGGCTCATCTTCAAGTAAAGCTAAGAGCGACACGAGGACACTAGCTTAAATATTTGATCGGCTCTGATGGATGCTTTGGGCTTTGGAGCTTGGATATTTTGAGAGGGGCGCGGAGCTAGGTAGCAAGCTGGTGTGCTGACCGGTGTCCGAGTCTGTGAGCTCGGAGCTTGGGCGGGGGAATTTATAGAGGGTGAGGTACTAGCAGCAGTCTGGCAACAAGGTTATCAGGTACGAGTACTACTGGTAGTAGATAGGAGTTGAGGCTTAATAATAATTCTTCGTGGTGTGGAGCCGCGAGAAAGCGATGCGTGTGTGTCGTGCTGTTAATTGTCATCTGCTGATGATGATCACTGTGTGCTAGCTTTCCTGGCTAGTTTTAGATAATGGAAAATGAAACGGGAGGCTGGCCGAGTATCTGCAACAAGGAGAGCGATCGAGAGGGAGCTTAACTGACATACTGCTTAATTACGTTACGTACTCTCCCCGGATTAACCGTCTTTTGGCGAAAAGGACGCACGCGCGTGCGACGGGTGAGTGGAGATCATTTTTTCATGGCGAAAACTGTGAAATTCCAGTGCATTTCTCGCTTTCCGCCGATGCATAATAACCCTGAACTTTGACAAGTATGCACGCAGAGAGGCCGGATTGAAAGTTCCAAGCCGCTGATGACTGCAACTGAGCGTTGTAACTTCAGGTTGAAAGTGGGAACGTGATGATCAAGGGAAATCAGTCTTGGGTCATAGCTGTATATGCACCCACTGCACAAAGATCATATTTTAAAAGGCAAAAAAAATCAGACAAAAAAATCAGATATACATCCGAATATTCTATATTCGCACATAAAGTTTCACGATTTTTTTATGTCATGTGTAAAAATACAAATTTCAGTGCTCCAAAATGACTTTTCACGAGATATTTTTTTTGTCTATTTTACGCATACCACAAAAAAATTCGTAAAGCTTTGTGTGCGAACATAGAATATCCGAATGTACATTCCATATTGTTGTTCGGAATATTTTGATATTTCGAAATGAATTTAAAATGCATTTTTCACAACGGGTATTTAGACGGACATGGCTACTTTACGAACGCCCGAGCGCTCGTGCGGTTTCAAGACACTAGAGGACAAGGGCGTCGGAAGGAAGAGAATGAACGCACCCCAGCTGCCCCATCCTTTTCAAATCACCTACTTAACAGGTTCGCCGTTGCTCCAACCATCCCTCTGAATTCCCCTCCCCTCCCACACACACGCTAGATCTTGTCGCCGACCGTACACCCACCAATAAGTCCATCCTTGACGGCATCATCTCCGCGGTGGAATCGCCGGCGCCGCCTCGGAAAAGGGTGAGGGCTCCTTTGATTCATAGGATTGGCAAACGATTTGTGTAGGATTGGAATCCTATTGGATTTTTTTTATTTGAAACCGTTTGATTCATAGGATCATTTTCCATAGGAAAAATTTCTATAAAAATCTTGTAGTACAAACTTTATAGAAAAATAACATGAGGTCTAACCTCATGGAAAAATTCCTTGGGCACAATCAAACAAACTTACTATTTTCATAGGATTCTATTAGACATGTCATTGCAAAGGTTAAATAACAATTTCGCATTTAGACCTTGGGGTGTGCACGATCAAGCTAGTAACTAGGCTTGATCTACCAGTTAATTTGAGTAGAGAGTTTGGGACGCACAAGCTACGTCACGAGCAACGCCTAACAAGCCAAGCGGCCCTGACGTCAAGTGCTTGCACGCACGCACGCACGCTTGAGTTGAGCTGTGCCTTTCTTCAAAAAATGTTTGGCACACCTGCCAGATATCCATTTCCAAGTGTACCGGCTACCACACGCCTTCATATCTCGTGTCGCATAATAAAGTATCCATCGATCTGTGGATAGGGCTACTACCAACGCTCGATCGATCGATCGAGCCAGGATGCATGTGAAACATGGACGCTTAATCATTTGATTGACCAGCTGCAGGGGGCGTACGTGTTGGCGTGGGAATGGATCATCTTCCCAACCGTCGATCGAGGAGGTTCCTTCCGGCCTCTTCCTTCTTCTCTACAGTAAGCTTACTTCTTGCGGCTGATCTGTCCATCCATCCATCCCTCCCTCCCGTAGCGTAGGACGACCCGTAAAGTTAGGGTGTGTTCGGTTCCAAGATATGGTGGAATGGGATGTAACGGTTCCACACCCGAGAGACATTCTAGTGTTCGGTTATAGGATAGAATGGAATGTAGTCGTTCCTCAAAAGCGAATATTCGTTGAATGTGCGGAACGCACCCGTCCGGCCAAATCGGTCGGACGAGGTGGAACGGAGGTAATTAGCGCAGCCTCTCCTTCGTCTCCTCCCTCGTCTCTGTCTAATCTCTCACGCTCGTCTCTCTCCCTCGACCTCTCTCTCTCCCGTGATCCCGTGACCAGCCAGAGTCGTGGCGGCAGCCCGAGGCCCGGCGGCGGCCAGCCAGCCCGAGGCCCGGCGGCGGCCAGCCAGCCCGAGGCGCGCGGCGGCTAGGCAGCCCGAGGCCCGGCGGCGGCCGGCGGCGGCCAGCTCGAGGCGCGGGGCGGCCAGCCAGCCCGAGGCTCGGCGGCGTCTAGCCAGCCCGAGGCGCGCGGCGGCTAGGCAGCCCGAGGCTCGGCGGCGGCCGGCGGCGGCCAGCTCGAGGCGCGGGGCGGCCAGCCAGCCCGCTAGCACCAGGGAGGGAGGCGCACGGCGGCCAGCACCAGGGCCAGCCCGAGGCACACGGCGGCCAGCACCAGGGACGTGGCGGCAGGGAATCAGCATCTCTGATTTTTCCTCTCTGATTTTGCTCTCTAATTTGGCCGATTTCCTCTTTGATTTGTTTGATTTGGCCAATTTCTCCTCTGATTTTCCTCTTTGACTTTGCTAATGGAATTGCTACTCCCAAATTAGTGCTAATTGAATTGCTAATCCTAAATTAGGCGTACTTGAATTGCAAATCCTAAATTAGACCAACCATTCCATTCCATTCCATCTCATTTTGTCTAAACCGAACACCGGAATGGCATGGAACCGTGACATTCCATCCCACGTGGAATGTCACGGTTCTATTCCATTCCACTTGGTCCAAAAAACGGACACACCCTTAGTGTGTACTGTGAACAGTGTACTATACCTTTACGGGTCGATTTTTAGGGCGTGCGTCCTACCGTCGTACTGAATGGCGGCTACCTACAATTTTAGGCAACTTTGCGTGTACCTGCCCTAAGCTAGAACAGTGGCGTGCCGATTCATGGCTCGCCACGCAGGTATCCTACTGCTCCAAGGAAACGCAAAGTCAAGTCCTCCTCGTGCCGATCGATTCATAGGCCAAGTAATGAATGCAGACGTACGGTACTACTGTTTCTTATCCATGCATGCATGAATGGTCAAACTTCACCGCTACTAACTTTGCATGAGCACGGACCACAGCCGACGTCGATCCGGGCGTAGTTTTAAAAGTTTAACAATTTACAAATCACTGATCACTCAACGTAAATACAAAGATCAACCACTCAAAAAGAGGTACACTAAACATCTAGTCTTATAGGGTGTAGGCACCCACCCTGACAGAAGATAGCCCGTATACGACCGTCATCATGCGAGTATATCCGGTATTCATGAGACCACGCTGATCCGCAGGAAGAAGAAATAACCACAAGTGGATCCAATAAAACGTCTTGTTGATAACCTGCACATAATGAGCAGATGTTGTCTTGTTAAAGATAATATCATTGCGGCAGTTCCATATTGCTCAAAGAATGGTCGACACACCAATTCTAGTACGAGTTTTGGTAGACTTGTCTATCCCATTTAACCAGCAACCAAACATATTCGATATACTAGTTGATGCGTGTATATATATATATAAAGTAAAGTGTACAAGCCTCCATATATCACGAGCAAAAGTGCAAGAAATGAACAGGTGCTCAGTAGACTCGTCTACATCACAGAAAACACATTTCTTGCATCATGTCCATCTCCGTTTAACCAAGTTATCGATCGTCAATAGTTCCTTTCTATGTAAAAACCAAAGAAATATTTTTATCTTTAAAGGGATCTTCAGTTTCCACAAGTATTTTCGCAAGTATCTCTTATGTCCATTGAGTAAATCCGCATAGAAAGATTTTACCAAAAAGATACCCGTTGTCGTCAAAAGACATTTAACCTGTCAAATTGACTCGCATTATCTTTCAACTAGATGTAACCAAACTGTTCTACAATTGCTCACTACATTCCTTCTAATTAAAAGGAAGATTAATGGGTACCGAATTACAAACAGCAGCCACCGTTGCGTTTTTATTTGAGTCATTTGCTAATGACATATGGCCTAGCTATGTATCCCCCAAAAACGAACCTGCTCGCCATTAGCAATCACAAAAGATCCACGAGCAAAAAATTCGTCCTTCACCTTCATTAGACTTTTCTAAAAAATGAATCTAACAGTTTACTTTGTACTTGTGACAATTTTTTATCACCTGAGTATTTATTAGTTAACAGTTCTTGCCACACCCATCTTCATTTAATAGCTTATGAAGCCATTTACTCAATAGACATTTATTCTTTATTTCTAAAACCTCAACACCTAGTCCTCCTTGGTCTTTAAGTCTACAGACTATATTCCATCTTGTGAGTCTATACTTGTTCTTGTGCTGATCACTTTGCCAGAAAAACCATGAACGACCAATCTTTTACGCACTCCCTTGGTGTTTCAAAGAAAGACAAAAGAAACATCGGCAAGCTCGTTAAAACTGAGTTTATTAGCACAAGACGATCTCCGTATGACAAAGTCTTGACTACCTAGGATGCCAATTTTCCTCAAAACGGTCCTCCACTGGTTTGTATTCTTTGTTCAGCATATTAGTTCCTTACTTCCAAGTTACTGCTGCATCCACACTCCACACAAATGCTTTTATGTGCTTTATTGACGTGTTGACTCTGAAGCGGTGTGCCATCCACCGGACAAAGCAACTCTCGTACAAAGTCGCAGCATGATCTTGCAACCTCGATGTATGCCATCAGCATGTAGTACTTGCTGAACAGAAACACATGGATAGAGCTGCTTGTCATGGATCTATTTTCCTAGCAAGGGTGGCGACCTACTCTCGGTATTTCGACGTCTCAAGCTTTGTAGTGACAATAGGAGTGGACGCGTACTTTTGGCACATGGAGACTACGACTGCTGGTAGCTTTGCGATTAGAAAACAAAGTAGTGGTTATTAGTTTTAAATGCAGCTGAATTTAAGAATAAATATCTATACATAAACAAATAGGAGACAAGTTGGCTGGCCGAGCATCACTGAAAAAATATGGAATAATACGAATAATATGTCAGAAATTCACTTTGGCTCTCGAGCTCACATGCTCTTGCCTGATTATTATTTTTGAAAAAAATAGTAAAACATTTTGAAGAATTCAGATTTTTTGGTGATGAACATGTACAAGTTTTCGACAAATATGCTAAATTTCGTGGTGAAATGACACTTGTGGTGCTCGGTGCAAAAAAACAAATCAATGACAAAACTGAGACTTACAAATAAAGTTTTTCAGAGCACTAAATAGTTGGCGATTGAGCAGTGGGGTTTGCAACTATTTATAAGTTTATCTTGTTTTAGGAAAACAACTATTTATAAGTTGACATAGCTATGGGTAGTCCAGTTATTCATTTCTAACGGCTCACAAGGTGGAACTTTTTTCTTTTCTTAATACGATGATACATAACTTATTTTTCTGGTGACCAGTTAAAAAAACCAAACAAACCGTAGTATTTAGGCAATAGTTTGCTGGTCTTTTCTTACTAATTAAGTTTGTGCACTAATCCGCAACAAACTTGTACCTTTGATGTAATCATATAAAGCTAATTGTTGTATTGATGATTCGACGTCGTCCCTATAAATTGTTAGTGCGCATGGATCAATTTAGTCAACTACGTAGTTACTTTCAAAGTAACTAGTATTAATTCTCTTTGGTTGAGTGACGGATTTGGACGTCGCCGAGACGACACAGGAGGGATGGCGACGAAGGGTGGTCAGTGGTGTGTGTGTGCGGCGTGTGGTAGCGTGCATGACAACGACGATGGGATGGCGATTGTACCTCATCCATCGGAGGATTGTTTTTCTCCCTGAAAGATGCATGCAAGTTGGGTTTGATCTTTGATGAAAATGAAAAAGCAAAACACGAGTGAGCGAGCGACGCACCGCATAAAATTGGCCTTCGTGGGGGCTCTGTGTATGTCCTTATCTATACACTAAAAGTTAAGGAATTACTGTATTGACTCTCAACCAATTTTACATAGATGCATATATTTCTCTGGCCACCGAGAATTAGTTGATTTTATAAATTTATTTAAAGAGACCTAAAAGTATTCAATCGACGGAAATTCAACTCAGATCTCGAGCTCATATGCTTTTGGCTGACTAGGATTTTCTTACTAAAACAATTCAGAAAAATTCTACTTTTTAAACATATCTAAGTGCTCCACGTACGGAGTTTCATAATGAAATGACATTTGTGATACTCTATGTGAACAAAAATCAGTGGCCAACATATAATTTAATAATAGTTTTTTTAGAACATTGGTTTTGTTTTTCGCAGATAGCAGCACAATAGAATTTTCTAACACAACTTTGCACGTATGGAGACCACTTGGATGTTTTTGTTGCCTTTTTTATAGAATTGATATAATTATTTTACTATTTATTTCAAATTTCATACTCAGCCAGAGCATTTGACCCTAGGAGCCAAAGCTGCATTCTCCTATGACCGATAATTAGCTATTCGTCATTGGACTTTACAAATTATTCACACGTACGTGTCTAAAATGTTCACAGTGTTGTACTTTTTTGTTCATCTGATAAATAATAGTAATAATTTATTTTACTCTCCGAGTTTGAAATTAACTGGAATCTTGCTCCAATCTCAATATTGGGTTTACCGCTCCGCCGTCAAGTGAGTGCTAATTTTTTTTGGACGATTGAGAATTAGCCAAACGACTTAAACTATTATAGTGGTTTGGCTAATGATAAATCGACTAAGACTTCCTTATTTTCGAGTCAACTCCAAGAATGGTCGTTGTTTCGAGATTGAGAACCGCGCAAGATTTGATAATTTATAAAGTTGGATTAAATACTTTAGCCTGAGTATTACAATATGGCGAACTTGTGCAATTTTATAAAGTTTTGTCTCATTTTCAAGATTTGACATTTATAGCACTTTTTGGACAAAACTCATTGTTGGAGTACTATATTTTTCTAGATTAGACAACTAAATCAGTACGACACATTTAATTTTGAGATCTTTGCTAACAATTCAGTAAAGCCGATTTAGAAATAAGATATTGTACTTTTTTGGGGAATCATGTGGACACACTACTTAAAACAGAATCCGTGCGCTCAAAAGTGCAACTACAGTCGAGGAGAGTGTGATATGACTAAATATTTTACAAGTACATCTGCTGCCTTATAAATTTATTGAAGATCTCTTGAGGTGCAGCCCCAGTTCCCCGGCAGCATTTGAGCAACAGCAAGATTCAACGTGCTGGAATTGGCCCAATCTGGAACGAATGAACATTGGAACGAACAAATTTATTGAAGACCTCTTGCAAGGAACTGGCTTATGGGATGTGGTAAAGATACAAACAAATTTTATAACACCTGATGCTGCTGCAAATGAGGATCCCAGTCAAGTCGACAATGGACGATTTCTGGGCTTGGCAACCAGAGGTACGATCTGCATACAGACTACTTGTGCAGCAGAGGCGATATTGCTGAAGGATCTAATGGCAGTGAGAGACCATGGTGGAAGAAAAGCTACCCGTTCTACCCCAAGTTCGCAACTTCTAGTGGGGGATCAACAAATTTGTGCGTCAAAAGGAGTTCTTCGGGCCAGACACATCGAGAGAACTGGATTCTGTGAATCATGTGGCGAAGAGGAAACTATATATCATGCACTCTTCAACTGTACTTGGGCTAAGCTATTCTGGCAGGAAATTAAGCAGTCCACTTGGACTAAAATACCAGTGCTCCATCCTGATTCATGGGCAGCTGATATTTTGCATATGAATACCATATATATATATATATATATATATATATATATATATATATATATATATATATATCTCGAAGATATGTGTGTTATTCTTTGCGGCGCTTGGGAAACGCCAGGAAGCATGGAGAGTCGGGTCGAGACATCTTGCAATCAGTTAAGTGGACAAGGGATGTCTAATTCTGGGAAAGAGAAACAAAGAAGAAACAAGCAAAGGAGGTGCGGTGGAATAGACCAGGGCTCGTACAAACTCAACGTAGATGTCAGTTTTGATGTTGATCATGGTGTAGGAAGTACTGGGCTTGGTCTTGGTGATCACGAGGGTAAACTATTGAGAGCGCAAGCTCCGTGGTACAAAGATGCGGCGAATGCCCTGGTCATGGAAGCCTTCGCTATCCGATCGAGATGGCACTCGACTTGCTGGCGACATTGGAATTTCTGATATTATTATCGAATCAGATGCGCAACAACTAGTCAAGGTTTCGGACTCAGTGGTCTTTGAACGTTCTGAACTGGCTCCAATCCCGAACGAAGTGAAGATGTTGGTAGAAATATTTAATTCGTTCAAACTAGTATTTGCGCCTAGAGAGGCAAATGAACTTGCACATCGGTGCGCGAAACAGGCTAGCCCGTCGAGAAGAAGATGTATTTGGATTAATTATGTGCCTCCCTTCCTTGTATCAGGAGGGATTGTTACTCTGGTTAAGTTTTAATGAAAGTGTGAGTCCTCAAAAAAAAAAAATCCAAAGGTTGAACTACCCCTTGCGAGCGCGCCTGCATTTCGGTGGTACGGACCACAAGACCAAGATCCATATATGCACTGCACGGCAGCAAGTGAACAGGACTGGGGAGGGTGACGAGTGACGACAGCCTCACCCAAGAGTCGACACAAGGACGGGCGGTAGCCGCCGGTAGGGCCAGGAATTCTACGACCAAAGATATCATCGGGAGTAGATAAGAGAAAGGCAGTGTGCCCAGGCCGCCCAAAGTGGTCATGGAGACAACCTCGCCGTGGTCACATGGGACGCGGCCCCGCCGTCGCCCGGGGCCGTGCGCCCGGGAGCTCGCCCTGCCGCCACGCGTCGCGCGGCGCAGCCTCGCACCAGGGCCTCCTCCCTCGAAATCTCCTGTTCGCGCTCCGCCAGAGGCGAGACAAAAGCAGCGAGGGACCAGCTCAGGCTCAGCGCTATCCAACCTTTCGAGGGAAAGCGACTCATGCGCACGGATCTCATCTCATCTCCTATGTGGGTGGTATGGTATGGCAGTGCCACCCAAGTTCATCGATCGGCACTGGCGCACAAGACATGCTGCCTCCGGCCCCAGGCTACCCGCCGATGGAGCTTTCCGACTGCGTCACTGGTCCCGTGCCGTGACGACGTGCATTGCATCTGGCCGAGCAACCTGGCCGCATCGATCGCACAAGGCCCGCCGGGCTGATTGGATAAGTGGCCGTAGTGCACCAAACGCTCGAAGTAGCTCGCATGGCTGCCTAGACTTACTGGGGGTCCGGCCGGAAACCAGTTGCGCCGCGCCGCGCCGTGCTGTTTGCTGTTGAAACCTTTCTCTCTCGCATCATCATCGACTCTGTAGCCTCATCCGATTGATGGATGGATGTCCGGCCACGGGCGATTGGACAGGCAGGCTATGCCTAGCCATAGCTCGGCAAGCCTCGCACACTGCACTGCACACACGATCGAACGAACGAATGAATCGGTCCCATTATTGGCCTTGCCGTAGTGGCTTGGTCTTTCTATTCCCGGAAAGAACAGGAGCGATCGAGCAGAGGTGCGTGCGTAGGCGGATAGACCTAGCTGCCATGGCGGCCTGCTGCTGTACGTCCATATGATCAGGCGCAGCTAGCTAGAGATATTATTCAAGCCAGCGCGTGGCGTCCATCGGATCGTTCAAGGGAGGTCAAACACTACCTAGCTACGCGCGCGCGCTGGTTAAGCTAGCCGCATTGCACTGACTAGTCGACTCACTAATTAAGCACGTGCTTGGTACTTTAGTGCTTGTGATGGAGAGCATCGATCCGAATTCCTCCTTGTTCTTGTCCTAGCTAGCTCGTTGGAGGGACACGTCACACAGACGTAACGTAGGTACTCTTTGAGCACCATACAGTTATCATCAGTTACGTATGCATGCATGCGACTAGCTTGGAACGCAGTGGACGGAAGGAGTCGTCAAAAGATGTACTCCCTCCGTTCAAATTAATTGATTTGGTTTTGTTAAATATAGATGTATCTATACTTGTATGGTGTCTAGATTAACCAAATATGTGTCAACTAAATCCTAACGGAGGGAGTACATGCATGCAAATACGAACTTGCTTTGTGGAATAAGAAATTCACATTGGCTCCCCACCCACATGTTCCTGTTATGTTAAACGAATTATAAAAATAGTAAACACGTGAAAATTTCTGGAAAAAAAATGGATACAGACATATACATAGGTTCAACACACGTGAAAAGTTTCGGAATGAAAGGACATGTTTTGTGATATGTGCGAAAAAAACAAAATCAGTATTTTCAAAAATGTATTTTTAGATCTCATTTTGGCCACTGATTTTGTTCTTTTTGCATACAACACAAAGAATGTCATTTCATTCCGAAAATTTGCACGTGTGTTAAAAACTTGTATATGTTTGTCTCTAATGTTTTTCACATTTTTGTAGATGTTTCAATATTTTTATAATTTCGTTTAAAATAACGGTAGCATGTGAGCTCGTGAGTCAAAACACCTCTCTCTTGTGGAATAGAAATTCTTGGGAGCTTCACATATCCGGCCCCTCAAAGAGAAATTCTTGGGAGCTCCGAGCGTGTGAAATGGCGTTGTCGCTGGGTAAAAAACTAAGCCGAAGAAGGTGGTGCTGGACACGGATAGTTTATCCATGGTGTCGAACCTATTGAAGGAGGAGAAGGATAAATCTATGCATGACCAAAGGTTGGAGCAATTAAAGCTTTTCTTCGTGATCTAGATGACTACATGGGCAAGCGGACTGCCAATGGCGTTGCTCATATTTTAGCTAAGGAAGGATGCGGCTTGGGTTTAAATAAAGTATGATTTCTCATGTACCTGAGTGTATTGAGAATTCGCTGAACAATGATCGAGCTGGTGATTAATAAAATACGGAAGTAATTCCATATTAAGAAGATAATTTAGATGTGGAAGGCGCGCACACATGCATGCATGTGCTGCGCCGGCCTTGTGTAACCTCAATCAAATACTACTACCTCTGTTCCACAATGTAAGCCTTTTAGCAAGCTAGTTTACCTAGCTAGAAAGACTTATATTGTGGAACGGAGGAGGTATATGCAATATATAAATAAATAAAACTTATGCCGTTTGGCTGAACTTTCAACCTGTTGAGTTGTCGTAAGAAGTAGTATATGTACCAATGAATGATTAGTGTTTTTAATCCATGTCAAATTCAAAGTTGCTATGAATAAAAAAAAACGGTCGCCGCCATTTTATCCTTACCAATGCAAATACCCATGTAATTGGTATATATAAAGAAAAATGGAGCATCAGAAGCCCAGAATAATCTTAGAGGGAACTGAGAATCGCCGGCCGTATATATTCTCTCTTTCTAGTCCGATTGGACGATCGACACACAGAGAGGAGAGATCGATGCCCCAAACCTACACCACCCTTTACGTTCACAATAAGATGAAAACGTAACTAACCAATCAGAGCATGGCATGCACATGTCTACGATGTGGCAATCAACTCTGATGACAGAACACAGAAAACAAATTTACCATCATATCATGTGCTACTACGAGATAGCGTTGGTCTTTGGACCTATCTGGCCAGCGCGCGCCGGCCTAACCTGACTAAGCTAGGTTCGGTATGGTATGTCTAGTCGGCGTTTCACGGGCTGACAACCCCTATGGTTACCAACCTTACTCGACATCATCCCTAAAAAAAACCTTACTCGACATCAACCACCAGCCAATGCTCTGGAGATCAGATAAGGATCATCGATCACCCTGTCGATCACATTGTTTAGCTTTTGCTTAGGATACGGGTAAGTTGCATGGTCACTTCCTCTGAACAGCCATATACGTGTCTTTTCCAAATTTGGGGAGTTTCATTCACACACTTGGTCTACTTAAGGGTACTTTGGCGAAAGGTGGCAGCTTACTCCCATATATGCTAATTAAACGTGTAGAGCATATATGAACTAGCTAGCGTCCAGTGATTCCGTGTCACATCACATGCATAGCTCCTAAAGCCCACGGTTTGGCATCACGCACACCACACAGAATCACACCATTATGGAGTTGATTAATCAAGCTTAGAGTGTTGGCTTTTGCTTTGGCTCTAAACTACTCTAGGACACATACGCACTGCCATCCTTATCTCAGACATCTCCCCTTCCTGTTTCCCCATCTCCAACTTGCGGAATCCCACGCCATTTAATTAATTAACCAATAATTACTCACTAATCATAGCTAGTCGAGTACCTTGACACTACATCGAACCTAATCTCCTCGGGGCTCGGGGTACGGCATGTCGACACACACGCTCCTAGTGTGTCTCACCTAATCTAATCTAAGTATCTAACAATGTTTTTTGATCGAACGAGTGGTCAAGGTCAGTGTAGTAGTAGCCTGTTGCAATTTGCAAGAAAGCTAATACTTCTCGAGGCGCGCGCGCGTGTGTAAAATAGTGCAGATTTGATATGAGATCTTCTTCATGGCCTGCTTTGGGTGACTCCGCTACTATTTAATCGATCGCCGGCTGATTTAAAAGGGCTCATAGATGGCTAGCTTGCTGCCTTGCTGGTCGTTGCTCTCGTCGTTACTCACGCGTGCAGCTAATTTGGCGCTAGTTTGTCATAACTGACTGATCGGCCGGCGTTGTGTCAATGTATCTTCTCCAAGCTAGTAGCTAGTTAGGTCATTTAGTCAAACGAGCACAAGATATATAGGTGCCTCGTACGCTGCAGTTACAGTGGTTACTTACTACTGCACCGACAAGTGTCAGGTGATCATTGTCAATTAACAAGGATACGTTTTTATAAATGCAACTGCAAGTTCCAATCTTGAGCTATGCATATTAACTGAAACCAAAGCTTCCCCGACTGATCATGCGTAAGTAATACTAGGTTGTACATACGCTTCAACTTGTGAGAGGTCTTCCACTCACGGCGCGACACATGTATAACCAACCTCGGCCGTACTGGAGGAGCAGAGTGCATTGCGGCCGGCAACATGTGTAAACCCACGGCTTTGTTTTTAACAGCAGCTAGCGCTAATGCCAAGTTTAACCGGAATCATGGACATTAGCTTTCCCGGAAAGGTGCCACATTTTAAGACGCGCATCACGCCAATCTAAAAGATAACATCCTTGCCATAGCCAGCCCGTTCACCAGAGCTCAGCCATTCTGGACCGTCCTATAGAAACTTGATGCAATCTCAGCCGTCCGATCGGGTGGTGATTTTTTTGTACAGTCCCTGGTCCCACCTGTCATCGACTTGGTGGCTAGAAAATTCGGTGCACACTGACTTCCTCGCAGCGACTGGCCACCGCGAGCCGTCCGATCAGAGAGTCAAAACCCGCGTCGATCTGGGCCGTCCATTTTCCATGGTCAAAATAGTCATTTTACCCCTGCGGTATAAAAGCGAATCCCCCACGCTAGAACCCTAGCCGCCAGCCTCCAATCGCCGCACGGGCTCTCCTCCCCCAATCCCAGCGCGCGTCTCTCCTCGCCCTATCCCGTCGCGCATCTCCTCCTCCAATCCCCTTCTCACATGGCCGCCGCCGCCACCGCTCCCGTCCCGCTCTCCCCAGCCGGTGAAGCCCTCGCCGTTTCCATCCCGCCTCTCCCTGACCTTGCTTCGCCTGCGCCGCTGCTGGTCTCGGTCGTCGTTGGCGCAGGGCTACAACTACTGACGACGAGGTCGTCGTCCTCGACCCTCGGCGCTCGGCCGTCGCCGTTGTTCTCGCGCTAAGCGAGGGCCGCCAGGCTTCACCTCCCCGACATCTTCGCCCGCGCAGGAAGGAGGCTTGGCTCTGGGGCTGTGGGAGCGCTCGGTGCTCAGCCCCGATCCGTGGCGAGGACGACGCCAGCAGCAGGCAGCAGCCCATCGGCCTGGCCCCTAGCCTCCTCCGCATCTTCTCCCCTGCAGGTTGTTGAGGATGGCTCGCAGCAGCGTGGAGCTTTTGACGCAGGTGAGTTTCTTTCTATTTCTTCTCCGTTCCTCTTCTGTTCTTTCTTCTCCTCTCTTTCTATTTCTTATTTTTGTCATTGATTTGGGTATGGGGCCAGCTATATCGAGGATGGTCTGTGCCAGCCAATCTCATGCCGCCACCAGTTGCAGCGGCGCCATCATTCTTTCCTCTCCCGGATGTACATCGACGACCTCACACTCGGTCCAGCAATGGCACTGGCAACGCCAACCACCCAACCACCCACTAGCCTATTCCGGCATAGCACACACCATCTCATCCCTTCTGGTTGCATTTATCCTGTTGAGCACCTCTTTTCAAATTCCATTTCTAATTGCTAATTAAATTTTGTTTCACAGTTGTGTTTGGTTTGAGAGGAGACTTCCACAGCAGCAAGTGTTCAAGGTAGTGATGTCCTGCTGGAGGTATTCATCTTCCACACCTCTCTTTCCGCTCATTTTTCCTATAATATGTTCTGTTCTGCTAAAAGTAATCCTTTTCTCAAATCAGTATGCCATGTCATCAGACCGTAGATGTAGCTGCCCTATCTGAAGAAGTGAAGAGGTGCAGCTGATACTTCCATCGCGTGGGAAGCGATGACCTTGGCCAGAGCAAGGTTTCGACGCCGGCAGCCTAAATGCATCTTTAGGTAAGCAGCTCTTGGCTGCCTGTTCCTCTCAGCTAGCTAGCATCACCTCCTACGTTTGATTCCCTAATTAACCGTCATCCTCTTCCTTTGATGCAGGTTAGCATCACCTCTCAGCTAGCTAGCATCACCTCCTAGGTTTGTGGGTGATGATTAATTATGAGAACAAAGATAATTCTAATGCATCCCTTATTTTGTAGTGCGATTCGGCCGATCTGTGTTTGAGAGCGAGGTTGGGGACATGGTTCATTGTTGCTGCAGGTATGGACTGTCCATAGAGGGATTCTACTTTCCTGGTGCATCTTTTTCTTATTCAGCTCCTTCCTTTTCCCAGTGTGGTTGGTCATGTTCTGCTTGAGGCTCTGCTGCGATCTGAAAGACTGGTGTGTCGGATCAATGAGACATATACTTGATGATAGATATGCTTATGTTCATCAGAAACTGCACGGTATTGAAATGAGATGAACTGGCACACTTAATTCTCTAATAGTGTGCATGTAAGAGCACCAGGTTATAACTATTGTTGTTCACCTGAGAGTGAACATGCGACAACAAACTATGATAATTCTGATTATAATTTGACAGTTTCTCATACTTGCTAAATCACAATCAGAATTTCTCTTTGTACACTAAATTATGTCCTTTTTCTTATCTGTAAGTGCAAGAATTGTGTGTCAATACAAGCACACAACATTTATAGAAAGTTGAACAGGCTCCCCGACCATTTGTTATTACATATATTGCGATTTAGGGCAGACAATCCTAATAAACATATAATGAGTAGATCAGCTTCCTGAACTTTCTTTTTATTGAATTTCCATTCACCTCATGAATATAAATGATTCCTCTGGTTTGATGAGTAATTTGGCATTGTCATAGCTCAGGCGAGCAAGTAAATTATGAGTCATTTCATTAATAGAAGTATTTAGAGCTCTAATGGTATTTTCAGTTGATGAATATAATTTGCCTGCATGTTTATGAATTTGGCTACTATAATAAACTTTATGTAGTGATAACTGCAGTGCACATCAGTTAACATTCCAGCCTGCTTAGTTCTAATGCTCAAATAAACCCGCCTTTCTAATAACCTTTTATATTTTATCAGTGTGAGCAACCGTATATTATCGGTACTTGTGAGCAGTACTTCGAAAGGATCTTACTGTTTGTTGTATTCTGCCTACCTCTAACTTATTAACTCTTTTGCATAGATGATAGTTGATTTCAGTGGAATGCATTGCCGACACTTTGCGTTCTATCTTTAGCCTTCAGCCCTGTGATTGTGCAATCAGGTACCTATTTATTCAGGAAAATATTTTGCCCGTAATTATCTCACACACAGCGCGGCATTAATGAGAATTACTGAAAATATTTCTGAATCAATTCTGCAACATTTTTCCTATAATCTTTCTTATTCCCCACTTCCTTAAACTATAAATTAATTATCTCGCACTTTCTCTAGAGCTTAGCAGTGTTTGTGTTGCCTGCACGCCTTTTGTTTTATAAAAGGCATATGTGTTGGGATGTTCAGCGAGCTCCCTGATTTACCGATGCGGGCTGGTTCATATGCATTATAGGTTACTCCTTGCAGACCAAATAATAACCATTTGCGTCGGGTGATAGCAGATCGGTATGGGCTTGGCCATTGCATCGAACTTCCTTCGACACCACGAGTACCGCTTCACGTGTGGTTAATGATGTCATTTCCACATGTGTTTCCTCACACTCTGTACTCATGCAGCCTTGCTTTGGAGCTCTGATCTTGCTTTGCACAGTTAGTTTATCCCTTATCTCCTTTCGGCCTTTTATTTTTATGTGCAATGCATGATGTGGTGTCTGTTGGCTAGGTATCAAACGTATTTGATATTGCCTTGGTCATAAAGTATCAGTTTTTTTACCTTTTAATTCACTGCTTGGTTTCCTATAGTATTGCTGCGCTGTGATGAATAATTATGAGAATTTAGGTAAATATGATGCACCTTTTTTGTTCTAAATAAAGCCCTGTGGTGAATAATTATGAGAATTTAGGTAAATATGATGCACCTTCTTTGTTCTAAATAATGACGGTGTGTGCAAGCAGGGCCTGCAGCAGGGATGTGAAATATTCTTTCATATTTTCAGTGATTTGCTTGATTCAGTGTTCTACATTTTAAAAAGCTATATAATTTTCTTTAAAGATTCAGGATGTAAACTTATCTGAAGTTATACATGCATGCATTTTCTTTTGAGATTTAGTGTTCTACATTTTAAAAACTTCAAACTGTATAATTTTCTTTGGAGATTCAAGCTGTATAGTTTTACATGTAGTTCGTACGATTATTGTTCGTGGTCACATAAAGAGGTGTTTTGTAAATATTGTTCGATACTTTTCATGCATGATGGATGAATTGACTGCTTCTTTATTTTCCTTCTCTTTTGGAATTTATGGATGAGTTTTTCTCTACTGAAGCACTTGCGTTGTTCATTCCAAGGTTAATTAGATCATGCAAATGACAATGTGCTTATTTGTCCACATTATGGTGGACAGGGTACTACCAGATTTGCGTAATTTGTTAATCGGATAAATTTTATTGTGATTCAGCAAGTACCCTTGGTCAATTTCCAGCCGACTCTGCTGCGAAACAGATTGGAAAACGAGTGTGTTGATGGAGAAGGAAGAGAAGGCCCAACAACTACTGCCTTCTCAAGCAACGCCAACTTACAAGCTACGGCAGCAAGGTGAGACCACCACTCTGCACAATTAATCGCATCTTTGCTGCAAGAAAGCTGGTTACATCCATGAAAGGCTTGGATTCCTACTTGGTTTTTGTCACTCAGGGTTTCAAGTGCATTTCTTTTCTTCATCTTCCTATTGAGAATTTAGATATGGATATTTGTTTCGTTCTTGTGTTCTTTCCATTTTGTTCGTCATGCTGAAATCTTGAATCTCATTCGGACATTTTCCCCATATAATTTATTGTCTTTGAAAGGTGTTCAACGCCAGACATATTTTAGGAAAATTTGGTCTTTTCATTTGCCTGACATGGACACGTTAAACCTCAATTTTTTCTCTATTTCTCGAGAGTCAAATGTTCTTTGCATTAGTTTGGGTTGTGCACGTTTGTTTGACCTCAAAGGGTTAATCTGAAGTGGCCATGTAGGGAGCCGCCAGTAAATCTTAAATGGATCAACCTTGAATAGCCTTTGGCCTCAATTGAATGTGTGATCAGGTTACTATCTTGCACATTTATGGCATGTTCAGTGAGCTAAAAAATACATACATGCGCGAACTTCCTTTAGCGAGGATTTTGCTTTGGTCATCTACACAATTTGTTGACTTGTGCTTATTATCTCAATGTAGAAATATATTGATACATTCTGGTATTTCAAGTATTTTTAAATGATTACACAGTATTTTGATGTGATGTTGAGCAAGGCACATTTACTTGAGTTTGTTTCCTCCTAACTGAGCTATTTCCTCAACTGAACCATTTATTGAGTTTGTTCTCCATTTATGGAGTGCATTCCTGTTTTCCCAATCATGCATGATTTTTCGGCCATCCTGGAAAGGGTACTAGGTGTTTCATGTATTGCATTCACCCTTTGACTTTGGATCGTACTAAGTTTTAGCTAACATTGTGTAAGTTCACTCATGCTGCATCATGTTTGTTAAATATCAAAGCCTGTGGCATTTGGCTGAATTTATGTTATAGTTGGTGCCCGGCAAAGCTTCCACTTGGACTGTATTTTTGTTCTCGCCTAGGATAGATTCTTTGGATAGATTGACTTTCAGGCATAGATCTGTTCACTGTGATGCGATTTATTCAGTGTGATGTGATTTATTCATTGTTTTGCATTTTAGAAACTTCAAGCTCGAATGATTGTGGCTATCTTTTGTTTGCAGTTGCCACCGTGGCTTGCTCTCAGGCTGGATCTGGTGATCCATACGAAGTGCTGGTTTGAGGTGCGTGGAAGAAATCATTTGTTTTCCTATCGGTTGATTATGCATAGAGTGAGATGCAGTTTCTAAGTTTCTTAGGTTGTCCAGTTTTTCTTTGGTAGCAGTGCTTGCTTTCCATGCGTAGAGGTAGATTTGGCTGCCAGGTTCTTTAGTTTTGCATCTAGCTTAACATAAGTATGCAGCTATATATCTGTAATCTGAGCAGTTAATTAAATCTTTTGTATGACCTATGTGTTGATGTGGTTAATTATCTACCTCTAAATGGATGCGGCCATGCATGTATCTTGCAAGGAATCATAGGATAGGTTAGGACAAAAGGGTTAATTAGCTGTCTCTGGATGATGCTGACATGCATGCATCTTGCAAAAAGAATCCATGGCCTGATAGGCTGATATGGCCATTTAGGACAAGACTGTCTTATGAAATAGAAAATTCTTGATCGATGTTCTCTTTTATTTTTTACAGTACTTGCTGTCCATGTGTAGACATACAGTCGGCTGACAGTTCTTTTGCTTGTGCAATTTTTCAAATATTTGATCAGATGGCTAGGTCTCCTGTAATTACTGATTAAAACATTTTTATATAGGTGATTAGAACAATTTTATTATTTTTTGGTCATTGGTGAAGTCTTTGGCTATCTCTGTTGCAGGTGTGCTTTTTTCTTACACGGCTTACACGTTTTTTCTCCTTATGTAGGTTCCAAATTATCATTCGATTACTTGATGTTCGTATGTTCTGCGTGAAAATAGCCACTAGGCAGCAGGTAGATAACAACCTATTTCTTGATGTTCGGTATTTGCAGGCTAGGTTCTTCTTAGGTGTGTGTACGATCTGGCATGTAGCTATATTGTTAGATTCTTTTGAGGGTTGATCTGCAAGCATTGTTTCTTCTTAGACTAAAATTGAAACTGTGCATTCTGGGTCACCAGGGTATTTGATATATTCTTTGCTGGAGATTGGTACAATTTTTAGCTGGATGTGTTTCACAGTTTCAGGGGTGTTTTATCTTGCACGTCTTATAGGCTTTTACCCTTTTTTTGTTGATTGCCTTCATTTCTCTGCAGTTGCCGCTGTGACGTGCTCTTAGGTTGGATCTGGTGCTTAATTGGAAGCGTTGGTTTGAGGTGCGTGCAAGAAATATTTTTTGTTTGATGTTAGTTCGCTATGCATAGAGATGTATGCAGTTTCTAAATTCTTTGGGCTGTCGAATTAGAAATCTTTTTTGTTTTCCTACCGGTTGGCTATGCATAGAGGTAATGTAGTTTCGAGGTTCTTTATGTTGTCCAATTTATTTATACCAGTGATGCTTGCTGTCCTCCATCCCCCTCCTACCTTGGTTCTTTGTTCCTCACCCCAACCTCCATGTTAGCAGGTGGTCGTGCTAAAGGGACGTTGCCTTGATCTGAAGCTGGGTGTTGCTTGATTCTGAAGGTTCGTATGGACATGCACTGGTCATTTCCCCTCTTCCTATTTTCTTTGGTTCCTTGCACCTTGATTTTTCCTTATTATGATCACCCAATAGTTTTGGTGTGGACCTACAAGAGCTATATAAGTCCTTTGTCTTCTTCCACCATTCTTGTTTTGCATCTAACTTCATTTTCTGTAGGTAAACAACCATCGCTTGCATACTTCCATTTCCTAATTCCTTTGAGAGCATATTATCCTATCCTTATGCTGGAGACGTACTTAACTTGGGCTTCCTGAAGACTCAAAAGTATTAGGTTTTTGTAATATTTTGTATAAAGCTTTCAGTATAACACATAGGAAGGCATTCCATCACCAAGGCACAAAATACATTCGATATTTGGCCTTTTTTGCATTGTTTGTTAGCCCGTAATTAGTCATGTACTCCTCCTGAAGTTAAATAAAAATAGAGTCTTAAACTTGGTAAATCAATAATAACTTAGTCTTCTATTAGTTTGCGTTTAGTTTTTTCTCTTTAGGTAATATTAATCATGTTTTACTAAATTGAATGTTGTCTACTTGTGTATAGTTTTTACATTAATTCCTTTGGTTTTCTCTATAACAACATAATGAGTGGCCTAGCATGGTAGCTCCCCCTTTTTCATTATATGATGATTACAGCTTGAAAATAATTCTCTAGCGGAGATTATATTGTTATGTCGACCTTGCTCCTGTGATCCTTCTTATGAAAAGGATGAAGGAGATGTTCATTCAATAGTAATGCAGATGATGTACCATGCTTCCTGCACTAATATGTTACTGTGTTGCTTGCTGCTGTGTGTCCAGCTTCTCATGTTTACCTAAACGGTTCCCTTGACTGTATTCATAAATTCTGAACCATGATACTTTCCGTTTTCAAGTTACTTACGTGCTCTATTACCTGTTTCCAAAAAATGCAGAGTTGGTGAACTCATTATTACATATTAAATGTTCAGAAATTTTGTTATGCTTATTTGGCAGAAAAATATCAACTCTTTCTTTTCTGGTATACGGTTAAAAACCGTGTTCATGGAGGGAGAAGAATTTACAAAATAATAGACTGCTACAGTTAATTTATGGGATCTGTCGTATAGTATACCTTATCCCATTAGAAATTTTGGTATTTTGAAAGTACCTACATGTTCAGATATTTTTAAGCTTATCTTGGCCAGAAAAAGATCACCTCTTTTACGAAATACATATAAAAATCGTGTTCATGGAGGGAGGAGAATTTACAGAATAATAGACTGGTACGGTTAATTTTTCTCGCATTATACTGAGAACATTTCTTATTAAGCAATAAGTTCATATAAATTGTGGTTTAATTATGTGCTATACCAATGGTTGGTGTAGATTAACATTTCTTGGTTGTTCTATACCAATCTAAGTTGCCCATGAGTACATTGATAGTTAATTTTTCTTTTGGTGTGAGTTCGTTGTTTTGAAGATTAATTTGGTTGGTATAGTTTAACATTTCAAAACAAAGCTACTGGATGTATGCGTAAGACCATTTCACTTCAAATACAGTATCTTGCATTTCCTTCTCTTTCATATTACAATGTCTTATGCTTAGCTATTTCTTTTGCCAGGAAAGGGTATCACACGCTCCTGGTTGCTTGCTGTTGTAGGTTGTCCGCAACATGGTTCGACATGGTTGTGTGGATGATAGTGGTGTTAGGCGAACTATCTTGCCTTCAAGCCATACTGGTGGTTGTCGTTATTTCATGAAGAACTTCCAAGATGGTCTTCCATTTGTCGGGTCCATGGTGCTCTTGATCTGGTCTATACTTTTGCGTCTAATGCAAAGGGGCCGGAGATTACTAAGGCACTCTTGCTAGAACCTAGCCAACAACCATGTGATATTAGAGCTGGTTGTATCTCTGTTATGTAAAGGCTGGTACTATTTCTTACCTACATTGCATTTCACCATATGTTCATATTTTGGGACCACTTATATGTTATTTACATTTACATGTTCAATATTGTTTCGTGCAGTGTATACTGTCAAGTTCCAGAAGCGAGGTCTGTCACAAGCTCATCTCCTTATTTGGCAGGATGTAGACATGAATCATCAGGTTAGTGCAGCATTGATCAATTCTTCTTTTTCTGCTGAAATGCCAAACCTATTGCAGATCCGTTATGCTATGCTTTCATTTCAGAATTTATGTTGCATAGACCCTTTGCGGAACTAAATGAAAAGTGTCTTTGCATGAAAGATTGTGAATGTTCCTGCCTGAAATGGTTATTAATGAGATGGGATTCACCCTCTATAGACGTGATAATGGTAGCTTTTAATATTTATAAAAATGGGAAAAACTTGACAATAGATGGGTTGCTACATATAACATGACTCTAATCGAGAAATATCAGGCCCATGAATGTAGAATGGTGTAATAAAACACATGTCATGAAATATCTTCTCAAATACGTGATTAAAGGGACCGATTTTCTAAGACTTTGCTTCAGAGGATCAAGGGTAAGGGGGTTGCTTGGGAAGATGCTAAATGTGTTGTGGTAGTCGTTGTTCCAACCGATAAGCATATTATTCGCGCCCCGGAAAACTAGCCTCTCATCAATGTCCGCACACTGTTAATTATTTTCATGTTAAGCAGAAATATGATCCATATGGTCTACTTCAGAGATAAGTATATCTGCTCCTTACCTAAACGTATTGTAGACTCTTATAATTTTGACTTCCATGTTTCAGAGTGCTATTGACAAAGAATCCATGTCCACAACCCTGGCAAGATACGAGGAAACGATTGATGTGTAAGAAATCTAAAATTCAGATTCCTCAGTTAACTAGAATAATGATTAATTATGTGAATCATACTAATCTGGTTTCTGTATATTATTGATTCCTTTCTATCAGTGTTAAGATGTGACCTTATCTTCTCTCTTCACTCTAGGCGCGAGGCATCTTCGCTGGAAGGTGGAAATAAGGGTATGGCAAAAAAGACAAGACCTAGGCCTGCGGGGATACTACTGCTTAAGATCAGGTCAAACCATGCATACTGTTGTGTTAGACCACACACCAACAGAACTTTCGGTCAATGCAGGTTGGACTTATTTTGCCTATACATAGAGTATGTTTGTGACAGGCCTTGACGACAGGTTCCGTTGCCTTGATGTCTGATTGTTACAATGACTTTCGTAACTTTTTTAGTTCATGAAACTCATTGGGCGTTTGAGGTCATGTATTCCCTATCCAGTAGGTGAACCCATCAGCTCCTATGTATTTGGAATTATTTCCATGTGTGTATTTGTTGTGTGTACCTGGCTGAGACTCTTATCAAGCATCTTATGTTATATCACTGTATTTGGATCTCTAAATTATTGCCCTTGTGTTTTTTGTCACTGCTCTGGATACATTTTGTTTGTCTATTTCTTGAGGTTCTGCTTGTGTGTTGTGATAATTGTTACCTTCATGGACAACTTAGATTGGTGAGCTCTGAACTTCATGCATGTAATTCTTTGACCTGATGCTTGATTTTTCTTTCAGATTCCTCTGGGTATTTCTTCTATAGTATTTACCAGTAAAGTATAATTGGTTCTTCATTCTTAAGATAGATAAATCACAGTCTGTGTGCTACCAGGTGAAATAGAACCTATAACACTACTTTGTTTAGCTTAGACTTACCAGACTTAATTTTGTTTACTTTATACTTTAGGATACTAACCATCTCCTTATAATCTGTATAAAATATGAAAATCACGGGCAAGAAATTAAAAGAACCAACAAGTGTCGCGCGGCGAGCCGCGCCGTTCGATTTTTGTAAGATTTTTACTGTATGATTTATAGTTAATTTATGCGATCCGAAAACTATGCTTTTAAATCTATAGACCTATGATCAACTTTCTGATGTCTGTACACAAACCAAATATAGTACAACTTCTTAGCATGACTGCTATTAACATCTTTGTTGCTTATACATACGGAGATAAACCAAATATTGTGAATTTCTCTATTACTTTCCCTATGTATTTGAGTGTTGCTCTGATCTTTTTGAATCTATAAGATTTTGATAATAGAATGAGGTGATTGTTGATTTCATACGATCTCACAAATATGATTCAAATCTATAGACTTTGATAAATTCTCTAATCTTTCCCAACACGACTACTATTCTTATCCTGTTTCGCTTATAAATATGGATATTACTCATATATTAGTAATCTGTACAAAGTGTGAGAACCACGGGCAAAAAATTCAAAGAATCTACAAGTGCCGCGCGGCGAGCCGCGCTGTTCGAATCTAGTATTACACATATTGGATGGCAATCGCCCACGCAAAGCTTCAACCCCAAAGGCAGCTATGGCACACACTGTCAAACACACACTTGGCGTGTTTTAGGCCACGATGGTTTGTTAAGATTATCCACTTTTCCCTTCAATTAAAGTAATCCAAGTTACATTCCTAAAGATTAACCACCAACCATATATTGGAAGCAATCAAGCGGCATCCAGAGCCTTTCTCCTCTAAAAGACTGATTAAGCAAAGGATGTGTCGTGGTCGTGCCTCGCTCCTAGGGTAGGGGACCTGGGAACATTCAAACAAAGACGACATGCTAATTAAGGCTCAATGGCACTAAACAAACTCGGGAAACTTTGTGGACATCAACTTCGGCCACGCCACAAGGTTCACACAAGTGCTCTTCTACCACAACGTGCCATGATACGCATGTGCCTTTGCTGAGTTGGCGGTTGTCGTGGTGGTATCACGGCAGATGCCATGGGATGGCTTATGTTGAGGCCGATGGACGCTGGTGGATTCGGGGAGGGATAGCACGCTGAAGAGCGCACACGGACAAACAGATGAACACGAGGATTTACCCTGCTTCGGGGCTCTCGTGAGAGATAAAACCCCTACTGCAGCATCTAGCCTATCTGGTGTATTTCTCCCTCTGTATACGGTCTGTATAAAAACTCCTTGAGCTGTATGTCTAAGTATCTCTCTGTCTATGCGAGGCAGCACTAAGCTAAGGAGAAGAGAGCTAGCTGAGAGCTACGAGGGGAAATGAGCCCGTGGAGCGCTGGGGAAAGTGCTCCCCCTGGTGCCCTTTATATAGGGAGAGCACAGGGGACAAGTGGTGGCCCGCAAGACACTGTGCACACACTGTAGCTCAAATGACTACTGGGGTCTAATCAACACTGTGCACGCGTCATCATCTGTACTCTAGTCACGTCCGCGTCACTGTGCATGCATCATGGGGATGGGCCTGGCACGTTGTGTCTGTACTTCCGTCTTGTCTTCTAGCACTCGTTTCCTGGATCTTGGCATAGCATCTGTACTTGTTGAGGAAGCTGGATGATTCAGTTGGGGATGTCTCGGTCGAGGGAGGCATGTCGGTCGATGCAGCGATCTTGGTTACCTCGGACGTGAGCCTGGAATCCCGGTCTATGCAGTGTCGGTCGACGGAGGGGCCTGGCCCGAGACGCAGCCAACTCGGTCCGCTACGAGGCGCAGGGGCGTTGCTGGCTCGCCCGAAGACTCGGCCCAAGCCGAGGCAGCGATCCGCTCCGAGCTAGGCCTGCCCCGAGGTAAGTGAGATTCGGCCTGGGGCGCAGCGGCGTGGACGTGGCCCGAGGCGCCTGTGCGTCGGCCCACCGAGGCACGGAGACCTTGGGCCGACCGAGGCTGATGTTAACTCAGCCTGCCGGGGCTGGAGACTCGGCCCGTCCGGGTAGCTCGGCCCGCCCAGCGCGGTAGTTAACTCGGACCGCCCGGGTCTTCGGTATCTCGGCCCATCCGAGATATGTAGTATCTCGGTTCGCCCGGGGGCGGCAGATAACTCGGGCCGCCTGGGGTATTTCGGCCTGGGCAGCACCAATGTCGGCCCAGGCTGCTTTTTCTGCCCTCGCCTTTATTTCCTTTTACCTTTTACTTATTTATTTCCTGTTTATCTCTTTTATTAACTCAACCACCACATAATTTTGGGGTACCCGGGGTTACTTCCCCGAGAGCGGTCCCAAAGAGCGACACATAGGCGGAATGCGCGGGCTAACCGTGTGAGCGGAGCTTGAGCCAGGGCGCACGCACTCATACCGGGGATGCCACCCTCGAAGAGGGTGGTTAATTGGCTCCTTTTTGGGCAAAATGTATTCCCTGTTTGGGTTAAGTCCTCCTCAAATTTCGAGCCAAATTAACATTCTATGGTATATTGTTTGTGACACATACTGTAACTGATATTTGGTCAGATAGATCATAATCAAACTTCAGCCTAAACTTCGAGGAGGGAGTACCAAAGTGTGAGTATAAAAAAAATGTTTTGCATCTAAGAGGTTTAAGTGAGGCGATCACAGCAATGACGAGGCGAAAAGAGGCCATCGTGTTGTGATTAGTTTAGGAGGATATTTTAGTTACCTTCCTAATTAAGAACAACTTCATGAACGACTATAAAGGTGTGGATTTTTCTTGTCGTTAGTTTTTTTTTCTTTTGGGCTCACTTCTCTAGTTAGGGAGTAAACTTTATACTCCCTCCGTTTCAAAATATAAGGCCCGCTATTTTTGTGCTGGTCTTCGGTGTTCAACTTTGACAATTAATATATAATAAATTATGTTGATCTAGAAGGTAAAAATGGTATCGTTGGATTTGTCTTGCAAAATTCTTTTATTTCATATATTTTCATAATAATTTTGTGGTCATATTATAGGTACAAATCATGGTCAAAGTTGGACGTCGTTGACCAGCGAAATTAAAGGACGTCTTGTATTTTGGGATGGAGGGAGTAGTATGTTTTTGCTATAGAACGAGTAAGTGTGACGTATGGGCTGACGCATTTTCTTGCCATGTTATCAACACGACACTCTTTGTGTTTCTGAGTTTTTGTATCTCTACTAGAGCTCTATTGCTGCTCAAAGTTCAAACCGGTGATAAGCTCATACACTACATTTTGAAAGCTCAAAGAAAACCTTGAGAAGGAAAAAAAAAAAATATATATCTGTGCATAGTTTATCAGCCCTTTATGCAATCAAGGGGCAGCATTGTAGCACGGTTATAACTCTACGAACCAGAAAGCTCTGTTTTTCATATTTATTTTAGATTTTAGGAAGCCTCTGAACCTCAAATGGAGCTAAATTTTTGGCACACCAATATTTTGGAAGGACAAAGATTTGACACAAAGACGGAGGCCAGAGCTGAATCAGCCCCTCGACATGGTCAGGAAGGCCAGACGCTTTTAGGTGGGATATTCCCTCTAGGCCTTCCGGTTGCATCCAATCTTTTGGTCACTAACGTGGTCATACCCTTCGGGTCCCCCACTTTTGGTATACCTGGTGCGGACCAAACGAAGGCCCACCTAACGGACCAGCTATTACTTGAAGGACAAGTCAAGGACTCCAAGTCGTAGTCTACTAGGACTCTTGTAAACCCTACCTGACTCCCTTTATAAAGCCAGGCAGGGGCACCCCCATAGGACATATAGATACGGGACAAAACATACACGTTTAGCCATAGAGAGGCCACGTCTCACCACCACCATCGCCATTGCTGCCACCATGTAATCATACAATATATACAGATCAGACAAGCAGGAAGTAGGGTGTTACCCTCCCGGGGCCTGAACCTGGGTAAATCTGAAAGTGCATGTGTTGCCCCATGTGTTGTTTTGGTAATTAATGACAATCCTTATGGACTAATATTTGCATTGAGATATTCTTTTAGATCTTGTCCATAGGAAAAGATTGGAGTTCATGTGTTGGACTCTAGAAGATTATATGATGACCAAGGTTCTATCCAAGGGATATATGAAGAATGGTCATGTGAAGAGTTGAGCTTATTGCAAGCATGACTTGGAAAAGAAGATTGAGTAAACATTCATGTTATCAACAAGCCATCATATATATCAAGATAAGAAGATGAAGTTCAAGTGGATTCATGAAGACGGAGCTTAGCAAGGCTCTCCCATCCCATCATGGTGTATGGGGAGTATTTGGAGAAGTCTTCATCAAGCATGTGCTAGTAAGCACAATCAAGAAAGGTGTTCCAACTTGAGAGAGTCAAGATCGTCATCATCGAGCTCAAGTGGAATACGCAAGGCAAATGTATGATCTTGATAGGTTTTCTATTTTACCGGTCTCATGGTGTTAGTGGGAGACCGGGTTATAGGATAGACGGCGTACTATCAAGAGGGCTCTCAACTGAGTAACTTGATCGCATCTTTGTGAGAGTTCAAACCTTTGCATACTTGGCATTTCATCTTTCTTGGTTCTTATTTGGATTTTACCCATATGAGGACTTAGATCTTGTGTTCATCTCCATACCAAGCTCTAATGCATCAAAAACGGATTTCATATGTATATCTTATTGCGTTTTTGATGTTCGAGGTTTATCGGTTTGTCTTTTCTAAGAGAGGTCAAACTCTCTACTTGTGGTTTCTTCCTCACATGATGGACTATGATGTGTATATGCATAATCTTTTTGAGCTTGTGAGTATCTTCTAACAACCCCAAGATCATAGAAAACGGAGTCCGGATGAGAAACATATTGCGGTTTTGGTTTGGAGGTTTTATCGGTTGTTCTTTTATCGAGAGGTCTAAACTTTCCCCAATTGGTTTTATCCTCCATTATTGGACTATGATGTTTCTCTGCATGATCTTGTAAAGCTCTTCGTTGCGATTCCAACGAGCCCAAGAACATTGAAAACGGAGTCCGGATGATCAAGATATGATCGTTTTCGTGTCGGGTGTGTTTGCAGTTTGGCCAGCCCCCAGGCCAGCCTAGGCCGGGTCCCAGGCCGGCCGGCTCTGCTGGTAGGCCGGCCTACAGGTCAGCCAGGTCGGCTCCCAGGCCGGGCTCGCGTTTTCTGAGCATAACGGTTGGTTTCGGGGAACCTATTTAAGGGGTCTTCTTCCCCAATGGTTCCCTAACTTTTTGAGCTTGTTTTTCCCCTATTTCTCCTCCATTGTTGATCTTTGGAAAAGCTTGCCCCCTCTCAATCCCTCCCATGATTTTTGCATATCCTTGAGGGAAAGTGAGAGGAGATCAAGATCTACATTTCCACCAATCCATTCCTCCTCTAAGTGAGGGGAACCTAGTAGATCGTGATCTTGGAGTTCTTGTGTGGTTCTCCTCTTTGTCCTTCCTCTCTTCTCCCCCCATAAGTATTAGTTGCTTTTGGTGAGATTTGATAGTGAAGCATGAGCTCTTGTGCTCTTGCCATTGCTTCGTTGCATCGGTTTGTGCTCTCCACGAGGATTCGTGGAAGTTGAAAGCTTGTGAACTTGTTACTCTTGGGTATTTGAACCCTAGACGCCCGTGTGGTGGTTGAGACCTTTTGTGGTCACTTGTAGCTATTCGGGAGCCCCCAATTCGGTTGTGGGTGTGTGCCCCAGATCGTTGTTGTAAAGGCTCCGGTTTCCGCCTAGAAGGATTCCGATAGTGGAAGGTGAACCAATCCTTTGTGGTGCGGTTCATCGGAGAATAGGGTGAGCCTTTGTGGCGTTGAGATCGACCTTTATGGTGCCTCACATCTCTCCAACGAGACGTACTCCCCTAAAAAAGAGGAACTCAGGAATACATCATCGTCTCCGCGTGCCTCGGTTATTTCTATACCCGAGTTCTTTACTTATGCACTTTACATTGTGATAACCTTCGTGCTTGAATTATTCTATTGCTATCACTTTGTTGCTTGTCTTGCTTAGCATAAGTTGTTGGTGCACATAGGTGAGCCTAGTATATTTAGGTTGTTGGCTTGTTAATTTAAACACCTAGTTTTATTTCGAAATTATCAAGACTAAACCGGAAAAGTTTTAATCCCCTATTCACCCCCATCTAGGCGACATCCTTGTCCTTTCAAAATCGCCTTGCTTGTCAGCCGACGGAACTACCAGCGCGCCAGCTTCTCCCTCTATACGAAACCCGAGGTATCTCGACCCTGTGATTTGCCGTGGCACCCCACGACAACTGGCGCCGTCTGTGGGAAGAACGTGCGCTGGATCACGGTTTCGGCGGCTCCAATCTACATCGACAACGGCGGCGACTCGCCATCACGGGTCAGCACTCGAGGGCTCGACATCAACAATCTTCGTCAACAACGGCGACTCCAATCTACATCGACAACAGCGACGACTCGCCGTACTGGATCTGCAGACAGGGGATCGACGTCAACCTTGCCTTCTTGTGCGGCAGATCAAATCTACTGGCCGACAGGCGTTCTGCGATTCACGTCGCACCAAGCGGAGGCTCGACAACACCGCTGCCCACACGCGTGGGCGATTGGATCTACAAGATCGAGATTTTGCAGGCGTTCTGATCGCTACGAATTCGAAGCGGCATCCAACCAAAGCCTGGATCGGCACAAGTTCAATCCGAAGACGGATTTGCATGCCGATCGCCAAGCCATACAGGAAAAAAAAGGAATTACGTATCAAGCTAGTACGAGTACCACCTTGACTCACACACGGATCGAGGAAGGGAATCAAAGAAAAAAGAAAAGACAAATTGGATGCTGCATGCAAGAAAACAATTCGACTGCTACTAGCACTCACGAGCATAAAAAACGTCCATGTGCGACCCGGTTTTCCAAGGCCAAGAAAAAAAAAGAGAAAAGAGGTGGTCAGCTCAATCATCCAATGCAACATGCAAAGTATCGTGACCAGCCCCGTGGTCGACTCCGACCCAGCCATGGTGAGTCGACCACGGTACGTACGCTGCGGCCTACTTCGATGCGCCGTTGCGGACAAATCCAATCTCGTCGACTACGGCTGCTACTACTGACACGCGAGCGGATCAAGGAAGCTGACGAGCCGACGAGTTCCATGCATGGATTTTCCGGCCACGCGTACCCGACGGACCGGCGAGTCGGCAATTAGGAAGTGCGTTCGGCAACCTCTACTACGACTCGCTGGCGTCAACGCCCGCGATTCCGACAACCTCTTCATCGACAACGCGGCAACCCCACTGTGGGCAAACATCGACTCCCTCAATGACATCAATCGCCACGGCGGCGATCAGCGTCGGCAACATCGGTGCAGAAAGCCCGTTCCCTGGAAGGGCATCACGTACTCTCGGGTGTTGGCGCTTCGACATCAGCACCGACAACAATCTCTTCGCTGCACCCGACAAGGCGACACCCGTGACTTCTTCGACTTCGCATCGTCGACCCCGCCTCCCACACTCGGGGGCTGGCACTTTTTCGACTCCAATGCTTCGTCTCCATCCGCTTCATCGACTCCGCCTCGCCGACCCAACAAGGTGGACTCGGGGGCTGAGCGTTGCAGCCGCCGCGTCGACTCCCTCCACAACAAGAATCGCCATCTTCGGCAATGCTTAGCGTTCGGGGAACGCCGCATGGGTCGCCGGACCATGCGGACCCGACAAATCGTCGACTCGGGAAGATGGCGGCGTATGCACACGCACCCAAGGCTCGGGGCTGACGCTTCGTCATCAACGACAAACAGCAACTTCGTCGCTCCACACGATAAGGCGACTCCGGCGCCTTCAACAACTCCGCCGCGACTTGAGTGCCTTCATCGCCTTTGCATCATCGACTCCGCTTCGCCGGCTTGACAAGGAAGACTCGGGGGCTGAGCGTTGCACGCGCCGCGTCGACTCCGGTCCGCCCTGTCGACTCCCTCCGCCGCACCACTTCACGGCGTCGACTCCGTCCACTACGACGTACATGACTCGACAAGATCAGAGTCCGATAACTTCTATCACCACTTTGACGAGTCGACCACGACAGTCTACAGATTTCCATCGCTCGTGAACAACTAAGTCACTTTCATATTTTATTTCTTCAATTCTAACCTTCTTCGGTTGCAGTCAACACTCGGGGTCTGGCGCTTTTCGACTCCAACTCGTCGACTCCCTCTGCCGCACTACTCCGCCACGTCGACCCTGGTCCGCCGCATGACCCAGCCGCCTTGACTCGGGTCCGCTGCTTCGACTTCCTCTGCCGCACTACGCCGCGCCGACTCCCTCTATCGTACTACTCCACCGCGTCGACTCCGGTCCGCTGCGTCGACTCCCTCTGTCGTACTACTCCGCCGCATCGACTCCTTCCGCCGCGTCGACTCTGGTCCGCCGCGCCACAATGATACGTCTCAAACGTATCTATAATTTCTGATGTTCCATGTTGATATTATACCAATTGTTACATGTTTTACATACACTTCATATCATTTTTATGCATTTTCTGGGACTAACCTATTAACAAGATGCCATAGTGTCAGTTCCTGTTTTCTGCTGTTTTTGTATTCCAGACAAGCTGATCTGGAAATATTCTCGGAATTTGACGAAACTTAGACATAACTTTCTATTTTCCCGACACGTACACGGAGTCCAAAAGGAGAGACGGAGGCGACCGAGGAGGCAGCCACGCCAGGGGCCGGCGCGGCCCCACCTCCTGCCGCGCCGGGGGGTGGCGTGAACCCCTCGGGTGCCTCCAGACGCCGCCCTTTCGCCTATATAATGCCTTCATCCAGAAAACCCTAAATACCCGAGCCTCCATCCACGAAAAGTTCCGTAGCCGCCGTCGTCGTCAACCCTAGTTCGGGAGGGTTCTGAAGCTCTTCCCGGCGCCCTGCCGGAGAGGGAATCATCATCGGAGGGCTCTACATCACCATACCTGGCTCCGGAGTGATGCGTGAGTAGTTCATTCTTGGACTACGGGTCCATAGCAGTAGCTAGATGGTTGTCTCTCCTCTTTGTGCTATCATGTTTAGATCTTGTGAGCTGCCTATCATGATCAAGATCATCTTATTGTAATGCTACATGTTGTGTTTGCTGGGATCCGATGAATATTGATACTATGATCAAGTTGATTATCAATCTATCTTATATGTTATTTATGATCTTGCATGCTTGATGACGTGAAAGCACACGTTCGTTGGGAGACCCAAGAGGAAGGTATGCAGCAGTGCAGCAGCAAGTTTTCCCTCAGTAAGATACCAAGGTTGTCAGATCCAGTAGGAGTAAAAGGCACCTCTGAAGGTTGTTGGTGGCGCCGTTTACTCGATCACCAACGTGGAACCTGCACACAACACAATCAAACTACTTTGCCCCAACGAAACAGTGAGGTTGTCAATCTCACCGGCTTGCTGTAAACAAAGGATTAAACGTATGGTGTGGAAAATAGTGTTTAATTGCAGAGAATGAAAAGGAACAATGATTGCAGTTGGTTGTATTATCAGTGTAAAGGAATGTACCGTGGTCCACAGTTCACTAGTGGTGTCTCTCCATAAAAGATAACTAACATGCTGGGTAAACAAATTACAGCTGGGCAATTGATGAATAGAGAGCGCATGACAATGCATATATATGACAAGATGACTACTATGATATTCAATTGGGCATTACAACTAGATACATAGACCGTTATCCAACAGCATCTGTGACAAATAATCTACCTTCAGGTTGACATCCGTGTTCTCCGTTGGTATTAAGTTGCAAACAACAGATTATTGCATTAAGTAAAGTGCATAATGTAAACAATACATTTATCCTTAGACAAAGCATTGTTGTTTTACCCCTAGTGGCAACAGCACATCCACGACCTTAGACGTTGTTGTCACTCGCCCAGATTACCGGAGGCATGAACCCACTATCTAGCATAAATACCAACGGAGAACACGGATGTCAACCTGAAGGTAGATTATTTGTCACAGATGCTGTTGGATAACGGTCTATGTATCTTGTTGTAATGCCCAATTGAATATCATAGTAGTCATCTTGTCATATATATGCATTGTCATGCGCTCTCTATTCATCAATTGCCCAGTTGTAATTTGTTTACCCAGCATGTTAGTTATCTTTTATGGAGAGACACCACTAGTGAACTGTGGACCCCGGCACATTCCTTTACACTGATAATACAACCAACTGCAATCATTGTTCCTTTTCATTCTCTGCAATTAAACACTATTTTCCACACCATACGTTTAATCCTTTGTTTACAGCAAGCCGGTGAGATTGACAACCTCACTGTTTCGTTGGGGCAAAATAGTTTGATTGTGTTGTGTGCAGGTTCCACGTTGGTGATCGAGTAAACGGCGCCACCAACAACCTTCAGAGGTGCCTTTTACTCCTACTGGATCTGACAACCTTGGTATCTTACTGAGGGAAAACTTGCTGCTGCACTGCTTCATACCTTCATCTTGGGGTCTCCCAACGAACGTGTGCTTTCACGTCATCACACAACAAATTTGCCTTGGCCGCACCTGATGTTCTACCGGGTGCTGCGCCGCACAGGCCGCAACAAATTCGCCTTGGCCACACCCGATGCTCGGGGGCTGCGCCGCACAGGCCGCAACAAATCATCGACTTGGCTACTTAGCCCATGCAAAAATTCACGACTGGCGCAGTCGCAAGAAGACTTCCCGAGATGCGTCCGCCGCATATGATCCTCGGATGCTACACCCATGGTGTAAAGATAAGACCCGCCGATCCGTCGAGCCGGCCAGGGCCCGCACCGGCTGCGCTTACCCTGTATATTTCCGTGTTTGCGACATGATGAAAAATCCCGGCGGACGCGTTGGGTACCCCATTTACTGATGCTAGAGTTTGGCTCTATAAGACCTCCGCGGCCAGAGCCAAGCTTCCCCATCCTACGATAGCTAGCCAGGTTTTTGCCCCAGAGCAATTAACCAGCCCCGATCCGTCGAGTGTGCTGGGCCTGCTAAGCTCAACTCTCAAACAAATAGAAATGGGCATGAGTCGACGTACTTCCGACTAACAGCCTCCTCCGGTAAAAAGACACCCGATGAATCCTCGACTTTGAGTCTCTGCCCGATTCTATGAATCGACCAGACACTCGGGGGCTACTCCCATCGGGAGCGCTGAACGCGCACCCGACGAGCACTGTACGTGCACCTGATGTATTACTGAATCAAAAGCACCAGACAACACAGTAAGGACGCAAAGGCTGAGCCCAAGTTGAGCACTTCCTTGGATAAATTACATTTCATCAACTACTCCCATCGGGAGCGCACTCGCCGCCGGCTCGAGTGCTAGACAATTTTCAAAATCGGGTTCTCTACAGCCGCGCTGAATTTTTTAAAGTCGGGTTCTACAGCCCGCATCGGTATTTTAAAGTCGGGTTCTCTACAGCCCGCACTGGATTTCTCAAAGTCGGTCTCTCTATAGATCGCATCGGATTTATTACTATTATTGGGTTTCTTACACCTACATTAGATTTCTCATAAATGATTCAACTCTCAAGGCATGGTTAATATATTCATCACATGATCATCAACACACCTGACGCATTGACTACTCCTACTCGACTTGCTGCTATAAGTCACTGCCCGATTCTACGAATCGACCAGACACTCGGGGGCTACTGACATGGTCATACCCTTCGGGTCCCCCACTTTTGGTATACCTGGTGCGGCCCAAACGAAGGCCCACCTGATGGACCAGCTATTACTTAAAGGACAAGCCAAGGACTCCAAGTCGTAGTCTACTAGGACTCTTGTAAACCCTACCTGGCTCCCTTTATAAAGCCAGGCAGGGGCACCCCCATAGGACATATAGATACGGGACAAAACATACACGTTTAGCCATAGCGAGGCCACGTCTCACCACCACCATCGCCATTGCGGCCACCATGTAATCATACAATATATACAGATCTGACAAGCAGGAAGTAGGGTGTTGCCCTCCGGGGGCCTGAACCTGGGTAAATCGCCTTGCTTGTCAGCCGACGGAACTACCAGCGCGCCAACTTCTCCCTCTATACGAAACCCGGGGTATCTCGACCCTGGGATTTGCCGTGGCACCCCCACGACAGTCACGCTTCGGTCTTGACCTAAAATCATCTTTATAAGTCATTGTTTTTGTGAATTATTAGAGGAGGCGGCCCCACAAAAGAAACACCAAAACAAAACACCAACATAAAATCATCTTTATAAGTCATTGTTTATGTTATAAGTCACCCTCTTTCACTTTCGGCCTCGCCAACGTCTTTGTCATGCCCATCATGACGAGAAAGGAATAAACCACGTCCGGATTACAGGTTTGTTCTGGGGCTACTAGCGTGACCAAATGTCGCAGACACCTAAGCCTTCGTGACAATGATGGTTCACAATACTCCCCTACCACTCTTGCTCCTCTTCTCTTCATCCTCCTATGCCTTCATCTTCCTATTGCCCTACGCCTTTGCTCTGCCTTACCCATGTCCGGGGTGAAAATGTGACTAGAAACCAAATAGGACGCCCTCGAGATATCTCAGCCGTTGATTTGCTCGAAGATTAGCTCCTTGGAAGAGGCTGGTAAATAATTGAGAACATTTACCAATTGTGAATTGTACATGGCTAGGCAAGATTCTCCGTGGGCACTAATCAAGCAATTTGACACTACCACCAATACTACTGCGTTCTGAGTTGCTGCTTAACTACTACTGGTCACTACTAGAAACGGGACCATTAGTCCCGGGTGGTAGGGGCCTCTGGTACCGGATTCCCACCCGGGACGCCGGATTCGGGACTAGAGGCCCCCCCTCTAGTCCCGGGTGGCTTACGACCCCGGACTAGAGAGCTCCACGCGGGGCGCTGACACCGCGTGTGGTCGAGGACCTCTAGTCCCGGCTCGTAATATGACCTGGGACTAAAGATCCTTTTTCCGAAATATTTTGTTTTTTGAATTTTTTCAAAAAAAAATTGAATTTTTTTTCTATATTTCAAATCTTTGAATTATTTGTCAGTTTAATCTCTAATCGCCCCTCCCAGCACGGCTTGCCCCGATACTCACACTACTGATCAAACTTCCCAATCGGTCTCGCCCCTAATATCAAGTCCCAGCATGCTTTGCCCTTATCCTCGCACTAGTGATCAAACTTCCCGATCGGTCACCCATCCTCACACGCTCCACCCCAGCACGCTTAACTTTTGAGTTCCTTTCCAATTTGTTTCCAAGATTGCACTGAGAACATCCTGATAATACTATGGTATCAATCTTATTATCCTCTAGACTTTGATGTCACATGATATTATTTTTGAATTCCAAACCTATATTAACATAAATATTAATTTTACATTATTATTGTCATTTTCAATTTAATATGGAAATATTCATATCTTATTTTGCATAAATATTAATGGAAATATTTCGACAAATAATATGTATAAATCGATCAGAAAAATGATAGGATTCCAAATATTGTGTCCATATCATCTTTTGCATAAATATTAATGATTAAGTAATAATAATTATTAATTCATTTTTTTGTTATTTGTAGAGAAAAATCATATTATTTTTTTGAATTCCAAACCTATGTTAACATAAACATTAATGATTAAGTACTAATAGTTTTGAATTCAAATAACAAAAAAATAATTATACATTATTATTGTCATTTTCAATTTAATATGGAAATATTCATATCTTTAAACCGGTAAATCGAAATTCGACAAATAATATGTATAAATCGATCAGAAAAATGATAGGAATCTAAATATTGTGTCCATATCATCTTTTGCATAAATATTAATGATTAAGTAATAATAATTATTAATTCATTTTTTTGTTATTTGTAGAGAAAAAATCATATTATTATTTTGAATTCCAAACCTATGTTAACATAAACATTAATGATTAAGTACTAATAATTTTGAATTCAAATAACAAGAAATTTAATTTTACATTATTATTGTCATTTTCAATTTAATATGGAAATATTCATATCTTTAAACCGGTAAATCAAAATTCGACAAATAATATGTATGAATCGATCAGAAAAATGATAGGAATCCAAATATTTCGGTCATTAGTTTTAGGTAACCGAATGGACCGAATTGATCGAATACATGAGAACACACAACGGGAGCACACACATCACTATATAGTTAGTCTACTCATCAACGACATTAAGACGATCGTCATTGGTATTATAGCCACGTAGACTATCCCACTTCCGTGCAATCTCGAAGCCGAGGCGAGCGTCCAGAGCGGCATACAAGACTTGATCGTAGGTCAATGGAACGTTGCCCCATCCGAAAATTCGGAGGACTTCTAAGTCGTCATCGTCCTTGCCCTTCTTCTCGTCCTTCTTCTTGTTGTTCTTCTTCTTCTCAAGTTTTGTTCCAATGATAGCATTGGAGAGAGCATAGAGACTCGGAGTAGGATTGTCGGTTGGATTCCGACTATCCCTCTGGAGGTCGACCGCGGACGGAATTACAATTCCGTAGTAGCGCAGCATCCGCACGTCATTGTGGATAGCCACGCCGTAGAATTTGATGGTCTTGTCACCTAAGAAATCCACGAGGAGCTGCGGTACCCTATTAGCCTTGCAGATCTGGAAGACAAGAGTCTCGGACGCCACCGAGAGTTGAAGGACGGCGGCGCGCTGCCTTTTCTCGGGTGGAAGATCCCTCTGTCGACCCGGGAGAGGGTCGGTGAACTCGCAGTCGAGTCCAACGCACTTGATCGGTGCGGCGTCGAGGAAGAACTTCTTCACGTCGCGGATCCACCTCTCCACGCGTGATGCACGGAGGGTGACCCATACCTTGAAGTGCATATCTTCTTTGATGAAATAGTACAACCGAGACGGAGGTACGCGCGCGAGTGGCTCCATTGGAATAGAAGAGAATGATCGAGAGAGAGAGTTTTGCAAGGATTAGAGAGAGATTAGGTGTGCTTAAGACCATGGATTAGTGTAGCTTATATAGGGCGGAGAGGGAGGCCGGCGGACAGAGGGAGGCCGGCGGGCGGCGGAAGTGATTAAATTCCGGGCTGATCATCTTCCAAAGCGCAATCAAAACGCCGATCTGATCATCTTCCAAAGCGCAATCAAAACGCCGGGCTGATCATCTTCCAAAGCGCACCGTCGGCGGGAGATTTACAGGTTTAAAGACAGACCTCTAGTACCTGCTGTCTCGCACGTGGTCCTGCCAAGTCAGACACCTCTAGTACCGGTTCGTATTACGAACCGGGACTAGAGGTCCCTTACGACCCGGAATTAGTCTGTTGCGACCTTGTAGCCTTTGAACCGGGACTAGTCCCCCCTCTAGTCCCGGTTCGTAATCCAGCCGGGACTAGAGCCCGATGTGGCTCTGGACGAAAGCCCTTGTTTCTACTAGTGGGTGCTTGCGTATGTACATCGATCATAATAATTAAACTACAACTGTTGTAATGTAACTAGATCCAAATCAGCTGAATTCATCGTAGACCCCTCCGAGGTAGCCGCCGGCCGCCAAGTCTATCATGTAGTTGTTGTAGGCGTACTCGCTCATGTAGGTGAAGTCGGCCTCCACATCCTCCATTCCGAACTGCTCTACCATCGCCGCGTGGTGGGTGACCGTCGAGAAGGACGACGAGCTCGGGCTGCTGCCCCCGCCGCCTCCTATCGCCACCGCCACCATGACCTTGTTCTTCTCCTCCTCTGTCTCAGCCAACCTCTCCTTGAGCCTCAGCAGCTGCATGTATATATGCACATGTTAGTACTTAGTACAGCACAAACCAGCTGCTAATGATTCAGACTTGCACTATACGTCTGTACCTCGGTTTCGAGGTGGCAGTTGCGGACGACGACGGCGTCGTGGGCGACGCGGAGCTTGGAGAACTCCTCCTCGATGAGTTTGCTCTTGTAGCGGGCGCGGCGGTTCTGGAACCACACGGCCACCTGCTTGGTGTCCAGGCCCAGCTCGGCGGCGAGCTTCTCCTTGCGTGGCGTCTCAAGCTTCCGTTCCTTCATGAAGCTGATCTCCAGGAACTGCGCCTGCTGGTCGCTCAGCCGCCGCTTCTTCGCCGCGTCGTCCCCTCCTTCGCTCTCCCCGCTGCCGCCGACTGCCTCGCCTTCCGTCTCCGCCGCTGCCGTCCGGCCTTCTTCTCCTCGCCACCTAAATCCACGCAACAATCAACAACAACATATTGCGCACGATTAGCTAATTATTTTTACTGGGAATCTCTTGCACCTACACAGACACATAGTGCGCTAGCTCAAACAATGATGAGATGGAGAATCACTTACCGGAGCCTGGTGTGGCGGCGTCGACCGGGAAACTCCCCGGGAAGGCGAGGGAAGCGAACTTCAGCATCTCTTCATCGTCGGGGCTCATCTTTGAAGTAAAGCTGCACGAGAAATACCTTTGTACTTCTAACTTACTAATGCTGAAATATTTGATCTGCTCTGATCGAAGATTTGGGCTTCGGATATTCTAAGAAGGGCTCTAGGTAGCAAGCTGCTGCGCTGTCGACTGACCGGTGTCCGAGTCTGTGAGGTCGGAGCTTGGCCGGGAGATTTTATAGAAGGTCGGAGCCTGGGAGAGTGAGGTAGTACTGGCAACTAGTACCACTACAACTGAGTAATTCTTCATGTGGAGCAACGAGAAAGCGATGTGTGTGTCCCGTTTTTAATCGTCATCTACTACTAATTAATGATAATCATCGTGTGCTAGACAGCTAGTCGCTTTCCATGACTAATTGTGTGCTAGTTTTGGATAATGGAAAACGAAACAGGAGAGGGTATCTGCAAAGCGATGGAGCTTAGTTGACATGCTAGTTTTGCATGCACCCACTCGCCGGCCTGGTGGAGAATGCAGATGGTCAATCTTTGTGGCGAAAACTGTGAAAAAATAGCATTTCTTACTTTTTATTGACACGGATGGCCTCCAACTTTGACAAGTATGCAACATACAAGCACGATATTTTCGATAAAGTTCATTATATCTCATAGTATCAGAAGGATACAAAGTTTCACATACGGCCTCTAGAATTAGAATGCACACAGCCAAGGTAGTAAAAAGATGAAAAGTTAAAACACCGAAGTACAACAATCATAGAGAGCTCGTATATCGTCTAAGAAGTTTTTTTTTATAAAGGGAATATATTAATATCCCGAAAATACCAATTACACCCAGCCTCTGCACCGACAGGATATCGAAAGAAATCCAGGATGCACACGGCCAAGAAAAAATAAAAAAGAGAGAAATATAAAACAAAAGACCCCATGGCAGTGATGATACACTCGCAACAACAACACTCTAACCACCACCAAAGACAACACACGGACCGCATAAGAGGTTCTCCAGAAGTGACGCCTCCAAGAAGGAAACAATGCACAAGAGTTGTCGTCGTCCGATCAAGGATCTTGAGTTTTCACTCTTGGAGAAAAGACGGAATCCCAAAACAATGCCTTCAGCAAGGACATTGCCAGGTACAACCAATTAAGATCAGACCTTGAGCTTTCACCCTGAAAATCTCGGTTCGATACTCAAGAAGCACCACCAAAAGTGATGTCCACCTGTGTTGCTGCCCCCTCCTACCAAAGCCGCTGCTGCAAGTACCCGACACCCGACACACAGGAAAAACTTATGCCGCAAGTCTTCATCGCAATGAAAAACTCCTCTCCGTCATACAAGTCTCCGATCACAGCGATCATGACTTTCTTCACCACTGTCAGTGCCATGGAAATCTATTTTAGACATGTTCTATGGCATCGGGCAAGACGGTGAAGCTTCGCGCCACGCCCTCTAGAAGCATCGTGGCCCAAGATGAGGGCGCGCGCGACCGGAGCAATTCCGATCTAGATATCCAGTGGCGACATGTGCCAAACTGCGGTAATCTCCGAGGGGAAGGCCAGAACTCGTCGGTGTGCAGATCGAGGAGGCTGACGAGTCAGATCGATGATTTGGCGCTCTAAGAACAGCAGGGCCTCCTTTATTCGGTGTGCAGATCGTCTAAGAAGTTGGAGGGTTAATATGAAAATCACGTTGCAGTCCATGTGATAAAAATTATAAAAATATCTCGCCGTACACTCTAATTCCTCTATATATACTCCCTCCGTTTTTTAATATAAGATGTTTTAGCATTTGTCCATATGTAGACAATTTTAGTGTATATGTGCACTCATATTAGTATGCATGTAGACAACAGCTAAAACTTCACGGAGGGGAGTGGTCGGAAACTCCACACGAACACACTAAAGATAAAGTTGAAAGTTCCAAGCTGTTAATTTCACCTGTGTACTGTGGTTAGCTCGACGAATCTACCAGTAGAACCGGGAGTTTCGGGCGTGCAAGTTATACCCATCGATCTGATGGAGCTAGCTAGTGTGCATGGGCTGTGTCGGCTTCCGGGGTCCGGCCGGGAGACACCACACAAGTCACCAACGACGAGCACGCCTAGCAAAGCCAAGCGGCTTGACGTCAACGAGATCGATACTTTAAAAAAAAAGTTTGGCACAGCTGCCAGATATTTATTTCTATGTGTACTAACTAACAGCACGCTTTGGTTTTTATCTCGCATAAAGTATAGATCTGTACGTGTGGATAGGGCTAAGCAGCGATCGAACATGTGAATCAATTCTATCGCTTAATCATTTGACCTGTGCGTGGAGAGGTTCCTTCCGTTCTCTTCTTTCTTCTGGAGTACAGTACGTACTAGTATAGGTTGCCTCTTGCGGCTGATCGATCGATCTGTCCATCGCTCGCGTATGAACTCATAAAGTTTGTGTGAACAGCGTGCTCTTTCGCGTCCTACATAACCGGCGGCTACAATTTCTGGCAAATTTTGCAGCATTTGCGCGCATGCTGGTGTACTTCCCTTGCTATAACAGTGGCATGGACGACAGATCGATAATTCGCCACGCAGGTCTTCTACTGCTCCAAGGAACGGAGGCATTAATGGCAAACCTAAAATTTTATGGCTTGTAGAATGACAAACAAAAAAAAAGTTTCGTGAAACCGATTATTTTTAACACCAAAACTTGTCTTTGTTACATAGCCCACAAAAAAAAATTGATTTTCTCGAAACAACTTCTTGAACACATAGGATGTTAACATCTATGCGCGACATTTTTTCTTTCATTTTTTTGATATTTCGAAATTGGTTCAAAATGCATTTTAAATACCGGGTGCCAAATCACACCCCCTACTTAGTATTCAAGCAGCATTTTGCTTGCTGGTCTTATTTTACTAAGTTTGTGAGCTATAGACATTTATATTTTTGTAAACTATCAGGCATAACATAACACTAATTGTCGCACTTGATGCTCAGTTGCTCACTTTAGAGATGTGATGTTAGTAGGACCTTGCTACGTCGTGGTCGACCTCGTTCTAGCCTATAGCGAGGTCAGCCAAAAAAGGAAAGTGACAGCGACCCGTACGTACGGAAACGAACGCGCGCGCGCACCCAGGACCCAGGTGCGGATTTGGCGGGAACCGTCCCGCGCCCGTACGGAAACGCGCGCGCACCACCCAATCCGGAGACGTAAAGAAAAAGGACACGGGACGCAGCCCACCCCCAGGTGTTTCCTTCTTCCTCCCCCCGTCGCGAACAAAAAGCAGCGGCGGCTGCTGGAGGAAAACACCCAGCGATCGGCCCCCCCCCCCCCCCCCCCAAACACCAATTCCCACCATGGATTCGAAGAAGAAATCTTACATCCCTGCAGAAACATCCACCATCTGAACATCCCCCTGTCCCTTTTCCCCTGTTCCCCAGCTTTTCAACAAACAAAGCCAAAAAAAGTAGCAGATCTCCACCATAAAACCATTACATCCATCAGAAAATCTTCTCCAGAGTAAAGAACAGGAATCTGTCGAAGTTGCATCTGCAGATTGGAAAAGAAGTGAAAGATTTTCAGAGAAAAAGCTCCTGCAGGGTAAGTTCTTCAGAAATCAAAAACGTCAGATCTTCCCATCCACCCCCATGTCCATCTTGTTTTGTTCTGTGCGCTTCCTCACCTCGATGAACTAGGTTATTGTCTGGAATTTACATCACTGCAAGAACAAAAACATGTAGAGGTAACATATATGAACTGCTGAGCATGAATTTATGAACTGGTGAGCATGAACCTAGTTGTTGCTTGACAAATTGTATAATTAGGTCTTGGTGTAAGTAAATGAAATTTGTTGCTGTCATAGACTGAGAACTAAAAACAAGCCTTACCCCCCTTTTACACCATGCTATGGTGTTTTTGGTGAGCATGAACCTAGTTGTTGCTTGACAAATTGTATAATTAGGTCTTGGTGTAAGTAAATGAAATTTGTTACTGTCATAGACTGAGAACTAAAAACAAGCCTTACCCCCCTTTTACACCATGCTATGTTCTGAAAACACCATAGCATGTAACTAGTATACCATGCATGTACTGACATTAGGTGTAGTATACATGTCTTTGTTGTGGCACAAATCTGCCATTAGCTAGAGAAAGTAACTTCTTGTTAGAACAAAGTATTTTCTATTACCATTGGGATTTTACTTAAATGGCAGTAACATCCTAACAAAAAATGAAAAAAGAAGTAATTTCTTGTTGAAAGAACTGGTAGTATCTATGTGTTCTTTCACACTGAACTGGTAGTATATGTGTCTTTTTGACAGCAACATCTACATAGTAAAAAACTTCTTGATGAATGAACTGCTGGACAATGCAAAAAATATATTCTCTTACATTTTGTTTTTGGAGAACCTACTGAGCTGCTGGACTAACATACTCCTTGAACCTGAAAATTAAGATGACAAACAAACAAAGTTAGAGGAAGCTCTATTGAAATAATAGTATTAGGACTACTGACCAGCACATCATTTTTGTATTCTTTTTTACTTCGTTTCAAAAGTAAGAGTTTCATCTTTATATAAACAAAAAATTCAGACCCCCCCTGTTTCTTGTGCAGAAGAGAGAAAATGGATGCTGGAGGCTTTGGTGGGATTGATCTTAACATTCCGTTTGCTGATGAAAATCCTGGTGGTTCGCATGGCGAGGAGGCCCCAAATGTCACTGGTCCGTATGGCGTTGGGATGGATGTAAACTTGGAAGAAGCGGGTACTATGCAGACAGGGGTGCCTTCTGAAACGGCTCGAACCTTATCTAGTGCAGAGAGCGGCAGCGATGATGAAGTACAGTCGACGCCAGAAGGGTTTGTCCCAAAAACACCATACTTGGGCATGTTGTTTGACTCACCAGAGGCTGCCCTGTTACACTACAACAAGTATGCCAAGCATGTGGGATTTTCAGTGAAGATCAGCTCGTCTCGGAGATCAGTGGGCGACAACCAGAAGGACAAAGCTTTGTTCATTTGCAACAAAGCTGGTAAAATGGCAGAAAGGGAAGGAGAAGCACAACCCCTCAAGACACGGAACCGAACTATTACATTGCTTACTGACTGTAAAGCAAAGTTGCGTGTGAAAAGAATGGGATCAAACTGGCAAGTCACTCAATTTGTTGAAGAGCATACACATGAGTTGATAAAAAAGTTTGCATTGAAGAAGTACTTGAGGTCACACAAGAGGATCCCTAAAGAAGAGAGGAGGTTCATTGACCTGCTTTACGAAGTTAATCTGTCTTCTGGTAGGATATTGGCAATCATGGCTGAACTCTATGGGTCCATCAGGAATGTGCCTTATGATAGCAAGGCTATAAGCAACTACACTGCTAAGCTAGGCGAGGGTCATAGGGTTCGGGATGTTAAGAAGCTGCTGGACTACTTTGATGAGGTAAAGAAGGATGATCCGGGTTTCTTCTACAAGTACTTGCTGGACGATGAAGACCGAGTTGTAAATATCTACTGGGTTGATGGTCCTGCAAGAGAAATCTACAAAAACTATCATGATTGTATCTCTTTTGATACCACATATCTGACGAACCGGTATAACATGCCTTGCGCGCCGTTCATTGGGATTAACCGCTATGGGCACTCCATCCAGTTCGGGTGTGCTTTTATTAGGAATGAGCAGATACCAAACTTTGGTTGGATTTTCGAAACTTTCCTAGAAGCTATGGGGGGTCTGCATCCTTTGAACATCATCACCGACCAGTGTCAGGCGATGAGATCTGCCATCCTTGCAATCTTTGTTGATATTGTGCACAGGTTCTGTAGGTGGCACATAATGCAGAAGGTGCAAGAGAAGCTTGGTACATACATTAGCAAGCATGAACAGCTGCGGCTTGAGTTCAATGAGATCATTGATCATAGCCTTACTGTTGAGGAATTTGAGCAAGCTTGGGCTGCGATGGTCCAGAATCATGGTGTTGCTGACAACAAACACTTTCTGGACCTTTATGACCTAAGGGCATTTTTCGTTCCAGCCTATTTCATGCACCGGTTTTTCCCCTTCTTGCAAACTACAGCTCGAAGTGAAGGATTCAACGCGGTGTTGAAGAAGTATGTTACACCGACAGATAGCTTGCTGCGTTTCTTCCATCAGTACATGAAGTTACAGGAGAAGATAGATTCGTCGGAGGATTCTACTGAATTTGTTGGCATAGATAGGACAGTGCGTTTGTGGTGTGATTTTCCGATGGAAAAGCAGATCCTGGAAACCTACACACTGGAAATCTACGACAAATTCCAGAAAGAGCTGCGCAAAATTACTTCCTACAACCTTCGTGATCATGGGGACAGTGTCTATGAGGTTTATCCTGTGCAAGGTTCAGTTTTTGGGTATGGCAGGAGAAGCTACTACGTTGATGTTGATTTACCGAATGAAATTTACAACTGTCAGTGTTGTAAGATCAACAGAGATGGCATCCTTTGCTGTCATGTTATGAAAGTAATGAGCCATTTGGGTGCAGTTCACCATTACCCAGAACATTACATTCTCCCAAGATGGTGTAAACCCCCGCCTGATATCGTAGTACCGCTGTCCGAACCGCGTGAGATTCCACCTGGCAAGTTATCTAGGAAAGAGATGAGATTGCTTCGCTACGGGAACCTTTGCTCTGACTTTGCGCAGCTTGCTGTTGGAGCAGCAGCTTCAGAAAAGACAGAAGAGGTGGCCCGGAAGCATATGCAAGCACTAGAGAAGGAGCTTGCTATGATGAAGAAGGCAGCAGCTGATGCACTGAAGAAAAAGAAGGGGAAGGCTGAAGCAATGAAGGCTGCTAATACGGAAGATGTAATGCACTCAGCTGCTGGAATGGCAAGTGGCACACCTATGGATGTAGGGGCAGCGGGGGCGTCGCACTCGTCGGTTCAAGATCCCCTGGTGCAACAACCCACAGGAAGGCCACGCCAGAAAAGGAGAAAAGGAGCTCTACATCTACAACCATCGCGAAAAACTAGCTGTAGCGTTTGCACTTCTGAATCTCATGATGCACGCAATTGTCCTGTGAGGCTGGCCAATCCAGAGAAGTACCCCCTGCTACCACTATTCGAGTGATGGACTGTTTTGGTACTTGAATAACAGTGTTTATCATAGAACAGTAGATGTTAGAGAATAATAGTATGCTACTCTTTTCGATGTAAACTTATTGGAGCTCAAAATGAACAACATGCTTGCTTGATTCCCTGGTTGTAAGAAACTTTCATTGTCGCGGAATTTTAGTGTTTACCTGTTCATATGGCAAGCCTCCATTGTGCCTTGTTCTGGGGCCACCTGAGCATTTTATCATTGAAGAGCTTCCTGATGTTTGGCATGTCGCTTTGTTCGAACATTTCAGGTACTTCATCAATCCCACCCTGCCAAGACTCTAAGGTCTTGAGCATGAAAAACCCACAGTCGAAACTACACATCATAGAGAAAAGGTTTTTTGATTATAAAAAGACAATGGCTAAGGACAATGGAGTGTAAAAAATCACAAAAAATAAAGGGTGCTGGGGCTTACCCATTAATCTGTTTTCCAATTGGAATCATCTCTATAGGGAATTGTGAGATGTTAATTGGCGACAAATGTGGCTCCCTTGACCAGCACTTTTTAATCAATGCAATCAAACAATGGCAGGAATCCATCATGATTGACTCACCACTTCTAGTTGTAATTGAGTCCATGACTTCAAACCTCTGTGCCTTGATGTTAAGGTTGACTAGAAAATAATGGCCAGATGATGTTTCATGGCATCCATCGAAAGGTTGCAGTGTAGGGAAGCAAATCTGTTTGGGTCACATAAGTAAACATATGTAAAAAATCTGTGATAAAAGTAGTTTTGATGTACCAATAAATGTTAGTTGTAAAAGAAATGTTTCTATTAACCAGTAAACCAAGATGGGTAGTAGTCACAATAATAAAAATGTAAGATGGTACTTACGAGGTCTTTTTCGTCCATTCTGTTATCATCTGTGCAGCTGAATGCTTTCGTCACCTCTCTTAGATCCAAACGCTGATCGATTAAGTATCTCTGTGCATAAGAGAAAACCCAACATGTTAGACGACGTAAACTAGCAAAAAAAGTGTTAGTTGTAAGAACTTGACAGTAAAAAAACATATATAGTGGAAAATAACATGTGAGTGTTTCAGAACCAGATGTAAACCAAAGTGGATATTTTACTTACAGCAAAACGAAGAGGCATGATGAGTTTCCTTTTATTTTTGTTTTCCGCCTTGATCATGTGGATGGCAATTTCGCAAACTATGTTCACAAGCTTCTTCCCTGGTTTCACTGAATCTGCCAATGCTTGCACATTGCAAAATAAAGTGGAAATGTCCCAGACAGTTTCATGGTTTGATTTAGATGATGTCTTTGTGCCGTGGTTGCAAACCATCTTGTAAAGCTCCTCCACTTGTTTGCTGGGCTTATCCACTTTTTTCTGATTTTTGTTTGGCACGATTGTTTTACTTGCATCTGGTGCATCAGTTCCGTGTTTGCTGCATCCGGCTTCTGCGTTTGGAGCTTGCTTGCTGAGTGTTGTACCCTTGCTGCAACCAGCTTCTGCGCTAGCTGTTTTGTTTATGATGACTGGATGGTCAATATGCTCATCTGTGTCAAATCCCAAATCAAAAGGTGGGGCATCTGGTGCAAGATCAAGTCTATGCTTGCGCTTTTCTCCTTCATTGCTGTTAAAAGTTAATTTCCTTGCAAGTAAATCTTGAGCTTCTGTGTTTGTCTGACTAGCAGTTTGACATGTTGCAGTATATGTTGCCTCAGTTAGCTTGGCTGCTCTAGGTGAAGCTAGCCTCCTGGGGTCTTTGTCAGGTGATGTTACTTCTGGAATGTTGATGCCTGTCTCCAAATGTACAGCTCCCCGAGTCCTGTATTTGCTTGGTGAACCTGTGTTTGAGGCAACTGTTACCTCTGTTCCCTTGTATGGTCTGGGTGAAGCTATCCTCCCAGTGCCTTTGGCTGGCGATGCTGCTACTGGAATGTTGATGCTTGTGTTTACTGCAGTTTCCAAGCGGACAGCTCCCCTGGTCCTGTATTTGCTAGGTGAAACTGTTGTGTACTTTACATCCTTCTTTTTCAACTCGGGTTGCTCAGCGAATGTCACTGCTTTCCTTTTCCTTCCTTTTGATTTTACAGGTACCGGGTTAATGTCCATCAGGACTCTTGTTAACTCTTCACGCTCAGCTTCACCACCGAATGTTGGCAGTCCATCTGTTTCCAGCTCTTTGGGCTTCAAAGACTTCAATAGATTGTTGAATTCTGTCTTGCCCGAGTGCTCTAGATCTAGAAAGACTGGAACCTCGAACTGCTTGATGTCGTGGTAAGGCCTGTGCGGAGATGTGAAAACAAACTTGCGGAACTGCTCGCTACTCACTTGCCCGTAAGCATCTCCATCTTGGCAACTGCTGTCAGATGTGGACTCGTTGGTGTCATTGAAGTTATCTAAGTTCTTGGTTTCTGCTGGTCTTGAATGTGGAACTTGCGTAGGTGTCTCAACTTCTGCTCCTTTATCTCTGCTGGTGTCAATAGGTACTTGTTGAGTACTTGTGGCAGCACCTGGGACATGAGGAACTTGTTCCGACGGTACTGCTTTACTGGTGTCGTTCTTTGAAACTGACGGTGGTACTTCAGTTTGATAGTTCCGTTTTGTTGCGCACTCCTCCAACACTTCCTCAATCTCATCTTGTTTATTGGGCGCTGTACTGTCAGCCCTCACTTGGTCAAACCTCTCCTTCTCAGCTGCATTGCTGGGGCCACCTTCATCCTCGGTTTTTTTGCCTGTTTCAGTACCCTCTAATGACCTCCTTCTTACTTTTGCTACTGCACGTCTAGGTCTCCTATTTGGCTTAGCAATTTTACTGGCTGGTTTGAATGTAAACTTGCTTATTAAGCTGTGCAGCCCCCTTTCGAAACCATAGCAAGCTTCCTTTACACCCTGAGCAAACAACTCTTTTTCCTGTCATGGTTTGCAACCGAGAGTTACTTCATAGTGTAAGTTTCAGAAAAATGTAAAAAGTCTAACAGAAAAAATGAGGACTTACTTCTTCTGTGCAACCTTCTGGAGTGTTAACATCCACGAAACGATTAATGTTGTTTGGCTCGGCAAAAAGAATACTTTGATCTTCCATGGTGTTGTCACCACTTGGTGCATTATTTCCTGTCATTCCTGCCTCACTGTTCACATCATCCCCCGTGTTTGCTTCCTCATCTTCTTTATCATTGTTGGTGCAAAAAGTTCCGCCATGTTCATCATCGTCAACCTCTTGACCTTCGTCAGCAACGTCTTGTTCATCAGATTGTGCTGGTGTGCCTTCAGCTAGCACTTCTGTATCAGTATCGCTGTTATGGATCTCTGTGTCAATAATTGGAAGCTCGATTTCTGTATCACGGTAGCGTGCCTTGAGCTGCATAGAATAAAACATAGTATGGACTTCAAAAATTACTTTCAAAAGGAATGTATTGTTTGATGGGAATAGAAATGCATGGGACAGAAAAAATAAAAAATAAAAATACATCAAAAAAATGTAAACAAAACAGGTGAATCAAACTAGTGAGGGCGTACCGGTGCTCGCCCAAATGTACCATCACTGAAAGTATCCTGGCTTATTGCTTCCCTCACCATTTCATTAGTCCACACAGTAACTCGTGTTCCCTCCTGATCAATTTCCATTCCTTCTAGTTCAAGAGAATCTAGATACTTGATCTGCCATAAAAATTGGTGTTCGAAAAAGAAAACGTTATATTAGTATCCACCATGAAAAGTAAAAAACTAAATAGTACCAGTAAAAAAGAAAATCAGAAAAATGATTTAGAAAACCCACCATGAAGTAGAGCACACAGGCCTTTAATATGCCCCTTTCTGCACCAGATTTTGCTGCTTCCCGGATCATCCAGATTACGAACTTTGGAATATTCAATTCTTGACTTCCTTTATGTTGCAGAGAGATGGGTAGATCCTCGGGCTGATATGTATACCTGTAGTAGGAGCTAGTACAGAACACATTGCCAATACAGTCCAAAGCCTTAGGTATGTCCAGTTAGCTTCCGTCATTTTTGCAAGCTTCTTCTCTAAGAAAGTAATTTTTGGCTGCTTCTTGCTGGCTCTACCCATCTGTTTTAACATGAATTCTACTGAATCTTTATCCTTCTCATATATTACATCTTCATTTCCCCATGGGACTCCAAGTGTATGGTACACTGAATCCTCAGATACGAGAATTGAACCCCTCCCCGGGAAAACAAGCTGACAGGAGGTTGGATTGAAGCAACTCATGAGGTATTTGCAGAGTTCGGGGTTCAATTTTGAGCACTTAATGTTCACTAAGCCACCAAATTCTGCACGAGTTACCAGCTCCACTTGTTGTGGTGACATGTGAGGATACAGCTTGACAAGCTTCATGGGAGACCCCGCTGGTACTCCTTTCGACGCTGAACCTTTATTTGAAAAATAAAAACAAGTAGGTTAGTGTTACCAATTAGGTGCAATGAAAACATCGGAGTAGTTCGAGATTACTCTAAAAAAAGGTTAGAAGAAAACGAAAAGAAAAAAGGCACTAACATTTGTGTCGTCGGCCTCAATGTCGTCATCGATGTCATTTCCCCCAATACCCTGAGGTGTGCTCAGTGATCGTAATGTAAGTTTTTGGCGCAACCGGCTGAGCTTCTTACTTGACCTGGAGCTGGAGCATTTGATTGCTTTACTGCCTGAGCTCCGACTAATAAATTTCTTCATCATACAGTTTTTTTCACTTTACTGCCCCTGGCAAAGAGGAACACATCAGTTGCTGATTGCTTATATTTCTCCAGGCAGAAAACAATTACATCTAAAAAAATCATCTAAAAAAATGCACGACATAAATGAGTGAGAAAACACTGTTTATATAGCACGAAACGAATTACAAAAAAAGCGCATACATGTATTATTTCAACTCACATGAGGGACCAGCAAAAAAATATAAGAACAAAAAATGGGGATATCTATAATTTAGTAGTAATTTACATGCACTACATATGTACAATAATATGGTACTGGAGCGAACAACATCTAGACGAAATTTACATTGTGAAACAAGGACAGCATGCCAATTACAAATTACATCTAGAACAAAGAACTGATGCATGTTTTTGTTCGTGCTTACGGATTATCCACAAAAAAGAACAATAACTACGTGAAATGTGCCCCTGAATCTTACTTCCCCGAAGCAAAATCAGCTAATGAACTGCTTTGCTTGTGGACTGCATCTACATCACTATTTGGTTCCACTGTACTATGTCCTATTGCTAACATGGAACTGAAAAAAGATTTTGTACCAAGTGCATTGTTTACAGAAAAGTCCCCTAAAAAGAGAAACACTTACATCCATAAAAAAAAGTACAGCATAATATCCATCTAACATCATATACGCCATCATATATCGTTTAAAAAACACACCACTGGATAAAACATCTGAATAAAACTTACATCTACACCACTATTTTGGTTCATGCGTATGGATTTGAAGAAAACATTTACATCTACAGCCGTTGGTGACAAACAAAAAATCACCGCGCACGCATGTACTTGTGCTGGTCAATCATAGAGCAAAAAAACTCACATCTAGAACATAGACTGGCATGTTTTGGTTCGCGCAGTTGGAATAGCCGAAATTTTACAACTAGTAGAAGCTCAAAAACAAACAACACATACAAATCATCTACTGCCAGTATCATCCAAGTAGTAAGAGGGAGAAGATTACATCCAAACCTGCAAAGTTACTTGTCTGCACAAAAACCAGCTCCCCGCCACCACTACCGGAAAAATCAGCTCGCCAACGACTCAAAAATCACAGCCGGTCTGCACACAAAAATTCCTCAACGATGTTACTTTGTCTAGGACCCAGATCTAAGCGAGGGGGACGACAGAGAAAGATAGATGTAGAAATCACCGTCGTAGATCTGATGTCGCCGGGAGGAGAGAAACCTAGTCGACGATGGCGCCACCCTCTCCTCTCTCCGCCTCCACCTGCTCAAGCTACGGCTTCGCTCGAGCAAAACGGCGGCGATACGATGGTGCGCAGAGCTGCGCGAGGTCGCCGGCGTGAGGAGGAGGTGCGCGAGGTCGCCGGCGCGAGAAGGAGGTGCGCGGAGCTGCGCAAGGTCGCCGGCGTGAGGAGGAGGTGCGCGGAGCTGCGCGAGAAGGAGGTGCGCGGATCTCCGCAAGGTCGCCGGCGCGATGCGAAGCTGCGCCGAGTTGCGAGAGTTCGCCGTCGATTTCGCCGGTGCTTCGCTCGCGAGCGGTGGAAGAGGGGAATGGATAGCGCAACGGCACGACTCCCGAATTTGAACAGTCCAGGCGAAATGCTGTCCGCACGCGTGAAAATGTACCTGAAAGAAAACGTTCCAACGCGCGCTCCGTTGGATCCGGATCGGGCGTCTCGGAACGGTGAGCTCGCGTTAGGACAGATTCGTGGTCAACCATTTTAAAGAAATTGCGATGTTAGTACGCGTCGTTCAGTTTGGACAGCTGGGAAGTAGGATCGGGCAGTACTCCCTCCTGCCCAAAATATGTTGCGTATAATTTTTTTACAGAGTTTGACCAAACATATTGATAAAATATAAAGATTATAATACAAAATTAATATGATTAGAATCAGCATAAAATATATTTTCAGATTATATGCATATGATATTGTAAATGTTCGTACATTTTTGGTCAAATTTTGCAAAATTTGACTTGGACCAAAAATTATATGCAACCTACTTTGGGAAGGAGGGGTATGGTATAGTAACCAGTAACTAGTGAGTAGTATTGATTCCCTTCTGGTCGAGTTACGGATTTTGACGTGGAGGAGACGACATATATTCCCGGCTGGCGTACAGGAGGTGCCAAGGGCGTTGTCTGGCAGCGTGCGTGACAACGACCATGCATAGAGGGGGTGGCAAGATGCATGCATGTATGGTGGTGCAAGTCGGAAGTCGCAGACGATTATTGTGACTTGTGAGAATACGTACATGGATGCTGGTTTCATGATCTGGATAGGAAGTTGGCGCCACGAATAAAATTGAGGCCAAGTCTGCTAGGAACGACCCTTGCACGGGGATTGAAGACATTGAACACGACTGACGATCGAGAGTGACAACGACAACAAGCTCGCTACGACTTGTAAAAAAAAGAGAAACGCTAGCAAACACCGCTGCTGGATTAAAGAGGGAAAAGTCCATTTTAAACCCGGAACTTGTAGAGGTCGGACGATTGAACTCGAAATCCCTATCTTTTGTACCTTGAATTTAGCAATCCCGGTCTAAAATGAACCTTGGACATTTTTATCAGAGAAAAAAAATAAAATTATAAATTCTACTGTCGCTGACAACATGACCCACATGTCATATCCACCTTCTTCCTCAATCCAGTGTTTTTTTTTCTGTTTTGCATTCCATTCCCTCACTCGCTGACGGTCGCTGCAATCCCGATGGAAACCACGCCGTCGTTGCTCGCCGACAAGGGGCCTCTGGTCCTCCTGGCGCAGCCGCTCTTCCCAGAGAGCCGCAGCGCTCGCCGGCCGCTACCGGCTCGTTCTCGCCGCGGACGCCGACACGACAGTTGTGACAGAGGCGAGGTGTTGCTCGTGCCGGTCACGGCCCAGCACCTGGGCAAGCTCCCTGCGCTAGAGCTTGTCTTGGGCACCACCGTCGGCGTCGACCACGTGGATCTCGATTGATGCCGGCCACCTCCGCGAGCGCGTCCGTGCGGGGCCGCGGTGAGCTCGGCGGGGACCTTCAGGTTGCTGACCACCTCCACGACGGCGGCCCGCTCCTGCGTCCGTGTGGCGCACGGCAAGCTTGGCGGGGAGCTTCGGGCTGCCGGGGGCCTCACCGGTGGCCAGCTACATCAGTGGATTTTAGAGATATGGAGCTGAATTGGGGATAGAGATGAATATGACATGTGGACCCGTCCAGTCAGTGAGACTGTGTTATTCCTGGTGGGGATTTTCTATTTCCCGGTGTGCCAAACAGCCCTAGGGTTCATTTTAGACCGGGATTGCTAAGTTCAGGGTACAAACGACAGACATTTCTAGTTCAGGATTCAAATCGCCCGACCACTATGAGTTTAGAATTCAAAATGGACTTTTTCCATTAAAGAGTACAGATAAGAAAGGCACGAGGCGCAATTAGCCAAAGTGGGCAACGCCTCGGAGCCGACTGGTGGACGAACCTCTCTCCATCGTGGGCACATGGGACGTGGCCCCGCCGTCGCCCGGGGCCATGCGCACGGGAGCTCGCCGTGCCAGCACGCGTCGCGCGGCGCAGCCTCCATGCACTCGGCGTCCCCCCTCCTCGAAATCTCCTATTGGCTGGCGCACCACCAGCGGCGCAGGGGCCAGCCATCAGACATTCAGTCTGATCCCACCTTTTTGAGCGAAAGCGACCGCGCGCTCCGATCCATCTTGCAACGGCACTGGCCTCGGCATCGGCACGGGCCGCCGAGCGCGCGCGCACGGCGCACAGGACATGGTGCCGGCCCCAGGTTAGCTGGGAGCCGACTAGCCAAAAGCCGATGGATCGGATCGATTCAGCGCCCATGCATCTACCGACCTAATCTCTGACTGCGCTCCTGCAACCTATAGACGGACGCATCGATCGCACAAGGCCGCCCGCCGGCGTCCCTTATTGGGTATGAAAGTGGCCGGCCAACAATGGCAGTGGCACTGTGGCAGCCAAGTGCACCAGATGTCAGTGCCGTAGACCTCCATGGTCGCGCACACCGGTGGTCCGGCACCCCCAGTTGTGTTGTTGCTGTTGGTGCCTTTCTATCGCCCGATCCGTCACTCGTGCTCTCTCATCGCCCTCCACAGCAGATGGGATGTACTACAGGCCGGCTAGCAACTGGCTGGCTCAAGTGTCTGAATTGGATTGCAAGCATCAGTGTGCTGTGCATTGTTTGCCTTTACCGTCACGTCATCGCCTGCTCGCATTTCTATTTCCCGGAAAGAACAAGCGACCAAGCTGCATGGGCGCCTACAGCTAGGGCTAACCTCTACGTATAGCTGGTTGCTGTACGTATATGATCAGGCATGGCTAGCTAGCTTTGGATGAAAATCTAGAGAGCGCGTGGCGCCGGCAAGGGAAGGTACTACTGTGGGTACGTGTGTAGGCATGGCATGGCTAGCTAGGGATGAAGGTCATGCTGTCGCGCAAGAGCAAGTTGGCAACAACCTATGTGGCGATACCATGGGCGTGTAACTAATTGCTCCGGGGAATAGGAGCAGTACACTTTCACTCCGTCCCGTAGGACGATCAACACGCAGGGACAGCGGGAGACTATTTTTTTCCAAAATGGGTAGCATGACCCTGACCTCTGCATCAGTTGATGCACACAGCCTTTTATTGCCTTTTATTGCTGCGTTATTAAGTTTCATAGTTTAGATTTCAAAATCGCGCGAAACAAGTAATCATCCAGCAAAAAAGCAAAATACAAGTAAACTAAGCAGCTTGTAATCGTCTAGCAGATCCTCTAGGTACCCTGGTAGTAGATATCCCGTGTAACCGTCTCCATACGGGTGTATTCAGAGTTTATATGCGCACATTGCGCCTCCTGGACTAGGAAAGACCACTCGTGAGTCCATTGTGAAGCCATGCGAATAACCTGTAAAAAATTAGCGTGACCATTTTTGTTAAAGATAATAATTTCATAATTACCATACTAAAACACAAGTTCCAACTCGAATTTGTGCTTTGTGTTTTTATCAACCCATTAAGCCATTTACCGAACATATTTGTAACATCAGACGGTGGGGTGATATTAAACGCATATTGAACCACCGTCCATATAAGACGAGCAAATGGGTAAGTAAAAATAAATGATCGATACTCCTCTTAGTCGCAGAACACACATTTTTTATATGCATTCCAATTATATTTAGCAAGATTATCTTTTATTAAAATAACCTTGTTAAGAAAAAACCACATGAAGATCTTAATTTTCAGTGCCACCTTTAGCATTCAAATATATTTTCGTAAGAAAACATTATGACCATTCAAAAATCTACATACATGGATTTAACCGTAAAGATCTTAATCCTGATGTATTTAGTTTCCAAACGAATATATCCTCGTCATTTGTTAGGTTTATGGTCATAAGACGTTGCACCGCCTACTAAGTTCCTTCTAAACTTGATCTGCAAAGGAGAATTAGCTAGAACGTTTGCAACCAAAACGTTTTTTCCGTCGCACAACATTATATAGCAGCGGATATTGAGAGGCTAGTGGCGCATCTCCCAACCAGGTATCCTCCCAAAAACATGTGGCTTTCCCATTCCCTACCACAATATTTTACTTTGACAATATGTATTTTTGTTTGTGTTGATCACTCTGCTAGAAGAAAGGAGATCTAAATCTACACTATGGCGTGGTAGTCCAAATCTAGACCCACCCTTTACTTTCATGATCAGATCAAAATTCTTAACTAATAAGACCATGGCGTGCACATGTGTACGCTTTGACCATCGCGGGTGAGGCTCTGAGAGAAAACCAATTAGCCATCACGTGGTACTTACTTTTATACAACGAGATAGCGTTGGACCCGTCTGGCCAGCGCGCGCCGGCCTGACCTGACCAACGTAAAGGCATGAGAATGGTCAAGACGGCTGTTGTCTAAACAAGTCTCCATGTCATTTATAGACGGTGCCGTAGACACCTTATACAACAATTTATTTTTTGAGCTGTCTATAGAAACGTGGAGCAGTTGGTTTTTATGAACATGGTTCGTGGGATGTAACCTATGAGATTTCTTTTGGAGCCACGGTTACAGACGTCCTCTCATACAACGGCTAATTAGCCGTCTGTAGCTAGCGTTTTTTGCGGCCACAGACCGTCGGTAGATTTACAGACGCATCCGTTCTCTCTTCTCCTTCTCTTCCGTCCACTTCATAAAAAATCCTAGGTGGAACTCATATAGACAGCTGATGGTGTACTACTGTACATGTCCTAAGGCTCGTCAGCGTTTCACGTGCAGCCAACCGTTGTTCGTTACCTACCTCTGACTCGACTTTATGACCAGCCACAGCCAATCAGGGCACCCATGAACAGATAAGGATCATCGATTATTAGTTTTGTTTAGGCTGGGCACGGTTAGTGTTCATCGACAGCACTATATATATGCTCTGGGCCAGCTGCGGTGCTACATGCAAATACGTGATATCAAGTGATATGACATCTTTGCAAAACCCTCTTTACCTTTTTTTCTTTGGGTTTTATGCGGTAATCTCCATATGCTAAGATGTTTTCATAGATTGGCAACATTGTCCTAGCATCACCACTGCTTTTGGGCAAAACTTCCAGAACAAAAAGCTTTTGAATTTTCAGTTTGGTCCTCCGCTCAACCTCTACCTACAACATTTTTCAGCTTTTTTTTAATTAATAACATTTTCTAGCTTTATATCAACTCAAAGTCTTTCGCGCAATTTTATGGAAATTTGAATATTTTGAGGGAGGGTATGCATGAACATAAATGTTACTGTAATGAAAACAAATAAAAGGGGGAGGGGGGGTTATGTCAGCCGTTTCACGGGTTGTTGTACTTTTATGAGAGAAGACACCAAGTTTGATGCATGTTCGGTTCCACCAATCGTTTAGCGTAGATCTGGGTAACGAAATAGATCTGGCACGAACAATGCAACGGCGATAATGAGGAGGAGAGATGTTGGCGACAACTGTCTTGAGACACCACATGAGTCGTCTCAGAGCAGGCAGGGGGCAATCCTATTTTTTAGATCGTGATTTGTTGTTAACAAAGATAAATGGAGTTATTAGACTTTCTTGGAACATATTTAGACATTAATCGTGATGAAATCCGTAAAACAATCCCTCCACCCAGGGCTCCTTTGATTCAAAGGAATTTCATAAGATTTTTGTATGATAGGAATTCTTAGATTTTTTTCTACGTTGGCTGTTTGATTTTTAGGATTAAATTCGATAGGAGATAATCCTATAGGAATCTTATAGTGTAAATTTCATAGGAAAATAACATGAGATTCAACCTCATGGAAAATTTCTTCACCACAATCAAAATAAATTGTTTTTCCCATAGTATTCATTAGACATGTCTGTTAGGTTGATCTCCAGGTCGTACGAACCCAACGGCTCGCGACCCCCTTGACTGCGCCCTGATCGGGGGCGTCCCTTTCCATTATGGACGGTGGGCCCCTGTGACCTGCGCTATAAATAAAGGGTGGGGGCTGGGGCACACGGTACGAGGTTCACCGTGCTGCCAGTCACCCCACCGACATCCCCTCTCCGATCTAGGGTTAGCGCAGTGCTCACGGGAAGTTCCACCGCCGCCACCACGCCACCATCGCCTCGGCCACCATGGCCTCGGGCTCGGGCTCCTCGACCCATGGAGAAGGTACGCCCATCTCTCCCTCTCCCTCTCGGTTTCACACACACACACACACGAACACGTTCATCTACGCATGTAGAGGATTCTAGGATTATAACAATGGTATCAGAGCGTCTATCCTAGATCCTACTCGCGTAGAAAGAAAAGAAAAACAAAAGGAAAAGGAATTTTTTCCCCACCCCGAAGAAACCCTAACCCTAACCCTAGGGAAGGGGAAAAGAAAACTCACCTGCGGGCCACGGGCTCGCTGGCGAAGTTGCGCCGCTCCAAGCCGCGTCGTTCCTCTCGATCCGACGCGCATCGGCATGCCGAGGCGTCGGAAGAAGAACACTACCCCTCACAGGGCAAAGAGAGCAACCCCGCAAGGGGCAAAGACGCACCGCGGCCTAACCGCTCGACGGAGACGCGCTCACCGCGAGGGGAACGCGCGACCGGCGAGGGGGAAGGCAACGGCGCAAGGACGGCCGTCTCCGGCCACCGGTATCCCATCGCCGTGGTGGAGTTTTTCTCCACCGACGGCCGCCGCGCGCGGGAGCGTGTGCGAGGCAGGAGAGAAAGAGAAAGGGGGTCGGGCGCAAGGGTCGGGCGGCGCGGTGTCCGCGGCCGTCTCTGGCGCGGTCTCGGCGACCGGCGGCCGGCGGCCGGCGCATTTTTCTGCCGCCGGCGCGCGAGAGCAAGGGAGAGAGGCAGAGGCGCGGGGGGAGAATGATGCTAGGGTTTTTTGGGGGATGGACGCTGCGCTCGTTTTGATCCAGCGAGAAGCGCGGACAGCCGTCGGATCAGATGGACGACCAGGATCGTCCGCGGCTAACCCTAATCTGCTAATGGGCCAGCGGGCCGAAAGTGAGCAGGGCCATGGGCCGCGTCCCTGGCGTCTGTGTCGCCGCGGGCGACGGATAGAGAGAAGGCCGTGGGCCGCCGTGGGCTGCATAAGCACTGCCGCGGGCGGCAGATAACCACTGGTCGCACAGAACAGTTTTTTCTGTTATTTTTTACAGAAGCATGTTTTTATCTTTTTTGTCCATTTTTTGGGCAAATTTCATTCTGTTTTCTATTCAATTTTATCCAACGAAAATTTTGTTTAGGAAACAGAAGAAAGAAAAGAAATACTTGTTAAAAGTATAAAAGTTTATGAATTTTATTCATATTTATTCCGCTGCAAATAGTTAAAAGTAATTGCATAAAAGCAATAAAGTGAAATTAAAAGCATGATTAAAGTGATATTAATGATGATTATGATTCTGTTATTATTGACCAACGTTGTTAATAGCATTATCATGATTTAAAGTGAGAATTAAAGCATGATTAAAGTGATTAATGATGATTATGATTCTGTTATTAAATGACCAACGTTGTTAATAGCATGATCATGATTTGATTATTATGTGTTTAAAGGTGCATTTATTTCTTTTATTGCCCAACGGTAATATAGTTTTAATTGCACAAACGGTTGTATGTTTTAATTTATACCAACGTTGGATTATTACATGCAATTGTTTTTTGTTATCTATATCCTTGTGGTTTCAGGAAGTTTTCACCTGATGAGTTGCCTCAAGGACATTCCGACGCTCAGGGGTGACAACTACGCTGAGTGGTGGAAGAAAGTTGAACTGGCTTTTTCTGCGCTGAGGTCGACTGGGTTGTGAACTCCACAGCCAGTCAGCCAGCAGAGCCAGTGAGAGACAACTGATGATGAATCTGCTTGGCAGAAAAAGCAGGGACCATGCTCCAGTAGAGATGGGATACACCCTAGAGAACCAAAAGTGGGTGAACGCCAACAAAAAGTGCATGGCATTCATAAAGAACACAGTTGAGAACGCTATTGTGGGCTCAATTGAAGAGTGTACCTCTGTGGGAGAGTATCTCCAAAAGATAAAGAGCCAGTTTACTGGTTCTTCAAAGACATATGCTACCCAGCTGCTCAAACAGCTGGTGACAGAAAAGTATCATGGAGGTTCACATGGCATAAGGGAGCACATTCTCAGAATGAGCAACATGGCTGCTAAGCTTAAGTCCATGGAGGCTGATCTGGAGCTCAAGCCTGCACTCATAGTTCACTTGGTGATGGCTTCACTGCCACCACAATTTGAAAATTTCATCATCAACTACAATGTGTCGCCTGAAAAATGGGACATTGAAAAGACCATTGCCATGTTGTCGCAAGAAGAGGAAAGGCTGAAGTCCCAGAATGGGGGCTCCTTGAACTTTGTGAAGGACAACAAGAACAGGAACTACGGTTCCCCTTCAAGCCATATGGCAAAGGTCCCACCAGTATAAGCCACATGGCAAAGGTCCCCAGCAGTATCAGCAAGTGGACAAAGACACATGCCTCCACTGCAAGAAGAAAGGGCATTTCAAGCAAGATTGCCCAGATTGGCTCAAGATGATAATGGCAAGAGAGGTATAGACACAGTTTCTTTTGTAAATGAATCCCTGTATACACAGTTTTCAAAATCTACTTGGTGGATTGACTCAGGTGCAACTGTTCATGTTGCAAATTCTTTACAGGGATTCCATTCGACAAGGACTTTGCAAAGAAGCGAAAGACACATTGAAGTCGCAAATGGAGTTCAAGCAGAAGTTGAAGCTGTTGGCGACATCTCCTTGGAGCTAGCTGATGGTTTCAATATTATGCTTAGAGATGTTTTATTTGTTCCTTCGATTCACAGAAACTTAATAAGTGTATCGTGTTTGGATAAAGACAGTTATGAATGTTATTTCGGTCATGGCAAGTGTGCCATATGGTTTAAAGATGCTTGTGTGGGTATTGCTTTACTTCATGATAAGCTTTATTTGTTATCCTTGCGTGAAAAAGTGCATTCTGTGAGTAATGTGAATGAACAAATTCCCTTGTCGAACAAAGAACAAAAGAAAAGAAAGCGAACTCATGACTCTTCGAAGTTATGGCACTGTCGATTAGGCCATATTTCGAGGGGAAGAATAGAAAGCCTCGTTAAAAATGATATTCTTCCTCCGTTAGAGTTCTCAGATATCGAACAATGCATAGATTGCATAAAAGGAAAATACGTAAAACAAATTAAAAAGGGTGCAAACCGAAGCACAGCGACACTAGAAATTATTCACACTGATATATGTGGACCATTTCCGGTGAAAAGTGTGGATGGTTATGACTCGTTCATAACGTTCACAGATGATTACTCCCGATATGGTTATATTTATCCAATTAAAGAAAGATCTGAAGCATTGGATAAATTTAAAATATTCAAAGCTGAAGTTGAAAATCAACATGATAAAAGAATTAAAATAGTCAGGTCCGACCGTGGGGGGAGTACTACGGTCGGCACACTCCATATGGTCAAGTACCTGGACCTTTTGCAAGGTTTTTACAGGAAAATGGAATAGTCGCCCAGTATTCTATGCCGGGCGAACCACAGCAAAATGGAGTAGCTGAAAGGCGTAACCGTACTCTTATGGATATGGTGCGCAGTATGATGAGTTATTCCACACTGCCATTGGGATTATGGATGGAGGCGTTAAAAACCGCCATTCACATTCTCAACAGAGTACCAAGTAAGTCGGTGCCCAAAACACCGTACGAGTTGTGGACAGGGAAAGTTCCTTCTCTACGCCACTTGAAAGTCTGGGGGAGCCCAGCTGAGGCAAAAGTTTTTAATCCACACATTGCAAAGTTAGACCCCAAAACAGTAACTTGCCATTTCATTGGCTATCCTGATAGATCAAAAGGTTATCGTTTCTACTGTGCAGACAGATACACAAAGTTTGTAGAAACGAGACACGCGGTCTTCTTGGAGGACGAAATGATGAGGGGGAGCATGGTAGGCCGGAAAATTGATCTTGAGGAGAAGAGGGTGTGTGCACCTTTTCCGATGATCCATGAGCCATTTTTCGCCCTACCTGTTGTACCTGCACCGATAATCCCAGAGGTTGTGGTGCAAGCACCTGTTGTAACTCCACCCGTGACCACAACGAGGCAAGATTCGGAACCTGTCCGTCAGGAGCCGACTCAACCCGTTGTTGAGCATGAAAGGGAGCGACGACAGCCACATTTAGAAGAAGAGTCGCACGTTGAGACACATGATGTGCCAGAGAATGAGACTCTTAGAAGGTCTAAAAGAGCTAGGAAATCAGCTATTTCTAGTGATTATAGAGTTTATAATACAGAAACAGTTCATATGGAAGAAGATCCCACTTCATATGAAGAAGCCATGAGAAGCGTTCACTCTTCGAAGTGGCTGGAAGCCATGGAAGACGAGATGAAATCGATGAGTTCTAACAATGTTTGGGACTTAGAGGAAATTCCTAAAGGAGCCAAAACAGTAGGCTGCAAATGGGTCTACAAAACTAAGTATGACTCCAATGGAACGTAGAAAAGTATAAAGCGCGACTTGTGGCAAAAGGCTTTACGCAAAGAGAAGGGGTAGATTACAATGAGACATTTTCTCCGGTCTCATGTAAGGATTCTTCAGAATCATCATGGCACTAGTTGCGCATTTTGATTTAGAGTTGCATCAAATGGATGTAAAGACGGCATTTCTAAATGGAGATTTAGAAGAAAATGTTTACATGAAACAACCCACGGTTTTTTCATGGAGGGGAAGGAACATATGGGATGCCGCCTAAAGAAATCCATTTATGGGTTAAAGCAAGCCTCTAGACAGTGGTATTTAAAGTTCAATAATACAATTAAAAGTTTTGGATTTAAAGAGAATGTTGAGGACAACTGCATTTATGCAAAGTTTAAAAGTGGGAAATATATTTTCCTAATTCTGTAGTGGATGATATTCTGCTTGCAAGCAATGATGTCAGTCTACTACTAGAAACAAAGAAATTCTTGTCCTCAAATTTTGATATGAAAGATCTTGGTGAAGCTTCATATGTTTTGGGCATAGAAATTCACCGGGATAGAAAGAATGGAGTGCTAGGACTATCACAAAAGGCATATTTAGAAAAGGTTCTAAAGAAATATAATATGCATAAAAGTAGCGCTCACCTGCTCCGATAGTCAAGGGCGATAGTTTTGGGAAATTTCAATGTCCCAAGTCAATATGAGATCGATCGAATGAAAGCAGTACCATATGCTTCGGCTGTTGGAAGCTTACAGTATGCACAAGTGTGCACTCGCCCTGACTTAGCTTTTATCACCGGGGTACTCGGTAGATATCAAGAAAATCCAGGCCATGAACACTGGAATATGGTAAAGAAAGCATTGCGTTATGTGCAAGGCGCAAAAGACCTCATGCTAACATATAGAAGATCTGATTCCCTAGAGATAAAGGGTATTCAGACGCAGATTTTGCGGGAGACAAAGATGATAGAAAGTCCACGTCAGGGTACGTGTTCACTCTCGCAGGAGGGGCTATTTCGTGGAAAAGCTCCAAACAGTCATTAGTTGCATCATCCACGATGTATGCAGAATTTATAGCATGTTATGAGGCCACGGGGCAGGCGATATGGTTAAAGAAATTTATACCCGACTTGAAAGTGGTAGATTGTATTGACAAACCACTAAAGATGTACTGTGACAACCAGCCCGCAGTATTCTATGCTCACAACAACAAGTCGAGTAATGCTACAAAGGCAATAGATATAAAGTATTATGTTGTGAAAGATAAGATCCAGGATCAAACTATAAGTCTCGAGCATATAAGGACAAAGGAAATGCTTGCGGATCCGCTAACGAAAGGCTTACCACCCGATGTGTTCCAGAAACACATAGCCGGCATGGGATTAATGGAAAGCCTATGATCCTGGATCACAGAGGCCCAAAAGTAAAGATTTGTTTCAAAACAGAAAAGTGTATAGTGGCTGTCTGATTCTATCGGCAATTGAGCTGTGACGATGAAACATGCTCTATGTACTAATCGGTGATGAAACGAGTAAAGTAAAAGGTAAAAGCAAAAGTTGAGATCAAGGGGGAGAATGTTAGGTTGATCTCCAGGTCGTACGAGCCCAACGGCTCGCGACCCCCTTGACTGCGCCCTGATCGGGGGCGTCCGTTTCCATTATGGACGGTGGGCCCTGTGACCTGCGCTATAAATAAAGGGTGGGGGCTGGGGCACACGGTACGAGGTTCACCGTGCGGCCAGTCACCCCACCGACATCCCCTCTCCGATCTAGGGTTAGCGCAGTGCTCACGGGAAGTTCCACCGCCGCCACCACGCCACCATCGCCTCGGCCACCATGGCCTCGGGCTCGGGCTCCTCGACCCATGGAGAAGGTACGCCCATCTCTCCCTCTCCCTCTCGGTTTCACACACACACACACACACACGAACACGTTTATCTACGCATGTAGAGGATTCTAGGATTATAACAATGTCATGCCAGTTCTATAGATTTCATATTTCTACACTTTTCCTATCCTATGAATCAAAGGAGACACAGTGTTTTGTGCAACACAAGAAGCTATAGGTAGTGCAAAGTGCAATTTTCTCTGGTATTCAGCATGCGTTTCTTATCCTTTTATTTTATTTGATCCCGTGCTTTTGGCTTTATTCTGTAATTTTTTTCTTCTTCGCGCTCCAGTAAACATACTCTGAAGAAAGGTTGGAACTAGATGCTAAATCAACGTACAGACCACCAAACAGTACCCCCATTGATTCCTTGTCACATGCCTAGTTAAGCCTAACAGTTTGGCTCCCCTTTGGCATCCCGTAAGCACACCACACAGAATCAGACCATGATGTAGTTAATTATTAGGTAATTTAATTAGTTACTGCTCTACATCTAGAGAGCTGGCTTTGCTATGGACTTAATCTACACAAATCGGTACTGCCATATCCTTATCTTTCTCAGACACCTCCCCGCCCTGTTTCCCATCCCCAACTTTGATTTGATACGGGCTACGGCCGGGCCAGCTATGGCACACGCTCCTCTCCTATTACTTCAACTAACCTGTGCTTTGGATCGAACAAGTGGTCATGGTTAGTACCCGTAGACCGTAGTAGAGTTAGCCTTGTTGGGATTAATTAGCAGAAAAGGTAGCTACTTTGACAAAGTCAAATCCACTTTGATACGCCCGCGATTGGGCAGCCGTCTCCTGGCGTGCATGTGCACGCCGAACGGAGCAGCACTCCTCCTCGTCGACGACGTCGAGGCTCGCGCGTTTGCAGATTTGCTCGATCTCCTCCTACCTTGGCCTTTGTCTGATGGCGCTACTAAGAGCATCTTCACCGGGGCCTCCAAATACGTGTCCGACACCCCTAATTGAGATTCAATTGGGGTGTCGGACATGTATCCGTTCGAATGGAGGGTGTAGCCCACAACGGCGCCCCCAAACCACTAAAAAAAGAGACAAATTCAAAGAAATTTAACGAGTTCCAAATTTCATTCATTTTCATTCAATATTACAAAATATTCGAATGAAATTTGAAAAAATCTAAACCCTAGCCGCCGCCTAGCCTACTCCGCCTTGTCCCACCACGAATCGTCGTCGAGGTGCACCACGTGGCGAAGGAGGCAGCACGACTGGTGGAGGCGCCGTCGTGGTGCGGCGCACGGCTGGTGGAGGCGCCGCCGGAGGAGGAGAAGGAGGCTGCCATCTGGGCCGAGCTCGCCAGGGTCGCCATGAGGCCCGGCGAATCCCGCTCGATGTCTACCACTATGTTCTGGGCCAGCTGCGGTGCTACATGCAAATACGCGATATCAAGTGATATGACATCTTTGCGAAACCCTTTTTACCTTTTTGGGGGGGGGGGGGGGGGGGGGGGGGGGGGGGGGGTTTACGCGGTAATCTCCATATGCTAAGATGTTTTGATAGATTGACAACATTATCCTAGCATCACCACTGCTTTTGGGCAAAACTTCCAGAACAAAAAGCTTTTGAATTTTCAGTTTGGTCCTCCCGCTCAACCTCTACCTACAACATTTTTCAGCTTTTTTTTAATTAATAACATTTTCTAGCTTTATAACAACTCAAAGTCTTTCGCGCAATTTTATGGAAATTTGAATATTTTGAGGGAGGGTATGCATGAAACACAAATGTTACTGTAATGAAAACAAATAAAAGGGGAGGGGGGTTATGTCAGCCGTTTCACAGGTTGTTGTACTTTTATGAGAGAAGACACCAAGTTTGATACACGTTCGGTTCCACCAATCATTTAGCGTAGATCTGGGTAACGAAATAGATCTGGCGCGAACAATGCAACGGCGATAATGAGGAGGAGAGATGTTGGCGACAACTGTCTTGAGACACCACATGAGTCGTCTCAGAGCAGGCAGGGGGCAATCCTATTTTTTAGATCGTGATTTGTTGTTAACAAAGATAAATGGAGTTATTAGACTTTCTTGGAACATATTTAGACATTAATCGTGATGAAATCCGCAAAACAATCCCTCCACCCAGGGCTCCTTTGATTCAAAGGAATTTCATAAGATTTTTGTATGATAGGAATTCTTCGATTTTTTTCTACGCTGGCTGTTTGATTTTGTAGGATTGAATTCGATAGGAGATAATCCTATAGGAATCTTATAGTGTAAACTTCATAGGAAAATAACATGAGATTCAACCTCATGGAAAATTTCTTTACCACAATCAAAATAAATTGTTTTTTCCCATAGTATTCATTAGACATAACATGTCAGTTCTATAGATTTCATATTTCTAAACTTTTCCTATCCTATGAATCAAAGGAGACACAGTGTTTTCTGCAACACAAGAAGCTATAGGTAGTGCAAAGTGCAATTTTTTCTGGTATTCAGCATGCGTTTCTTATCCCTTTTATTTTATTTGATCCCGTGTTTTTGGCTTTATTCTGTATTTTTCTTCTTCTTCGCGCTCCAGTAAACATACTCTGAAGAAAGGTTGGAACTAGATGCTAAATCAACGTACAGACCCCAAACAGTACCCCCATTGATTCCTTGTCACATGCCTAGTTAAGCCTAACAGTTTGGCTCCCCTTTTTTTTTTGAACGGATAAGGCCCCAAAGGGCCTGGGATGTTCATTGATAAGGCAGCAAGCACCAAATTATAAGGAGGACCTCTAAGAACAGGAAAATTACAGAGATGTCCTCAAAATTTACAAACAGGACCCTAAAACTGAAAAGCAGAACGCAATCAGGTCCTTCGCCGTCACCGCCGGTCACCTGGAACCTCGAAGCCTGGGCATCGGCAGCACCACCGGGGAACATGCCACTTGGGGTGTCGCAGACGGGGTCTCCACGCCGAGATCAAAGATCCTCCACTGAAGGAGGAAGAAGAAGCTCTGGACAAGGCACCAGAGCACGGAGTGGCTCCATCGGCCATGGATAGCGTCGGCCCAACCTGGCCGACACTTGGGTACTCCGGTAGAAGTCGTCGAAGCTCCAGCAGCGTGCACCATGCTGCGCGCCACATGGTCCGTCCAAGCGCCCACATCGGGCGGCACTCCAGCCGCTACGAGCTCACCCTCCCCGTCACTGCGACGGCGAGAAGAGAGAAGGAGCGGCAGCAGGCCAGCCCAACGAAGCACCAAGGCCGACGCAGAAGAAGAAACATCGAATCCCATCCTCCCCTCGCCTCCAAGGCCGGCCAGAGGAAGGAATCCGTCGCCATCCCCACATCGAGCCCGCCACCAGTCTACGTCGTAGCCGACCCGCCCTTCCATCCCCTCCCCTCGCCACCAAGGCCGGCCAGAGAGGAATTTGGAGCAGATCGAGCAAACACCGCCGAGCGGCAGCAGCAAGCCTGAACTTTATTCAGCAGAGCATCGGCCTCCTCCTTCGCTTCTGGCTTCGCCCAGAGAAGCATCGAAGCTATGAAGAAGAACCCTAAACTCCAGATCCGGCCGCCATGACCTGGAGCTCCACTCAAGACTACGGGCAAAACGCCCCAACTCAGGAACCAGACGAGACCTAAGCTACTACTATGTACAGGCCCTCTCCTCAGCCATCTCCGGCCGGCGACGCCGGCGAGAGAGGCCTCGGATTGGGCCAGAGCACACACGCGAGCTCTCAAGCTACAGTGAAATAAGAGAGAGAAAGAGAGGATAAGAATGAGCTCCCAATCATTTTCGTTTGACTCCCCTTTGGCATCCCGTAAGCACACCACACAGAATCAGACCATGTTGTAGTTAATTATTAGGTAATTTAATTAGTTACTGCTCTACATCTAGAGAGCTGGCTTTGCTATGGACTTAATCTACACAAATCGGTACTGCCATATCCTTATCTTTCTCAGACACCTCCCCGCCCGTTTCCCATCCCCAACATTGATTTGATACGGGCTACGGCCGGGCCAGCTATGGCACACGCTCCTCTCCTATTACTTCAACTAATCTGTGCTTTGGATCCAACAAGTGGTCATGGTTAGTACCCGTAGACCGTAGTAGAGTTAGCCTTGTTGGGATTAATTAGCAGAAAAGGTAGCTACTTTGACAAAGTCAAATCCACTTTGATACGCCCGCGATTGGGCAGCCGTCTCCTGGCGTGCATGTGCACGCCGAACGGAGCAGCACTCCTCCTCGTCGACGACGTCGAGGCTCGCGCGTTTGCAGATTTGCTCGATCTCCTCCTACCTTGGCCTTTGTCTGATGGCACTACTAAGAGCATCCCCACCGGGGCCTCCAAATATGTGTCCGACACCTCTAATTGAGATTTAATTGGGGTGCCGGACATGTATCTGTCCGAATGGAGGGTGTAGCCCACAGTGGCACCCCCAAACCACTAAAAAAGAGACAAATTCAAAGAAATTTAACGAGTTCCAAATTTCATTCATTTTCATTGCATATTACAAAATATTCGAATGAAATTTGAAAAAATCTAAACCCTAGCCGCCGCCTAGCCTACTCCGCCTTGTCCCACCACGAATCGTCGTCGAGGTGCACCACGGTGGCGAAGGAGGCAGCACGGCTGGTGGAGGCGTCGTCGTGCCGCGGCGCACGGCTGGTGGAGGCGCCGCCGGAGGAGGAGAAGGAGGCTGCCATCTGGGCCGAGCTCGCCAGGGTCGCCATGAGGCCCGGCGAATCCCGCTCGATGTCTACCACCGAGTCGAGAGCGTCGACAGAAGGCCGGGTTGTCGCCGTCATCCTCGTTCCGCGGCTCGGACGGCACGTCGTAGCCCGCCGGGTTACCTCCGCCCTGGGCGGGGAAGGTAGAGGCGCCCGCGTGGGAGGCGCCAACGTGGTGGCGAACACTGGCGGCGTTCGCGTTCACGGATGACGATGCTGCCTCCACCACGCGGCGGTGAGCGGCGCTCCTGCTTCACCGCCTGGCGGGGCGCTGGGGGGGAAGCGCGGCACCGGTGGAAGGAGGCGGAGCGGGATGGCGCTGCCCGTGGCGGAGTGCCGATCGGTGGCTTCGATCGCGGAGGCAACCGTGTGGCCGGTTGCCTCCCACCAGTCGTGGCGCCCCTCGTGTTGTAGCGCGTTGGGGCCGTCGACGGTGGCGATGACCGCCTGCTGCTCCCGCTCGAAGCCAACGGCCCCAGTTCGCCTGGTCGTCGCCGTTCTAGGGGAGGCGCCGCTCCGCCGGCGTCATCCAGCTCCGGCGGCGGGCGATGAAGCGGCGCAACCGCTCGGCCGTGTTGGGCAGCGGTGGCACGGGAAAGCCACCAGGCGGGACGGACCACCCCTTGGGTAGGCGGCAGTCGGGAGGGGCAAGGAGCCCGTACCGATGCAGCTCCCAGGCGTCCTCGCTCAGGATGGTGCGCCCGTCGTACGCCATGGGTACGAGTGAGTAGGGGGGCGAGGAGAGTGAGGGCGAGGAAGAAGACGGGGTTGATAAGCACGGCGAGGGCGCCAGTTATATCGTGGCGATAGGCGGTGCGCCCGGCGTAAATGCGACGCGTGGGGAATCCGAAACGCCGGCCGCGTGGCCTGGGGAGCCGTCGCGTCGCCTGGCCGCCGTTAATGGCATGCGTGTGTGCAGGCGCACCGCCGTCCAGTTGCGTCTTGTTGGAAACCGCCGACGACAACGCCATTAACGCAGCCAGACCGGTCTCCTGCGCGGCGCGATTAATAACGCCTGCGCGCCCCCGTGTGTATGATGGGTGGGCCATACCTATCGGAGGGCATGTCCGCCCCATGTCCGGCACACTCGAGATGGCCTCCAAACTTGGGGGCCTTTTCGGGGGTGACGGACACGATTTCACTTGGGACGAGCACTTGTGTCGACGCTGGTGGTATTTTTTGGCATCTAGACCTCTTTGGGGGTCATTTGAAGGGTGCCGGTGGAGATGCTCTAACTTGGAGGCCATTTAGTCAAGACGACCCATGAGATAGGTGTCACGCTGCTGTTACGCGGTTAAATAAGCATGCGATTTCTAGAACCATACTAACTGAATCAAAGTATGTTCGCCGTAGGTAACATGCCTTGGCGACCATGGTAGCTAGCCGACGTATGTACGTTTCAACTTTCAACTTGTGAGAGGTTCTCCACTTACATGGCGACACATGTATAGTCTCAGTACTACCTAGGAGCAGAGAGCATCGATCGCGGCAGCAGGTGTAAACTCAATGCTTTGTTTTCAACCTAGGAGTAGCGCTAATGCCAAACTTAACCGGAATCATGGCAATTTCGCTTTGCATGAAAGGCGCCACATTTTAAGGAAGGTGGATCGATCCATTGGATGAGAAGCTGCTGGGTGCCTGCAAAGCAAGGCTTCAACCCGAAGGCAGGGAGCTGCTAGCACAACTTGGCATGCAGGCAAATCATACTAGTTTGTTAAGATTGTTCCTTCTCTTTATATTAAGTCTAAACTAATCGCAGTTGCATGCAAGTAAAGCTTAAGCACCAACCACTGAATCAAGCAAAGGATGAGGCCTGGCTAGGTTAGCTTCCTACCTCCTAGGTAGGGGACCAGCCAGCGCGCTGGGAAACATTCAGACAAAGGCTAGTTAACGCCAACTAAACAAACTCGTTAACTTTGTGGACATCAGCTTCGGCCACACTCAAAGCTCCCACAAGTGCTCCTCTAGCACTATGTGCCATGACGTGGGTACACATTTGCTGACCTGGCTGCTCTGAGAGGAGCGACACGTACATCGACAGTGTGAGGGGAGGAAGCCGGAAGCGACCCTGGGGCACGCATACCCTGGATGCTACTTCGAGAAGGTGATCGGTTTCGTTTTTTTCGGGCAAGATGGTGGGATTCCAAATGTTTAATACCCAAGTGTATCGGCTAAAGAACTAATTTTTGGGTGGGAGAGGCTTAAGGAAGGTGATCACAGCCATGGCGAGGCGAAACGTGGCCATCGTGTTATGATTAGCTTAGGGGAGTATTTTAGATAATTGCCTAATTAACAACAACTTGATGAACGGCTGAAAGGTGGTGGAATTTTCTTCTGGCAACCACCTTTTAGGGCTCGCTTCTCTATGGAACTGACTTTATCCTGTGATTTTGCCATACAAGGCAAGTGTGTGACATAAGGGCTGACGCAGACTAGTTGCCATGTCAACACAACACTCGTATGTGTTGTCTCAGTCTATATATCTGTACTGTGGCTCAGGTGCAGGTGGGACGCTTCGCGGGAGTCCCACTTCTGTCCCACAACTGCCGCATAGTTTATATGGGTGGCCCGCCAACGCCCACATCCAGTTATGCGGGTACGTGGGCTTCGTGGGACACCCACTTAAATCAACTAGCAATCCAATTCCTAGCACGGTGGAGGAAGCGGCGGGCGGCGGCATCTCTGTTGGCACCCTAGCATGGGAAGGAGAGGGGGTGGACGGGTGGATGGAAGAGCTCCGTCCCCAGAGCCGGAGGAGGAGAGGCTGCCATGGCGGAGGTAGCCGGCGGGCGGCGGCGCTCCGGTGGCGCCCTGTCCGCGCCCTAGCATGGGACGGAGAGGACGGGTGGATCGAGGAGCTTCGTCCCCGGAGCCGGAGGAGGGACTGCCATGGCGGCGGCCGCGCTGCAGCGGCTCCCCTGTGTCCGCGTCAACTCAATCTGGAGGAAATCGTGGGATCGATGGACAAAGTGGGAGGCCCACGTAGGCCCACTTTTGTTTTCTGCTTAACCGTGGGGAGCCCACTTAACATTTTACGTGGGCTTGGGTAGTGGGCGCAGTGGGTAGCCCACTCCCACCTGCAGCCTGAACTGTGGCTCTATCTCTGCTCAAACCAATAATAAGCTCATAGAGCACATAATATAGCATTATTTTGTGTACCTTTTTCTCAAGAAACGGATGCAAAATTTTGCCTCTGTGCAGCAACTTTAACATCACATATTCAGAAAGCCAATGTCGAAAAACTATATTCAGAAAACCACACAACGTCGCTCAGACTAGTCTACCTACATCGAAGACAATCAAATATTACACTACACAGAACACAAACAATATGTTACTGATGGGCTGAACATGCACAATTAACAACTTTTTTTTTTTGAGAATTGCACAATTAACAACTGTACAGCCTATACAAATGTACATTACTAATGGGCTGACACCACAAAGCCCACTATCCAAATGCCAACTGACACAAATACACACGATCACACCTGCAAGAAATGGAATCATATGACACAACTCAGTCCAAGTTCAGAGACTAATCACGCCCCCCCCCCCCCCCCCCCCCCCCCCCCCCCCCCCCCCCCCCCCCCCCCCCCCCGATCCCTGAATGCTCTGAAGAGGACGATCTCAATCTTATTTCTCCTACTAAAGCCTACTCAGCTCTAGCGTTCTTCTCATCTGCGCTGGCTTGGCTGCCGCAAGCTTGAAACCTTAAGCAGCATGACAGGTGGTCGTTCACGATGCCGGCGACCTGCATGAAGGAGTAGATCGTCGTGGGGCCGACGCACCGGAACCCTCGCCGCATCAAGTCCTTGCTCATGGCTTCAGATTTCGGCGTCTTGCTGGGTACTTGTCGAGCGTAGCGGAAGCCGTTTGTGATGGGCCTGTGGTTCACGAAGCTCCAGCAGTAGTTACTGAACGATCCGAATTCACGGACTACCTGCAGACATATGCACTGCCGATGGTAAGCATACTGTCGAAAGATTATGGAACTCTAGGGTGCATGTAAGAAGTTACGGTGCACGGAAAACGATGAGTAAAAGGTGTACTTTCTGATGCAAAAGATAGATAATGGCATAATGTGTTCATTAGATTAGTTTTGAGACACTTTCAACTGAACGGATACTAAACAACTTGGTTGCAGAGTGGTAGTATGTTGCGGGAGTAGCAGTCTCTAGGAAGCAAAGGATAGGTTGCATATAGTGGTGATATTCCAGCTACTGGCACTCGATAATGTGAACTGTTCTGTACTAGTCTTAAGCAAATGATGGTTACAATCCTAGTACTGGTGTCACATTGTTCAGATTCAGAAATTCTCAAAGTAAAAGAGCAGAAGATATGGGCCATAGGGCCCATAGAAAAAATATATCTTGGGCTTTCACTGTGTAGTTTCAGTTTACTGCTAAAATAGGATGTGTTTTGCTTGAAAAATTCTTAAAATTCTGCTCATGCTTTTTATGCAACTCCAATTCTGATGTGTCAATGATCGGAGTAGAATAGTAATTTTCTGTTCAATGCCTGCTGAAAAGAACATGTTAAGGAGAACCATTTATGTTTAAACCAAAAAAGCTACTCCAATTTTGAAATTCCCACCAAAAAGGGATACTTTGATGGATTTCACTGATATAAGTGAAAGCATATCATTCAAAGATCTTTTACCTTTTGCATTTGCCTGGCATTTGTGACCACAGCTCGCATCTTTTGCTCTGACAAAAGCGTGCTTCCATTTGACTTGGACAACTGGTATATCTTCTTGTCAGTGAACTCACACGCGGATGCATTGTTCAAACAGCCATCAACCATGTCCCTGGTACAAGACTGAAGTTTCAGTGGGCATCTCGGCACTTGTTCAATATAAACAGAACTATATTAAATTAAAGCGCACCTTAACTCGTCCCTCTTGCTCAGAATAACAGGCCAGGTGAGCTCAGCTAAGGCTTGTGACAAGGTAAGCAGCTCAAACAGCTTGCGGTCATCGTGAACCGGAACTCCCCATTCTTCATCATGGAATGCAACATAGAGGGGATCTGAGGAAATTAAGGCAGCTTGTGATAAGGTCGTTATTATGGAATTTTGTCTATTCCGGACGGTAGAGTACAATGGATACGAAAGGAAAATGGATTAAGTGATACTGCTCAAATTGTACCAGAGACTACAGAGTAACAAAAGAACTCACCGGAGTTGGCAGTGATCCAGGAGCACCTCCTTTTGCCCAGCTCCGGGTCGGCTAGTGGCTCACACTCCCCTGCCTGCGCCTTGGTTCTTTCTACATTACCCCTGGCAGCGGTTACCTTTGAGGAGGCTGCTTTGAGACTCGTCCGGATGCGAGGTAGCTCTGGCAAGCTGCTCGCCGGCGAAGGCATTTGAGGTGCCAATCGTTTGAACAATTTGGAGCAGGCGCGTGCAGGAGCGAGCGGCTAATAAGGTTTTTGAAACGGGTTGCGAAAGGACAGATCTACCCTGTGGTAGGTTGTGCAACGCCTGAGTCTCTTCGTGAGGGCATATGCGTCATCCCGTTCTTTCTGTGGTCACGTAGTTCGTGCTGTAGGAGATGCTGTTTCAGGCTGCAAGTCGCCATCAGGTGCGGCTGCAACGGCCTCCGCACGAACGGAGGTTGGCTTGGCTCCGACGCCTCGTACCGTTACGCGCAAGCGTTGCCATGCGCCGCCCTATCCACACGTAGCAGATCCCTGTTCTCGTCGGCAACGGCAACAGCGTCTTCTATTCCATAACCATTGCCCATGTTCTCCATCGAAGAAAAATTACCCATTCTAGCAGCACAAGTAAACGATCGAGAAGATTGTTTACATAAGGATGAGCGCAGCAGACATCATTGCTGTAAATATCTTTCACCACATGTTGGGGGAAATCATCATGTTACAAGAGGATCAACAATTTATACCAGAATGTTCTGGGTACTCATCAGAAATCAAATTAGTTTGAAACAAGTTCACCATATCTTGAGCTGGATTGCGGTTTGGCGCAACAGAATTGTCATCGCTAGGAGTTTCTCCTCTGTGTTCTGTCTCCCGCAGCAAAAGCAGTCTACAACTATGTAGGGAACGCAAGCCTGGACAGGATGAATCGAACCTACAAACTTTTGACCAATTTTGGACCTTCGTAGTTGTTATTTGTTACCAAACAGCTACTGCTGTGTCGTTTCTGACTGCCAGTACTAACTAACCAGTTGGAGAAGCCAGATTCGAGTTCTGTTGCAGCACTACGCAAATCCAGCTGGAGGTGTTCTGAAGCGCAGGCATAATGCCGTCAGTTGATAAAAAACAATAACAAATAACCAGGGGAGCTAAACACAGTAGTGTGAAGTGTGAGGGAAACTACAATTTGCAACTAGTTGCGCCAGCACCCTATTGCCAGGTGCCCCACTTCGGAGTCTTCAAAAATTATGAAATAAATCATGGACATAGATTATGTTGTGTCTTGTGCACTCACAAATTTTCATAAAAAAATATGGCCATATGTTACCTGCGCAAAAAAGATAAATGAACTGTGCATACCACATGATACTATTCACTTAGATCTTTCTCTTTTTTGAAGAGGACACATATGGTCATATTTTTGGATAAAACTTTGTGTGTGCAAAAGAAACAACATAATTTATGTCCATGATTTATTTCGTAATTTTTGAAAACTCCCAAATGGGGAATCCAATAATAAGTTGCGGGTGCAACTAGTTGCAAAATATTCACACTCGAAGTGTGAGGCGTGAATAGAAATATATAAGAGAACGGGAACAGGGAGCTACCTACAGAGAAACATTATATGCAACGATATAAGACAAAGCAACGCTGATTTAGCAATGCGTCTATTGATTTACTTCTCCGAGAAGTACTTGGAATCCTGAAAATGGAGTGGCTCGTTTCCCCAAGAGGTCCATCCAGAACCCAACTCTCTTGCAAAAAGCTCAATGCACCTTGGAGGTTTAGGACCAGGAATATATTCTGAAAGTATTTCTTTTGAAGGTTAAGGATTAGCCATAGATCATATCACAACTATACAAAAGAGCATCATTACGTTAATATGTTGTTCACTGCAAATAAATCAAAATAAATTACTAGCTAATTAACAGGATAGACACTGACAAATCATATATAAGGATACTCTGAAGGGGAGGTTTCCTTGAATGTGCGCCTGGAACACTCATAATTACTTGGCTATCTTGCAAAAACTTAAAATTTGATCCTGGATCAGCTTCTCTATTCTGCAGGAAGAACCCCAGGAGAACAGCATATATTAATTTCAGGATCCACAGTGCAGATAAAAACATTCCAGGTAAATAATCTGGGGGAAAGAACTCACAATGTTTATGTAGCCAAGAAGGAGACACTCATAAGGCCTGTGATGGAACAAGTCTACATCACCAATCAGTGAACCATCCGTCTTTACCTAGGATTTGTTGAGATTTTCAATACCAGATTGCACAAAAATAAATCACAATTATAAAATTATCGGATGTGACTATGTTGAAAGATAAGTGGCACATGAGTATTAGTTGCAAACCTTCAGCCAATAAAACTCGGTGGAATCTTTGACTCCCCAAGATGGAAGCAGCTCCTCCTCAACAAATCTTCGCAGTTTCTCCCTATTTGTAAGCCACAAAACTAGAAGAGCTCCTGCTGGATGGGCAAGTTCTTGAACTGGAAGATACAACAAATATCTGTTGGGAAGTGTAGGATACCTAGGATATAAATTGTTGAACAAATCAATTTCGATCGTATATATGTCTACCTGACAACATATAAATGGGACTATCACGGTAAAAAAATATGACAACAAGAGAGAAGATGGATCTGTTTTAGCCCAAGAACATTTAGTTTTCACGAGAACATAATATGAAGCACACATGGTTCATGCTCAGTGTATCATAAATCTTTACTATTAAAGCAGAGAGCGTGGTATGGTGTCACACGTCTAACAATTTACAACCAATGCCACCGCACAAATATCCATCTATCTCACGTACACAAGCGCCGGAAAACTCTCTCTCGTTGCACACCTGAACGTACTTCCTCGTCGCAGCGTTAGCTAACAAACCTTATCTAAAAAAACAGGCTAAGAAAACAGGCTAACTAATCCTCGCATAAATAGTAACAAACCTTATCCCTCTCATCTCTAACGTGGTGTTTGTTACAAATGCATTCCTATCACCGATTATTCTCATTGAAATCTCAACAACCTCCGCTCCGCCACCGCCAGTTCCCACAATGGACGATGAACCCCGGAGAGGTAGAGCTTGGCGGTGATGCGTCGCTACGCAAACGAGGTTGTGGTTGGTTGGCTCGAGGAGGCGAGGAATCAGAAGGCGGAGTGGCGGACATACCGTACGGGGCGACGAAGAGCAGCGACTTAATACCTACCTCTCTGCACCCCTTCGTACCTACTATTTTGCACCCAGGAAGTCATGGTATGTGCACTACCATCCGCCCCATACTCCAGAATGGCCTCCTCCTCAGGATCTCGACAAAACAGATCCATCGTTCTCACGACATCGTCGAGACGCTGTTGTAACCTTCATGATTTTGCAAGGTGCATCGTTTTCTTTGGGAAACATAGGAGGTTTGATTTTTGTGCAGACTCACAACTCTATTTTCTTGTCGGAACTGCCGACGCCTTCGTTGCCATAGCTTCTGGAAGTGCTGCCAAGTGCCACCTCTCAAGGAGAACCATGACAATCAAACTTCTACAAGAGAGGACTGCAGGCTTCAGATTTTTGTGCTGTATGCTTTGTCAGAATTTAATCTGTCTATAAAGATGAAGGAGCAGGTTGTAACCAGGGCGTTCCTTTTTATTTGTATGATGAATTGACGATGCTGATTGGTGTATCCATGGGGTGCAGATCCGTGAGTGAAAGCAACGAAATTTGTTTTAAGTTGTGAAGTTCGTTGCTCATGAACTGCTGAATCTAGCTTGCAGGCAATGAAAAGCTTCCATCTTGGTGTGGTTGTTTCTTGGATTTTTTTTTTGAACAGGTTACCGTAGGGGAAAACCCCTACGGTGTGAGGATTTTATAAATAAGGAGAAAAACCAGTGGTTTTCCTTACAAGATTACAAACCAAAGCCTGCTCAAAAATTCACGGGGAAAGAAATCGAAGGAGAAATCTAGCAAGGTAGACATAGTGGGGGAACTAACGAAGGTAGTCTAGTACCCAATGAACTAGAGTCTGCGCTAAGTGTTGTTTGACCCTATGTTGATGGAGTAAAACATCGTGCTGAAACAGGACCTTCCATCTAGCTATGGAGGGCTGTAAGTCCTTGAAGATTGAATCATTACGAGCCTTCCAGATGTTCCAGCAGGCACATCGGCATTGAGCCGCCGTTGCACTTGATCAACAATTGGTGATAAATCCTGCACGGACGGTCTAGAAGATCCAAGTGGCAGGCCCAGGTAGGTAAAAGGGAGGGAGCCAGTGGCACAACCAAAAGTTGAAGCAAGAAGATTCAAACGATCAGCATCAATATTGATAGGCATGAGGCAAGACTTAGCATAATTCACATGTAATCCAGTGGCTAAAGAGAACGTGTGCAGCAAGTTTTTCAGAGCTAGCAGTTGTTGGGGGCAGGCTTCTAGGAACAACAAAGTATCGTCCGCATATTGAGCAATTGGGAAGTCTGTCCCAGGAATTGGTAAAGGAGGGTTTAGCGTGCCATCAGAAACAAGCCGGTTTACCATGGTTTGGAAGAGGTCAGCCCCAGCCACAAAAAGGATCGGAGAGAAAGAATCGCCTTGTCTAACTCCGCGTTTGCAAGGGAATTTCTTCCCGGGTACTCCATTTAGCAGAACCGAGGAGGTACCTGAGGAGAAGATGGAGCTGACCCAATGTAGCCAGCGGTCATCAAAACCCCAGCAGCGAAGAATCTTCAAAATAGCAGCATGTTCGATCATGTCAAAAGCTTTAGTAAAATCCAGCTTGAGAATTACCACTTCTTTCCTGGCTTGTTTACACTGGTGGATGTACTCGTAAGCCCATCCGACACAATCCTGAATAGTGCGGCTCCGGAGAAAACCATACTGGTTAATGTGGACAAGATCCAAAACTTTATTTTGAAGACGATTAGCCAGCAGCTTAGTTAAAAGCTTGAGGCAGGAGTTGAGAAGTGAAATGGGCCGGAAATCATTTGGGACGGAAGGTGATTGCACCTTGGGAACCAAGGTGATGTAGGCGTCATTTATGCTCTGTAAGTTAACCTTCATCTCCCAAAACTCCTGACAGAGCCGGTAAAAATCAAACCTCACAATAGGCCAACACACTTTGAGGAAAAGACCTGAGAAACCATCGGGCCCCGGCGCTTTATCACTTGGGCAATTAGCAACCACCGAATCAATTTCCTCTTGAGAGAAAGGGGCAGAGAGGGATTCCAGGCCATCCATACGATGAACATATGAAGAAAAATCAAAAGATGGGTCAATTGGGACAGAAATTCCAAGCCTTTCCTTGAACGAACTCCGCAATATACCAGCTTTCTCATCATGATCAGTAGCAGAGGATCCATCAGGTCGAGTTAGAGAAGCGATACAGTTGTGCCGATATCTAATTGTGGCCATGGAATGAAAAAATTTGGTGTTTTCTCCCCCAAACTTAGCCCATCTAACCGTACAACGCTTCTTCCAGTAATCTTGTTTGCAATCCAGTAAGAATTTCAGCTTGCGTTTGATGATATTACGAAAATTCCATTCAGAAATATGCAGAGGTTGCAGCTCTTCATAGTCATCAAGCGTTAGGATAATAGAGTTGCAATTGTCAATCAGATGCGATATCACAGAGATGTTCGTGCTCCAGATGCGCAAGGCTTTGCGGAGGAGCTTAAACTTAGCTGAAATGCAGCGAGCCGCATCTCCAGGACAGTGGATGTCCCAAATCCTTTGGACCACCTCAAAGAAGCCAGGGATTCTCACCCAATGATTTTCGAAACGGAAAACAGCAGCTTTGGGGATGGTTGTGCCAATAGAGACGACACAAGGCGTATGGTCAGAAGTAGGTCTAGCAAGCGGCCTAACAGTTGTGTTTGGAAATTTTAAGGTCCAAGAAGGTGAGGTAAAGAACCAATCCAATTGAACCAGCAGAGGGTCCTCTTGCATGTTGCTCCATGTAAAGCATCTACCCTTGTTTCTTGGATGGAACTTATATGAGTGATTTCTTTATATTATCCTTTGCAGATGGGTTTTAGGTCGGGAGTAGACAACGCTTATCGATGCAAAACAAGATGGGAGTTCAGTTCATGTGCATTTCCTTGGTGAAAGTACTGCACTTCATCTATTTGTTTCTTATCTGAATTTTTGCTACTCAATATTCTGACCGTGATCTTGTTATGTCAGATTTCCTCATCCACGAGTACACTCTTAAATGTGCAAAAAGTGGTGAAGGGAGGAGAATAGAAATGCATAGTTAAAATAAGTTTTGCAAGTTCTTGTGGCATTGCCTTAGTGAAAGTCACTCCCCCTCATATTCGTTACATTTCTTTTGAGAGGGGTCTCTTCAGATTGGCGTAGGGGAAAGAGTAGAGCTGCATGGTCAAGCGTGTTAAATATTTGCTCTACTGATGAAGCCTTGCATGTCTTAAAGTAAAATTGGGTCTTACAGGGGGGTAACTCTTAAGGGAGAGAGAGCTTGACATTGTTCGACTAAATTGGATTTTGGTTTTTATATGCATGGTTCTTTGTTCGGTTATGATTTCCGTCGCAGTTCGACATTCCATAGAAAATCATTTCTCTTTCAGAGTTTCAGTGTTCTTTATTGCTTGACAACCTCTTCCACTAGATTCGCTTGTTCCAGTTTCCATTGTACCCAAATATAATATGCTACATGGTTGTGTTTGTATAATTCATAAATGTAAAATATTTGTTGTTTCACACAAGAGGATTTGATCAAGAATTTTAAATCATCATTTTGTACTTTAAATGGCTTCATCTTAGCACATGGTCGATCTAAATGTGGTGGAGAAGAGAGGAAGATTTCTTCATAAATCAGGACCCGAAGAGTTCAAAGGGTGACAGCATTTGCGGATCCCCAGGGCTCCAAATGTAACTTTTCTTGAGGGTATTTTCTTCAATAGTTTCTGGACGGATGTCTTTTCTCATCCTTTCCCATGTTGGTTGTGTTGTACTTAACTTGTGCTTAACATACGACGCGATAAACTTATAAAAAGACTTCTTTGCTTAGAAGTTTCGTTTTCCGTTGGTTTTCTCGTGCAAGTGCAAGTTACTATACCGCTGTAAACAAAGTAGGACCCGGGAAAAATTGGCATATAATCAACAAAAGAGACAAGCGGGGCCTTAGGAAAACATTTACAAGGTATTATACCATCCCCAAATCACATCGGATTGACCAATGTATCATGGATCTGATGTACGCAATACACAATGGCGATGATCTCTAGGATGCTCGAGGCGGTCCGATGTGTCGACGGTAGAAGCATGCATGAAGCTAAGCGGTGACATGGGTGTCGTGACCGAGTACACTATCGGGTACCTGCGTGTGAGCCCTCATTGGATTACCCACACCTCATTGTCGTGCCCATGGTTGTTTTCGTCGTCGCCCGAACACCGCCGCCAGGATGTCGGGTGGTAGTGATGGTAAGTGGTGGGTGAGCGATGCACCGTTGTAGAAGTAAAGAGGCGACAAGGAATGGCAAAATTAAGATGTGCGTCCGAGCGGCGAGCTAAGAGGCGGCAAGAGCAAGGCAAGTGGTGGCGACAGGTCGGGAAGAGGGATGCAGATGATTAGAGTGCATGCAAGTAAGGAGCGGGTACTACGCTATTGTTTCCTGGCTACGAGTCGGGGGAGGAGTAGATTTTAGTGCCCCACAGGTCGGAGTCCAAATTTTTTTGGGTGGGGCAGAACATGGGGGAGGGGGGCAACAACCTATGAATAAAAAACGACGTACCACCAACTTTGATTTTATTGTAAAGATAATATGACATAATTAGTTGGGTATGTTTTGTCAAAATATATTGAGAGCAAATTAGTGTATTATCATGTCAAAAAAAAAGTAGTGTATTATAATTTTTGAAATTCGGCATGCTACATCTTTCTATATAGGAAATTTCATATATATATTTGTTTTTACTTCTGGTAAAGAAACTTGTCATTCAACTATGACGATTTTTTGATTGGGTATGTTCGCCTATTCATGTGTTTTCCGTAGCAAGGCACGGACATTCACCTAGTACCTGTAAATCATAGCGCACCATACAAGATAGGCTTCCTACTCTTATGGAAAAAAAAAAGACTTCAAGAAGACAAGAACTAAGGAATGGTGTAGGAATACTACAAATGCAATATTGAGGAATAATACACATAGAACAACACTCTGTAGGTCGGATATCACATAGGCATGCTAAGATTCAAAGGAGGAGTAAGACAATGCAGTGTAGTTTAGTCAAGGCATGTCATAGATAAACAAAAAGGAGAAAGACAGGAAAGTCAGCTACCAATAAACCCCATAATAACAATCCAAAGTGCGCTTACTTGGCAGAAAGAGAGATGGAAGTACTAACTTACGCTTCTTTCTGACGAACACATCCATTCTCCCATGGTGGGTCAATAACTATAAGATTGTATCCTTTACTAGAATTATCTGGAGACAAAAGATATCATCCACAAATTAAGCGAGTCAAGTACATCTGCCAGTACAACCATAACAAGCACAGCAGGATCTATACCACGTATTAAGACATTCTTTAAGCCACATTTCACATACCAGGAATGAGATCACGAACATGCGTCAGGTCAGTCTTCAGTTTATGCATCATCATCATCATCATGCAAAACCATTTTAAATTAAGGGTGGATAGTTCACTTGGATGAAAATACATGAGATACTTCCAATAAATAATAATAATAATAATAATATTAACTCACCATCAGGAAACAACTTCTTTTTGGTAAGATATAAAGTCTACTATGAAATTCTCCTTCCGCCTCGTCATTTTCCTCAACACTGATTATCCTGTTAAATAACGGACTGGATCTCCTTTGGATATGGCAAGGACCTAAAACACGGTAGATAAGCTACTACGACTTTAATTATGCACTTAGCATCATATATACCAATAAACATGGTCAGCAAGAAGTACTACATTTTTACCTAGCTCGTCCTGATTATGAGGCTTCTGAAAGGAAAGAGTCATCTCACAGAGAGGTGCTCGCCATGAGCTCCCAAGCTCAACAAAATTGTTCTCAGAACTCTTTTCGACATCTGGTACGCATTCATCTCCCTTGATCATCCGGGGAAGGAACTCCAGTAGATCTTTCGACTCAAGGAGTGATTTATGTGCGCCAATTAGCAAAGGTCTTGCTTCCTATCACATGGAAGACCACAAGAGATCCAAACATTATATCAAATTTCTGTAAAACACTATTCTGCCTATTTATCCACAAATTTGATATCGGCATAGTGGCGTACTCTTACTATTACTGTTTCACAAACATCCTAACAAGACAACAAATGTTAATGACAGAATAGTAGATATTATCTACAAATTTCTAGCAAAAAATGGAACATCCTAATTTCAAGTTTGCTGATTACACAATTAACCCTTCGGCACATCATTTTTTCTGTTTAATTAACGGTCATTGCTCCATACGAGTAAATGTAAAGTTACTGTATGAAGTAATGGGGAATGAGCAGACCACAGCCTTTTCACTGATTCAGGAAACAGCAGTAAAATAATCCAAACGAAAGCAGCACATCGTCACCTGGTGCCGCGCTTCCGCGATCCGCTCCACGGCATTGAGTTCCCGGGGCTTCGATTGGCGCTTCCGCTTGCGCTTCTTCCGTTCAGGAGACGGCGCCGTCTGCTCGCTCTGCTCGCCGTCTCCCTGATTCGACGGGCCGAAGCTTCGGGAGTAGTACGCGGAGGGGACGAGGCGGAAGCGCCTGTAGGATTCGTTGAGGAGGCGCACCGGGTCCAGGAAGGCGGCGCGGGAGGATGCGAGGCGGTAGATTCCCGTGGCCTCCAGCGACCGGAGCTTATCGGAGACATCCATCGGAGAGGCGGCGCCGCCGCGGCGAAAGGGTTAGATCGGGACCGAGAGTGCCGGGCTGCCGGCCTATTCCAGAGGTGGGACCACTGGTCAGTGAAAAGAGTCGTCATGAGTATCACGTGCTGGTTAAACAGTTGGCAGCCTTAAAATTATATTTTAAAAATATTATTACCTTTTAGAGAAATTTTGCAAGGATGATCATCAAGAAATAAATTTCAAAAAGTAGCACACGGATTTTTTTTCATCCGCTTCAGAGATGAATAGCCTTGACCTCAACCCCTCGGCTATCCGTGGAGTCGACAAGCCCAACTATAGTCGTGAGGAGGAAACGAAAATAGGTTGAAATCAAAAACACTTTTAACTCCCTACCGAAAACGATTAGGCGGTGTATTTTTGTTTCTCATGACCTCTCTCTTCTCTCCCAAAGAGGCAGCTTGATGCTCGTGTTTGCCCAAAAATCACCCCCTAACCCATATCATACAGTTAGAGGAAGAATAAGTCACGACAGAACCCCGATAAGGGGGAGGGAGGGCGTGCTCTGGTGGAGCAATGGTGGGCACCGGACGTGAGAGGTGGAGTTGGGGCGGCATGAGGAGCGGTGTGCGGAGGAGGTAGTGGTGCTAGTTTGAAGCACGACACTCGGTCATACAAGTTTCACACGCGGGTAAACCCTAATTACTTGCTGAGTTAGGTTTAGCGTACATGGTTTATTTGTGTTAGTTTCATGGGATATGTTTGGGTTAGTGTAGATGTATGTGTATCCTAAATGTTTACATAATTGGTGTGACGCTCATTCAATTGGATTGATATGATATGTATGGTACTTTTTCGATAAAGGGTAATACTAATATAAAGATGATACTAATTACGCCTAGTTTTTACAACAACACAACGCCTAATAGAGACATAAATTTAAAAAAAAAACCTAATCGAGACATCGATAATGCAAATAGCCAATTTATCAAAAAAAATGTGGCGTCAGGGTTAAGCCAAAGCAATACACAACAATGCAGCACCCAACAAAAAATGTCCCTGCTGTAATGCCTCGATCGCCAGCAGGCACATATGCGCCATGAATTTATGAGTGTTGGTTATCGTTCTTTAGATAGCTAAAAAATAGTACTCACTTCGTTTATAAATACAAGTCATTTTAGATAGGTACAAATACATGCTAAAACGGACTGAAATGAGTGAATCAACACACCAAAATACGTTTAGATACATATGAATAACGAAAAAACTAAAAATACTTATAATTTAGAACAGGGGGAGTAGTTGTCACGGATTACGCCAATATGTGCATCCTTCACTCCTATCTGTTCTTCTTTCTTGTGTGTGTTTCTTGGGCAAATCCATCACTGTCGCTACAACAGGGGTTGAGTGGGAAGTGCGGCCGGTGCGGGCGAAAGGTCACGTTATCGACAGAAAACGAAACATGGTGTTTTAACAAAAACAACAATGCCACATGTAAAGCACGTGGATGATCTGAACCAGTTTTGCACCCGCATTACAACTTAGCGGACCGGCTCGTCTGAATTCTCAAGTTTTTTAATCAATTTGCACCCTCCAAGCAAATTTTAAGACACAAGTCAACCTTTTATAAGTATGTGAACCAGCACGGGACAAAAATTGCTCCAATTGAAATCTACACGAACAAAATTTAACGACAGCAGATACACCTGCTCGCCCTAAACAATAACCCAAAAATAATCTTAAATCTACCAGTATACAATCAAATCATAGAACATGGATAGCGGCATCTACACCGATCATCAACCAGATCTTATTAGAACCATGAATACTACGCGATCTACACTGTCCAACAAAAAATAAATAGGGGCGACCATGCAAGAATAAAGTTAAAAACTAAAAAAGAATCGCATAATTAAAATCATTGATAGGTGTTCCAGGTCGATTCACGGAGGTAAAAACACTAGTTCACGGATGGGAGCATCCAAAATTTAATCAGCATCTGCTGGAGGAGTACAACAGGCTATGCCAATTATTATGAGGATCGAAGGTAAGGTCACCAAAGCGTAGCTAATCAGATAGGTGTTAATTTCAACGTGGGTGCACTTGAACTTCCCGATGATATAGATCACCACCCACACCTCCAGCGACAAGTAGGCACAGAAGTATAAGGCCTGCCGTCAAAGAGAAGGGCATGAAATTAGAGATAGGCTATTTGCGGACATATGATGCAGGTAAATTGCACGCACCCGATTTAAGCGCATAATGTTCGGTGTCATGGCACAAGGGTGGTCCTCGTCCTCCTCCTCCACGGCCCTTCTAGCGCGGCGCGCTCTGCGCTGACGCCGACGGTCTTCATCGTCGGCGATGCAGATGGCGCATTGCTGGTTCTCCATGTCGTCGAAGAAGATCTGGACGACGCCGAGTAATATGAGTCCAAACGAGTACCGTGGCAGTGGCCTCCTGCATGTTTATATACAACTGAATCCTTGTCAAATCCCACGTTTATTCATTGGACCTTCCGTAAATTGATATACCCCCTAAAGTATTTCCTAACAAGATTTGAACCTTCCTTGTACAGTCCACACTTCCTAAAAAAAGATCAGAGCCTTCCCCAAATACTCGGATTTCCTAAAGATCAGAGCCTTCCTAGTATATGTATATGTGAACCTTCCATATAGTCAGAGTTCAATGATTTTCACACAAGCCCACGCTCGACATTCGGTCCACACGGTTCACAAATACCCTGGTCGCTGATGTCATGCGGGCACACGTGTAATGTCAGGTCGACCGACATACGGGCGGCAGTTTTTTTTGAAATCTCTTCTCTCCTATCTTCTCTCCAACTAAATCGGAGGGTCCGTCTCCCCCGATTGCTGATTTCGCCATATTGCTATCCTGACTTGCCAAAATAATCAATCAAATCTTTACTTGCCAAAATTATTTGATTCATCTCCCTCCACCAAATAAGCATCGGTATGTGAGTCAAATGACCGATCTGCTTCCTCCAACAAATCATATTTATTCACGTCGCCTCAACTCCATCTTCCTCGACCCTCGTTCCTCTTTCTTCCTTCGTCACTCCTCAGGACCATCGAAACTCGTCGCTACCTCATGGCGAAGCACACGCCTCGCTCGATGGAAAAGTCGTGCCTCCTTTTGAATTGAGTTCCTTCTTTGTTTGGTACGTTTTCTGCGGATATTGAGGTTTCCAGTTTTAGATTAGAGGATTATTGTTGTTGGAGGTTCAGTTTGGATCTTGAACTAATCCAACAGGAACATCAAAGCAATCAGAAGCTCATGTAATCATGTTCTTCAACTTATTTGCCTAGCATGGCATCGACGAACCAGGCTTTGGTGGAGCATGTGGGCCGGGGGCGGGAATACAGAGCAAAGGCTGGACGGTGCTGCAGCAAGGACTGGTTGGACATGGAGCTTAATGTAGATGGCGACCTGGGAGTCAGGACAAATGAGCAGAGACGAACCACGAATGGCGGCGACCTAGGCGTCGGAGCAAACCGTTGGCGATGGACCACACAACGACGGCTTGCAGTTCGGACGGACAGGGCAGCGGAGCTAGAACGGGCAGGGCGGCGGTATTGGAGCTCGGACAAGTGGCCAAGCACGGACAGGCGACGACGCAACTCGGACGGGCAGGATGGCGGAGATGGAACGGGGCGGGCGGCGGAATCCTACTAATCCCGTGACTGGAGATTAAATTGCAACTGGATTGGAATGAAATTTCCTGGTTCTATTGTTGTCTGCAATACGCAATAGAAACAGTTCCCTGCAATGTTCAGTTGTTCTGAAACTGTTACTGGTACTATGGACCGAAGACCCTTTCTCTGCAATGTGTGAATCATTGAGCAGGTATCACTTGTGATCATGGTTCAGCCGTGAGCATTTAGACGTGTACATGCATCAGATACAAGAAACAAGCATCCATCAGGACAGGACATTTCACTTTTTCCATGTACTCCCTCCGTTCCAAATTACTTGACTTGAGTTTGTCCAAATACGCCGTATTTGGACAAACTCAAGTCAAGTAATTTGGAACGGAGGGAGTACGTACGTATGCGCAAGTTCCACTGATCAATATTGCTCATCCATATTGGTGATGGTAGATTCAAGCAATTATTGAAGAAACAAGTAGCAAATACCCCTTTGTTTCTACAAGATGCAAATGTGACAGTTGTTTCTATGAGTACATGTTCGTGAAAGCAATTGCTCATGCTAAAATAATGAAAACTAAAGCATAAATTCATTGAGTCCATGTTCGTGAAAGTTGGCTCATAGAGCAGCGCAGATTAGGTAGAAAACATGACAGGGAGAGACGTATGAGTTAATTAGAAATAAAGTTTGTCAAAATAGTTATTTACAAACAGTTTTGCTATACAACAGTAGTTTTGTTTGGGTCCATCTTCCAGTCAAGTTTTCCTGGTTAAGAGAGAGATAAGAGAAGCCGACGAATGAGAGGGACACCATTGGGCGCCAGAGAGCATCGGAAAGTTCCGATGCGAAGATGGTGGCAACGCCGAGCAAAGCGAGGCGCGGGGACACCGGCAAAGCCTCGGAGAGGAAATCATCGGAGACGTGGACGGCGAGCGGAGCGAGCTGCTACGTCGTCGGTGTAGGTGAAGAAGAGAGTTAATCGGTGCGGGTCGCTGCCAAAGGGAGTGGGAGTGCCGTATGCAAAAAGGAAGCGACTCATAGAATGGCAGAGGCAAATAGAGCTCTTGCACATTTTCGTTAATCACATGGATCCGTACATCTCGGGATTTTTCGCTCTGGCCACCGCTAGATTAGAAAGCTTCCTGGCTGTGGGCATGGACGCCGCGACGAGTGACATCGAGACGCAGCGTCGCACCAGGAGGAGAGGAACGGAGGCGAGCAGGAACCCGTAGGTGGATGAACAGGATGACGGCTAGAAGTGGAAGATGCATGGACGGGAGATTTGATAGAGTAAGAATATGACCGGTAAACCGTCGAATGATGATCTAATGTCCCGAAAAAAGTGACTGAGATATTAACAAAATTCTCCGCTCGTGATATGGCCACACCCATTTACAAATCAAGTTTGATGTTCACTTAGGAAATATAATGTTTAATATTCGGAGCTCTTTGTTGTGGATGCTGATGAAGAAGATGCCTTCCTTCTCCACCTTCGGATGAAGGACCATTCTTTGCACCTGAGACTACTCCCCATTCAACTCTCTAAGGTATTCACCCCTGCTATTTGAATGGTTTTAGTGTTGAACAACAGTCTAATCAGCTTCCATTTTTATTTTGCCGGTTTGCAAAGGTTTGCCTCTGCAACCTTAAGTTCTTTGATGAAATTGATGAAGACAGAAGTGACTACAACTACTCGAATTGCTTAGTTTTCCTTTGCTTTTTGCGTTCCATAGAGTATATGATAATTAATATTACAATGATGCACGCTTTAGAGTTAAGAGAGAAAATAATGGCAGGAGGCCCTCAAATCATTCAGCTACGGCAAACCAGAACTTACTCCCCATTTTGAAAGATATCAGTTAAGGAGGTCGGAATTGACAATGAAAGAGCCATCGGTGAACAAAACAGCAAAAACCAAGTTTTATCTCCACGGTATGCTCAACAAGGAGTCTAGGCCCATGAGTATGATAAGAAATGGAGACTCCATGCACCGCCAGCAAGAGTAAGGCTATACTCGTCAAAGCCGAAGATTCATGATGGTTTGGAAAGCAACATAAGGCTAGAAGCGGCAAAACGTAGCCTCCAGAAACGTTACCATGAAGCTGAAAATGATTTGTATTGCCCTTGTGTCGCAGTGTTTTTCTTTTATCGCTTCTACGTATACAATCTCGTGGTTTACCTGACGGTATCGTTCCATACTCGCAGTAAAGAAGCAGTGCATCATACAATTAGTGGAGCTGGGTGCCTAAGAATCATAGCAGACAACCTATGGTGAAATCAAAGAATAACACTTTATTTAGCGGAAAATTCTTGGTTTATTTCGTGTTCCCTATGTTTCTCGTTGCAGGCCTACTTGCCATTCACATGCAAATTCAGTGTCAGCCTTTGCATGTACCTTCTTATCTCTGATGGTAGTAATCAACTTTCACGTTCATGCTTTGCATTTCTGTTGTGGTAAATATCAGTTGTCTTCCGGATGGTAAGTAGTTTGGACGCCTCCACCAAACATTTTTTTTCTGCATTTCTGCTTCATCTGATGAATCGTTGCCATGTCGCTGGTTCAATTGCATTTCTGTTGGTTTGGACGTCTGCACGACACATATTTTGCTCTTCCGTTGCAACGCACGGGCATGTTTCCTAGTGAAGGCAAAAGTTTTGCCTTATCTATTAATTAAGCAGAATTGGCAGAGGCGGTTGCTCTACAAGAAGGACTCCTGGTGGCTAAACGGTTAGCATGTCATAATTTGATTGTTCGATCAGATTGTGATACAGTTGTGGAGGCTTTCAACTCTGGTACAAGTCTTTCATCAGTTTTAGGCCCTATACTAGAGGATTGTCGTGAGTTGGCAAGAGATTTCAGTACAGTCACGGTTCAATCTTGTAGTAGAGACTCTAATCAGGTTGCTCATGAGCTAGCTAGATTTGGGAGGGATAATCCACTGACTTTGTGGTGTGATGTGCCCCCAGATTTCATTTTACCCTTGTTGGTGAACAATGTAACGATGGATGATGTTTAAAGCAGCAAGTACCAGACGCACTCTTTTCCTTCCAGGGTACCTAAGGGGACTGGAAGGTTTTTAATGAGGCGGCTTGCTAGCTTAATAAAGTGTGTTTTAAATTCAAAAAAAAATCAGAAGGTGTCCGATTTATTAGCGGAAGAAACCAGACGAAAACCATACAACAAACACAACTCTACGGGGCGATGCCCACACAATGTTAAGAACACCTGGAGTCAAGCTCCAGACATCACTCCTCAAAGAGCCGGTCAGCCCTCCACCTTTGCTGGAGAGAAGAAGTCGTAACTGCTAACAACAGTGTGAGCAACCTTGTCGCCCGCACGACACAAGGTGGATCACCGCCACCCCGACATCCACCTCTCCATCACGCCCTGCGCAATCCAGCTGCACCACCTTTCGGAGCGGCCGCCCCGACATGCGGCCGCTCGCACTCGAGCTGCTACGCCGCACGACCTACTTGTCCGTACTACAAACTGCACAGGGCAACTATCCGCAGACCACGACCGCCACACCACGTCCGAGGCCGCTGCCTCAACATACTGAAGATCGCTCCTCTCTGTGATGCATCGACCGAGCCGACAACCTCGCTGCACTCACAACACAAAGATTGTCACCCACGCCATGCAAGGCCACAGAACCACCCCATAGATCCGTCGCCGCATCGCTTCCCGAGGCCGCCGCCCCGGCATATCGAAACTCCATCCACCCGAGGCCGCTGCCCTGGCATTATACCTGGCCATGCCTCGGGCCGGGCCAAGAAAAGCCCGACGCAGAAAACCCGAGCCCGGCCGGCCAAAAAGCCCGAAACCCGCCGGGCCTAGATTTGAGGCCCGAACCCGAGATTTTCGGGCCGGGCTTCCCATGGCCAGGTATACCTGAAAACCCAACGGCAAGAGAAGTACATGCAGTTTAACCTATGGGTACATGGGCACCTGACCCGGATGTGATTTTCACCCATGTGTTTTGCCCACGGGCGATCCAATTAATCGCGGGCAGAGTACAAGCACATTCTCGTACCTATGGGCGACCAATCAACTCGTTGACAATCAATCTAATTTATTAAATAATTAGACTATAGATTAATTGGACTTTGTATACAATCCGCTAAACAAAGGCGCACATCTAAGAAAAATAATATCTAATATTAAAATGAATACAAATCAATACTGTTGTCTTGGTATCATTTGAAAATATACATTTTCTTTAAGTAGTTTATAGCATAGTATTCCTATTTTACTTAATGAAAACATTATAATTTATTGATATTGCAATTTAAATATTTCAATAATTTGACGTCTGCATCTAAAGATTACATTTTTGGGTGAAACATGGGGCTTCTCAGAGTTTAGACCATATTGACCGTAGATAAGGAATTACGGACGATCCTGGCCGTTGATCTCTTACCACGCGTGAGGTATATAAGCTGCGCCCGCACGGTAGAAACCCTAGCTGCCAATCTCCGCGTCGCTCTCTCCCCCAATCCCCTCGCTTCTCTTCTCCCACTCTCTCTCTCAGCCGCCGCCGCCGGCGCTCCCGTCCCGCTCTCTCCAGCCGGTGAAACCCTCACCGTTTCCATCCCGCCTCGCCCTGGCCTTGCTGCGCTCGCACCGTTGCTGGTCTCCGTCGCCGTCGTTCTCACGCTAAGCGAGGGCCGCCAGGCTTCACCTCCCCGACATCTTCGCCCGTGCAGGAAGGAGGCTTGGCTCTGGGGCTGTGGGAGCGCTCGGTGCTCAGCCCCAATCCATGGGCGAGGACGACGCCAGCAGCAGGCAGCAGCCCATCGGCATGGCCCCTAGCCTCCTCCGCATCTGCAGATTCGTCCTCCGTCGAAAATTTCAGAGAGGGCGCATGGAGAACAGGCTGCCGAGATGCTAACGTCCGCGGCGCCGGCAGCGTCGCCATCATCCTCGATGCAGCACAAGCATGGGGAATTAGCTAATATGTCCTCACAAACTACCGGGCAGTATCGAATTAGCTGACACCTACCTAGTTTTACACTTTTGCTGCTTCTTGCTGTTGGGAATCGTAGGCAGAAAACAAAAAAAATTCTAGCAACGATAACTGTAAACTAGCCAAGATCTATTCTATGCAGATATACTATACGGAAGGAGATCAGAATACATACCCTTGTAGACCGGAAGCGGGATTACGTTCCCGCACAAACGTTGTCGATGGAGACGACGAAGCCGACCTCAGGGTCGTGTAGGGGAAGTAGACAGCTCCCAGCGCCAAACGATGGCGCCTCGCGGTTCCACACACGTACGGTGTGGATGACGACCTCCGGGCTCCAGATCCAGCAGAGCAGCGGAAGTGGTAGAGTGGATCCAGATCCAACTTTTAATGCCTTTTAAATTCGAAATTAATTAAATAAAGCATGTATTTAATCATTAATAACACTTATTAAATTAGATACATATTATTTAATTCATTCGGACCCCGAAACATATTTCGTGGCCTCCGATCAATCATCGGACAATTACCGGAACACTTCCGGAGCTCCAGAACACTTCCGGAGTTCCTGTTTTCATTCTCTCTAAATCCAATCTAATCGTCACCCACCCTTAAGTGTGTTACCCCACGGTTCGGGATCACTCCAGACATGATCGAGACTCTCTCTCCGATCAATCGACTAACAGCGGAATCTGGATATCCATGATAGCCCCTGTGTGTCCACGAATGTCTCTTTATTCGTTTGAACCTGTAGACGTCCAGTTTCAATCTCTTGCCTGGTGATACTTAGATTGTCGAGTGTCGTTCTCCGGTATCACATTTTACCGAGCTTGACCTCATCCTTGACAATCTATCTTCTCTCGTCTGTGATGTTACATCCCCGTGACCTAGTCACATGCTTGCAAGCTCATTAGATGTAATCTCACCGAGTGGGCCCAGAGTATCTATCCTGCTATGCGGATTGGCAATTCCCGCTATTGATTACTCGCCCCGACTACTTCCTTCCAATACCCGAAGGTGTCACCCTTATTGTCGTGCGTATGAGACATGACGTTAGGTGCGATCAGCCGTATCTTTCAGAAGCAGCGACTTGATATAATCTCACGGTCCAAGATCTGAAACTACGTTTCTATATATATTTTGGGTATGTCCATCAAATCATTCACCCAATGATATGACTCCGTTGTTAACCGGTTAATGCCCATGATCAGGAAACCTTGATCATCTGTTACACAACGAACTAGTCAAGTAGAGGCTACTAGGGACCTGGTTGTTTCTATACCACACGTGTATTATGTTTCCGAGTAATACAGTTATAGCATGGTATTAAAACGTATTATGAACAATAAGAGATATGACAAATAAAATCACTTTATTAATTGCCTCTAGGGCATATCTCCAACAGTCTCCCACTTGCACTAGAGTACAAATTAATCTAGTTTACAACTTGGTAAAAGCTTGACACCAATAGCATTGCGGTGTTCTTCATGCTTGTCTCGTGGAAGAGGTTTCGTCAACGGATCTGCAACATTCAGGTCCGTGTGTATTTTGCAAATCTTTACATCGCCTCCCTTGACGTACTGCCGTATGACATGGAAGCGTCGGAGAATATGTTTGGCGGTGGAGTGAGACCTTGGTTCCTTCACGTTGGCAATGGCCCCTGTGTTGTCGCAGAAGATAATCACAGGGTCTCGCGCACTGGGGAACACTCCAAGTTCGATGATGAACTTCCTGAGCCAAACAGCTTCATTTGCAGCATCCGTTGCAGCAATATACTCCGATTCCATTGTAGATTGGGCGACTATGGGTTGCTTCCCACTTCTCCAGCTCACAGCGCCTCCGTTCACCTTAAACACATAGCCTGTTTGCGATTTCGAGTCATCGGGATCTGTGCAGAAACTTGCATCAACGTAACCTGTTACGCCAAGTTCCTCTTCACAGCCTCCATAAACAAGAAACATGTCCTTGGTATACTTAAGATACTTCAGTATGTTCTTAACAGCTATCCAATGATCCTTGCCAGGATTACTCTGGAATCGACTCGTCAGACTAAGAGCCAATGCCACATCGGGTCGAGTACTTAACATGGCATACATGATCGATCCTATAGCCGAAGCATATCGAGTGCCATCCACCTCAGCTTTTTCAAGAGCCGTCCGTGGACACTGAGCCATGCTCAATGTTTTTCCCTTGACAACTGGCACAAGACCCTTCTTTGCCAAATGCATATTGAACTTCTTCAATATCTTATCAAGGTAAGTACTTTGACATAACGCTAGTAGGCGCCTGGGTCTATCACGATAGATCTTAATGCCTAATACGTATGCAGCTTCTCCTAAGTCCTTCATTGAAAATTTACTGTTTAAATATTCCTTCACGCTTTTCAGAAGTTCCACATCATTCCCAATTAGTAATATATCATCCACATATAGAACTAGGAATGCAACTGAGCTCCCACTCATTTTCTTATAAATGCAGGTCTCTTCCAAATTTTGGACAAATCCAAAACCTTTGATCACCTCATCAAAGCGAAGATTCCAGCTCCGAGATGCCTGCTTCAGTCCATAAATGGAACGCTGAAGTTTGCATACCTTGCCAACATTTCCTGGACTGACAAAACCTTCAGGTTGTACCATATACAACTCTTCCTCAATGTTGCCATTTAGGAACGCTGTTTTGACATCCATCTGCCATATCTCATAATCATGATATGCAGCTGTTGCTAGCAAAACCCGAATAGACTTTAGCATCGCTACCGGTGAAAACGTTTCATCGTAGTCAATTCCATGAACTTGTCGGAAACCTTTTGCGACAAGCCGAGCCTTATAGACGGTCACATTACCGTCAGCATCAGTCTTCTTCTTAAAGATCCATTTATTCTCGACAGCCTTGCGCCCTTCGGGAATCTCCACCAAAGTCCATACTTTGTTGTCATACATGGATTCTATTTCGGATTTCATGGCCTCAAGCCATTTCTCGGACTCGGGTCCTTCCATCGCCTCTTTGTAATTTGTAGGTTCGTCTTGTTCAATTAACATGACGGTGCAAACAAGATTACCGTACCACTCAGGAGAAGTACGGGTTCTTCCAGACCTACGAGGTACAATAGCCTCCTCGACATTTTCTCCCACTTCATCTGTTATGAAGGACGGTTCAGGAACTGTTTCCGTTGCGCCACTCGGTATTTCGAGTTCAGGATCAACTATCTCGTCGAGGTCTATTTTCCTCCCACTTACTCCTTTAGCGAGAAACTCCTTCTCGAGAAAGGTGCCGTTTCTAGCGACAAACGTTTTGCCCTCGGCTTGGTGGTAGAAGGTGTACCCTATGGTTTCCCGTGGATACCCTACAAAGACGACCTTTTCCGATTTTGGTTCTAGTTTGTCAGGCTGCAATTTCTTGACATAAGCCTCACAACCCCAAACTTTCAGGAACGACAGCTTAGGTTTCGCACCATGCCATACCTCATACGGTGTCGTTTCCACGGATTTAGATGGAGCCCTATTTAAAATGAATGCGGCTGTTTCTAACGCATATCCCCAAAACGATACGGGCAAATCGGTAAGAGACATCATAGACCGTACGCTATCTAATAAAGTACGATTACGTCGCTCGGACACGCCGTTGCGTTGTGGTGTTCCGGCAGGCGTAAGCTGTGGCACAATTCCACAGGCCTTCAGATGTGTGCCAAACTCAAAACTCAAATATTCGCCACCACGATCGGATCGGAGGTGCTTTATTTTCTTGTTAAGTTGATTTTCAACCTCACTTTGAAATTCTTTGAACTTTTCAAAAGTTTCTGACTTGTGTTTCATTAAGTAGATATACCCGTATCTACTCAAGTCATCAGTGAAGGTTACAAAGTAACGATAACCATTGCGCGTTGATACGCTCATTGGGCCGCACACATCTGTATGTATAACTCCCAATAATTCCGACGCACGTTCAACGAAACCATTGAACGGTGACCTAGTCATCTTGCCCATGAGGCATGGTTCGCAAGTGTCAAGAGATCCAAAATCTAATGACTCCAAAAGTCCAGCTGAGTGGAGTTTCTTCATGCGCTTTACACCAATATGACCAAGTCGGCAATGCCACATATACATGGCGGTATCATCACTAAGTCTAATCCTTTTGGCATCTATGTTATGGATATGTGTACTACGATCGAGATTCAACAAGAATAAACCATTATTCACAGGAGCATCAACATAAAAGATATCATTCATCGAAATAGCACAACCATTTGATACTGAATTGAATGAATATCCGTCTTGCAACAAGCAAGAACCACTTATAATGTTTACACTCAGAGATGGCACAAAATAACACTTATTTAAAACCAAAACTAATCCCGAAGGTAGATGTAGAGGGAGCGTGCCGACGGCCACCACGTCAACTCTTGATCCATTGCCGACGCGCATCGTCACCTCGTCCTTTGCCAGGCGCCGACTATTCCGCAACTCCACCTGTGAGTTACAAATATGAGCAACAGAGCCGGTATCAAATACCCAGGTATTACTACGGGCGCATGTAAGGTACACATCAATAACATGTATATCAAATATACCTTTATCTCTCCCGACAATCTTGCCGGCCTTCTTGTCTTCCAGGTACTTGGGGCAGTTGCGCTTCCAGTGACCATCTCCCTTGCAGTAGAAGCATTCCACGCCAGGTTTGGGACCAGGTTTGTTAGCCTTGGATTTGGCAACGTGTTTGCCATCCTTCCTAGACTTCCAGTTCTTCCTTCCCTTGCCGCCAGATTTCTTAAAATCGACGGTCTTGTTGACCATCAACAGCGTGTGCTCCTTCTTGATTTCCACCTCAGCAGTCTTGAGCATCACGAACACCTCAGACAGGGACTTAGCCATGCCCTGCATGTTATAGTTCATGACGAAGCCTTTGTAGCTAGGAGGCAACGATTGCAGCACCCTATCAATCGCCAGCTCATCAGGAATCTTGCATTCCAGAGCGTTCAGGCGTTGAACGTAGCCAGACATTTTGACCACGTGCTCGCTCACACTGCTATGCTCTTCCATCTTGGCTGAGAAGAAAAGCTCAGAAGCTTCATACCTCTCAGCCTTAGCCTGCGGCGCAAAGACAGCCTTGAGATCAGAAATTATCTCAAAAGCACTCATCTTCTCAAAGCGCTTTTGCAGGTCGGCTTCCATGGCGTAGAGCATGCCACTCTGGACAAAGGAGGAATCCTCCGACTTGGTCTGATAGACCTTCTTCTCGTCATCGGAGGCGTCGTCTGCAGGAGGGTCACCTAGGGCGGCTTCAATGACGTAAGCCACCTTGTGGGGAGTGAGGAGGATCCTCAGGTTGCGGAACCAGGACATGAAGTTCGACCCATTGGTCTTAAGCTTTTCTTTCTCAAGGAACAGGCCAAGGTTAAAGGTGGGGCGAGACATCTACAATGGAATTTGCAAAACATAAGACGTTTGTTCATAATAAAATATGGGTTCAAGTTTTAGTAAAATTAAAACTACCAGAACTCCCACTCAAGACGAGTATCCCTCTCATCGTCTTAGTGATTACACAATCCCCATCCATTACGCTACCCCCATCGATCAGGCGAATAGCATAACTTCAAAGGTAGACATCGTATATCAATCACATCACCGTATGTGACTCGTGCTTAACCTTTCGGTACTTGTGTTCCGAGGCCATATACTGGTATATGCTAGGCTCGCCATAACACCCTTTGCCGTATTGCGTGTGCAACGTGGCTTACACCCACTGTATGCGAACGAAGAGACGAGTGTAGACGAAAGGGATCGAAACCCCAAACGACGTACCCCGTAACGTAGAACTTTATTGGTGGTGCACGACAGAGGGAGAACACTATTATCGGAATTTTGGGAGGGATCATCTTATATTACTACCGCCGTGTAACTAATATATATATATATATATATATATATATATATATATATATATATATATATATATATACACAATATAAGATGCACACAATCTACATAACATTTAATATGAAATGTAATGCGACATGTTATGGTCTTCTCCGCGCCGATGGTCTCCTTCGCGCCAACAGTTTATAAACAATTTAATAAACCTACCTTGACCATATCACATTGCCCCTGCAAAATAAAGTTAGACGCTTCAACTTTATCTTTTGCATGTTTTACGTGGCTGCTAGGGCTTCCGTACAAGAACCGTTTCTTACCTACGAAAACAACCACAACAGCGATAAGACAATTGTCTCTATTACACCCCTTTCGGAGCCCTCCATTGTAAATGCGATATCAACTATTGTAGGAGATATAGACACCCGCCAGCCACATATACGGTACAAGCCATATGTCAGGTGTGGAACCAGTCTCGCGTAAGAGTACGCGTAAAGTCGGTCCGGGCCGCTTCATCCCACAATGCCGCGATATAAACAAGTACACGCTAGAGGGTAACAAACGTAGAATCGATGCCCACATTCAACATGTGTTCTAACCGTACAGATATATCTACGCATAGATCGGCTCTGATACCACTGTTGGAAATCGTAGGCAGAAAACAAAAAATTTCTAGCAACGATAACCGTAAACTAGCCAAGATCTATTCTATGCAGATATACTATACGGAAGGAGATCAGAATACATACCCTTGTAGACCGGAAGCGGGATTACGTTCCCGCACAAACGTTGTCGATGGAGACGACGAAGCCGACCTCAGGGTCGTGTAGAGGAAGTAGACAGCTCCGGGCTCCAGATCCAGCAGAGCAGCGGAAGTGGTAGAGTGGATCTAGCAGCACGGCGGTGTGCGAACTATAGAGAGACTTCTCTCCTCGTACGAAGCTCCAGAATCGGAACCCCGTTCAAGGTAGGAGAGAAGAAGAAAGGAGATGGGCAATTTTCAAGGCATGGGGGCACTCCTATATAAAGGAGAGGGAGGGAGGCCAACCTCCTTGGCTCCCCCATGTGGGACTATTCCCACATGGGGGTGCGCCGGCCATGGGGGGGGTGCGGCTGCCCTAGTGGGCCCCATGTGGCCCACTAGGGTGGCAGCCCCCTTTTTCCCTTTTTCTTTTATTTTCTTTTTCCCCGAATGGGCCTCTAAGGCCCATTTAACTTTTAATGCCTTTTAAATTCGAAATTAATTAAATAAAGCATGTATTTAATCATTAATAACACTTATTAACATTAGATACATATTATTTAATTAATTCGGACCCCGAAACATATTTCGTGGCCTCCGATCAATCATCGGACAATTACCGGAACACTTCCGGAGCTCCAGAACACTTCCGGAGTTCCTGTTTCTCATTCTCTCTAAATCCAATCTAATCGTCACCCACCCTTAAGTGTGTTACCCCACGGTTCGGGATCACTCCAGACATGATCGAGACTCTCTCTCCGATCAATCGACTAACAGCGGAATCTGGATCTCCATGATAGCCCCTGTGTGTCCACGAATGTCTCTTTATTCGTTTGAACCTGTAGACGTCCAGTTTCAATCTCTTGCCTGGTGATACTTAGATTGTCGAGTGTCGTTCTCCGGTATCACATTTTACCGAGCTTGACCTCATCCTTGACAATCTATCTTCTCTCGTCTGTGATGTTACGTCCCCATGACCTAGTCACATGCTTGCAAGCTCATTAGATGTAATCTCACCGAGTGGGCCCAGAGTATCTATCCTGCTATGCGGATTGGCAATTCCTGCTATTGATTACTCGCCCCGACTATTTCCTTCCAATACCCGAAGGTGTCACCCTTATTGTCGTGCGTATGAGACATGACGTTAGGTGCGATCACCGTATCTTTCAGAAGCAGCGACTTGATATAATCTCACGGTCCAAGATCTGAAACTACGTTTCTATATATATTTTGGGTATGTCCATCAAATCATTCACCCAATGAAATGACTCCGTTGTTAACCGGTTAATGCCCATGATCAGGAAATCTTGATCATCTGTTACACAACGAACTAGTCAAGTAGAGGCTACTAGGGACCTGGTTGTTTCTATACCACACGTGTATTATGTTTCCGAGTAATACAGTTATAGCATGGTATTAAATCGTATTATGAACAATAAGAGATATGACAAATAAAATCACTTTATTAATTGCCTCTAGGGCATATCTCCAACACTTGCTTCGGCTGACCGCAGGGAAGAGGTCAAGCATGAAACGCAATGGTGAAATATGTTACTAGCAGGATACACGAGCAAAGGTGGAGGACCACCAAATGCATGTTGGATTTAAAGTGCTGCAGCCAATCTAGTTAAGCAAATCCCCCAATTTGAGAGACACATTGTTTGTTGGGAGAGATGAGCACCACATCTTATCACAATTTATAAGGTAGCTTTTCGAGAGTGGACAAATGGCTCCCAAGCTACATGTAGCTTATTTTTTGAAAAAAATCAAAATCGGCACTTTTCCGTCTCCTAAAATCGAGATTTTTTTCTTCTAAATGTAGATAATATCGAGATCTACAAGTCTATAAAACTTTAAATCAAACTTCATCATATTGTAGGCTAGGCAAAAATGTCAAATGGGTGATGAGCAGTACACAGTTTCAAAAACTTGAAATTTCCCCCGATTTGTCTTTTTTTGTGCAGCCCAAAATATAATGAATTTTCAGTTAAAATTTTGCAGATTTTTTCAAAGAACAGCTCCATGTAGCTCGGGAGTCATTTTTTCGAGCCCTTCACCCACTAGTAAGAGAGTGCGAATAGGAGGAGCTTTTTTACGCACTCCTCCTACTCCACCGCCCGCGTCGCGTGAATCGAGTTTGAGTTAGCGACACTTGTCTGACTCTTGCTCCGCATGGCGGTCACTTGTAACGCGTGATGCTTGTGGCCTGCTCGTCTCCCAGGATATAATGGAGAGACTGAACGGGCGAACGGTAAGAGACATAGAGCTCACTTCCAGTCCACCACAGTGGTCTTTTTGTTGTGTTGTTTTCAGAATTTTTCATCCCGGAGACCGTGTGCGCGGCTTTCCGGAGAGCAGGCCTCCACACCCCCGACTGTTGAGACGGCCGATAAGATATTTGGGGAGCGTCGCGGCGTGACAGTTCACTTCCGTTCGAATCCAGCAGCGCCGACTGCCCAACTCCGGCTGAGCCAACTCTAACACCAAAGTCGGATGTATACCTACGTCTTCTTCGTCGTCATGTCCGACAACAACAAAAGCCGTAGCAGAGACCTTCCCGGTCAACGCGTATGTGATGTTCCTATTTCTGTTTGCAATAGTATTTGGGTCGTATGTAAATCTGCTATATGTGGTTAATTTTGCTAGTGCATTTGTAATGGTGATTTCACTAATGAAACTCATTCAAAAATTGCCTAATATCTCGACAATGCATGTACGTAGTTGGCTCAGTTGGTCGATACGGGCTGTTGGCCTCTAAATGTTCAAAGTCCGGAGATTTCCCTAGTTGTTTGCTATGTGTGAGGACCCGATGATCTAGGTTGCTCGGGTTGTTGAGGGTGAAATTCATTTCCACCGCTTCCTATATCAAGACGGAAAGGTTCAATGGACAACTCTTACGGCCCTGATTGATGGGATCGAGATTACAGAAGATCTGGATGTGATATCTTGGTCCATTCGGGCAGGTTTTCGGTTAGCTCAATTTACGTGAAAATGTCGCAAGGGGAGACACAACTTATTTCCAAGATCTTCGGGCAGCCAAGCTACCACTAAAGATTAGATTTTTCTCTTGGCAATTTGCTCGTCTGTCGTCTAGTTTGAACTAGTTGAATGTTGCGTGGCGTCACGCCACGGCCTTGGTGTTTTTTTTGTACGATATATATATTTTTTGTTCACAGAAATGTTGGAGAAATTGGAGTGTTAAAACATGTTCTTATTTTGTTGTAGGTAGGTAGCATGTTTTTCTGACCATTTTTTAAATATTTTGTAGAGTTTTGGAATATTTAGTGGATTGAATTGTTCAAACGCTTAAAAAATGTATAGTTTTTGAGAATTTGTGAGATTCAAAAAAAGTGGACGTGTAAAAATTGTTCAAATCCGGAAAATTTGGGTCAAATAGACTTCGAAAATTGTTGAAATTGGGAAGATTTACAGTTTTGAATTATTTGTACGGTCATAGAGTTTTCAATTCCAAAAGTTGGTGAAATAGTTAGATTTTGAAGTATTCAATTTTTTTGAAATATTCAAATCTGTATGATGCGTTTATGTGGTGGAATTGAAATGTTGAAAATGTCCACATTTTAAAGTTGTGCAGACCTGAAAATTATTGAAGTTGTGTTTGAGAAGTTACAAAAGTTTTTGGAAAAAGAAAAGTAGGGAAAATCTAGTAAAATTCAAATCCGGAAAATTTGGGTCAAATAGACTTCGAAATTTGTTGAAATTTGGAAGATTTACAGTTTTGAATTATTTGTACGGTCATAGAGTTTTCAATTCCAAAAGTTGGTGAAATAGTTAGATTTTGAAGTATTCAATTTTTTTGAAATATTCAAATCTGTATGATGCGTTTATGTGGTGGAATTGAAATGTTGAAAATGTCCACATTTTAAAGTTGTGCAGACCTGAAAATTATTGAAGTTGTGTTTGAGAAGTTACAAAAGTTTTTGGAAAAAGAAAAGTAGGGAAAATGTAGTAAAATTCAAATTTGAAAATGTCCATATTTTGAAGTTGTGCAGTTCATAAAATTTTCAGTTCTAAAAGTTGGCGAAGTAGTTAGATTTGAAAGGATTTTAAGAAGTTTGAAATATTCAAATCTGTGTGGTGCGTTTTTGTGGTGGAATTCAAATTTTGGAAATGTTCACATTTTAAAGATGTGCAGATCTGAAAATTACTGAAATTGTATTTCGAAAGTTACAGAAGTTTTTGAAGAAAGAAAAGTAGAGGGAATGTGGTAAAATTTGAATTTTGAAAATGTCCAGATTTTGGAGTTGTGGAGATTTGAATTTGTTTGAAAATGTCCAGATTTTGGAGTTGTGGAGATATGAAAATAATTAAATATGTCAACATGTTGGAGTTGTGGAGATTTGAAAATGTCCACATTTTGGAGTTTGAAAAGCTTTTTAAAAAAGGAAATCAGGGAAAAAAATAGAAGGGAAAAATAAAAAGGCCGAGCCAGCTGCGCAGCAGCCAGCCCGGCCCAGCAGGCGGCCCAGCTTCGCGGCCCAGGCCCGCTGGGACGTCACGTTGACGTCACCAGCGGGCGGAGCTGCCGCGGCGGCGACGCGAACGCCGGCGGCAAACCACGGCGAGCCAGGAGGCGAAGGCTGGCGCGCTGGACGCGCCTCGATGCTAGCAACGCGATAGTGGCGGCGCCGCCGCCTGTAGGTCGCCGGAGCGACGGCTGCGGTGCGCGGAAGCGGCGGCGGGCTGCGGGCGCGTCGGCGTCGATTCCGGCGAGGTCGCCGCGTTTCGGGACGCGAAACTCAGCGGGAGGGTGGCGGAGAGGACGGCGGAGCCCGCCGTGCGCGTCGATCTGGACGGGGGAGGCCGGAGCGGCGAGGACGCGTCGCGGCGGCGCCGGCGACCTCCGGCCGCGCGCGAGGAGGAGGGGAGGGAGGGGATTTGGTGGCGTTTTTGCAAAAATGATCTCCAACTTTGTCCTAATTGCAGTTTGGTCCTTTGTTCCGTTAAGCTATGGACTGCGGGTTTGTTTGTTCGGTTCGTGAAGGGTTTTTTTGCAAAACTGTCACGGGCGTGTGGTGAGAGCCGTTCGATCGGCGACGGACGGCGCGGATGAAAGCACTGTTCAACACTGTTCATCTACAGTGCCACGAGCGCTCTCCGCTCGCGAAATCACGCATCTTTCATATAGGTAGTAATGTGACCAACCGCCATGGCCGCGTCGGAGGTTTGTGCTCTTTGTGTGGGCAACATGAGGATACAATCCATATCTTCTTCTCGTGCTAGTTGGCTAAGTTCGCCTGGAACGTGTTACGCCAGCTGCTAAGGTGCAACTGGTGCCCGACTTCCTTTGCTCAACCCTTTGTGTTTGTCTTAGAGATTCCAGGCAACACTGTAGGCACATTTGTATCATATTTATCGCCCAATTTTGGGCCATTTGGCATATTCACAAATAAACTTACTATGGAAGCTAAAAGTGATTAAGCACCCACCTGGTGTGATTTTCAAAATTATTCTTTCCCAGCAGCTGTGGCTTCCCCTATCCAAGCAGTAGGACAAGGCGGACCTGAACGAGATGATCGCCGGCCTAAAGCAACTCCTCGCAAAAAATCTGCAAAGTAGGACGACTTATTCCGAAATAGAGGTTGAATATCCGGCCTCTGCATCAAAATGATACACGCAAATTTTTTTATTATTGGAATAGGCAACAAAATTTTACAATGAAATACATCGATCAGGCAGAAGCCACCTTGCTGGCGAAAACTTTCGCTACACCTACAAGGCTTGATGAACGGTGTGTAGCTGATCAAAGCCGTGCCCTGACCTCACACACATACGCACATCATATAAATCTGGAAGACTCACCAGGCCTCCCAACGACGAGCCGAGAGCACAAAGCGGTCTAGCAGACCCTCCGCGCACACCACATACACACATTCACAAGTCACGGCCACCATCTTCCGCCAACCCATTTTCCAGCAGGGATCAACACATTGACTTTTGTCAAGCCTACTACCGACGTCGCCACGACGTCAGACAACACCACTGTCCTGTTCACGTCCATCATCACACGTCCGTCGCCGAGACCCGCTGCGCCACGCCGCCGAGACCCACTGTCGTCGATGCGGTGGATAAAACAGCGCTCCACCTTTTAGTCCCTCTAGTGAGCATATACTCCAAACTGATGTTCACAGAAGGGAGAACGACACTGATAGCGCCACCATAGTCCGCTCTGGAAGACCCAAAAAATGTGTGAATGTTCACAAGAAATGTATCTATATCCTTCAAAAGTTTAGCCCAAAATAGAAATACACATTGAGAAACAAAAATAAAAAAATCAAACATGAATAGTATAAAAAAGAGAGCAAAATTGACACTGTTTAGACATGGATTTGTCTTTTTTTTAACGCAATGTGCCTTTTGATTTTGGACCTGAAATTTTCAGACACATTTGTTGTGAACATTCAGGCTTTTTTTTAAAGATTTTTTTGAAACATCTAAAATTGGTTTTTGTTGAAATGCAACATGCAATCGCACTTCAAAACCTTTGAGTTTCATTAATTTCGTAAAGTCGAGCACCTGGTGCCATTTTTTATCTAAAAAATGAAATGAGATAAGAGAGTGATGAGTGAGGAGAGGAGGTGTGTGGCAGTAGTTTGCTCCGTGGATAGGGGTGCGCTCTTAAGTTGGAGAGAATGAACGCTAAGATACTTCCCGATTTTTTTTAATTCGTACACTGTATATAATTATCGGATTTCTCGGAAAAGAAATTACCAAAAATCCGAACAAGCGCCTGCTCACTGGATTGTCTGGGCCCGCAGGCGAGAGAGACTGACCCGCCTCCAATTTCAAAATTCAAACCCCTGTTGCAAAAAGACAAAGACAGTGGCATCCCCGTCCCCCAGGTTCTCTCCCCCCACAAAACCCCGGACCAAAGCTCTCCTCCGCCCCGCCTTCCGTCTCCCCTTTCACCAAATTCCCGCCGAAGCAAACTAAACCCTAGCGAGAGCCGCCAATGGCGAGGATCAAATCAGCCGCACACGCAGCCGTCGCCCATGCCACGGACGCCGCCGTCCATGCCGCGGACGCCGCCGTTCATGCCGCGGCCACAGCACGGTCCGCGTCGGCCACCACCGTCAATGCTGCGGACACCGCCGTTCATGCCGCGGCCACAGCACGGTCCGCGTCGGCCGCCACCAGGTCCGCTGCGGCCGCGGTCGCTGCTGCTGCCAGAGACTCGTGTCCTGCCTCCAGTGAGCCGGAGGAGGACACGGAGATTGACCTCGAGCTGGGGACGCCCGAGTCCTCCTCTACTTCCTCTTCGTCCTCCTCCACGCCCTCGTCGCTCTCCTCCTCGTCGTTCATATCCACTCTCAGAAACTTCAAGGTGAGAGATCTGCTTTTGCTAGGAAGTAAATGTTCCAATCGGAGAGGGGATCGGGTCGGGGTGGGACCGTGGGAATTGAAATTGTGGGCGATCTAGCTCCAGCACGGGGACATTGTTTGGGTGACGCGGTGCAGGATCATATCGTATCATGCTTGTGAAATTCCTCTACGTCCTCATATTATTTTTGTACAAATCATTGGAACTGTACATATCATGTTGATGTTGTGCTGTTGATGAGTGTTTTGTCACGAAGAGTAGATGTTCTATTATTCTGTGCCGTGCTTTTTTGTTTTATAGGATTTTTGACGAGGTTCTGTATGTTCTAAAAACACAGAGGTGGTTTAGATGGTTGATACTTGATAGAGAGTACTTTGGCTTCAGCAAGCATAGGCTGGTTGGTTTGTGCTTGCTATGGTTTTGGCTACCAACTGAAACTAATTGTTTGGGTGATGCAGTGCATGATCATATCTTACTGTATTTCGGAAATTCCTCCCCATCCTTGTTAATTTCATCCTCGTTAATTTCTACAGATCACTAGAGACTAGTACCTCATATCAGGTTGATGTTGTGCTGTGAATGCCTGGATGAGTGTTCTGTCAGGAAGAGTAAATGTTTTGTGCTGTGCTTTTTATTTTTAAAGGATTTGTGTCTAGGTTTTGTGTTCTAAAAATCCAAAGGTGGTTTGCTGTCTGTAGTTTTTGGTATAGTTTGATTGTTTAATTGCATTTGTGATCGCTGGGGTTTTGCCTACAAGACTTAAACTATGGATCTGTTTATTAATTTCATTCCTTTTAACGAAAATAAGTAGATATGATGCAGTAGTTTTAGTATGTGCTGTATGATGATATTTATTTGTTTTGGCTCTACAGGAGATGTTCGGTTGGTTTGATAGTTGGTCGGACATTATTTCCCAGATTGTGTTGACATCATTTATGGGAGGGCCAATTTATCCATCATACAAGCTTATTAGCAAGAAGGCCGAGCCGCAATACATGCTGTTCTTCATCCTTTACTGCTGCATATGGATCTGTATCAACACATACCTAGTATTTGTGTTTTTGGGTAGATCGAAGAAGGAGAAAAGCCTATCATGGCTGCATCGCCTCTATATGATGGCTGACTGCATCTCAATGGTGATATATCTCTGGGCTTTAATTCCAAATACTTATGGAGTCAATCTAGGAGCTGGAATATTAATTTCTGTGGTTGTCTTTTCTCACATGACTGCGTGGAACATCAGCCTCCCTAATGTAAGTTCCATCCCCATCAGTATTTCGATTATATAGTTGTGTCTTGGTTCAAAATCTGCTTTATTCTATCTAATTGTTATCATAATTTGTGATGTAGCCCTGCTCTTCTAACGAATCTGACAATGATTTGGAGGTTAGCGCTAGAGGTTGGAATTCTCTGCTTGACTTCTACTAACCTAGGTTTGTATTCTCATTTTCGACATCCTCCTTACATAGATATATTCGATGGGCTGCACTATGTATCTAATCGTTTTCCTATTTTTTTGTTGTAGTCCTAGTCTTCTAATGAATCTGACAATGACACGGAGGATTAGTGATTGGAGATTGCAATTCTGTGGTTTCTCTGATTTCTACTAACTTAGGTTGGTAACCTTATTTTGGTCATGGTCGATTGCGTATGTGTACTGCTCAACTACGAACTACAGTTTGAATATGTTATCTAACCTTGTCCTAATTTGGGATGTAGTCCTGGTCTTCTAATGAATCTGACAATGATTCGGGTGTTAGCGGTTGAAGATTGGAATTGTCGGGTTTGTCATTTCTACTAACTTAGGTTGGTCTTATTTTGGTCATGGTCGACTCGATACTTGTATCGTGCTTTACTCACCAGAGTATTTATTACTTAAATGACTTTATATGCAGTTCATATTCTCACTTGGGCAAGGAAATAGTGATCGCTTGGGAAGCTCTGACTCTTAACTGTAATCGGAGATTAAAGTTCTCTGGTTTGCTAGGTAGGCATTCACATTTTGGTCATCACTCACCGGTCAATTGTGTAAATGCAATGTGCTTTATTCAGAAGAATATTTATTAATGATATGACTTCATATGCAGATCATATTTTCACTAGGTAGGAAGGGACATTGTGATCGTTCAGTAACCTCTGACTCTAAATAGAATTGGAGTGCGATACTCTGGTTTGTTGATGTCTAACAACTAGGTAAGCAGTCTTTCGTTTAAGCGCATCCATATTTGTCAACTAAGATTCATGTAGCATTACTGATTTTTTTTTTTTTGAAGGCAAAAGATTTGCCTTATTGATTAAATAAGAAGGGGAACAACAGAAGTTTTACAACTCCACACGAACGAGCAAGAACACTCGTATTACAAACCCAAAAGAGCGAGAGAGACGCTCAGAAAAACACGCAAAAGGCTACTCTCCCGGCAAGATGGATCCCAAGTGCTTAGCCCCGGCGGCGCTCCACAAGGCCGACTCGGATTTGATCCGCGCTAAAATCACCGATGGCATGGTGGAAAAATGGCGGAAAACACGCGCGTTCCTTTCAGTCCAAACCTCCCAACAAACAAGCATAATCAGGGAGGCCAAGGATTTACGCCGTGTGCCATTGTTGTAGATGACGGAATTCCACCAATCTTGAATGGAACTGAAAGAATGCCAATGGCTAGTGTCGATCGTTGAGAGACCTAGCCAAGCGATCACCATGTTCCAAATGAGGATAGTGAAGCGGCATTTGAAAAAAAGATGTGTAGCGGATTCATCCTCCCTCTTGCAAAGCTGGCAAAGGCCACAGTTTGGCCAACCACGGCGTTGGAGCCGGTCGGCCGTCCACACCCGGTTTTGGAGAACAAGCCAAGCGAAGAGCTTGCACTTGGGAGGCGCCTAGTTCTTCCAAACCATCTCCGGCATAGTGGATCTCGTCAAGCCCTCGAATTGCGCATTGTAGGCCGAGGCCGCCGTGTATAAGCCGGAGGTGGTGAACTTCCAAGTGATGTCATCGGCCGTGCCCTCCACGAGATGAAACTCACTCACTTTCATCCAAAGATTGACGAACTCAGTGATGTGTTCAACGGTGATGCCCTCGGCCATGTTGATGTTGGTGATCCAAAAATCATCCGTGATTCCCTTATTGACGGTGAAGTTTTTCCTAGTGGAGAAGGCAAAGATAGAAGGGGCCACCGACTTCGGTTTCAGCCCATGAAGCCACGGCGATTGCCAAAAATTTGCTGTGTGGCCGTCGCCAATGGTGATGACAGTGGCCGCATAGAAGAGATCCATGTCCTCCTCATTGCAAGGATTTTCTTTGCCGATCCACGCCTTGTCGGGGTCCTTCCATTGGATCCACGGCCAACGAAGACGAAGCGCTCTAGCGAACTTGTCAAGGTCAATAAAACCCAGCCCGCCTTTGTCTTTTGGCCTGCAAACAGTTTTCCAATTAACCTTGCATTTCCCTCCCGAAACTTTTTCCGCCGCCGCCCAAAAAAAGGCTCTCTCAATCTTGTTCACCGATTGTAAAATGCCTGGGGGGATCACGAGAGGAGTCAAGTGGTAGACAGCTTGCGAAGTAATCACCGACTTGATAAGGGCGCCTCTCCCCGCCGTCGCAATGTTCTTGCCATGCCAAGGAACAAGTTTGGAGGCCACTTTGTCAACAAGAGGCTGCACATCGATAGCTTTGAGACGCATATGAGATAAGGGGAGGCCCAAGTATTTAATGGGGAAGGTGCAACGTTGCACAGGGAGAGGTTGCATGATGTCGTCGAGGTCCAAAAGAGAGCACCGAATTGGAATCGCTTGCAGGGCGTATCCAGTGGGGGTGCCATGGGTGCCATGGCACCCCTAAAAATGTATAGAAATTCATTTATATACTAATGTTTGAACAATTTTTGCTAAATGGCAGTAGTATTTGGACAAATTCTTGCTAAATGCTAAGTAAATAGGGAACTTTTTAAGCTTGGCACCCCCAACAATTTTGTCCTAGATCCGCCACTGATCGCTTGACTTTTGAGCACATTGGTGACCAGCCCCGTAACATCTCGAAACCCCTCAAGAATAGTCGCCAAAGTGCTGAAGTCCTCCTTGATTGGCGCCATGAAAATGGCCGCATCATCGGCATAGAGAGAGGTGCGGATGATGGGACCGCGACCCCGCAGCCGGTGTAGGTCTCCATTAGCCGTGGCCAAGTCAAGAAGTTGTTGCAGAGGATCGATGACGAGGTCAAAGAGAAGAGGCGAGAGAGGGTCTCCTTGCCTGCCCTCTCCCATGCAAGATTGGCGAGCCCGGAACTCCATTTAGAAAGATACGGGAGGACGCGGTGACAAGGAGGGCCGCTACCCAGTTTCGAAACTTGCGGGGAAACCTCGCCTCTGTAAAAGGTCAAGCAAGAAAGACCACCGCACGGAGTCAAAGGCCTTCTTAATGTCAAGCTTGAGGAGAATGGTTGGCGTGTTGGTTCGGTGCATTCTTCGCACATAGTTTCTCACACACATGAAGTTGTCATGAATACTTCTCTCCTTGATGAAGGCGCTTTGAGACTTGGAGATTAGAGTGTCCATGAGAGGTGCGAGGCGGGAGGACATCATCTTGGCAATAATTTTGGCTATGGCATGGATGAGACTAATGGGACGGTAGTCGGAGACCGCCTCGACCCCCTCCTTTTTCGGCAAGAGCACAATGTTTGCCGAGTTGAGCCAATGAAAACTTCCGGTGCGAAGGTCGCAGAATTGTTGGATAGCCCGCATCATATCACTTTTAATAGTAGACCAACAAGCTTTAAAAAAAGCCCCAGTGAAGCCATCCGACACGGCGCTTTGTCACTCGGTATGGACTTGATGGCCAAGAATACCTCCTCCTCCGAAAAATCATCCCCAAGGTTGGCGAGGTCACAGCTTGGGAACTGCAGCGCCTCCCACTTGAAGTCCTTGGAGCTTGGGGCCACGGCCCAACACATTGGAGAAATGGTTTTTAATCAAACCTTCCTTGCCATCATGATCGGTGACCCACCCATGACCATTGGAGAGTTTAAAGATGAAGTTTTTGCGTCTTCGTCCATTCACCTTGGTATGAAAAAACTTCGTGTTAGCATCCCCTTCTTTCAAGTTTTAATGCGGGCACATTGTTGCTTTCTAGACCTCTCAAGCACCGCCAAGCTAATGATCCTCCGCTTGAGACTCTTATAAAGATCAACTTCTTCGGGAGAGAGAGCTCTATGCTCTTGCGCAATATCAAGGCGGAGGATGATCTCGAGGGCCATGTGAAGGTGGAGCTTGGCGTGGGAAGTGAAGGAGGAGCTCCACTTTCGCAGACGAGTACCAAGCTTCTTTAGCTTGTGGAAAAGCACGTGACACGGGTCGGAGTGCGGGACAGGTTTGGACCAAGCTTCATTCACCACATCATGGAAGCCTGGCATCTTGACCCAGAAGTTTTCGAACTTGAACACTCTAGGTCTCCGAGGGCCAGCCACCCCGGCAAGAAGTAGAGGCAATGATCCGAGAGCGAAGATGAGAGGGCATGGAGGATGTGGTTGCCGCAATCAACATCCCATTCATAGTTGCAGAAGACGTAGTCAAGTTTGCTTAAGGTAGGATTTCCCCTTCCATTGCTCCAAGTGAAACGGCGGTTTTGAAGATGAATCTCATGGAGCTCACAGAGTTGAAGAGTTTCTCTAAAGCGGCTTATCCGGCTACGACTCGAAGGTCTTTTGTTCTTGTCTCTTGCCCGGTAGATTTGATTGAAGTCCCCATTGGCAATCCATCGAATGCCCACTGCAGGTTTGTGGGAGAGGAGTTCCGCAAAGAACGCCTCCTTCCGGTTGCTTTTGGTTGGTCCATAAACGGAGGTGAGACGAAAGGAGCACTCATCGTGGATTAAAGTCATTGTCATGGAGATGCAATACAAACCCAAGGTGATGTCGGAAACACGCAAAACAGTGTCGTCCCAAAGCACAAGGATCCCTCCTCTAGTCCCAACTGCCGGTCTTTGAGCAAAACCTCTCAACCGGTAGCCACCCACGAAAGTCGCCGTAGCGCTATCCACATTTTGCAACTTGGACTCTTGGAGGCAAGCAATGTGACAAGTGGAGGCAGCAATGGTTTCGTTGACGGCTGCGCATCGATCAGGGTCGTTTAGCCCCCTCACATTCCAGATCAGCATAACCAAATCATGCAAAAACATAGGATAACACAACACATCCCCAAACAACAGCCACAGCTGGCGGATACATAAAGCTGGTTCATCAGGTTCAGCACAAGCAACAACGAGTTCTGATAACAAACAGGCAGGTGCCGCACCAGGCTACAGATTGAATTGCAGCGCGACGGCATCGACAGCGACTCCCAGAACAGCAAACTAAAACATAAAGGCATTGCAAGATGAACTCCCAGGTTGCAAGCGTGAAGGTACGAAAGCAGCATCATCAGGTCACCACTGCGTCCTCCAGGTCCAGGGCGAGCTGACCGCCATGGTTGAGCAGGGCCGCCTCCACAGCCCTAGCGTGGTCATTGTCCAGCCGGAAGAGGGCGCGCAGCGCCGCAATCGTGTCGGAGGGGAGCTTCGCCTTGAAGAGCTCAACGAACTGCAGGATAGCTTGCTCGTGACGTCCTCGCTATCGCCGGTGATGCCCAACCGGCGGCAGAGGTTCCACTCGGCCATCTTGGCGATTGGCACGCCGCGGTGCGCCTTCTTGATCCTTATGCTGCTCCTACGAACCGTGTAGCCTCCGGCCAGGGTTTTGCGTCTGTTGGCCGGAGGGGAAGTGACGAGGTGTACCCTCATCAAATCCCATGGTTAAGGACCTAGGGTTGAGATTATGGGGAGAGAACGTGGTAGTACTGGTAGTTTCGTCGGCTGACAAGCAGAGGCAAAGATTTACCCAGGTTCAGGCCCCTCGGGTGGAGGTAAAGACCCTACTTCCTGCTTGTCTGGTATTGATTGTGGATTATGCGATTATAGGGGAGCTCCGGCGAGTTGATGATCTCGCAAGAGCTTTGGTGGTTCGTGTATGGCTTGGTCCCAGATCGGTACCCCTCCCAGCCTTTAAATAGGCTGGGTCTCGGGAGTTTGTAACCGACCTAGTTTACACATAAGGAAAGCCTAAACCGACTATGCCTATGTCTAGTCTTGGAGGGTACTCCATCTTCTTGGGCCTCTTGTCTTGGGCTTCGAGTAGGCTCTTCGATATTGGGCCTTAGTCGTTACGTGCACCAGGTACCCTCATGGTAGGGTACCCGATATGTATACCCATGTCAGTAGCCCCCGAGTACTTGGCTGACTCGAAGAATCGGGCATGGACTCTTTCGTGAGTGCACGTCGTATGCTTTGTATTCTGTACATATAATTTGGAATTCCTGTATGAATAGCACACGTTTGGCTATGTCGAGTATCTCATCGACTGTGTTTTATGATGATCAAGGGATAATAGCTTAGCAGGCCCAGTACACTCGACGGATCGGGACTGGTTAACTACACATTCGGGTAAAACCTTACTAGCTTTCAATCAAACTCGAGTCCCCGGACTCGAATCTGGAACAAACTGGTCAGATTCGACTAGGCCGCTGTGGTCTTACTGAGTCGATCTGCAGTATAACTTTGAATTTTACCCAACGCGTCCGTCGGGATTTTTCATCATGTCTGCTGACACGGAAAGTGTAAGGATTAACGTTGCTGGAACGGTCCTTAGCCCAGCTCGAAAGTTCGGCGGGTCTTACCTTTGCACTATGCATGCAGCATCCGAGGTATTTGCGACTGACGCAACTCGGGAATGTTTCGAGTATGATTTCTGAACTTTGTTGGACGAGTCATGCCCTTTGTCGACTGATATTTGCCGTTATGCTATCGGGTGCGCGACAGCGCTCCCGATGGGAGTAGCCCCCGAGATTGTGCTTTATTGTTTTGCAATGGAGGATAATCTCAAAAAACTCTGCATATGTTAATCGAAGAAATTTGTGCCATAATTCTATCGGGTGCACGACAGTGCTCCCGATGGGAGTAGCCCCCGAGATTATGCTGTATTACTTGTAAATGGAGGATAATCTCAATCATTATCCTAAGCATCTTCAGTCGAAGAATTTTTTGAACACGCTCCCGATGGGAGTAATATGACTTAGTCGAAGGAACGGTCGAGTGACCAATTTTGCCTTAAGAAAGTTTTGTCACACCCGAACTAATCAGGGCAATCGAGTGACCAATATGCGCTGAGCATACTCGAACATATTTTCTGAACAATGCTTCAATGACGTCAGGGATGACGTTTATTGCGACTGCGATTTCTGACGCGTGGCGTGCGTTATGCTGCGATTGATGGGACGTGACACGTAGGTGGGCCCATTTGTGCAGAGCTGACCGAAGACGGTGCCGTTTGGACTTTGATTTGACCACACGGGCCCACTTTTTCCAGAGGCGTGATGATGGCTCCTCTTTTTGCGTGCGTAGTGGGCGGAGAGGCCGGCGACGGTTGCCCTCCGCGTTCGCCACGTGTACGGTGAGATCGCATGCGGAGCGCACGATTGTGATATGAATGGCTGTGATGGCGTTTGACTTGCGGTAAATAGGGACACGGCGCTGGCATCTGTTTTTACTTGCCATTTGCTCCCTGCGCCGCCCTGTTTCCTCATCTTCCTCCTTGCGCTGCGCCTCCATTGTTCGTTTCCCAAGCTCTTTGTGCTCTGTCCATCCATCCTAGCAATGGCCAAGGGTGGAGGCTCCAAGCGAAGCGCTGCGTCTGCCGCCACGACTGACGCAGCAACTAAGGTCAAGAAGACCACAACGAGCGCGTCTGCTGCCGCCGCCGCTTTGAAGAAGAGCAGCGGGGACTGGGCGAAGTCCACCATCAAGGACGCCCATCTGACCAAGTTTCGCGAGCAGGGTCTGCTTCCTCCCACGGACCAGCTTGCTGTTCGCGCGCCATCACCGAAGGAGGTACTCCCTGAACCACGCGCCAATGAGCGTGTCTGTTTTGCGGAGTTTCTGCCTAGGGGTTTCTCGCTCCCCCTCCATGATTTTGTGCGAGGTTTGCTCTTTGCCTACGGGGTGCAGATCCATGATCTCACCCCGAACGGTATTCTGCACATTGCGTGTTTCATCACGCTGTGCGAGTGTTTTTGGGAGTTGCTCCAAGTTGGGCATTATGGAAGGCCATTTTATGGTACGACCAAACAGGGGAGGCGGCCGCACCTACCCTGTGGGCGGCTGCGGGATCCAGGTGCGCGGTGACACCCGATATTTTCGACTGAAGACCGTCGACTCCGCACAAGGCTGGAGAAAGGGATGGTTTTATGCGAGTGTCGAGCAGGACGCAGCTGCCGCTTTTTCGACTGCTGCCTTTGCAAGGACCAAGGCCTGGGACCACCAACTTTCGGATGAAGAACTGGCAGAAGCAGAGCCTCTTCTGTCCCAGATTGGAGGTCTTCTCGATAAGGTGACGGGTGTGCATCTAATTGCCACTTTTGTAAAGAGGCGGGTGTGGCCGATCCGTGCCCGAGCGCACCCCATGTGGCAGTACGAGGGCCCAAATGATGCCACACGGATGAGCCCAGAGGAACTGTCAAGGAATGAGTTGTTGGCGCATGTGCGATCAATCACCAACCTGACGGCAGCCGACCCGTGCAACGTCGACTGCCCCATTACGCCGTATGGGATGGAAAATCCTTTGCTTGAGGTATGTGTACTTTATGATTTGCTTGCAGTTTGGAGTTGCCACTCATATGCATTGCAGCCTCTAATTTTGCAGCCGTGATTTATGACATGCAGGGTCACTCGACTGCTGCCTCTCTTCCTCCTTTGCCAGAGAATGGTGCAACTGAAGAAACTCAGGTGCAAGAGATGGAAGCGAAAGGGGATCACTCGCCAATTCCCTCCGCCACCACTTCGCGTGTGGAAGAAGTTGAAGAGGAAGCAGCAGAAGAGGTGCAGACTGAAGAAGTGGCCGATTCTGACCCTGAGATCGACATCGCGCCTCCAAAGCGTCGTCGATGACCAAAAAGGTATCTTCGGCTGTGAGTTCACCCGCGAAGGAGCATGACTTGGAGGTTGACGAGGAAGCGGGCTCATCACCCGTTCCCAGCGCCGCTCCTTTGCGTGTATGCTAACGAGCTCGACCCCTCTCCTCATTCGAGTGGCGCCCCTGTCTTTGGAGGCCCAAATTTTGATGACCTCGACTATGACGAAGAGGAAGAACACAGGTTTGTGCTTTTACTTATGATATAAGTTTTTACTGCTGTTGCATACTTGTGCTGAATGTCTTCATGCGTGCCACTCGCAGTGCTGAAACCAATCAGCCTTTATCTCCTCAAGCAGAGAAAGTTCCACGCCGGATCACCCGAACATTTCTCCCGCTGTGCATGAGGTTGTCCACCCGATGGACACCACTGCTGTTGTGGAGGCTGCCAAGGCTACGGTTGTGGCTACTCCTGAAGTCGGGACATCTGCTTCGACCCCTGAGCCTTGGACAAATCATGTGAGTACTTTTTGCCTTACCCGCGTAGTTTTGGGGCTATGTACGTTACAAATTATGCTAACTGCGTGTGTCTACAGCCCTTCTACCGCACACTGGCGGAATCTGCCAAAGCTTATGTCCAGGTGGAGCAGGAGAGGGATGGCCTGCGTAATGACCTGGAGCGACTCAGTCGTGAGTTTCACTTTGCCATTTTTTCTGAAGCTCTTTTTTGCAATACTTTGTCTTTGTCGATCATAAACTGTATGCGATTTGCTACTTCAGGCGAAAAGACAGCGGCTGAGTCCGCATAAAGGAGCTTGAAGAAGCACTCGTCACGCAGCGCGCTGAGTCGAAGAAGGAATTGGATGCTGCCACGAACTCAGCTACCGCGCGTGAGCGAGGATATGCCGAACAACTGGCGAAACTCGCACATGTCATGGGAGGTGAGTAATCTTTTCGTTTTGAACTTATGCTGTGGTTGTCAAGCGTCGTATAGTGACGTTTGCTCTTTGTTGATTTATGAAGAAGCTGCTGGCGCGCCGACCTCTGCGGACAGGTCGAACGACGATCTGCCACTCGATCGTGCTGTGAGCGACCTTGGGGTCGTGTGCACCCACGCGAAGGATGCACTCGCCAAGTCAGCGATACACTTGGCGCAGTGTACAAGGCCGTGCTCCCGAGTGGCGAAGTACCGACGACGGCGGATGGATTTGCCGATGTTTTTGGCCCGGGGACTTCCACCATGGCGAACTTCTCTCGCGCCCTTTCGGTACGCGGCTCGGAGTCCACCCTCAAGCTCTTTTAGGCCACGGATTAGAGGGTGACTACGAGAAAGCGCTTTCTGATTTCCCGCGGAGGCCAGACGGGAGACTTGTGCCTTTGAAAGGAGTCAGCGCGCCAGCTGCACGACTGGCCGAAATATTTATGACACCATGGAGCGCCGGGCAAAAGAGGTCGCCACTCGCTTGCTTAGGGGCAAGCCAGAGTCGACTTCCTAGTTCTAGGGCAGCTGCATCCTTCTTTTTTATGCCATGTAATGATATGTGAACTGCGAGTGTGCGTGTGATTTTGCTACTCTTTTATGTCAGTGGTCTTCTGTTAATGTGTCTGGCTCGAAGAGCTGTATGCTGTTGCTTGTCTGAGTTTTGTGACTTGTTTCTCATGAAACTTTTATGATACTTGGAACAGAAACGGCCAGCCGCCACTTCATCCAGTTCGTCGCGGCATCATACCCCTTCTCGATCTCGAGCTCAGGCGTCAAATGATGCCGCGGTAATACGTTATATGAAGGCTCGACTTGCGAAACAGGAGCAGAACTGGCGAGTGCCCGAAGCGAGCTGGAAAGGATGAGGGCAAGGCCTGCTTTACCCACCCAACGGAGGAGTATGTGCTTGGCGAGATGGAGATCGTGAACAGACAGCTCGAGTGTAAGCATGACTGCCTTGATCTTATGAGTTCACAGCCTGTTCTTGTTCACCCAACTTGTGTTGTTGCAGGTTTTGTTCAAGATTTCCAGGCGGAGCAGGCTCGCGTGGATGAGCAGTTGAACATGGCAACTGACGAACCCACGACTGGCCGCCAGCACTTTCGATTGGACAAGCACCGAGCACGCATACTTGCGACTCTGCAAGATCGGGTGTGGCGGAGCACTATGCTTCTTGAATTGTGCAGGTCGGCCTTCAGTCGAATCAACCAGATGGTTTTTCCAACTGGGCCACAACCTCAAGGAATCCACGCGTTGCTCGATCTCTTCCGGTCAACAGGTTCCATTCGAGGCTTCATCACCCAGAAGCTTGTGGACGGTGCCAACGCAACCATGGCGTATCTCCGAAGTCAACGTCCAAATTTGCAGCTTCGTCCACCCGTGCCTGGATCGTCTTTGTCCCAGTCGAACCTTGACGAAACATTCGATCACGCGAGGACATTGGTTGATTGCTATCAAGCGCAACTTATGGGCCCTGTTCTTCAGCAAAGGATGAACCAGAAGATTAGGGTATTTATGTATAGGGAACAGCCCCCGAGTGTAAATTTGCCACTTAGTACATATTTGTTCACTTGTATGTATGCAGCCCCCGAGTGTATCGAGTGGGGTTTATGAAAACAGTTTACATAGATCATGAATTACATAGCCCCCGAGTGCTCGAGTGAGGTTATGAATTTTATGAGAGTTGAAGCTTCAACTTATGCCTGCAGGCTCAGCCCCCGAGTGATTGATTGGGGTTGAGCAACTTTTCCTTTGTGTTTAGTGTTACGATCCAGCCCCCGAGTATTCGAGTGTGGCTGGAGTATTGTGTTTGAAGAGCAAAAGCTTTTATGTTTTGAGGTAGCTCAGCCCCCGAGCATACGGGTGAGGCTAAGTTTTGTGCTGATAAGCTATGCGAGTAGTAAGCAGGAAAAGTATGAGGAATTTATTGACTATATTCCATTTATGAATGTTAGGCTGCAGGCCGCCTCATTAAAAACCTTCCAGTCCCCTTAGGTACCCTGGTAAGGAAAAGAGCGCGTCTGAAACCTGCAGCCATCCGACATATGAGCCTATTACATTATGCGACTGAGCAATCTAAGCATAGAAACGGCGCAGTGCGCAACGTTCCAAGGATTGTGGAGAGTTCGCCGGTCTTCGCATGCTTCAGTCTGTATGCTCCACCACCTATGACCTCGGTGATGATGAAGGGTCCTTCCCATGGAGAAGCAAGTTTATGCACCTTCTTCTGCTTCAGTCGAAGTACCAAGTCACCCACCTCGAAGGACCTGGTACGCAGTCGACGGCTGTGATAGTTGCGTAGATCTTGCTGGTAGACAGCTGTACGTGCTAGCGCTGTGTTGCGTGCTTCTTCGAGCAAGTCGACTGCATCTTCGAGTCTCGTTGCATCTTCTTCATTGTATGCTTCGACTCTTGGTGCGTTGAACCTTACGTCTGATGGCAGGATTGCCTCTGCGCCGTAGACCATGAAGAATGGAGTGAATTGTGTTGAGGCGTTGGGTGTTGTGCGTAGGCTCCATAGCACAGACGGGAGCTCTTCTACCCAAGCACCCGCAGCCCTTTTGAGTGGCACCAGGAGGCGCTTCTTGATTCCACTCGTCACAAGCCCATTGGCCTTTTCGACTTGGCCGTTTGATTGCGGGTGCGCCACAGATGCATAATTGAGCGTGATATCTTGCTCTTTGCAGAAGGATTTGAATTCCTCAGCCGTGAAGTTTGTACCGTTGTCGTGATGATGCTGCTTGGCACACCAAAGCGGTATATGATGGATTTTATGAAATTGACTGCTGTAGTGGCAGTCGAACTTGTGATGGGTACTGCTTCAATCCACTTGGTGAACTTGTCGACCGCCACCAGAAGGTGAGTATGCCCTCCATGGGAGGATTTTTTGAGTGGCCCAACCATATCGAGCCCCCACTGGGCGAAAGGCCAGGCCAATGGTATTGTCTTCAACGCCGATGCGGGTGCGTGTGGCTTTGTGGCGAATTTTTGGCAGCCGATGCACCTTTTGACTATGTCCTCCGCGTCTTTGAGTGCTGTGGGCCAGTAGAAGCCTGCGCGAAAGGCTTTGGCTACGAGTGATCGACTGCTGGCGTGATGCCCGCAAGTACCTGCATGAATATCACGAAGGATGGCTTGGCCATCTTCAAATGCTATGCAACGCTGGAACATACCTGATATGCTGCGTTTGTAAAGTTCACCGTTGATGACAGTGTATGCTTTAGATCGTCGAGTGACGCGTCTTGACTCTGTGAAGTCTTCGGGTACCTCGCCGCGGAGTATGTATGCGAGGAAGGGTTGAGTCCAAGTTGGCTCGATGAGGAGTACCTCGACTGGTGGGTCCTCTGTGCTAGGTGTTTTGCTCTTGGCTGGTGCGGCTGATGCAGGAGTTGCCGCTTCTTTTTGATTGATCTGTGCTCGATGCGCTCGAAGAAGACACCAGGTGGCACTGGTGCTTTGGTCGCACCAATGTTGGCTAACTTATCTGCTTCTTCATTGCTTTCACGCCCTATGTGCCGCAACTCGCAGCCTTCGAAGCTGCCCTCCATGATGTTGTACAGGTCACGGTAGGCGATCATGTTATCTGCGATTGCGTCACAAGCCTTCATTGTTTGCTGCACCACCAATTCGAGTCGCCGTAGATCATCAGTCGAGTGCACCCGAGGCTTTGGCCATCCTCATGCCATGGATCAGAGCCTCGTATTCTGCTTCGTTATTGGACGGGAACTCGAACCCCATTTGTAGGATGTAGCGGAGCTTGTCGCCTTTTGGTGATATGAGGATGACACCTGCGCCTGCGCCTTCGTTTTTCTTCGAGCCATCGAAGTACATGGTCCAGGAATTGGACACATCTGGTGCTCCTGGGAGCTGAGCTTCAATCCACTCGGTGTGGAAGTCGGGTAAACTTGTGCTTTGATGGCCTTCGGGTAATCATACTTGATGTCTCTTGGTGCTAGCTCGATGAGCCATTTTGCTACTCGCCCAGTCGCATTGGGGTTTGTGAGGATGTCCCCGATCCCTGAAGTGCTGATTACAGTGATCGGGTGCTCGGAGAAGTAATGCGTCAGCTTCCTTGAGGACATGAACACGGCGTATGCCAGCTTCTGATAGTGCGGGTACCGCTGCTTTGATGTGGAGAGCACTTCACTCAAGTAATAGACTGGACGTTGTATGCTTTGGGCGTGTCCCTCCTCTCTGCGTTCGACCACAAGAACAGTGCTCACCACCCTATTAGTTGCAGAGATATAGGTATAGTGGCTCGCGTTCCCTTGGTGCTACGAGGATTGGAGGGCTTGTGAGGACTCGCTTGAGGTCCGTGAAGGCTGCTTCGGCTTCTGGCGTCCACTCGAACTTATCTGCCTTCTTCATCAGTCGATAGAACGGGAGTGCTTTTTCGCCTAGCTTGCTGATGAATCGACTGAGTGCTGCTACTCTACCCGCCAACTTTTGCACGTCGTGGAGCTTTGAAGGCCTTTGCATCGTCAAGATGGCCTGTATTTTCTCCGGGTCCGCCTCGATTCCTCGAGCTGAGACTAGATACCCGAGGAGTTGCCCGGCTGGCACGCCGAACGTGCACTTCTTCGGGTTGAGCTTGATGTGGAAGCGTTTGAGGTTTGCGAATGTCTCCCGCAAGTCATCGAGTAGCGTGCTTTCTTCTCTTGTGGTGATGACGATGTCATCTACATAGACCTGGACGTTTCGCCCAATCTGCTTCTTGAGGCAATCTTGCATCATGCGCTGATAGGTTGCGCCTGCGTTTTTGAGCCCGAAAGGCATTGTGGTGTAGCAGTAGACCCCGAGTGGGGTTATGAACGCCGTTTTTTCTTCATCCTCTTCCTTCATCCTTATCTGGTGGTAACCCGAGTAAGCATCCAGGAAGGACAAGCGAGCGCACCCGGCGGTGGAGTCGACGATCTGGTCGATTCGAGGTAGTGGAAAGTGATCCTTTGGACAGCACTTATTGAGTGCTGTAAAATCTACACACATCCGCAGGATGTCTGTATGCTTCTTCTCTACAAGTACGGGGTTGGCCACCCATTGTGATTTCTTGATCTCTCTGATGAATCCTGCTGCGAGTAGCCTGTCGACTTCGGCTTCGACTGCAGTTCTTTTTGGGCCGGATATGCGGCGCATTGTTTGTTTGACTGGTTTAGCACCTGGAAGTAGCTGGAGAGAGTGCTCGGCGAATTCCCTGGGAATACCTGGCATGTCTGCTGGACACCATGCAAATATATCCCAGTTCTCACGGAGGAATTCGACGAGCGCGCTTTCCTATGCGATAGGCAGACTCGACGAGACATTGACTGTCTTGGTCGGGTCAGTCGGGTGCACCTGATGCGATCTTGTGTCGTTGGTGGCACTGAATGCTCTGTCGACTGCCACCTTTTTGTGCTCTGGCATAAGTGTTCGATCGTTGGAGACCGCTAGATCGGCGAGTGTTGCTTCCATGCCAAACATCTCAGAGATTTTGCTGAATTCTCGGTCGCAAGAGTCAGACTTTTGGAAGTTCCCCTTGACTGTGATTACTCCTTTTGGTCCAGGCATTTCAGCTGGAGGTATGCATAATGTGGCACCGCCATGAATCGAGCGAACGTCGGGCGTCCAAGTATAGCATGGTATTGTGACTTCCAGTCGACCACTTCGAACTCAATCGACTCTGTCCTGAAGTGGTGCTTGTCCCCGAACGTTACGTCGAGTTGTATGGTGCCCTCTGGGCTTATTGCTTTCCCTGGAACGATACCGTGGAAGGTATTTGAGATCTTGGCAGGTTTTCGACTGACCTGTTCATTTTGCGGAGCGTATCTGCGAAGATGATGTTTATGCCGCTCCCACCATCCATGAAGACCTTGGACATGGCGTAGCCTCCAATTTGCGCGTCGAGTACCAGAGCAGAGTGCCCTGGTCGAACAACCGAGGAGGGTGGTCCTCTTTGCTGAAGCTTATTGTAGTATCGGATCCCTTCAAGTATTCTGTTACCGCAGGGGTGACATGACCGCCATGTTTACCTGTCGAGTGCGAAGTTTTTGCTCCCTGTTGGAAGGTCGACCTTTCTGTATCATGTACATCTGCCCTTGGGGCGGAGGGTACTGTGGTTCGTCCACCCGAGGCACGGGCTGTATGGCACCCGCGAGATTTCCGCCTGGGGCAGGCTGTGGTGGTGGAGGTGGTGCCATCAGAACAGGCACGTTGTTTGGCTGAGGCACGGGTGCAGGTGCTTGTGCGGCTGCTGCCTTTCTGCGATTTACGTAATCAGTCGCCATTTGGTCGAACTCCCTGCAGTTTCTCATCGAGTGGTTGGATCGCAGTTTTCCATCGTCCCCCTTGTACAGGTGGAATCTGCAATCAGCGTCCATCTTTTCTTCGAATGATCGCTCAGATTGTGCCCGTGACTTGCGCCAATCCTTCCTCTTGTAGCTATCACTGCGTTGGCCATCGCGACGATCATCTCGACTGTCTCGCCGATCATCTCGACTGTCTCGCCGCGTCTCGACTGTCTCGCCGATCTTCCGACCGTCGGTCGCTTCTGTCCTGATCATTGCGGGGTGTGGAGAACCCAGCCGCCATGAATTCGGGTCTGTCATCGTCGTAATGACGTTTTGAACGTTTGCGCCTTCGGTCGTCTCTGTACGAGTCTCTATGGCTTCGACTGCTATTCTCATGTTTGTCACGGGGTGAGGACCCGCGTGTGGTGCGTGCCATATCTCTCCATCTGCCCACTCAGTCGCGATCTGCAAGAGGTGGGCTACAGATTTTGGCTTTTGGCGGCCAAGTGCTTCTTTGAGTCTCGCCTGGCGAGGCCCATGACGAAAACATCCATGGCCATATCTTCTGAAACCACTCCAACTGAGTTACGTATCTCAGTCCATCGTCTGATGTATGACCTCAACGTTTCGTCTGAACGCTGAACGCAGGCCCGCAGCTCCTCGAATGTTTTCGGGCGCTCGCATAGAGGCTCGAAACCACTCCAACTGAGTTACGTATCTTCTGAAACCACTCCAACTGAGTTACGTATCTCAGTCCATCGTCTGATGTATGACCTCAACGTTTCGTCTGAACGCTGAACGCAGGCCCGTAGCTCCTCGAATGTTTTCGGGCGCTCGCATAGAGGCTCGAAGTTTTTGACGAAATCCCTGCGGAAGTGATCCCACGAGTCGTATGTTGACGGAGGTAGGGCCTTGAGCCAGTCGCGAGCTGTGCCTTCGAGCATGAGTCGTATGTACTGCATGGCTGTAGTGTTGGTGCCCCGCTGGCACGCAACCGCCAGCCTGTAATCTTCCAGCCACCCGGAATGTTCCTGTCGACCCGTGTACTTGGGCTGTTCGGATGTGAGTTTGAATCCTTTGGGCATCCGTGTCTCGCGGACGCGTCGAGTGAAGCACAGAGCTCCATGTGGCTCAGGCTCTCGATCAGAGTATGAGTCGCTACTGTATGATCTGTGTGATCTACTCCTGGACCTGCGCCTTCGCGAGCCGCTTCTTTCCTTCGAGTGGTGGCGACGACCACTGTGATTATGCTCTTCCCGAGGTGCGTCGACTAGGGCACAGTCTCGACTCCCACCTGGAGTTCTTGGAACTTGGCGTATGGCCTTTGCAGCTAGGGCGAGTGATTTGATCTGTTGGCGGTGTAGTTTTGCGTTGGGGTCATCCGCTGGGGGCTTGATTGCCTCCAGGTATGCTGCAGCGGTGTAGAGAGCACCTGCTGCTGTTTTGGGCACCGACAGTCCTTCCTCGTCGTATGTCATGAAGGAGTTGCCTAAGTTGCGGGTGAGTGCCGCCTTCTCGCCTGGCGAGAGGTGTGACAACCTTGATCTGCGTCCTGTGTCTGCTCGCCCGGTGGAGCTCAGGGAGAGCTGTCTTCTGCGCACACTCGACAAGCTAGCTTGCTTTTTGCGTTCTTCGAGTGTGGCTCTTATCTTCTTCAGTCGAAGTGACTCCTGCCAGTAGAAGTACTGGAAGGTCAACATCTCTTCTTGTGTTGCGTCTGCTGGCATCATTGTGCACTCCTTGATAAATTTATCTGCTTTTGCTGCCATCTCAGCAGTGATTGTGAGGGTTGTGGCTCCGTCCGGCATAGTGACTGTGCACGGAAATTCTGTAGGCCTGCGACTGGCCGCAGTTTCTGATGTTTCTGCGGCGATGGCCACATAGACCTGTTGGGGTATGACCCGAGGGCATATGTATGTACTTTCGAGTCCCGTCATGGACTCGACATCTTCGTCGAGGCTCATGTCTGAGCCTGTATGTTCATCGAGTGGTTCGTCTGGACGGATCTCGCAGTCGACGTCTTCGTCGCCTATGCCCATCTCGGCGTCTGTGAGGTTGTTATGAGTCTCGAAGTCGAGGTTGTTGTTGGTGCAGATCTCGGAGTCGACGTGGTTGTCGATATGAGTTTCGAGGTCGTCGAAGTCGCTGAGGGAGATCCCGCAGTCGAAACTATCCTCGAGTGGGAGATCCAGGTCGGGATCGTTTGTGCGGTATGCTGATTCGGCCTCCTCGCCCTGGAGCTCTTCAATGAGCTCGCGCATCTCTCGCGTGGACATGGTTGTTGCAGACGAACAAGCTTGGAGGGTCGATGATGGTATGGACGCAGTGGAAAGATCCGCAGTCGAAGGAATCGCAACCGATGGAGCCTCGGGTGCGAAAGTCGCGAGTTGGCGTGGATCCGTCAAGTCCTGCACACCAAGCTTGTTGACGAAAAAATTGAACGAACCAACGGTTAAACCCAAACCTGACTCGAGATCGGAGAAGGCCTCCTGGAATCCTGGCGAGTGTGGCTCGAAATCCATCAGAGGATCCGATGTGCTTTTTGGGGTGAAGCTGGCGTGTTGCCGTTTGTCGAGTGCGCCGGTGAGTTGCCATGTGCCGCCTGAGTCGGCGAGTTTTGGTTTGTCGATGCAGCCGGCGAGTTGCCGTTTGTAGATCCGATCGGCGAGTCGTCGTTTTCCGATGGAACCGAAGAAACCGCGAGTCCAGCACTATTCTTTCCCACAGACGGCGCCAATTGACGAGGTGTACCCTCATCAAATCCTATGGTTAAGGACCTAGGATTGAGATTATGGGGAGAGAACGTGGTAGTACTAGTAGTTTCGTCGGCTGACAAGCAGAGGCAAAGATTTACCCAGGTTCAGGCCCCTCGGGTGGAGGTAAAGACCCTACTTCCTGCTTGTCTGGTATTGATTGTGGATTATGCGATTACAGGGAGCTCCGGCGAGTTGATGATCTCGCAAGAGCTTTGGTGGTTCGTGTATGGCTTGGTCCCAGATCGGTACCCCTCCCAGCCTTTAAATAGGCTGGGTCTCGGGAGTTTGTAACCGACCTAGTTTACACATAAGGAAAGCCTAAAACCGACTACGCCTATGTCTAGTCTTGGAGGGTACTCCATCTTCTTGGGCCTCTTGTCCTGGCTTCGAGTAGGCTCTTCGATATTGGGCCTTAGTCGTTACGTGCACCAGGTACCCTCATGGTAGGGTACCCGATATGTATACCCATGTCAGGAAGGCCTCGCCTCATGATCATCTTGCGGGGTGGGGAGTAGGGGCTGTCTGGCTGTCTTGAACATGCCCAAAGACGGAGGTGAAGAAGCCGCATGCTCGAAGGCGGGCGTTGCTGGCTGTGTCGAGGTTGGCGTGGTTGACAGCGTGGGCGACGCGAAGCCAGGAGTGCACAGCGCCGAGCGCAGGAACGGCGCCGAGGACTGCGGCGTGGCGAACATGGCGGCAAGGAAACCCGAGGGGTGAAGAGGCGAGCACATCCGTGAGGGGGACAGGCTCGCCACCGAACCAGAGCCCGCAGATGCACACCAGCGTGGAGTTGCAGACTCCGAGGCTTCCACGGAGTCGGGTAGCACCGAAACCGGTGACAGTGGCGAGCTGCACCTGCTCGCACACGGGAGCGGCTCCTGGAGGGGCTTCTGTCGCGCGTCATGCCGGTGGGGAGCCCAGAGCCAGGGCTGTCGCTAGGGGCTTCAGACTGCACCGGCGCGAGCACCTGGGTGGTTGGCTGGGCATTGGGCTGCGCCATCGCAGCCACCTTGTTGATGGCCTGGATCGGCATGGCCTCCTGGACAGGCAGCAGAGGCGTAGAAGCAGCAGCATCCGCGGACGACGTAGCCATCGTGGTCCCAGCAGCAGAAGGGATCTCGGCAGAGGCTGCGCAGCGGTGGGAGCCACGACGGCCTCCACTAGTAGAGCCTCTGTCATCCTGACGCGAGCGCTTGTTGCGGGACCGGCTGCGGGCCCGTTCTGGCCACCTCGACCTGCGATCGCCCCCATCTCTGTCGCGGCGGTCACGGTCACCACCATCTCTGCCACGGCGGCCGCGGCCCTCATCATCACGATCGCCATCTCCACTACGCACCGACTGCCGGGTGAGTCGCTCGCGCCTATCACGAGCGTGGGTGTCGCCGTCGATGACGCCCAAGCGGAAAGGCAGCTCCCTGGACTTGACAGTCTGTCCCGTGTGATCTTCATGGATGGCCAGGTGCACGATGACGCGACGCTCCAGCCCGCGGCGGCCCTTGTGAGGCACCGCACCAGCCCGAGCCGGCAAAGTAACCCAGTTGACGAGAGGAACCTTGCTCGGGCAGCTCGTCCTAGCCCAGCACGCCAAGTACTCCGTGTTCTTCTTCCTCAGAGACCGAGGCTCGATGTAGTCGAGGGAGCAGCCATGTCCAATGGCCTGGGCGACGACGACGTCGTTCCACGCGTACAGCGGAACGTTCTCCAGGCAGAGGCGGACATGATGTTGCATGTCGACGTGCTCGGCGTGGCTCTCCAAGGACCAAGGCCGGACCTGCAGGTTGGCTCCATTGTCGAAGGGTAACACCCTGCGCGATGTGGCGGCTGTGCAGTGGTGGATGTGGCTGAATCGAATGAGGAACGCCTCCGGGAAGTGGCGTACCACTTCAACGTCCCGTGGCAGCGCCCCGGTGAACCTGCAGAGGAGGGCTTCGATGTCCGCTGTGGACGCGGGCACATCACGGTCGAGCCATGCCACCGCGGCGTTGGACGCCAGGAGCGCCTCCTCCATGAGCATCTCAGGTGTGGCGTGGATCACCGAGAAGGTCTCAAGCGTGCGGGTCTCGGGTCACCCATCTTGGACGGCGCCATGGCCTGCCTTGGACGCGGGGGGGAGGCGGCAGCAGAGGTGGGAACTCGTCCCGTCAGGGAGGCGTTGGGCGAGGCGGAGCAGAGCTTGAGGCGGTGTGGAGGTGGCTGAGTGGCGACGGCGGGTTGGTGTAGCGTCGCTCCTTATGGCCGAAGCAGTAGCAGCGTCTGCATCTTATAGAGTTGCGGCAGGAGGCAACGCGGTGGCCCGGGTCGAGGCAGCGGTAGCACAACTTCTGGATCCAGGCAGGCGGAGGGGCGCGCGGCGTTGAAGCGGAGTGGGCCGCGGCCGGGCGGCGCGGGCGGCGATGCGTCACCAACGTCCATCCCCCAGTCGCGTCGGCCTCGGGCTCGGACGCGGTGCGGCGCGTCTGAAAGGACAATGATGTCGCCTAGAGGGGGGTGAATAGGCGATTAAAACTTTTCCGGTTTAGGCTTGATAATTGCGGAATAAAACTAGGTGTTTAAATTAACAAGCCAACAACCTAAATAAACTAGGCTCACCTATGTGCACCAACAACTTATGCTAAGCAAGACGAGTAACAAGGTGATAGCAATAGAATACTTCAAGCACGAAGGCTATCACAATGTAAAGTGCATAAGTAAAGAGCTCGGGTATAGAATATAACCAAGGCACGCGGAGATGAGGATGTATTCCCGAGTTCCTCCTTTTTAGGGGAGTACGTCTCGTTGGAGAGGTGTGAACCAACACAATGGTTCAACAACCACAAAGGTTTCACCTTCTCTCGATGAACCGCACCACAAAGGTTTGGTTCACCTTCCACTATCGGAATCCTTCGAGGCGGAAATCCGGAGCCTTTCAACAACGATCCGGGGCACAACCCACAACGGGATTGGGGGCTCCCGAACAACTACAAGTGACCACACAAGGGTCTCAACCACCACACGGGCGTCTAGGGTCCAAAGACCAAGAGTAACAAGTTCACAAGCTTTCAACTTCCACGAATCCTCGTGGAGAGCACAAACCGATGCAACGAAGCAATGGCAAGAGCACAAGTGCTCAAATCCTTCACTCTCAAATCCCACCACAAGCAACTAATGCTTATGGGGGGAGAAGAGAGGAAGAACAAAGTAGGAGAAACACCAAGAACTCCAAGATCAAGATCTACTAGGTTCCCCTCACTTAGAGGAGAGATGGATTGGTGGAAATGTAGATCTAGATCTCCTCTCTCAAATCCCTCAAAGATATGCAAGAATCATGGGAGGAATTGGGAGAGGGGCAAGCTTTCCAAGGTCAATAATGGAGGAGAGAGAGGGGAAAAACGTGCTTGGAAGAGCTAGTTGGCTGGAGGAAGGTGGAGGGGTATTTATACCCCTCCCAGAAAAAAGAGCCGTTGCAGCCAACTTCACACCGGAGACTCCGGTCAGAGTGACCGGAGACTCCGGCCTACACACCGGAGACTCCGGGAATATTCCGGCAAGTCTCCGGACAGGTTCCAGGGGCTGAACCACATCTGGCAAGGAGCAGCTCGGGCCGGAGACTTTTCGACCAATGACCGGAGACTCCGGCCATACTCCGGCAACATTCCGGCAACACTCCGGACAGAGTCCAGGGAGTGAACCAAGCTGCTTATTTTCGACAAAAACCCCTGGGTCCGGAGACTCCGGTTGAGGCACACCGGAGACTCCGGCCTGGAAAGCCAGCAAAACTGCAAAACCTGAAATGTAATAACTTTTGCATGGAAACTCCGAACGAGATGAAACCAACGAGGTTGGAAAGGTAGCGACAAGAGCTTTCCTACAAAAAGTAGAAATATTAAGGGTCACAAATATGGAGGATATATCACACATGCATGGGAGGTGTGGACCTTATCTCGAGGAGGACCGGTAATATTTCCAACACCGAGAACACCACAAGATTTCATCCGGACTCCGTTCTCAATGATCTTGGGCTTGCTCCGAAGATAATCACAAGCACTACAAGATCATGCATATACATCATAGTCCATCATGTGAGGAGGATAACACAAGAGGAGAGTTTGACCTGTCTACAAGAGACGAACCGGTAAAACCTCCAACATAAAAAACTCCACAAGATATCCAAAAGAAATCCGTTTTTGATGAACTAGAGCTTGGTATGGAGATGAACACAAGCTCTAAATTCTCACATGGATAAAAGCCAAATAAGAACCAAGAAAGATGATATGCCAAATATGCAAAGGTTTGAGCTTTCCACAAAGGTGCGATCAAGTTACTCACTTGAGAGCCCCTCTTGATAGTACGCCGTCTATCCTATAACCCGGTCTCCCACTAACACCACGAGACCGGTAAAATAGAAAACCTATCAAGATCATACCTTTGCCTTGAGCATTCCACTTGAGCTCGATGATGACGATCTTGACTCTCTCAAGTTGGAACACCTTTCTTGATTGTACTTGCTAGCACATGCTTGATGAAGATTTCTCCAAATACTCCCCCATACACCATTATGGGAGAGCCTTGCTAAAACCCGTCTTCATGAATCCACTTGCAATTCATCTTCTTATCTTGATATAGATGATGGCTTGGAGATAAACATGAAGTTCACTCAATCTTCTTTTCCAAGCCATGCTTGCAATAAGCTCAACTCTTCACATGACCATTCTTCATATAAACCCTTGGATGGAACCTTGGTCATCATGTAATCTTCTAGATTCCAACACATGAACTCCAATCTTTTCTTATGGACAAGATCTAAAAGAATATCTCAATGCAAACATTAGTCCATAAGGATTATCATTAATTACCAAAACCACGCATGGGGCAACACATGCCCTTTCAGCATCGCAAACGCTTCCACTCCCCCAAAAGGAACAGAGGAGTCAACACGCGCGGCGCCGCCCGTAACGGACGCCGCATTGAAGGCGGGGGGCGCGGGCGCCGAGGGGCGGGGTGGCGGGGGCCGAGAGGGGCGTCTCCGGAACCTCCTCGACGTCGTCAGCACGGACAGGGGGGCGGCCGGAGGCGGCGGCGGCGGGGTCTGCCACTTCCAATCTAGATCCGCGCAGGCCACAGGCTGGGGAGCCAAGGGGAAGCTCCACAGGAGAGGAGCAGCAGGGCCCGGGCGGAGAGAACGGCGGGCGCTGCGGCCGCAGGGAAAGGGCGGTGGTTGACGGTGCCGGAGTGGCGGCCGCCGGTGCGGGGTGGGGGACGCGAGAGCTCACCATGGGCGTTGTTGGTTTAGCTAGTGTGTGCGTGCATTACTGAATTTTCATCACAGCACAACCTTTTTACTGCCCGGTGAAATAACCATCACACTTATATTGCCGTATTCATCCATATTGCTGTATTGTGATGTTCTAGTCTTGGAAACTGAAATAGCTATCTGTTGTTGCCTCACTAATCAAAAATCCCCTCACTGTTCTTGAACAGGAAAGAGATACTTCTGCTGGTTAGATGCGAGAGACTGTACGGACACATGTGCGCAAGATGATAATTGTACCTGCATGACCCAAGGCAACACCGGCCCGACTACAGATTGAGATCAATTCGCCTCTACCTCATTGAGTTCTACATCTGATACAATGATACAAGCCCAGTTATGCATAGTGGACCTTGTATTGGTGCGAACCATTTTGTCTCGGTTCATCCGTTTGCAGTTAGCTACATAGTTTTCTATATACCGTGCGTGCAAGTATGACCAGCACTTTCTCTTATTTTGGACAAGACAGATATACCTAAATCCGAGGCATTTTGTTTCTGTTTAGTGAGGCAAACATGTGAATAACCTTGCGGTATTGATGCGACCCATTTTATTTTCGTTTTTTAACATAATCTAAGACACTTTGTTTCTGTTTAGTGAAGCAAACATGTAAATAACCTTGCGGTATTGGTGTGGCCTGTTTTTATCACGGTTCATTCTTATGCAGTTAGCTAGAGCATCTCCAATCGGACTAGGCAAATTTGACCTCCTATATGTCCGCGGACACATCCAGACGTGTCCGCAGATAGGCCCCGGACAACCCCAAATTTCCCCCGACAACAATAACCCTCATATTTTTTATCCTCAAATCCATGCAACATTTTCATAGGCATGCAACATAGATGGATACAACGTACTAGTTCATCTTCTACTACATACTACAAAACATTCGAAAGCTATGGACCGGCGCCAGAGCCACGGGCCTCGTCTTCGGAGAACAACTATCTCTGGGTCGGTGCCGGAGCCGGAGCCGTGGGCCTTATCATTGTTGGCGGCGGGGGCCACCTCCATGTCCTTCTTGCCGTCGGAGAATTCAAACTCGTCGTCATCGTCGTTCTCGTCTTTCTCCGTGATATGCCTCTCCGCGGCAAACTGCTTCGCGACTAGGTCGGTGTCCACGAGAAACTGAGCCACCAAAGCTCGGTTCGCGCTCCGTCTGCAAGATGTCGCTCTGCCGCGATGTGCTTCGCCTCCAAGTAAGAGAGGTGATCCATCTCAATCTCGACGTGAAAATGCTCCCCCGCCTCCTCAAGCACGCGGCGACACCCTCGTCCTCGGCTCCGCCTCCGCGGCCGCGACATCCTCAGCCTCGGCCTCTCCGACGGCCACTTACCCGACCCCGACAACACACACGTATGCGGCATGGTTGGTGGCATCATATTCCCTCTTGCGGGCGCACATCTCCGCCTCCTGCTCCAGGCCAGCTTCGCGTACCAAGTGATCCTCTGGCAAGGCATAGCTTCGCTGCTGGATGTGGATGACAACGGGTGGGGAGGATTGCTAGCTACTTGCGGCGCAATGGGGAAGGGGAAGAGTGTGCGGATAGAGTTTGGGGCGGGGAAGGTAAATAAAGCCAGAAAGGGGATTCTCAGGCGAAGAGCCGGTGCCGGTCCTTCATGAATGCGCCCGATTGCACAGTGGCACCGGTCAGACTTTTGCGGGGGTCTGTTCCGGCGGCCCCAAATCATCCCACGTATGGACTGGATTTGAGAGTTGCCGAGCTTTGCCGGATAGCTTGCCCAGATAGGCTGAGTTCAAGGAATGCGGTTAGCTCAGTGTTTACTGTCCAGACCGTGTCCAAATTGTCTGCCCAAACTTATGGGTGTAAGGAGAGGGAATAAGGGAACCCGGTTGGAGATGCTCTTTACATAGCCGTGTGTACCGTGCATCCAAGTATGATCAGCACTGCCACTTATTTTGAACGAGATATATATAGCTTACCCCGAGGCACTTTGTTCTCTTTAGCCAAGCGAGCATCCAAACCTATCGTGGATAGTGGTAGTCGTGCATATGCGCATAAGGGGCAGGTCTCGGGTAATGACAAAACCGGGGTGGAGTCCCCCCTCCGGTCTTGTTATTTTTAGCCAAGCGAGATCTTTGTTATTTTGTATAGTTAACATCGAGAAGTTCGCTTTAATATTCTATTCATGCATTGTTCTCACGAGGAAAGCATGCATGGGTTTATATCTTTTACTCCCTCTATATCAAAATATAAATGTTTACCCTTTTCTAGACTGCAAGTATTTAGCATGGAAAAAAATAGCACGCTATACCGTCGCTAATAGCACGCTATAGCATTTTGAGAATTGTCTCGCTAAATAAATCGTGTAAATCTCTCTCTAATAGCACGCTATAGCGCAATACATCATGCTAATAGCGTATTTTTAAGCCGACGCTATTTTGTTATAGCACGCTATTTTTTCCTTGATATTTAGACACATTTTATTTTTTGATCAAGGGAATATATTAATATCGGAGATACCAAGTTTACACCTAGACTTTACAACAATAAATATTGTAATGTCACCGATGTGCACAGTTCTACCAAAAAAAGATCCCACTACAGTGATCTATCCTTTTAGGAGTAACACACAACCACCACCTAAACAACAGATGTAGTACAAATTTTCCAAAAGCGACGTCTCCAAGAAGAAAACAGTGCACAAGCCTGTCGTCGTCCGATCGTCGATGTTATGTTTTCACGCTGAGTAAGTCCTCGCAATCAAAATAGTGCCTTCAACAAGGCCATTGTAAGGCACGCCACTTAAGGCCAGAAAGTAAGACTATGCTCTCCTGTGCTGCCGCCGGTGCTTGCCTCTGTCTCTGCTACAAGTCACAAATCATCAAGCACATTTCTCATCGCCTCGAAGACTCGGTCAGCCATTACTAAAGCTCGGATCTCAGCCGCCGTGACATTCTCCACACTGTCGTCACCAAAGAAATCACATACCAAATTGTCTTATGGTGACAACAGACAAGGAAGGTTCGCGTCACTCCATCCTGCAGCCTCACGGCCAAAAATATGGGTGTACACGACCGAATCCCATCCGATCCAGTGGAGATCTCCGACGGAGCCTTCCGGAACTCGTCAACGGCTAAATCAACAAGGCCCGACATCAAGAAGAACACCATCTTGCGAGAAGAAACCTAGGATCACAACCTTTATTAGGCAGATCGTCAGGCCCCCACGCCGCCGGCTGCTGGCTTCCAACAACAGGTCGATATCTCAGCAAGCATCGTCGCCACCACATGCACCACGCGGAGATGAGGGGTTTAGCCACACCGAGTCTCCCAAACCAGCCGCCATGCCGCCCTCATGGCCACAACAACCACCAAGTTTGGCGAATAAATCCGAGGCCACCGTCCCGGCGTCCATGCCGCCATGTGAGAACCATGAGGAGCACCGCCAACGTCCGAGACGGACCGCGCCGACAGCGTCGCCAATCTGCCGAGACGGACTGGATTTTATCGTTTTGATCATCAAACATAGTTCATACAACATCGACAAACATAGTTCATACTTGCTTAAACATGGGGCTAGATTTTAACTGGAATCCCAAACTAACCAAAAGGGCCTAACCAAAAGGGCCATGTGCCTTTGTCACGCCACCGCACTACTTTGAGCTGCGGCGAAGTTCGTGTAGGAAGAGGCGCTTGTGGTAATCCTTCTCCCACCGACCTGTGTGTGGCTTGCTGGGTGTCCTGGCGGAGACCGCACACGAGCTAGTCCGCGTTCATCGTGCCGAGCAGCCGGACGCCCGAATGTCGCCACTTCTCCACTCGATGCTCGGAGCGCAAGGAGTTCTCTCGGATGTGCGTCATCAGCTCGTGGTCGTCGGTGATGGCGACGAGCTCCTCGACATCATCGTTGGTGGAATCTTCGTCCAGGGAAGAGTACTCCAAGGCTGGCAGCAACAATCCCACCTCTGCATCGTGACTGCCCGGAGGAGGCGCACCGCCGAGGCCACGCTCCATTTCGCTGCGGACGGGATCAACAAATTGCTCGCTGTAGAGATTCGATTTTGCGGTGGAGGGGATGATTCCAGCGGAGGGGGTCAGAGGGCCAAGCCTAAATCGCCCCCTACCCCGGTACCCTTGATGTAGTGGTGGAAGGGATCAATTTAGTGCATACCCAATTATTATTCGGGCCGGTCTATTCGAGATATCAAAAGGCTTAAATTGCAGGAATTTTCAGGGCCAAGGGTTAGCCATCTGATATAGATGCTCTTAGAGCATCTCCAACAGAGGCGCTTAATAAGCCGCTCGCCGAAAAAAACGTCAAAATAGCGCGCCCGCAGTCGAAAACCCCGCGCGCGGTAAAAAATGGCCAGCGCGCCGGCGGAAGCAGGACTGAAAGCTGCGTATTTGGGGCGTCCGCTCCTGCACGCGGGGCAAAAGAAACTTGCGCACCAATTGACCAACCGCCAGATCTGAAACCTCCGGGCGCTCGCGCCGCCGCGCGTACCTCTCCCCCATCTCCTCCGGCGACCCAGAGCGCTCGATTACCTGCCGTCGGCGCTTCCTCCGCTCCTTCCTAGCGCGCCGCCGCTTTCTATGGACGCGCGTGGGTCACCGCGGCGGTGAAATTTGGCCCCGCTGTCACGGACGCCGCCGGCGCTTCCGCCGCTTCTCCCCAGCGCGCTGTCGCTGCTTGTTCCACCTCCCTCCTCGTCGCCGCCCCTCCAGCGCGCAGTTCCTCCAACGGACAGCGGTCGGCGGCCGTTTGCACCTCCACGCCCACAAGGTGTTTGACAAAACACTTGCAAGGTATATATTTCCTCTAAACTTTGTAGATGAATTTGGTGCATTTAGTTTGTAGTTTTAAATTAGTTCAAATTAATGTTTGTAGTGAGTTCGTCCTATGATTCTTCCGATAAAGAATTTGATCTTCAAGAGAAGGAGAACGTCGCAATGATCCTAGCTATGCACGCCCAAAAAAAGCAGAAGCACGGTGGTTCAATTTTCGCCTTTTCGGTCGTCAAAAATTGTGGAGGGAAAGGAACGGTGCTCACGACAGATTGATGAGGAACTATTTTGTGGAGCATTCCACATACCCCGAGTCTTATTTCCGGCGCCGTTTTAGGATGAGCATCGAGTTGTTCAAGCACATTGCGGAGAAATTGGCGAGGCATGATTGGCTTTTTCAGCAAAGGGGAATGCCACCGGAGAGCTCGGGCATAGCACCTTTCAAAAGGTGACCTCCGCTTTGCGTATGTTGGCATACAGTATTCCGACGGATCTAGTTGATGATCACTTGGCAATGGGCGAGAGCCAAGCCATCATGTGTGTCAAGCGCTTTGCAGTTGGAATTGTGCAAGTGTTTGGTCTGGAGTATTTGAGAACTCCCAATGCTGCAGACACGGCTAGGCTTTTGGAGTTCAACGCCGCTCGGGGGTCCCCAGGTATGCTTGGCTCTACTGATTGCATGCATTGAAGTTGGAAGAACTTTCCTGTGGTATGGCATGGACAATTCCAAGACCACTAGAAGGATTCCACTATAATCCTTGAAGCGGTGGCCGATCATGAGGCTTGGATTTGGCATGTTTTTTTCGGAATGCCCGGATCTTGCAATGACATCAATGTTCTTCAACGGTCACCACTCATGAATAAGATTGCAAAAGGTGAAACTCCACCGGTGGAGTTTGTAGCAAACGACCATACATACAACTATGGCTACTATCTTGCGGATGGCATCTACCCAAGGTGGCAAACATTTGTGAAACCGGTTCACAAACCGCAAGGTAGGAAAATGCTTGATTTCCACAATGCTCACGCGGCGGCTAGGAAAGATGTGGAGAGAGCATTTGGGATTTCAAGCCCAATTTGCTCTTGTGAGAGGACCGGCAGATTTTGAGATCAAGATATGCTTTGATAGATTATGAACGCTTGTGTGATCATGCATAACATGATCATCGAGAATGAACGCGGGCAAAATTTAGACTACACTCACTATGAGTTGATGGGACATCCCGTGCAAGTGCGGAGGAGGGATGAGAGGGTGGCCCGGTTTGTTGCATCTTATCATGTCATTCGACGTAACGAAACGAAACGCATGATGAGCTTCAAAAGGATCTAATCAAAAAGTGGTGGACATGGAATGGGCAACAATGAGTTGAATTTATATGTTTGTTGTACGATTGATGAATTGTTGATGAACTATTTATTTTATTTATTTGGTGAACTACTTGTATTGAAGAAAAAATATTTGTTTGTGTTGTAATAATAATTAAACTATTTATTGTTGATTTATTTTGTGTATGTTTGATCTTCTTGGTTATATGTTTGAGTGCAAATGTTGTTTGTGCTGGACATGCGTTGGAGTTTTAGCGCCACTGCTGGAGCGCTATTTACGGCGCGCAAAAATATATTGTTTCTGTTAAAACAAAACAGACGCTCAGCGTGGTAAAACGCTATTTTGACGCTGCAAAAAAAAATTACCGCGCCTGTTACAGATGCTCTTATGACCTGAACCGAACAGGACACTTGCTATGCAGCTCTACACATCCCTCGGCCGCCAAAACACTTGCAAAGCTGCCAGCTCCAACCTGGCTCCTCCAACGACAAATCAGACACACGATCAATGAACCCGACAGAGCCGGAGGTAACGAACCTCCCTTGTGAATCCACCACATAATTTCGGCTGGAAAAGCTACCCCATACGAATCGATTGAAATCATGAACTTATTAAATCCTTTTAATACAACCGCAGCGCTGAATCAGGATAACAATCACCAATTCACAATACTCTAGAGTTAATAGTTAGCCGCATCCAGTCTGAAGATGCTTCTCATGAAGAGGACACAGTCACGCCTGCTGACGCTTTGCTTTGCATGATCAGCTTCCTCTCAAGCGCAGATGCTAAACAGCCGTAGCCGATCAGGAAAGTCCTGCACACGTGGATGGGTTTCAGCCAGGATGTAAACATGATGTGGACAATAGAATAATTTGTGTACCGTCTTTAATTGCGAAACTGTTTTAGATAATCCATATCTGGTTTTAAGTAATCTGGTGGATTAAGATATCCGATTCCGAACTTGACACTCGTATATGGTATAAAATATGTTATGTAAAATAGACTATAATATGTATTATCCGAAAATTAAATAGGATTATCCGATGGTTTTAATCCGAATAATCCGATTTTCTACCAAAATGTCGAACCTAATAGAGCATAATTAGCAGTTAATAAGTTGTCGAATTCGTCCTTGGACAACACCTCACTTAAATAGTCATTGTATATACTATGGAGTACAAATTTTGTTACTTACTAGGTTATTGAACAATTACTTTTTATTATATGGTTTGACAATTTACTTATGCGTGTACCTATCCGATTAATTCGCCACCACATATATCCGACTCTGAATCCACATCCAGTTACTATCCGTTTCGCTCCAAATTCGATGGGAAAATATGGTAAAATCCATCCGATCCATCGCTAGTTCCAGTCAAAGACTCAAAGTTATCACAGCTTTCTACTACTCTTCAGCCAATGTCCAAAAATGTTGTTCGCAGTAGTAGCTCAGGTGAGATCGTGCACATTCAGATTCACGTACGGTGATGATCTTGTGTTCTATATTTTTTGCGAATTGTGATGATCTTGTGCTGATCTATGGAAACACATGGAAAAAAGTATAGATACCCCCCAGAACTATCCCATTCGGATCACATAACCCCCCACCTCTAAAACTGGGATCTTAATCCCCTAAACTATTGTAAACCAGACAAATCACCCCCTAACCTGTTTTGAACAGCTGATTTGCGTACGTGGAATCTGGTTTTGACTCCGGCCGGCCACGTCGGACAAGGACCGCTAGGTTTCCTCCTGTGCGCGCCATGGGGGCGATGAGCACAATCAGCTCGGGATAGTCGCGCCGCCGTAGCCCGATTCCTCCTATCCCCTGCATCCTCATCGTTTCGCATAAACCAGTGTACAACCTCAGTACACAATATTCGGTACACAAGCTTCAGTACAAGCTTCACCACACAAGTTTCAGTACAAGGTTCAGTACACAAACCTGACAATTTCACATAAACTTGACAAATTCAGAATGGACACAAGCTGTAGGACAAAGAAATGAAATTGTTGCCAACAAATAAAAAGGTATCTGAAGCCACCGTTTCCGAGTTTTCGCAGCCACTATTTCCGATCTAGCTTTCAAATCAACAAAAGCAATCAACACATTCACTGTTTCCTAATTTTCCCAGTCAGAAGCCACTCAGTTCTGTTATGCGTTGGCACCTGCATGTGTTGTGAGCTTGATGTTGATTAATTGCATGGAGTAGGCTGTGAGCCTACTGTTATATTTCTTGCTCGATTAGGTGGAGGCTGAGAAGATGAACTTCCTGGACGAGGTGCTGCCTGCTTTTTTTTCCTCTTATCTGGTTGAGAAGATGATCGTGCTGGAGGTGGTGCTTCTTGCTGAACCTGACAAAAAGAATGGTCAGTGATTTAAAGTTAAGAGATAATCACCTCAGTTATAGTTGAGAGATATGAAATTTTCAGAGTAATTACCTGTGTGTTATTTTCCGAGTCGTTTTGCTGCTTCTTCCTTGCTTTCTTTGCTGCTTTAATGTAGCTAGCATTCTGTTTGTTACCTCTATCTGGATTCCCTTCACACTTTCTTCTGTTATGAGTAAAGCTCCCACAGATAGAACATGCAATTTTAATGCCTTTCTTTGAAAGCTTGTTCCCCTGAGGTTTCTCACCTTCTTCTCTTCTTCTTTTTGTCTTCTTTCTTCCCGGCATTACCCTATGAGGAGGTGGATGAGGTTTTGGCATGTCGGCAATCGGCCAACTCTCTTTTCCCTCGACTTGTTGCAGGACATGGTCATAGATCTTGTTGTATTCGGAGATAGTGTAGCAAGGTGCAATGAAATCATCTATTTGTCTAGAGCATGTGTAAATTGCACTGATAGCATGGCAACAGGGCAAACCTGACAATTCCCAATATCTGCAAGAACACGTCCATGTGTCCAAGTTTACTGTAAACCTCCTACGAGTACCTTCTTGAACCTCAAATCCCTCCTTTCCATTCCAGAGAACCTGTTCAGCTTCAGTTTTTTGAAAATATTTGGGCAAATAGTTCCAGGCTAGCTGTTAGATTTATCTCTATTTTCCTGTATCCTTACCATCACCTTTTTTCTAATGATCTCATTAGCTGTGATAATAGGAAAGAACCTAAAACAGAGAAAAAGGGCATTCATCTTCGATGACTGACCTGCTAGTCGTCGGCCGTCCCCCTCGTCGTAGGCCACCCCCTCGTAGTTGGGCGTCGCCCTCAGTTCATGCCGCCGATCGCTGTCACACTCGTCGCTGGTCCGTCGCCCACGTCGTCGACGTGGGAGAGAGATAAATCGCGTGATCTGCTCGTCCCAAAAGAAGGCAACTTCCAACTGGTTCGGGGGGTGATTTAGACTGCACCCACCGGTCCTTTTCCGACGTGGCCGGCCGGAGTCAAAACCAGATTCCACGTACGCAAATCAGCTGTTCAAAACAGGTTAGGGGGTGATTTGTCTGGTTTACAATAGTTTAGGGGATTAAGATCCCAGTTTTAGAGGTGGAGGGTTATGTGATCCGAATGGGATAGTTCTGGGGGGGTATCTATACTTTTTTCAAACACATGCCAACCTTTGCCCATCCCAATACAGCGCGAGGCGCCGGCGCCGGCGCGGCGAAGGGTTTGGATCGAGACGAAGCAACGGGGTTTAATCCGGCGGTGGGGCCACTGGTCAGAGATTCGACTCACCGGAGTATCGCGTGATGTTGGCCGTTCAGCCCATAGGTCCCACTGGTCACAGAAATCAGCGGCCAGCAAATTGGCACGCGCGGCGGCGTACCACACCCGTCGCCGTCGACGAACAACCCCCGCGAAATCTTCAAATCCACCGCGACCGCCATGCCAATTCCGCTCCTCCTCTCCGCCTCCCTCCCCTGCCCGCCGCCGCCGCCTCTCCTCCGCCGCGCCATTCAACGGGGCCTGACCCCCCTCCGTGCACCCCTTCCGCCCCCCGCGGGTCGCTTGGCCTCGCCGCCGCCCGCGGCGATGGCGGCGGGAGGCGGCTCATCGAGACGCGGCGCGCGCGGGCGGCCGCGGCGGTTGGGGTTTCGTCAGGGGAAGGGGGCGATGGTGGAGGGGATGGTGCTGGTACGGGGATCACGGCGGCCGCGGCGGCCACTGTGGTGCTGGCCGTGATGAACCGTGTGCTGTACAAGCTGGCGCTCGTGCCCATGAAGGATTACCCCTTCTTCCTCGCGCAAGTCCTCACGTTCGGGTAAGTTCTATGCTTCCAAGGTCATCTTAGCTCAATTTCAGCGAAATTCAGTTCTAGTGCTACAGGCTTAAAATAGACGTACAAGTACAACCCTTACTTTCAGAGTTCCATATAATAACTGAATGAATGTTGACTTTTGCAGGTATGTTATAGTGTACTTCTCCATTCTCTTCATAAGATACCGCGCTGGTATTGTCAGCAAAGAAATGCTAGCACTCCCTAAATCACGGTTCATGTTAATTGGCTTGCTTGAAGCAATGGGTGTTGCTTCAGGCATGGCTGCTGCAGGTGATTACTGATACTAATATTCGAACCTTCTTTCAGAATGTACTATTTCAAACGTGGTTCTTAACAACTACTGTGTTTAAAGTATGGTTCCTTCAGAATTCGGATCATAACTGAAATGAGTTATGCATTTGCTTGTTTGTCTGTGCTCACAGCTATGTTGCCTGGGCCATCTATTCCAGTGTTGTCTCAGGTACTATGTTTTGATTTCGCCTGACAGATCTAAAGTCTCCACAGCTTCACCTCCTTAATATCTAATATATTGTACAAAGTATGAACAATCTCGTGTACTGCTTGCGTCCAATCCTGTATGAACTAGGTCACATGTTAACCCATCTTTGCAATATCATAAATTTGTGTATTTCAATTTTCTTACTGTTCCTCTTGATGATATTCTTTTTTTACAAATCTCAGTACTTTCGTAAGTACCACTTTATAATCTTGCTAGCTGCAATGCTAGATTAAACATATGTACACGATGATTAGTACTTTCTGTCTTTCTTTTGATGATTTGATGCATGCTTAATACTCTTAACACGCTTGCCCTGGCTTTGCAGTCTTTTTTGGTATGGCAGCTCATTTTATCGGTTGTCGTTTTGGGAAGGAAATATAGAGCAAACCAAATTCTTGGATGCCTACTTGTTACCACTGGAGTAATTCTATCAGTAGTAAGGTATGTCTTATAACAGCTAGCCTTGTTTTATCTACTCATTTTATGTAGTTCACATCATTGTTCTCATAGTCTGCACTGAAATAGTTTCCGATATCTGCTATATTCGGCATCATGGATTCATTGGTATTGTAGGATGTGGATGCGAGAATGTTTACGCGACATAGTTTAATTTCCATCCACTAAATAATTGAGTCGAGCTAAAATTTGTTGGAAAGTTAGTAGCACGAACCTGGCCAATTCATACAAATCTAACAGATATTTTTGTGCATTCCAACTTCTCGGTAGCATCCAGGGCATAGGGCTTTCCGTATTCCATCTTCTCAGTAGCATCCAGGGCATAGGGCTGGGCACATTTTCTGGCAGTTATCTAACATGTAATTTCCAATGGCATGTAGATAACTCCCCTTTTATTTGAAGGTGCTGTAACTAAGTATTATCACTTATGCAGGCATTATAAGTCACAGAGTTTATGTGTCATGTATCCGTCTACAGAAAATCTTACCGGTTTAGGTTAACGATCCGGATACTTATTTCTTAGAGGCGCGTGCAATGATATGCACCACTGGTATATGTATTGTTCTCCTACCAAAAACACCATTGAATTGTAATATAACTCAAAAGGATGTTTTTGGTGAGATCACCTATAGATAAGTTAATCATTGGGTAGTTTAATACCACAGGTTCTCAAATGATCGACCTTTCAAATGTACAGTTGGTGGTTGACAAAATGCAAAATGATGAATCAAAAGTTTGGGGAAAAAAATATGCGGACTGAGAAATGAGCATGGATTTACACTGATAGGGTAGCATTACAATATATATGTATGGTATATGGACATGATGTTGCTAATATGGCTAATATGGAATATGTATATTTTTTGGGTTGATTGGCTTTTGAATATTTCCTGGACATGTTTTTATTTTATGAATGCAGTGGAGCAACTGGTGGTCCATTTCTATCTGATGTCAACTTTTTTTGGCCAGCAGTTATGATGGCTTCATCTGCATGTCAGGCTGGTGCGTCTATAATCAAGGTTGAGCGGACTTGCCTGTGTACCTCTGACAAAACTTTCAGTTATCCAACTCTAAATATTGTTATTACTATGGCAGGAATTTGTTTTCATTGATGGGGCAAAACGTCTTGAGGTTCGTAACAATAGTAATTTCAGATGATAATGCATGTGAATATTTGCTGTACCTAATTTTTATTGTCATTTTAAGCAATTTTTATAGGCTTGAAGCATGATGGGTTGATTCTGCGTGTTTCTACACAGGGAAAGCGGCCTGACATATTTGTGGTAAACTCTTTCGGGTCAGGATTCCAGGTAAGCTCTAAAGTCATCTTCATTTTGTTCACTGTAGGTCTAATTGTCACTTGTGAAAATAGAAATCTTACTGAAACCGTCTTGTTTGATACTTTACGACGCTGTGGAGCTTTCTCATGGTTGTTATATCCTTACTCATTCCCCAATCCATAGAATTTTCTCCTATTTGTTCACTTACAGTCTGCTACGTTGGACTATGCAGGCTCTTTTTGTTTTACTACTCCTGCCGTTCCTCTCTAATTTGAAAGGCATTCCATTGGCTGAGCTCCCTGCATATGTGAACCGTGGTGCTGCGTGCTTTCTGAATATTGGGGGTAATCTCAACGGTGAGTAATGCTCCTGATTGTAGCATCTTTAGATGCTAAATAGTTGAGTATCGTTTTTGCTTCATATACCATGTATAATGTATTACTCAAATTTGTTGTTGATTGAAGTAAAAACCTGGACAAATTGTTCAGTTTTGCTGGTATAGGCGAACACATTTTAAGCCATTGCTAAATATTGCAATTCATAGTGTCGAAAGTCCTGCCTTTGTCACTTGTGGCATAACCACTGATTAGTAAAAGCTACGCGTCATGATGAGAGACCATGCTGGCATGCTGCCATAGCCACTTTTCTCTAAAGATATCTAAGTCATGTTCTGATATTTTGGATTTTCAGATTGCCCTGGTGCCCCATTTCTACCACTGCTCTTCATAACTATGAACATGGCCTTCAACATTTCTGTGCTAAATCTGGTGAAGATGTCTACTGCACTCGTTGCTTCGCTGACAGCAACTTTAGCAGGTCGGTAAAACACAAACTCTCTCTGAAAAGTTCACTAGCACTACCATAATTCATGTGTCCGAAGCACATGTTCTGAAAGTTAAGTGAAAATGCTGATACAATGCAGTGCAAGTTTTGTTTGGCTTTCACTAGAGGTGTTTGAAAATTGAAACGTGTAGTTTGCCTTATTATTCCTCTGTTTGTTCGCTGTTATTCATTTCTGACTTTCTAATCTCTGCTTCCGCTGCAGTACCTCTGTCCATATATGTTCTGTCGCTTCCCCTGCCATACATGCCTGGAGGGACACGTTTAAGCACATCGTTTCTGGTGGGTGCTGCTGTCCTAGTGCTTGGGTTGCTCCTCTACAACCTTCCTCAGAATTCAGCTGGTCAATCGAAGACGGACTAACCAAGGAAGGCAGAGAGCTTCACATTGATACAGCATTAGAATTAGATTTCATTGGTTGCGGGCAGCCCAGATTTGTACATAGTTTCTGATGAGTTGGCCACTCTGCAAGCATTTCTACCTGAGAAATATGTTCCTGTCAGGCAGGGTCTAGTTTAAATTTGTAACTACCACGGGTTGGAAACTCTATGGTCATGTGTCCGAGTCTGTGGTACGGAAAAAAGGGAAAGAGAATGTTGACAGGACGGAGGTAGTTGCTTCATCAGCTCATATGCGTCTTGTGTTCTTAGTTCTCACACATATTCAGTCACTGTAGCTACAGAACACTTACACTGTTCTAGACGGAAAAGATCAAGTTAAGAAAAGCCAAGAGTTCCAGCAAGAAACCTCTAATACGAACCAGAGCAAATCTATGTCAAACAACAGTGCTAATCCCCTCTAGTTTCTGAATCTACCTTGGTTTTCTACATTTTTTTCTTTTGGCACGAGAAGAATGTGTCATCAGTGTGTGTCCTGTCCCTCTCCTTAACGATGACACATTAACACTCCTGACTCAGCAGAACCTTGCCGGGGGAAAACGGAATGCAAACTACTTCCTCCGTATCAAAATATAAGACTCTCTAACTATCTAGTACACACATGTATCTAGACATGTTTTAGTGCAAGATTTATGTGAACCTTACACTAAAACATGTCTAGATATATGCGTACACTATCTAGGTAGAGAGTCTTATATTTTGATACGAAGGGTACGTTGTTTGCGTGCATCGCCACGCATATATGCCACTCATGTACAGATCAGGAGAACGCCGGCGCCATGCCAATGCGTGACTGATTTGGATCCAACTGCTTGTCCGCGAACGGCAGGCTCGTCACCCGGTTGATCCAAGCCTATGTGTAAGATATCGCGCTGGTACTGTCAGTAAAGAAATGCTAGCACTGCCTAAATCGCGATTCATGTTAATTGATTTGTTAGAAGGCAGCCTAGCTTGTGTGAAATTCATTGACCTTTGACTATGGAAGGTTCACATATTTTTTTGTGAAACATTAGGGGAATGCTCTGAATGCAGTCTTTCAAGTTTAGTGTACTGCTTCCGTCCCGAAATAGGTGGTGTATAAATTGAGTAAAAAATCCAGTATTTTTAAGATTGACCAAATATATATATACTCCGAATCAATATCAATAGATTCACCATAAGATACATTTTAATACTAACCTCCGATCCGAAATAACTTTCGGGGAGAATGTACTGCCGTAGTACAAACTTTGTGTACAGCTTGCGAAGGTTATTCCGGACTGGAGGGAGTAATATATTTATGAAATGTTGTAGTAATTAATATTTTGTTCTACATATTTAGTCAAACATATAAAGTGTTTACTTTTTACTCAATTTATAAGCCAACTATTTTGGGGCGAAGTGAGTAATTCTTAATAGCTACATTACTTGATTTCTTCAAATTCTGACCATAACCATAAAGAATGTCGTATTTTCTCATCTGCCTATCCTCACTGTTATGTTGCATGAGCCATCTATTCTAGTGTTGTCTCGTGTACTATGTTCTAATTTTGCCTAACAAGTCTGAAATATTGAAATATTAGGTAATACATAATTCTATTTCCCTTCTGCAAACAACAATATCAAAAATTTATCAGAGCAACTATACTAACCTTAGGGAAAAGATACACACATGTTCGAACTTCGAACAACACAACATCGTGTGTGCTAGCACCCCAAAAAAACGTCCAAGACAGACCATTACGGTAACACTTTTTTTCTCGAGCAATTGGCATGAGCTCTGCCTTTCAATTAGAAGAAGCGGATAACTAGAGTTTTACAAACCAGAGAGTTCTGTCCCGGAGGACTCTCCCCACATCAGCTTGGGGATTACGGTAACACTAAGCAATACCAATAAGCAATAAATAGTGCAAATGCGCAATTCTGATAATAGCATTTCACACCAAGCAGAGGTACAATGCACAGCTGGATCGATGGACTAAGTAAGCTGGCTGGGAATTTGGGACTAGTTGGTTTATCGAATAATCCTTTTTGAAGAGGTTGGATAATCTGCAAACAATATGAGATAATCCACGTCGAATATCAGCAATATCAGATGTGCTACTGTATATGCCGAATATACGGTCGACTAATATAAACCTCTGCATCCATATTTGGTAGATTTCTACAAGTGTATATCTTATATTCTCAAAAAACGGATAGGGATGAAGATTAAGAGAAAAATGATATACATACCATTTATGTCCGAGATGGAGGTTTTAGAGGGAAATCAGAGATCTTAGGAGGGACAAAAAGCACATGGTCAGGGAATTCAGATAGCAATTTTTTTAACCAGATAGCAATTTGTTTTGTTTTTGTTAAACCAGATAGCAATTGATGGAGGGTCCAAAATAATGTTCGTGTGATCGATTTGTTTTTTAGGACTTCTGTGTAAGTACCCGTTGCCGGCGAGGGGATCGCGGCGTGAGCGGCGATCTAGATTTCGTGAAGAACAAGAAGAAACTAGAGAAGATCAGACACGAGACGAGAGGAGAGAAGACAGACTTTCAGTTCATTCATTAGCTGCCTTTTCCAGTTCGATACAAGCTGGTATATAACTCCCAGCGACACACCCACACAGCATGGACATGGGCCGAAACCCCGCCGACCCAAGACTGGCACACCCGGCCCAACAACATGACAACCAAAAGAACAACTACAGTTTACGCATCCTGTAACTCGTTCAGTAACACTCCAGCTGTTAAGAACAACTACAGTTCATGTAATGGATGCCTCCATTGTTCTGTTCCGATGCCTTATAAGGTCTAAAGGCCCGCTTACGGGACACAGCCCATAAATAGGCTTGATCGGGCTCGCCTCGTTATCATCCTTCGCGTGACAAGTTGGAGCCATGCTCTCAAAAATTAAAATTTGGAACATTGTGTCTGTACCATGGTTTTGATTACCGGTCGGGAAATCCGGTTACCGCCCGGTAACCGGATATCCCGACCACCCCCGGGAAATAGTCACCCCGGGCAAAAAATCCCGAAAATTTTGAAAATTTTAATTTTTAACAAAAACCCTCGCCAAATAGTCAAATCAGAACCAATTGTTTTTGAATTTTTGAATTTTGGTTTTCAAATTCGTCCGGTAACCGGTAATCCCGACCATCCTCAGCAATTTTTTTCTACCGGGAACCAAAACCTTGGTCTGTACTCTATAGCAACAAAACATTACAGCGCTCCAGCTTTATAAAAAAAATTACAGCGTCCCAGACGGAAAAGACCAAGTTAAAAAAAGCATGATGACTGCCATTTTGCTTGCCAGGAAAACCCAATAGATCTTGGAAGGAACCTCTGAATGCGATCGATCCCGAGCATACATCTTTTCTTGTGGAGCGGTGCTAATCCTTCCCAGTTTCTGTACCCGGCTTTGTGTTATTTTATAAATATTTGGCACGAGGAGAGTGTGTGATGAGTTTGTGTCCTGTCCCTCTCCCTCACGATACCACTCCACACTCCTCCCTCAACGGAAGCCATGTCGTGAATGCGTGACCGATCTGGATCCAATTGCTTGTCCGCGAACGGCAGGCTCGCTGGGTCCACGCCTGTGGATCTGCTCTGCAAATCCCACACGCGCGTGCATCTAAGTATCTCTTAGGCAATCGGTACACTGTTAAATTTAACTTGTTGCTTTCCAAATTAATTGACTTGAGTTTGTCCAAATACGGACGTATCTATAGTGTCTAGATATATTCGTTACTAGACAAATGCATGTCAATTAAATAGTAACAGAGTGAGTATTCTGTTAATCTCGTCGCCCTCGACATGACAACATGCATATGTGATGAAGAAAGAAGGAGGCTGCAGAGAACGTTATGTATATGTGTTGTGGTCATCTATATGTTTCATTACTCGCAAAAAGGAAACCGTACGTTTCCTTAAAAAATGCATGGTTGCCTGATTGGAACTAGCATCATCCACAACCACAAGAACCTGTCAAACGAGCACGCACGCACGTACGTACGTTTGCAAACAAGTGTGTGAGCCTGTGAGGTGACGCACAGTTTCTTTAATTGTTTTAGGGAGCACACACACATAATCAATCTCTCTCGCGTGTTCCTCGAAATGATCGATGCTCGTTTAATGAGCCGGGGACGCAATGCGAATGCAACGCGATATATATATATGCAAACCAAGCCAAGCGACCCCTTGGTGATCCGAAACGGGGAAAGGGTAGGTTGGCAAGGCAAGCAACGGAAACCGTCAAGCGAGCGTGTTGAGCCGCCGATGAAACGAGCGCGCCGGCCGAAAGCTCCAGCCAGCTAGCCATGGCCGCCGGTCGGTCGCCGCGCCGGCACTCAACGCAGCACCGACGTGCTTGGATGCGCCGCGGCGGATCTACTGTATTGGTTAGCGCGTGCGTGGCGACGTGAGATCGCACGCGTCGTACGTCTTTGACCGGGTCAACACGCTAGCAGTTTGAGTAAGCAGAAGGGGGAAATCCAAATCAGATGATCGGGACCAGTATCGACCTCCCCGCGACGCCAATCTGGCAGTCCCGTTGTGTTTAGTTTGGTCAGGCCGGCAACTAGTAAGGAAAATTGAGAAAACTGTAAATGGAGCTATAAGCTTCATGTAGCTCGGTTAAAAAAATAAATCTAAATTGGTATTTTCTAGTTTCACAAAATTGCGGCTAACAAAACTAGCAGGGCCTCTAAAAAATACATGCCTCTTTGTTTACGTGTCGATCTGGCCTTATTTATTCAGTCTGCAAATGAATATGGTTAGCATAGTTGTCGGTACGATGATTCTCTCGCAAGAGGGATTGCGTCCTACAGTATAAAAATGGTTACGACAGTGCACGTGCCCCTGGAAGCACATGGTGAGTTGGTGACACATGTGCAGCGAACTGTGCATTCGTATTACGTGTAATTTTATTTGATGTGTTCACATAATAAATACTTCCTCCGTTCCAAAATTCAAGGGCGAACTATTTTTCTGTTTTTTTGTGCTCGATTTTGACCAGTAATATATACTAAATTATGAGTTGAAAATTTATAAATAGTACAGTTGGATTTGTCATGTAAAATTCTTTTATTTCATATATTATTATACTAATTTTCTAATCATTTTATAAGTACAAATCATGGTCAAAATATTTTGAGATGGAGGAAGGTGGGACGAGGAAAGGGCTAATGATTTGTAGTTCTAAACTACTTTGCCCCCTCCAAAGCTAATGGCTGGCTCCGTCACTGGACGGAGGAATTATATAAAACATGACAAATGGACCCCACATTATACATGTCGTGTAACATAGCTTTCTCCCTAGACATTTCAAATTATTGGTCTTGAATTTCTCTAATTTACTCATTCGGATCAATGAGTATTCTATTAGCACTAGAAATCAAGCAACAATTAATGTTATGAATAGGATCACTGATTAATTCACATGTTCTATTATCCTTTTTCAGTTTTACCACACACGCCCGAGTTGCTTCTAGGGGACGATGGGCGTAAACCTAGCCGCCTCCATCTACTCCCTTCCCCATTTACATGTCGCCGTCGGAGGAAGTCCGCGACGGAGGGCAGGCAACAGGCTTGTCTGATCCTTTGCGTTGTAGGAGCCCTCGAGCTGGCGTGTTGCGACTACGGCTCTCGACGACGCACACATCAACGGAGGTCGGACGCCGAGTCAGCGGCCCCTGTCTTATAGACAATGGTCGTGTCACCGCGGCTACGAGCAAGCAACGACGAGTCATAATGTCAACAATGTTGGCTGTCGGAAGCGAAGACTCCGATCTCTAATTAGCGGCAACAATGTGTCTTTTTCCCTTTTACCGGTGGCACATCTTCCCTCGATCCGTCGTAGGAGGCATGTAGCATCGTCGTGAGGCTTGATCTACTCGGATGGAGGTCACCCCCGATCGCTCTTTGAGCGATGTCTCGAGTTGGTTCCGCACTCCATGTCCGACCTTCATTGGTTGAACTTGAGAATTGATGTGTTCCATTGTTGAAGGCATTATTTGGAGTTTGATCAGATTTCTCTTTGAGTGAAGACACATAATCAGATCTCGGCGATTGGATCGCTTCTCTGTTGCCCTCGATTGAGTTGTAGATGTTCCATTGATCTCTTTATTTTCTTTTTTGTTGGCTCCTCGATTTTTTCTAGTTTTGGATATCCTATTGGTACAGTCTTGCATAGTTCATATATAATTGTTATTTTCTCGATATACATGTAGTCCGTTTATAAAAAAAAATCGAATCTGTTCCAGTTTCATAGCTGCCAACAAGCATGGGCTGCACGTTGCAACCTTAGCTTAAAAAAGTAACAAGTTAAAATAAGAAACAGAAAATGTGTTTCGATTTTATAGGAGGAAAAAAAGTGAAGGTAATGGGCAGATCTGGCCTAAAGAGGACCCAAGTCAACTATCACGAGACCAGCAAGTGCATGGGACCACACGTATGTGCACTAGAAAATGTAGTCGTGTCCTTTCTCTCCAAGAAACCGTCGTCTTCTCCGCAAAGACCAGACCATATCGTCCGGCCGGGGTGGCCGGCGGTGCCAACTTTTCTACTCGCGGTGGCCTCCGCACTCGTGCTGTTCACACTTGCCAATTAAACCACTCGTGCTTAGTTTAATTAACAACTGAGCGCTAGTGAAAATTTCTTCTTAACCGTAGTACATTGTGACACCTTAATTACATTGGACGTAATTAGCTAGCAATGCATGCATGGTAGAGTGTATATTACAAGTTTGCACCTTTTCGCCCGTCAAGACGTCATAGTCGTATGAGTAAGGTATACGCAGAGCAAAACATGGACGGGTGGATGGATAAAAAGCAGCTGGAGCTTGGCTATTACACAAAGAAAATGCTAAAAGAAGAAAAGCGGCCACGGTTGGATGATGACCGAATGGAGTATAGGATTCTGTAAGGATTTCGTCGAAATGTGCAGGTGTATATCGCACTCCTCTGATCTCATCTCGGTCGTAAGCTTTGCAGCTGGGCAGTGGAGGGTGACGAGAGTTCTCAAGTGACTGAAATTTTTCGGAAACCCCATCCAACAGTTGAAGCCGAGAAAGAAGAAACGTCCATGAATTTTATCAGAAAATGTACGCTCATGCATCATGCATGCAACATCAGTTGAAGGCCACAAAACTGCAAATCCACTAGAAAGAGGACAATTTTGCAAACAGAAACCAGTCAGTTTGCAAATTTCTTGTGGGTGCTCGATGTAACACTTTGCCTTTTTTCCTCGCCCTTTTTTGTTTGGGTCGTGACCCGGCCACGCACTCGCACCATGCCAACACTCCCACAAAGGCACAAAACCAATCTCCACTTTCGCGCAAACTAATCTCGGTGCTGCTCGCTTTCGCCAGACAAACTAATCAAGCAATCCGGGCAAAGACACGCGCAATTGTTGTGTTACTCCACTACACTAATTGCATTGCATCACACCACATCCACACGCGAGCCTAGAGGTGGAGTGAGAAGCATTGGGTTGCTTCCGGCGGCGGCCATAGCCATTGCTGGCTGCCATCTCGCCCTGTTCGTCATGCGTACAAGCCATCCCCACATCGCCACCACCACCTCCCCCCTCAGCCTCACCTGACAACAACCACACTCCACAAAACCACCCCAAATCCCCCTCTCCCGTACCCCTCGCTAGCTTCCCCGAAACCTCGCTTTCTTGCCCGCTTGATCCGACGTCCTGGCTGCTGAGGCGCCTCTCGATTTCCCGATCTGTTGCCGATTTCTCGAAATCCAGTGAAAAATCCCTTCTTTTCGCCGGGTCCGATTCGCTTCCGGCAATGGGGAACAGCAGCAGCACCGGCGGCAGCAGGCCCCACCGGCCGACGAGCTCTTCGGACCCGGGGCTGCCGCACGCGGCGGCGCGGGAGGACCTGAACTCGTACGAGGCGGCGTGCCGCAACGACCCGGAGGTGCGCACCTTCGACTCCACGCTCCAGCGGCGCACCAGCCGCGCCATCTCCACGCTGGCGCTGGGCGTGGAGGTGCGGACCATGTCCCTCGACTCCCTCCGCGAGGTCACCGGCTGCCTCCTCGACATGAACCAGGAGGTGGTGCGCGTCATCCTCGACTGCAAGAAGGACATCTGGAAGAGCCCCGAGCTGTTCGACCTCGTCGAGGACTACTTCGAGAACAGCCTCCACACGCTCGACTTCTGCACCGCGCTCGACAAGTGCCTCAAGCGCGCCCGCGACTCCCAGCTCCTCCTCCACGTCGCGCTCCAGCGCTTCGACGACGAGGAAGACAAGGACGGCAGCGACGCCACCGAGGGAGCCTCCGCCGCCGCCCCCTCCGCCCGGTACGCGCGCACGCTGCACGAGCTGCGCCAGTTCAAGGAGGCCGGAGACCCATTCACCGACGAGTTCTTTGAGGCCTTCCAGGCCGTGTACCGCCAGCAGCTGGCCATGCTGGAGAAGCTGCAGCTGCGCAAACACCGCCTCGACAAGAAGGTCAACAAGATCAAGGCGTGGCGCCGGGTGTCAAGCGTCATCTTCGCGAGCACCTTCGCGGCGGTGCTCATCTGCTCGGTGGTTGCCGCGGCCATCGCCGCCCCGCCTGTCGCAGCGGCATTGGCTGCGGCTGCTGCCATTCCATTGGGGTCTATGGGGAAGTGGATTGACTCCCTGCTGAAAGGCTACCAGGACGCTGTCCGTGGACAGAAGGAGGTCGTGAGCGCAATGCAGGTCGGAACATTCATTGCCATCAAGGATTTGGACAGTATCAGGGTGCTCATCAGCCGGGTGGAGATGGAGATCAGCTCCATGATCGATTGCATTGAGTTTGCGGAGCGGGATGAGGAGGCGGTCAAGATCGGGGTCGAGGAAATTAAAAAGAAGCTGGAGGCATTCATGAAGAGTGTTGAAGATCTCGGGGAGCAGGCAGATCGGTGTAGCCGAGACATCCGTCGGGCAAGGACTGTCGTGCTACAAAGGATCATCCGGCACCCTAACTGAAAGAAAAATATGAAGAAGGATGGAAGGTATGGATGTAATAAGTTATAGTCATGTACTCTTTGATCATATTGTGATGCAATGTACAGAAGAGATGCTCCATGTAGACAGTATGAACAGGTCAATTTGAGTATAAATTATTATTTGGCTCATTGCTTTATGCTATTTCATCACCCTTGTTTTGCACCATACTTTACAAGATTGTGGTTAATGAAATTCTCCCATATGAGTTGTTGTGGCCAAGTTTAGATATATTTTTTATACATTCCATAACTCTTGTACGTGTAAGAACTATAATCACACGCGGTGAGCCATGATTATGATCCGGACCCAGGCAGGTCATACCGACTTAGCTCAACAGTGTCCTACTGAGCTTACCCTTATGCTCCGTTCGGATGTTCGCATTGGGAGCCTCGATATTATATTGGGTTGAATATCAATATCATGGGATATTGATATTGAGTCTGAATGTCAATATTTTCTGTTTGGATGTGTTAGATATTCAGACCTAGACAAGATATTGAGTTTGAATATCAAATGCTGTTTGGATGTTATAAAAGCAGTTTTTCGAGACATTGATCATTGTACTGTTATATTCATGACAAAATGTGCAAAGAGGAAAACAGAGAGAGTAAAATGTTGGATGGTCAAAAGTTGGATGGTCAAAAGTGATGAATTGGACTTGTATTAGAGTAAAATCATTATACCGTTTTCCACATGTTTTAAAATAAAATATGTGTAACGTTTGATTGTATCTGAATAATTGTATATCATATATCAACAAAAAGGAAAATTAAAAAGAAAGTGAGATCGACAGAGTAAAGCAAAGAGGAAAACTAGCAGCTTCGGGTATACTGCACACACAAACAGAGAGAGGACAGGCCGCCGCTCTCTACCCGCCTTGACGCCTCCCAGGATTCTGCCAGCGGCGACGCTTCTTAGCGGCGTGGGCGCAGCGCCATCCCCGGCACCATGGTCCATGGCGAGCCCCTTCGGCCGAGCGTCAACGCGCTCCACCTCCGATTCCGGCGGACAGGCGCACGCCCGCATCTGGTGCCTCCCCTGTACAGCGCAAAGAGAGGACAAGGAGAGAGGAGGGAGGTGGTCCAGAAACGAGATAGGAGGGCGGCGGGCCAGAAAGGAAAGGGAGGGCGGCGGCGTACTTGAGCCGGGCGCCGGATTTCTCGTCGTCCCTCTCCTGTTCGCTCGGCGGCGCCCGTACCTGCAGAGCGAAGAAACGGGTGAGAGGAGCGGCGAGGGAGAGAGTTCTAGGAGATGGGGGTTGGGCGGAGGCTCGCCGGAGACAGAGGAGAAGGGGCCAGCAGGCCGCCGGCGGGAGTACCGTGCGTCACCTGTGCTTCGGACGGGAGGTTTCGACAGGGGAGACACAAGCTATCGAGGGGAGAAGAGAGGAAAACGATTCGGCCTGAATATCAACCAATGTCGAGCTCCAACCCAAGACATTCGGGAAAGGACTCCGCAGGCAAAAGTTCAGCACCTCAATATTCGCCCCGAATACACAGGATGAATACCTAGGACATCCAAACGCCTGAAATTCGGATATTCGGGTCGAACCAAATGTCAATATCCAATACCTCGCTCCAATATGAACATCCGAACGGAGCATGACATTTTAGAGCTGCAGGTTTTCTCAAGTCTCTTCTAAAAGAAAAAGGAAGGGTCATTGTCTAAGTTTTCATGGTTGTTAGTCTTCTAGACGTGTAGGTGTTTTCTCTGTTGCTTTCCCAAGTCACATATACTGATATACTTCTAAGCAAAGGAAATTTTAATTTGGAAGATTGGATGTATTAGATATCTGGTATCTCAGTGTGATCGTGTGTCGTGCAGAACAATCGGTGCAAATCTAGTAATATCTTAAGAAATACTTCTTACCAAATAACCATTATTGTGTGATCACTGCTACCTTTACTTTTTGGTTGATTTGATACCTATATCCGTTATATGCACGCTTTCGAGCAATTTTACCCCTAAAATGTGAAGTATCTTTCTTTATAATATGTACTCTTTAGCAGAATGACCCCGATTTGTAACTTTAGTTAAAAAATGTGATGCTCAACTCAAAATAGAACAAGGAATATCTGCAGTTGTTCCTCAAATCTAGAATTAATGTTCTAGCTAGATTAGTTACTCTTGCATTTGTATCTGCATTAGTATTTCTCTATGTATCACACTTTGTTCCAGATATCAATTCAGATATTAGCAAGTAATTTAGCATATCAATATGTTTACAACAGAAGACAGTTATCTCATGATCTCTGACATTTATATATTACTTGCTTTTAGCAAAGTAACAGTTGCCACATCTGTTAATCTGTCACTATATTGAAGTACTGCGGGAGCAACATGGAAGCTCTTCTAGTTTAACTTTTATTAGCGGATCATTATTTTGCTTCTTTTGATTTATGTGGTAGTTCATCACGCAATATAAGTTGCAGTGTGAAAATCTAATTTTGCTGATTGGTTAAGCTAGCTTTGAATCCTGACCATCTTTCCCACATTTGTTTGCAGGAATTTGGTGAAAGCGATGCACATGAAAAGGTCTGGGTAGTCTGTAGCGTAGATAAGGAAGCAAAGGAGGTGATCAGTATCATAAAGCAATAAATGTGCGCTGCTTCCAAACTTCTGTCAAGTACTAGCCATTAGTAACTTGATTATTTCCTGCTGAACCCCGGTTGTTCATCGGGGCGACGGGCATGACTTTAGTTTATTTATTCTAATAAAAGAATGTTATTTGTCAGAACTTTAGTGTGCTCACCTCTGTGCTACATGCCTGTGTGTTTGGCCTAATAATCTCAACAAGGAAATATACATGCTGGTTTCATTTCTGGAATGTATAGTTGCTCGTTGTAAACAGGGTGAGCATTTGTGTTGGGTTTTAACGTTGTGTGGCTTGTGAACTGGATGGTTATCTCCCATCTTAAAGTAACTTCATCTTGCGTTTCTCGCCATGTATGGCACTGAAAAGCACAAATGAGAATTATGTCTTATTTACTAGTGGTGTATTTTCATTCCAAAGGGATCGGGGATGGGAGGGGATTTGGTGAAATCTACCTTTCACCCAATCTTGTATATGCGTGCAACCTGGTCCCGTGGAGCCTGTGTGGCCGCATGCAGCATTAGTGCCAGGGTCTGCATATTATTTGCTTGTCTGTATTGCATTGTCTTACATGACAGAGAAACATAAGCCTGATATTTGGTTGCGTACACGAGCTCTCCAGCGATATAATATTTGGGTGTTTAGTTGTGTTCCTACGGATGGTTTTCTCACCTCTTCTCAACATTGCGAATTATTGTTCGGTATATACCAAGATATCTTCAAATAACTCATAACATGTTCCACATATACCGCCGAAATTGGAAACTTATAACATGAGAGTTGTGGAGAACAACAAGATGAAGTTACTGATCAAAATAATTTTGAAAGGATTGACCATGTGTGAAAACTTTGAAGAAATTGGGTTAAAGGTCCAAACATAAACACGAAGTTAAAGAGTTACAATTAAGAAAACTTGAAATCGACCGCGGGAATGGAATCACAACATCGGTGTGCATCTTTTCATGTAGAGATCATCATAAATTGGTGGACTAACAAAAAGTAACGATCATTGGGAGAGAGGTACGCATAGACATGTGTTCGCACCCATTTTTGCCACTTGGATGGCTTGGCCCTAGGTTTTCTTGGCTTAGGCGAGATGCACTCGAGAAGATGCCAGGACATGGAGAAGAAGGAGGAAAGCTATGTCCCAACCGGCAAGCCGCCAGGCAGCAGGCCACCATGTCCCGGCAACCATAAATCGCCGCCATTATTGGTCCAGCGTCATCCGGGAGCCGGCAATCCCAAGAGTCAGCCATCGTCCAGAAGCCGGCATTCTCCCAGGAGCCGGCCAGTGCCGCCATCACCCAGAAGCCGGCATCGCTCCAGAGCTGGCAATGTCCCCAAGAGCTGGCATCAGACCCGACATTCATATCCAAGGAGCCGGCATTTCCAGGAGCCGGCCATCGTCCAGAAGCCGGCATTCTCCCAGGAGTCGGCCAGAGCCGCCATCGTCCAAGATCCGATATTACCCCAGTTGCCGGCATTTCATGTCTTAGAAGCCGGCATGCATGCTGCCATGACCCAGTCGACAGCTCAAGCCGGCACCGAACAGCATACGGAGATCTATCCAAAACGCCATGAAGATGACCTCAGATGGGAACATTCCTAACACGGAAATTGTGCGTATCATCGAGGCACACAATATTGGTTTTGGAGGTGTCTTCATCCGAGTTAGTATGCGGCCTACAGAATTATGGCAAGACCTGGGCGAATTAACTTATCACCTGCCATAATCCGACCTAAAGATGAAGATGGACCCGGAAAGTCATCAAGACGGACTTAGATGGAAAAATGATAGTCGCAAGAGTTGTTCGCCTCGTCGAGACGTACAAGTTTGGTCTTTGGGCCATACCCATCCGAGTTTGTATGCGACTTTGGCGGCCACGACAAGAAGCAGGTCAGGAGGTGCTACGAATGTAGACAGGAGTTCGACTTGAACTAGGACTAGGGTTTTAGGACGGTTTTGATGAAATTTCCTTGTAGAGAAAGTCCTAAGCTTGTACGGCAAGTCCAACCGACTCATATATATGTGAGAGCTGGAGCAGCCAATCGTCGCCGGCTTCCTCCGACGGGGCTTGTCCCGAGGGGCTGGGGCGTATGGTATCAAAAGAGCCGGCTGGATTGTCTTGCGTATCGCGCTTCCAGCCGGCCTCCCGCGTGTAAATCGTGGTTATTTGGCAGGGAACGAGTGGCCTGTTGAGGCCCTCGGTTTCGTGTTATATTGACAGGAAAAGGCCCCTGTCGTAGCGTACATGAACTCGTATTCAGGTTGTACATGAACTCCAGGTCGTACATGAACTCATATTCAGGTCGGTGTAGAACACCGTTCCTGATACGTTTGGATTACATCTAACACCCCCCTCCCCCCATTAATCTAAACCTACGGAGAGGTTGAGATTACGCCTAAACTCATTTAACCCTGTTACAGATAAAACTTTGGTAAATCCATCGACGATTTGGTCTTTCGTAGAAATGAACCTGATCTCAAGTTGTTTGTTCGCAACTCGCTCACGAACAAAATGATAGTCAATTTCAATGTGCTTTGTCCGGGCATGGAAAACTGGATTGACTTACAGATACGTAGCTCCGAGATTATCACACCATAAACATGGTATTTCCTGAATGTGAACACCAAGTTCACGAAGTAAAGCTTCAACCCAAATCAGCTCAGTAGTGGCATTGGCCAGTGCCTTATATTCTGCTTCAGTACTAGAACGTGACACAGTTGATTGTTTGCGAGCACTCCATGAAACTAGGTTGGGACCAAAAAATACTGCAAATCCTCCAGTGGACCGACGATCATCAAGACAACCGGCCCAATCCGCATCTGAGAAAGCACTAAGCAGAGTCGAGGAAGATGGTGAAAATGTGAGTCCAACCTGAAGAGTACCTTGAACATAGCGAATAATTCGTTTGGACCGCGCATAAAGATACTGACAAACTTTGTTGACTGAGAAGGATAGATCCGGACGAGTCAATGTAAGATACTGAAATGCACCAACAACACTTCGATAATTAGTGATATCTTCAGGGCCAAGAGGCGATCCTTCATGTAAGGATAATTTGTCCGAAGTAGTCAATGGTGTAGGACATGGTTTGCAGTTTGTGAGTCCGACCCGGGCAATCAAATCAGTAGCATATTTCTGCTGCGTAACAACAAGTCCAGAGGAACATCTTTTAACTTCCATCCCCAAGAAATAATGTAGATCTCCCAAATCCTTGATTGCAAAGTGTGTACTCAAATCCTTTAGTAAGGCTGAGATAGCATCATCAGAGCAACTTGTCACAATTATGTCATCAACATATATCAACATAAATATGATTATACCTGACTTGTTGTAGAGAAACAAGGATGCGTCAGCCGTAGAAGGAACAAAACCAAGCTCATGTAATTTTGAACTTAACCGGGCATACCAAGCGCGAGGAGCTTGTTTTAAGCCATAGAGTGCCTTATCCAGTTTGCAAAGATGCTGAGGAGCACGAGGATCTTCGAAACCAGGTGGTTGTTTCATATAAACTTCCTCTTCCAGAACACCATGTAAGAACGCGTTCTTGACGTCTAGCTGACGAAGGCTCCAACCCCTTGATACTGACAAAGCTAAAACAATTCTGATAGTTGCTATCTTCACCACTGGACTAAAAGTATCTTCATAATCAATACCGTAGCGTTGTTTGAACCCTTTTGCAACAAGTCTGGCTTTATACCTGTCAATAGAACCGTCTGCACGTCGCTTGATACGATAGATCCACTTGCAATCAATGACATTTTTGTTAGAACTATGAGGGACAAGGTGCCAGGTCTGATTTTGCATAAGAGCATCATATTCCTCGGCCATTGCCAATTTCCAATTAGAGTCTCCAAGAGCTTCTTTAATATTTCGTGGTTCTCCTGTAGATGTAAGCAGACCATAGCGTATTTTGCCGTCTTGAATTCCATAGCGTACTGTGCCATCTTTAAAAATGCGAGGCTGGCGAATACCTTTTTGCAAACGAGTACGAAACTCAGATACAGAAGGGGGCACTGGAGCATCCGGAGCATAAGATCTAGAGGCAGAAAACGTGTTAGCCGACAGATGCATGTCAGCCGACACATGCATGTCGGTCTGCACAGGAGATCCTGTGTTTGGTCCTGTGTGTGTCGGGTGTGGTAGCAGCCGTAGAAGATCCTGAAGAGCCAGGGCTGGCTGACGCGGAGGACGACGTGGTATTGAGGAGAGGTCCAGGGCCGGAGATTCTGCAGACGGCGTGCGCGTAGCGGACGCATGTGCTGCGCCAGCGTCAGGCGCGACAGGGCGTGACGTGGCAGCATGGGATGGGGTGGTGGGCGGCTGCTCCTGTACATGATCTGAGGAAGTTCTGTTCGTATGATCCAAGGCGGATGGCATCAGAGATTCGGTGCCATGCACAAAATTTTCATCTTCTTCGAAATTTGAACTATCTTCACTGTTTTGATCCCCGTTTTCACTATTAACTTCAGAATTTTCATCAGTGTCAATTTCTGCAATCTGCACAGGATTAGTAATAGGTACAACATGCATATGATCATGAGTTTGCACACCCTCATTAGGAGACTCTATGGGATACAAGTTTGGAGGAAGAAGGAGAATTTCTTCACGAAGACGAGAGCCGGCATTAGGGTGTAATGTAGAGAAGGGAAACACTCCTTCGTCAAAGACCACATCGCGAGAGACATAGACACGGCCGGTAGAACGTCTAGACATTTTACTCCTTTGTGACGAGGACTATAGCCAAGAAAGACACACCGTTTACACCTAAAAGCAAGCTTTCTTTTATTGTAGGGACGAAGATTGGGCCAGCAAGTGCATCCAAAAACTCGAAGAGATTCGTAGTTAGGCTTGATATCAAGAAGCTTTTCAGTGGGGGTCATAAGAGTTAGAACTTTGGAAGGAAGTAAATTTATGAGGAACGTGGCTGTGAGAAAAGCTTCATCCCAAAATTTTAGAGGCATAGAGGCATTGGCAAGCAAAGAAAGGCCAACTTCAACAATATGACGATGTTTACGTTCAGCCGAGCCATTTTGTTGATGTGCATGTGGACAGGAAACATGATGTGTAATACCAATTTTCTGAAAGAAAGCATTGAGTTTTTCATATTCACCACCTCAATCAGTTTGCATATTGATGATTTTTCGACCAAATTTTTGTTCAACAAGTTGCTGGAAATTAAGGAAGACTTGATAAACTTTAGAACGCTTCTTGAGCAAATAGATCCAAGTAAATTTGCTATAGTCATCAATAAAGCTTACATAATATTGGTGTTTGCCAACAGAGGTGGGAGCGAGCCCCCAAACATCAGAATACGAAAGTTTATTTTTCCTAAGCACTTGTTGAACAATAAAAGCCGACGGATGTCCTAGACGACGATGCCACGTAGAAGAGGTGGGCTTGATGGTGATGAAGGCTTGCTTGGAAGACCCCGTGGAGGTAGGAACAAGAGGATAAAGACCACCATGACACGGACCTCTAAACATGATTTTCTTCATTTCCTGATCCTTAATCAAAAAGAAAGACGGGTGAAACTCAATGAAGGCATTGTTATCAAGAGCAATTTTATGTGCAAATAGAAGGCTTTTAGAGGCACTAGGGACATGCAATATGTTGCGAAGATGAAAAGAGCTATGAGGGGTATGAAAAACTGAATGACCAACATGCGTAATTGTCATACCTTTACCGCTAGCATTATGAACTTGATCATGCCCATTGTAGGTGTCCTGAGTGTGAAGTTTGTTCAGTTCTCCTGTTATATGATCAGTTGCACCAGTATCCATGTACCAGTTTGTATCAACTCCATATGCACCCTTGTCTTCATTGTGTGAATCATCATCATCACCTCTATCCGCATATCTCCACCAGCACTCATTAGCGGGATGGCCGTATTTCTTACAAATTTGGCAAGTAATATCCTGAAAGGGTGATGAGGCGTGTCCTCGACCGTGTCCTCCACCACGACCACCCCTGTTTGGTGCACGACCACGACCATAATTCTGACCACCACGACCACCGTAGTTGCCGTAGTTCTGCTGATGGTTGTAGTCGTTGCCGTAGTTCTGCTGACGACCGTAGTCGTTGCCGTAGTTCTGTCGACGGCCGTAGTACTGCCCTCGACCGTCCTGACGACCATCTTGGCCACCACGGTATGGTCGATCTTGCTGCTGCCTTCCTGGACCTCCGCCGCGATAGGAGATGCCACCACGAGATGCGGCGTTAGCCGATGAAACACAAGTACCTGAACCTTGACCAGCTTCCCGTAGCATTTGTTGGCGAAGATCATAGGCAGTCAGTTGGGAGCACATATCATTAAGCGTAGTACTGGGCACAACGTTGATGGATGCAACAAGTGCGTTGTACTCGCCATCGAGTCCATTGAGAATATATCCCTTAAGATTATCATCATCAATTCTTTTTCCTGCTGCCGCTAATTCTGATGCAAAACTTTTCATCTTGGCGATGAATTTTGTGGTGGACATATCAAGCTTTTTTGTATTTGCCAGTGCACTTTGCAACATACCAATACGAGCTTGGGACTGAGATGAATAGAGACCGGCAAGAGCAGACCACACCTCAGATGTATGCTCGAGATCAAGCACGTGAGAGAGAACATCAGGCGTAAGAGATTTCACAAGGAAGCTCAGAACTTGTTGATCTCGCGCAAGCCAGGCAGAATAGACGGGTTGGTGATGGTTTTGGTTTTCTTGTCTCCGTCTTCAACCTCCATTGTTTTTGCTGGTGGTGCGTCGGAGCCGTCCAGCAGCCCCATGACTTCTGCGCCACGCAAGGAAGGCATGATCTGGGCCTTCCAGAACAGGTAATTCTCACGAGTGAGTTTGTCGGTGGGCGGCGATCCGAGAGCTGCTGCCAGGGACGCCGATGTAGAGGAGGACGCCATTGCAAGGGAGACTTGGGTGCTTCGATCAGAGGATCGGCGGGTTTCTTTGGGTGCTTCGATCTATGGAGATCGGCTGGTTCCGTGGATGCTTCGATCTATGGAGATCGGCTGGTTCTTTGGGGTTTTTTTTCTGGCTAGACGTCGGCGGAAGAGCTGTGCCCTGATACCATGTAAATCGTGGTTATTTGGCAGGGAACGAGTGGCCTGTTGAGGCCCTCGGGTTCGTGTTATATTGACAGGAAAAGGCCCCTGTCATAGCGTACATGAACTCGTATTCAGGTCGTACATGAACTCCAGGTCGTACATGAACTCGTATACAGGTCGGTGTAGAACACCGTTCCTGATACGTTTGGATTACATCTAACACCACGGTGTGAGTTGCGGAGCATCTCCCCGGCACCACGGGTACACGAGGACGTGTTCATGTGACGCGTTTCGAACGCAACAACATGCTCACATGCCCAAGTACGTACAAACTCAATAACACCTAGGAGATATAGAACTCGTCACCGGTTTATCTAAAAGGATCAAAGTTAAGAACTTACAACATGAGAGTTGTGAGGAACAATAAGATGGAGTTTGTAGTCAAAAGAGTTTTTAATACATTGATCGTGTGCGACGAATTTGATTGCCGAAATGAAATCACATCTTCGACCTGCATCTTTTTTGGTGTACACCTCATCACGCCTCGGAACACCCTTGTGTAGGTCAGAAGGTACAAGGTTAAATACGCAAAAGGAAGGCGTAGAGTACAAATCTTGTGCGATTTAAGCCTCATAAGTCATACCATACAGGCCCAAGGTGGAGAAAAACGGAATCAGATCGAAATCACTAGAAAAAGGTTTCCATTTGCAAAGGGAACTCCACATTCGTTCTCGTCGTGACAAGTGTCGCCTTCTGTTTGCTTGGTCCTCGCATGTCTAACAAGTGTCGATACCAGATTGAAAGTGGAGAGGATGAGAGGGAAAGGGATCGTGGGAGGTTAGTTTTTCCCTTTTTAATTTTCTAAACCGAATTTTCAAAATGAAATATCTCGTGAACGGTTTATCCAAATTACGAATTGTTTTCAGTTTTGAACTCCTCGCGCCGAGATCTTCAAAACTAGATCCCATGTTGATAGGTTTTGACGAACTTTTTTTGTGTACGTCCGGTTATGTATAGTTTGTACATTCTGATCTGTATAGTTTGTACTCTCACTTCTCTATACTTTGTACTTACTGTTCTCTATACTTTTGTATGATGAGAGAGAAGGGATAGTGAGGTGGGAGGGCAGCTTTTTTCCTTTTATTTTTCTAAACCGAATTTTCGAAATGAAATATCTCGAGAACCGTTTATCTAAATTACGAACCGTTTTTATTTTTGATCTTCTCGCGTCGAGATCTTCAAAATTAGATCCATGTTGATAGGTTTCGACGAATTGTTTTTTGTACTCTCGGTTATGTATAGTTGTACAACCAGTGTCTGTGTAGTTGTACAACCTGTGTCTGTACAAACTGTGTCTGCGTAGTTGTACAACATATGACTATATAGTTGTACAACCTGTGTCTGTACAAACTGTGTCTGTCTAGTTGTACAACATGTGTCTATGTAGTTGTACAATCTGTGTCTGTACAACCTGTGTCTAGACGTCTAGTTGTACAACATGTATTTATGTAGTTGTACAAACTATGTCCAACCTGTTAGTTATACAACATGTGTCTTTTTAGTTGTACATTTTTGTAATAGTAGCGTGAATGTACATCCTCGAGTGTACATACTGATCTATTTTTTGTACTCTTTTTGTTTTGTTTGTTTGGCTTGGATAATGCAGCAATCCATTGATGTACGTAACAGCAGGCGGCAAGGTACAGGGAGGATATTCGCAAAAAAAAAAACAGAGGCTTCACGTGGCTGGCCTTCGCGTGCGCTGATTTTGTACATCGGGTGTATGTCCGGCCGGCCGCCTGGGGCTTCGCATCCCACGCTGGGGCCTCCCTGTCCAGCTGTTGCTGTCGCGCGTACCGCGCTGGTGGAGCGGGTCCGTGCGCGGGACGATGCCGTGGCAAATTTCGTTTTCACCTGCTCGACGGACCGCAGCTGGCCACGTGGCGCGCTCCAACGTCCTGTTTTTTCCCTTTGCAAAGGGAAGCCTTTTGCTTTTGCTAGTGGCACCCGAATCAGATCCTCTGCCTGGAAAGGCCGACGGCTCGTGTGAGATGTTGGCTAGAGAAAAGGTAATAAATAATGGTTGCCTTTGGCAGAGTTGGGACTAGACCTACGGATGTCCACGGATGCGGAATCGCGAACAGTACGGTCCGATTCATGATCACGCTTCTTTATTTATTGTTTTATTATTTCATGTTGTCTTTTCTTTTTATGTTTCTTTTTTGTTTTCTGTTTTATTATTTATTTCTTATGTTTTATTTCTTTTTTCAGTTGTATTATTTATTTTAGTTTTCATTTTTCTAATCAGTTAAATTTATCGAATTGGTAATTTTTTTTGAAACCAACATTCAGTATGTCTTCTTTAAACTATGTGAATTTTTTTTAACACTGCGAATTTTTTTGGTTCACTATTCTTTTTGGTGCCTTTATGTGTTAATTTTTCTGGGGTACTATATTAATACTTTTTGGTTCACCGGTATTTTTTGTTCACTATTATTTCCAATTCAAACGAATTTTGGTTTCTTTTCAGTTCACGGGCATTTTTGGTTCAATATTTGGTTCGCCGGTACTTTCGTTTCGCTATTATTTTTCGGATCACCGACATTTTTGGTTCACCGGTATTTTCGGTTCACTATTATTTTTGATTCACTGGTAATTTTGGTTTACTATTATATTTTGTTCAGCCAAATTTAGTTTTTAAAATGGTTCATATTTTATAATATTCATTTGTTTTAAATGGTTATGAATTTTGAAAAAATGTTCATTTCGAAAATGGATCATATTTCTAAAATTGTTCAATTTTTCAAAAATGCTCATATTTGAAAAATATTCAATTTTCTAAAAGGGATACATAATCGGAGGATATTAGTCTTCATTTTTTTAAAGAATTAAAAATAGTTTCCAAAAAAGTTCCAGAAAAATATTGAAAAAAGGACAATCGAAAATGTAAAAAAAAAAGGAAACGCGCACGAGTCATTAGCAGATCGATGTAGTGTACTAGTGTACCTGCTATTATTGGCCCGGACCTTAGCGGGCCTAGCAGCAGATCGCAGCGGGCGATGCCCTGCATCAGCTCGCTAAGAGCGATGCATAGGGTGCCAGCGGGTTGGTATGGTGAGTTGGGCTGTTAGCTGTGTTTTCTACGAAGCCTTATTTAACAGTGGGCTCAATAATTTTAGCAACTCTGTTCTGTTTATATAAGCGAGAAAAAGTTTGTTTGTTGTTTTTGCGGGGGGGGGAAAGCTTCTGTGCCAGTGCTTCAAAAAAAAAAAAAGGTCTACGGCACTGGATAGAGATGGAGAGAACTTTGAACACGCAGACCTAGTGATGTACTAGCGCATTTTCCTTGGCTTTTTTTGACTTTTTCTTCTAATCTAGATAACACCTTTTCTCAAGACTGCTCATAACAAGTTTTGAGTTGCTTACAGAGCCTGCCGCTCTGTAGCGCATTTTCCTTGGCTAATTGGCAAAGGTACTCGATCCACGTGCCTACATGTAGTTGCTCGATAATCGAAACCAGACAGGCCATAGCTTGGACGGCTCGTTCTTTAACCGTTACGGAAAGCCGACATGCTCAAAGTTGGACCGCAGATCTAACCATGTTGTGCATGCTTCTCGGGCTTGATCCCAAGCCAACGTGACAACTGACACGTGCAAAATTTAGACTCTCTTGGCAACACCATCCATGGGCCATGGCTCTTGCTATGTACTACTCGTACCGGTGGCCGGCCACACCATCCATGGCCACGAACGAACGCATGTGGCAGGCACGTGCCCACCGATATGCGATATGGGCACCAGCACTGAACTGACACTGCATGCGTCGATCCCTGCCGCTGCAACATGCCCTGTCTCGTCTGCCGTTCGCGACGATCCAACGCCGGGTTGCAGCCTTGCAGCGCTCACGCTCAACTGAGAGCATCTCCAACAACAGAGTCCTTTAAAGACACATAACTTTAAAATAACCGTCATAAACGGTTTCAAAACCTTACAATAGCAGAACCATTAAAAGCTGTCGACCCGTAAACGATTTTGCGGGGCATGTGAATTCGGCCCGCAGAACCGTGAATACGATGTTTTCGCAGCCGAACCGAAAAGAGCCGAACCGAAAGCGAGGCGTTGGCGGGCTGAACATTCAGCACCCGCCGGTGAGCTTCCGCCGTAGAACTCGCCGGAATCTCACCGGAATCCCGCCAACTTCCGCCGCACCGCCCAGATTTCGGCGTGCGTGACAGGCGCAGTGAGCAGTGGCGCCGCCGGCCATCCGGCGGTCGTTCTTCGTCCCCAGGTCGACATGGCGGCGGCCAGGAGCAAGGCCGGCGCGGGACAGGAGGCGCAAGCGAGAGACTCAGAACAGGAGGCGCAGACGGGAGGCACGGGTGGGTGGGTGTGCATGGCGGCCGACCGACACGGGCGGAGGGAGCAGGAGGCGGGAAGGCGCAGGCCGACGCGGGATTGGATGGATCGATTCCAACTAGCTAGGTAGCTTTCTGGCTGATTTGAGCGGGTCAATGCGGCCACGGAGCGAGAGGAAGAAGAAGACATGGGGAAAAAAAGACAACTGCGAATATTTCGTTTTACAGGTCGGTTTTACGGTTTCTGCTATGGCGCGCCTCGTTTTGGCTAAAAAAACGCGAGCCGCGATTTACGGTTTCGGTTAGAGATGCTCTCAATGCCAGGGTCGTCGAAGCCGTACGTTGAATCTGCACTGTTATCCACCCGGCCGGCGCGGCGCCATGCATGAGATCGACGCTCATATCTGCATAGAGGTAGCACGTTTCTGCGTCAGTGATATACTCCCTCGTTCGGAAGACATCTAATTTGGAACGGAGGGAGTATATCGAAGCGAGAATTATGGCATGGATGCCGCCGCGCCTTTATTCAAAGAGCCCAAAGTTATCAGGATAAGGTCGTACGTATTACCACCGCGGCTCAATTGCTCAGACGAGACCTGCGAACAGTGCTACCGCCGGCGTCAAGAACCGTACACTGCCATCAACATGTACATCCGTCAACTTGCCATGCTACTACCGTTTCAGTGTGATCTGCATAATATAAAAACAAAACCGAAACTACTACCTAGGGAGTAGTACTGCTTATAAGTTATAACTACAGTAGGTGCTTGGATGATTCCGGCCTATATCTAAACCGACCGACATTTTTCAGGTACTCCTATGTAACAGAAGAATCGAACAGTGATGAACTGACGAAGGACGATAGCTAGCAACATGTCAAGTCCTTGTTGTGCTCCATGCCATTGGAAGCAGGAGAGGTTTTTATCGATGCCGTCCATGGCTCAGCTCAGATAAAGCTGGCACCCGGCATGATGAGCAAGGCAGTTAGGCAGGTATTGCATCCCCTCCCATGCTCTGTCTGTCTGTCTGTCTGTCTGTCTGTCTATGCTCGCTCGCTCAGTGGTCACCTCGATCCACACATGCATGTGTGTGCCTCTCCATCGAGTGCGCATGACAAGATCCTGCCTGCCTGCCCACGATTCGGTTAGGCTCCGGGATTTGACATAACATGCACAAAAGCTTGCGCTCGATCGATGAAACCATGCATCTTGTCTGTGGGGTACTTGTGATCAATCTCCAAAGCTTTGTGCCTTCCTGAGCATGTGATTCAATGTAATTTTGGCTGGAGCCTGTGATCGATTGAATTACGGAGCAAAGGTCTCGCTATCTCAAGTTCTCAGCTAACAACTACCGGAATCGGATACTATGCCGACTTGCCCGAGCCACTCGGCAAATACATAAATATATACACTCGACATACACATATGCTGAGCGCAACACTCGGTATTCAACTCTCGAAACAAAGTTAGTCGCGACATCTCAGTGTTTTGTTGAGTCTCTGACAAGTGGTACCCGGCAGGCAAACGATGTCTTGAAACTCACTAGTGGAAACAGGGTCATCGGTTTGGCCCTTTCGTCCCGGTTTCCTTACGGACCGGTACTAATGGGGGCACTAGTCCCGGTTCATACGTCCAGGGCGCCGGCCAGCACTAGTCCCGGTTCGAACTGGACCTTTAGTCCCGGTTCGTGATACGAACCGGGACTAAAGGGTCGCGGCTGGCGGCCGCAGAGGTGGGGCCAGCGCGAGCACGGTTCGTATCTCTTTAGTACCGGTTCGTGATACGAACCGGGACTACAGTTTTTCCTATAACATCTTCCACCCCCGAGCCGGCCATGGCCATTTCGAGCTCGAGTTCATCAACATTTTCTCCTCTATTTCCTCTCCCGAGATCGAGTTCGTCCCCATTTTTTTTCCACCATTTGTCAAGATTGACGGCGCCCCATCTATCCAAGGGTTAGCAACTTCATCATTTCTTCCGGCGTTGCTACTTTAGCTCATTTCGTTGCAAGTTTAGCTCATTTCATTTTTCTAGTACTAGCTAGGTGTTTGATGAAATGACTAAGTTAGGGATTTCATTTGTTTTATATGCAATTTGAGCTCAAACTAAATTATGATTTGTGGGTTTTAGTGTCGTCTCGTCCCATCCTCACCGCCGTCGATCACCCGCGCCGTCCCGTCACCGGCACCACCTCGGTAAGCCTCTTGTTTTTATCTTTTATTTTAAAAAAAACTTAGTTTTATGATATAGATGCATAGTTATTACTTTTATAATTTTCTTACTTGTATGATTGTTTTTTATATGTATAGTGCCATGGTTTTGATATCCGTCCCCGTCGGCCCTCGTCCGATCTATGATTCGGATGTGGTATACTTTTATAACTTTTAGTTTCATTTCGTTTCATAACAATTATGCCGACCAACTTGACATAGATATTTTTATCTATGAGGTAGTTGAACCGGAAATTCCAACCGACCCTCTTGTCGAGATGCTAAATTTATTTGAAAAAGAAAACAATGATTTGAAAGCAAAATTGAAAAGAAGTGAAGATCTTCGTCTCCAATGCCTAGAAGAGAAGATGAAATTGGAATTCAAGCTTGCCGACGTCGTCGATGATCACCAGATAAAGATGGATGCAATGCGCTTGAAGATTAAAAAGATTAGAAAATATGCCATTAATCAAGAGACTTGGTATCATTATGCTGTTGGTTCAGTAATTACCTTAGTTGTGATTTTGATCACATTTATTGTTGGATTTAAATTCTTTAGATATTTGTATGTTAGTTTCAATGTATGTTTTATGAGAACTAAGTATTACATTTGGTCACTACTCTAATTTGCTTTTAATGTGATGAATTTGTATTAATTAATTTGGTCACTTATCTATTCATGATGTAGTGTAATGGTTTTTGATATACTTATATAATGCAGATGAACCGGCAATGGATGTAGAGTGACCGACGCAGTCCCGAGTTCATTAGTGACATGCATAATTTTCTCCATGTGGCTGAGGCAAACAAGCGGTCGAATGGTTTTATTTGTTGTCCATGTAGTGCCTGTAAGAATACGAGGGATTACTCTACCTCAAAAACCCTTCACGTCCACCTGTTGCAGTCCGGTTTCATGCCCGACTATAATTGTTGGACCAAGCACGGAGAAAGAGGGGTTATAATGAAAGACAATGAAGAAGAAGAGGATAATGACAACTATCCTATGTTCAGTGAACACGGTGGTACTATAATGGGGGAAGACGAAGCTGAAGAAGAGCCCATTGTTGATGAGCCCGATGATGATCTTCGTCGAGCCATTCTTGATGCGAAGATAAACTGCGGAAGTGAAAACGAGAGGTTGAAGTTGGAGAGAATGTTAGAGGTTCACAACAAATTGTTGTATCCAAATTGCGAAGATGGCCAGAAAAAGCTAGGTACCACACTGGGAATTGCTGCAATGGAAGGCAGAGAATGGTCTATCTGACAAGGCATTTGAAAAGTTGCTGAAAATATTAAATAAGATGCTTCCAAGGGATAACGTATTCCCCCCAGTACGTACGAAGCAAAGATGGTTGTCTGCCCTCTAGGATTAGAGGTGCAGAAGATACATGCATGCATCAATGACTGCATTCTCTACCGCGGCAAGGAGTACGAGAATTTGAATGCATGCCCGGTATGCGGTGCATTGCGGTATAAGATCAGGCGAGATGACCCTGGTGATGTTGAGGGCGAGCCGCGCCCCAGGAAGAGGGTTCCTGCCAAGGTGATGTGGTATGCTCCTATAATACCACGGTTGAAATGTTTGTTCCAAAACAAAGAGCATGCCAAATTGTTGCGATGGCACAAAGAAAACCGTAAGAAAGACGTGATGCTGAGACACCCCGCTGATGGGTCGCAGTGGAGAAAAATCGACAAAGAGTTCCCGACATTTTCAGATGACGCAAGGAATTTAAGATTTGGTCTAAGTACAGATGGCTTTAATCCTTTCGGGGAGCAGAGCTCCAGTCATAGCACCTGGCATGTGACTCTATGTATCTATAACCTTCCTCCTTGGTTGTGCATGAAGCGGAAGTTCATTATGATGCCAGTGCTCATCCAAGGCCCGAAGCAACCCGGCAACGACATTGATGTGTACCTGAGGCCATTGGTTGAAGAACATTCACAATTGTGGCGTGAAGAAGGTGTACCTGTGTGGGATGAGCACGAACAAAAGGAATTTGACCTACGAGCGTTGTTGTTTGTAACCATCAATGATTGGCATGCTCTTAGTAACATTTCAGGACAGTCAAACAAGGGATACAATGCATGCACGCACTGTTTAGGTGAGACTGAAAGTATATATTTAGGTAACAAGAATGTGTACCCAGGGTATCGTCGATTTCTTCGAAACAAGCATCCCTTAAGAAAGAAAGGCAAGCATTTCAAATGTGAGGCTGATCACCGGACGAAGCCTAACCGCCCTACTGGGGATGTTATATATGATATGGTCAAGGATTTAAAAGTAATCTTTGGAAAGGGTCTTGGCGGACAATCTGTTCTGAATGACGCTGACGGACACGTACCCATGTGGAAGAAGAAATCTATATTTTGGGAGCTACCCTATTGGAAAATCCTAGAGGTTCACTCTGCAATCGGCGTGATGCACGTGATGAAAAATCTTTGCTTGAACCTGCTAAACTTCTTGGGCGTGTCCGGGAAGACGAAACATACACCGGAATCACGGCAGGACCAGCAACGTATGCACAAACGAGACAACCTGAATCCAGAGAAGTATCAAGCTCCTGCCAGCTACGCTCTTACCAAAGAAGAGAAGGAGATCTTTTGAAGTCCTGAGCAGTATCAAAGTCCCGTCTAGCTACTCGTCGAATATAAAGGGAATAATAGACATGACAGAGAAAAAGTTCCAAAACCTAAAGTCTCATGACTGCCACGTGATTATGACACAATTACTTCCAGTTGCAGTGAGGGGGCTTCTGCCGGAAAATGTTCGAGTACCATTGTGAAGCTATGTGCATTTCTCAATGCAATTTCTCAGAAGGTGTTCCCACCATCCTTCTTCAATATAATGACGCACCTCATAGTTCACCTAGTCGAAGAGATTTCCGTTCTCGGTCCTGTATTTCTACACAACATGTTCCCCTTTGAGAGGTTCATGAGAGTCTTAAAGAAATACATTCATAACCGTGCTAGGCCAGAAGGAAGCATCTCCAAGGGCTATGGAACAGACGCCTGGGCCGCTAATCTAAGCCATGCATCATTCATGGTGGAAATTTACTTACATGCTATGGTGCACCTTCTGTGATACACCTTACAATAAAAAGCTATCTAATGGTAAATAAAAAGGATGTTGAGATTGTTCATTGTGTTTGTTTGTCTTGTCATTTTGATATGGGCTTGTTCCATATCCTGTGACAAGAGGTACCCCAGTTGACGCTCTTAATGATACTATTATTACTTACAATGATATTTAAGTTGAACTTGCTTTGTTTCCCAAGATGAGTAACACATGGAGTAGGTACTTGTATTCAAGGGGCATGAGACTTTCAACCTGTACTTTGTCAAGCACACTACTCATATTTGCTTTCACTTTAAACTTAATCATTCAAGATGCTATGATAGGGGAATGAGAGCTTGACACCAAGGATTACCACATTACAATCATTAACTTAATTAGAGAAGTTCAGAAGTTAGATAAAACTTATTCATGCTTTACCTCTACTCATATATATCTTTCCAAAGTGTCCACCTTTTATATTCAGATTTCATAAGAGTACTCTATGACCATTATAGGATGTTTTTACTTTTCATTATGCATACATTTGGTCCATGGTACTTTCTTCTATGTTACACTTTGTGAATTATCATTGCACATCCTTGCAGTAATATTTTGATATCACTTTATAATCTATCTTGTATATTGCTACTCCTTTGAAGAATGAATCATTTGACTCTATGTAGTAACAACTTCATCACTTCATTCATAACATGTGCCTTACAATATTTGATCAAATTTATGATGGTAGCATGTCACCTCAGAAATTATTTTGTTTTTTATCGTTTTACCTACTCAAGGACGAGTAGAACTAAGCTTGGGGATGCTTGATGCGTCTCAAACGTATCTATAATTTCTGATGTTCCATGCTTGTTTTATATCAATTGCCACATGTTTTATATGCACTTTATATCATATTATGATATTAATTGGACTAACCTACTAATAGTTGGCAAAGTGCACAATGTTCTTGTTTTACACTTTAATGTGTAGGAATTATCAAAATTGGGCAAAGGAAACCTTGTTGGAGTCAAATTGGGACTTTCCTGAAATCTGTCTGAGAACTTTTTATGGAGATTGTCAGTTTGACCCTCGAAGATGGCGTCCAATGGAAATCAAATTAAAGAGAAAGTTGTCACAATTTTCCATACGAAGATTTTAAGCCCGAGATCAGCCCAATCGGAGTTCGACGCGGCCTGTAGGCCCGTTTTGGTGGAACCCTAAAAGGGGGTGACGGAAATCCGAGAGTCCATATAAAGAAGGAAACCCTAGGTCGTGAAAAGCCACCAAAAGCCACGAATTTTCCTCCTCTTGGCAGCCGCCAAGGAGGGGAGGAGCTCCTCCATTGCTGCACCATCACCAAGGAAGAAGAAGGGGGGCCAAGGGCCGCCGCCGCTCGCCGCCGCCGCGGGCCGCCGCCTCCACTCCGGGCTGCACCTCTTCATCAACCTCTCCATCAAGTGTGCTCACCATGACCATGTGTGAGTAGTTTTCACCGAGGCTGAGGGCTCTACCGGTAGCTATGTGGTTCATCTCTCTCTCCCATGGTGTGATCTTTATGTGATCATGAGCTTTGTAATCTAGTTGGATCCATGGATGTTACTCTTCGTTATCTTATGAATTATGCTACTTGAGTGGTTTTATTAATGTAAACTCCGGAGTCACCTTTGTCCCATGGTGCGAAGTTGACAGTGTGCGTACCGTGTGTGACTCTTAGGCTAAAGATTACATGAATACTTATCATGAGTTATTATTTGTGTTGGATGTCTCTATGAAATTGTGGTGTTTGTCTAGTACTATTTTGGGGCGCTCTTAGTGACATTGGGGTTCCCTAGATGTGGAATGCAACTTTAAGGTGTGCTTTTATAGCCCTACGCAGTGGATTGGTGTTCGTTATCCAACAAGGGAATAGCTCAGAGTAGCATAGTGAAGAGGAAATATCTATGTATTCAATTATATTATTATTGTTGAGAGTGTCCACTAGTGAAAGTATGATCCCTAGGCCTTATTTCCAAGCATTGAAACACCGTTTGCTCTCATTTTGTCTCATGTTTGCTTGCTGCCATTTTTATTTCAGATTGCAATTACCACTTATAATCATCCATATTACTTGCATTTCACTATCTCTTCGCCGAACTAGTGCACCTATACATCTGACAAGTGTATTAGGTGTGTTGGGGACACAAGAGACTTCTTGTATCTTAATTGCAGAGTTGCTTGAGAGGGATATCTTTGACCTCTACCTCCCTGAGTTCGATAAACCTTGGGTGATTCACTTAAGGGAAACTTGCTGCTGTTCTACAAACCTCTGCACTTGGAGGCCCAACACTGTCTACAAGAATAGAAGCGTGCGTAGACATCAAGCTATTTTCTGGCGCCGTTGCCGGGGAGGTAAGGTAAAAGGTACTCACATCCTCCAGCTACTTAGCTATTTTCTAGCACTGTTGCTGACGTGTGAGTGCTTGAAGGTATTTCCTTTAGATTCTGCAGTTATATCTTTTTGTTTCTTGTTTTTATTTCACTAGTTAGGCTTAATGGAAAACAACAAAAAAATTAGAGATCTTTATGAATTTATATTGATTAGGACATGATGTTTTGAAGAGAAAATTAAAAAATCTATGGAATTTTGCATAATGTGATAGCAATGTTATTACATAAATTCTTTGAACACCATTATTGCTAATGCTATGGAAAAGTCTAAGCTTGGGGAAGCTGGTTTTGATGAATATGGTATTTTTAGTCCCCCAAGTTTTGAGGAGAAAATTTCTTTGATGATACTTTGCCTCCAATTTATGATGATTATAATCATTGTGATGTTTTCAGTCCACCTACTATTGAGGATATAGTTTATGTTGATTATGATATGCCTCCTATTTATGATGATTACAATGATGGATGTGATAGTTTTACTCCCACTATTACTAATGAAACTGTTTTTACTTATGTGGAGAGTATTGATACTTTTATGCATATGGATCATGGTAAGAATGTTTCATGTGATGGTTATATTGTGGATTTTATCAATGATGCTACTGAAAGTTTTTATGAGAGAGGGAGACATGACTTCATATACCACAATAATATTAAGTCTCCTCTCTTTTTGTTGAAAATTTTGAAGTTGCACTTGCTTTGCCTTCCTATGCTAGTCACTTTGTGCTTTATTGATTTATTTTCTTACAAGATCCCAATGCATAGGAAGTGGGTTAGACTTAAATGTGTTTCACATTTTTCTCTTGATGCTCTCTTTTGCATTTCAATTCTTGTTCCTATGTGAGCATCATTAAAACTATCATGGCTGTCCAGAAAACAGATTCCTAAGCTTCACTGCGAAAAATGTTAAAAATCACAGAAAAGGAATTTTGACCTGAAATTTTACGACAGCAATCTTCAGTTATTAATACACATTTCATTAGTTCAAAATTTTCTGATTTGAGCAACGTAAGTGCCTCTGAAAATTCACTCTTTACGGGCTGTCCAGTTTTTGACAGATTCTGTCTTTATTTTGCATTACTCTCATTACTTGTGTTTTGTGTAGTTCTATTGATCAAAGGGCAATGCACAACCATAGTAACAGTAGCTAATGTTTAGAATCAACTCATGATATGTCTTTGCTGTACCTATGAGGATTTAATTTATGGAGACACTAACCCCTCTAATCAAGTTTTATGTTGAGTTTTGTGTAAAGAGAATTTTTCAAGTGGAAGAGTTGAGGGTGATGAACAAAGATCAAGAGGGACAACCACTCAAGCTTGGGGATGTTACCCCTAGACTCACCCAACATATATCAAATAAGTACAAGAATTCAAGCTTGGGGATGCCAAGCCACCTCACTCCAACCATCTTGATAACAAGTAAGCCTAGCTACATGGCTATAAAGAAAGCGCTTTACGGGAGGCAACCCGGTTGTTTTTATTTTTTTGTGTCCTCTTGCTGTAACAAGAGACTTAGTTTTAGTTTAGTTTCTGAATTTTTAATAAAGTGCCAAGTTTTACTCATTTTGGTTTGAAAAGTTGCTTATAGCGTTCGGAGATTTTATTCCTGCACGAATCTGTGCACGGTATGATTTTTAATTCTATTCTGTAACTCCGAATGAGCTCATATTTGAACTGTAGTGCAACTTTTCATCCTCTGTATGCATGAATTTTTCGGAATTTTTCGACAAAGTTAAGTAGGGTAGAAAAATACGTTTTGCTGCTGCTGTTTTTCTGGACAGATTCTGTCCCATTTTGTTTGATGCATGCTTAGAACTTTTAACTTGAATCTTTTTGATCCAATTGAGTTTATGAGTAGGCATACAACATTATACACTTTCTGGACATTCATATGAATTTTTGTTAAGGATTATATGCAGCAAGAAATCTATTTGTTTATCACTACTAATGCACCCCACAGAAAAAGAAATGGGAGAAACGGTGTTTTGAAGTTTTTTCACAGGGATTAGAGGAGATGCACCAAGAGCTATCCAAGGATGGTGAAGACCATAAGCTTGGGGATGTGAAGACAACCCCACTGGACCTACACACTCTCGGTTTGCACACGTCTAACTTCTGTTTTTCGATCGAAACACTTTATCGCATAAACTTGGAGCGTCTTTTTGTTTGTTTTGGTTTGATTTTTATTTTGTGAGACCACCACACTATCATTTATATATGAGAGAGCTACTGGAAATTTGGGTTGAATTATGTTGGATGCTATTATTAGATTGGGAAAAGGGATGTTGGAGTTGATTTTAAAAGATACATATAGTTGCATGATTCATGAGCTTGTTAATGAGTAATAATTTGCAAGTATTTTATCAAGAGCTATCTTTTATTCATGTTTTGATGCTGAATGTTATTTACTTTGTTTAACATGGATTAGTTAGTTCTATGGACACTCATGCATGCATTTAGATGGTCAACTTTCTCCCTCTTGCTAGCCCAAAAATTCCAACAAGTAAAAACTTGTTTCCAACACCTTCAACCAAAGTTTTTCCAGTGAGTCCACCATATCTACCTATTAGCTTTATGCTATTCCGAGTATGTTTATCATGATATTTGTGTTATCTATACCTCTGAATGAAAATGCTTATGTTGTTGATTGTTATGGGAAAAGTTGGTTATAGAGCTCTCTCGAACTTGATGCACACTTTACTTTCATTGCATAAATAAAAATGACCCATTGTGATTAAAATTATGATGTTGTGGGCTTGACAAATGTCTTTGGTTGAGAGTTAGCTCATATGTGCTGTCACATGGCAAGCTTTCAACATGCACTTCATTTCATTTAGTTGATATCATGTACTTTTGTTTATGGATGCTTACCATGGGTGAAATAAATGTGGAAATGAAGTGAGTTTAAATGAGTTTGTATAAATGGTTAGAGAGACGCCTGGGCCGCTAATCTAAGCCATGCATCATTCATGGTGGAAATTTACTTACATGCTATGGTGAACCTTCTGTGATACACCTTACAATAAAAAGCTATCTAATGGTAAATAAAAAGGGTGTTGAGATTGTTCATTGTGTTTGTTTGTCTTGTCATTTTGATATGGGCTTGTTCCATATCCTGGGACAAGAGGTACCCCAGTTGACGCTCTTAATGATACTATTATTACTTACAATGATATTTAACTTGAACTTGCTTTGTTTCCCAAGATGAGTAACACATGGAGTAGGTACTTGTATTCAAGGGGCATGAGACTTTCAACCTGTACTTTGTCAAGCACACTACTCATATTTGCTTTCACTTTAAACTTAATCATTCAAGATGCTATGATAGGGGAATGAGAGCTTGACACCAAGGATTACCACATTACAATCATTAACTTAAGTAGAGAAGTTCAGAAGTTAGATGAAACTTATTCATGCTTTACCTCTACTCATATATATCTTTCCAAAGTGTCCACCTTTTATATTCAGATTTCATAAATACTCTATGACCATTATAGGATGTTTTTACTTTTCATTATGCATACATTTGGTCCATAGTACTTTCTTCTATGTTACACTTTGTGAATTATCATTGAACATCCTTGCAGTAATATTTTGATATCACTTTATAATCTATCTTGTATATTGCTACTCCTTTGAAGAATGAATCATTTGACTCTATGTAGCAACAACTTCATCACTTCATTCATAACATGTGCCTTACAATATTTGATCAAGTTTATGATGGTAGCATGTCACTCAGAAATTATTTTGTTTTTATCGTTTACCTACTCGAGGACGAGTAGAACTAAGCTTGGGGATGCTTGATACGTCTCAAACGTATCTATAATTTTGATGTTCCATGCTTGTTTTATATCAATTGCCACATGTTTTATATGCACTTTATATCATATTATGATATTTATTGGACTAACCTACTAATAGTTGGCAAAGTGCACAATGTTCTTGTTTTACACTTTAATGTGTAGGAATTATCAAAATTGGGCAAAGGAAACCTTGTTGGAGTCAAATTGGGACTTTCCTGAAATCTGTCTGAGAACTTTTTACGGAGATTGTCAGTTTGACCCTCGAAGATGGCGTCCAATGGAAATCAAATTAAAGAGAAAGTTGTCACAATTTTCCATACGAAGATTTTAAGCCCGAGATCAGCCCAATCAGTTCGGACGCGGCCTGTAGGCCCGTTTTGGTGGAACCCTAAAAGGGGTGACGGAAATCCGAGAGTCCATATAAAGAAGGAAACCCTAGGTCGTGAAAAGCCACCAAAAGCCACGAATTTTCCTCCTCTTGGCAGCCGCCAAGGAGGGGGAGGAGCTCCTCCATTGCTGCACCATCACCAAGGAAGAAGAAGGGGGGCCAAGGGCCGCCGCCGCGCCGTGGCTGCCGCGGGCCGTCGCCTCCACTCCGGGCTGCACCTCTTCATCAACCTCTCCATCAAGTGTGCTCACCATGACCATGTGTGAGTAGTTTTAACCGAGGCTGAGGGCTCTACCGGTAGCTATGTGGTTCATCTCTCTCTCCCATGGTGTGATCTTTATGTGATCATGAGCTTTGTAATCTAGTTGGATCCATGGATGTTACTCTTCGTTATCTTATGAATTATGCTACTTGAGTGGTTTTATTAATGTAAACTCCGGAGTCACCTTTGTCCCATAGTGCGAAGTTGACAGTGTGCGTACCGTGTGTGACTCTTAGGCTAAAGATTATATGAATACTTATCATGAGTTATTATTTGTGTTGGATGTCTCTATGAAATTGTGGTGATTGTCTTGTACTATTTTGGGGCGCTCTTAGTGACATTGGGGTTCCCTAGATGTGTAATGCAACTTTAAGGTGTGCTTTTATAGCCCTACGCAGTGGATTGGTGTTCGTTATCCAACAAGGGAATAGCTCAGAGTAGCATAGTGAAGAGGAAATATCCATGTATTCAATTATATTATTATTGTTGAGAGTGTCCACTAGTGAAAGTATGATCCCTAGTCCTTATTTCCAAGCATTGAAACACCGTTTGCTCTCATTTTGTCTCATGTTTGCTTGCTGCCATCTTTATTTCAGATTGCAATTACCACTTATAATCATCCATATTACTTGCATTTCACTATCTCTTCGCCGAACTAGTGCACCTATACATCTGACAAGTGTATTAGGTGTGTTGGGACACAAGAGACTTCTTGTATCTTAATTGCAGAGTTGCTTGAGAGGGATATCTTTGACCTCTACCTCCCTGAGTTCGATAAACCTTGGGTGATTCACTTAAGGGAAACTTGCTGCTGTTCTACAAACCTCTGCACTTGGAGGCCCAACATTGTCTACAAGAATAGAAGCGTGCGTAGACATCAACGGGCATTCTTTCACTCAAGCACACTACACAGTTCTACATAATTCCAGCCTGGTGGCTCCGTATATCATTATGCTGTTGGTTCAGTAATTATCTTAGTTGCGATTTTGATCGCATTTGTTATTGGATTTAAATTCTTTAGATTGTTATATGTTAGTTTCAATGTATGTTTTATGAGAACTATGTATTACATTTGGTCACTACTCTATTTTGGTTTTAATGTGATGAACTTGTATTAATTAATTTGGTCACTTATCTATTCATGATGTAGTGTAATGGTGTTTGATATACTTATATAATGCAGATGAACCGGCAATGGATGTACGGTGACCAACGCAGTCCCGAGTTCATTAGTGGCTTGCATAATTTTTTCCATGTGGCTGAGGCAAACAAGCGGTCGAATGGTTTTATTTGTTGTCCATGTAGTGCCTGTAAGAATACGAGGGATTACTCCACCTCAAAAACCCTTCACGTCCACTTGTTGCAGTCCGGTTTCTTGCCCGGCTATAATTGTTGGACCAAGCACGGAGAAAGAGGGGTTATAATGGAAGACAATGAAGAAGAAGAGGATAATGACAACTATCCTATGTTCAGTGAACACGGTGGTACTACAATGGGGGAAGACGAAGCTGAAGAAGAGCCCATTGTTGATGAGCCCGATGATGATCTTCGTCGAGCCATTCTTGATGCGAAGATAAACTGCGGAAGTGAAAACGAGAGGTTGAAGTTGGAGAGAATGTTAGAGGTTCACAACAAATTGTTGTATCCAAATTGCGAAGATGGCCAGAAAAAGCTAGGTTCCACACTGGAATTGCTGCAATGGAAGGCAGAGAATGGTCTATCTGACAAGGCATTTGAAAAGTTGCTGAAAATATTAAATAAGATGCTTCCAAGGAATAACGTATTGCCCCCAGTACGTACGAAGCAAAGATGGTTGTCTGCCCTCTAGGATTAGAGGTGCAGAAGATACATGCATGCATCAATGACTGCATCCTCTACCGCGGCGAGGAGTACGAGAATTTGAATGCATGCCCGGTATGCGGTGCATTGCGGTATAAGATCAGGCGAGATGACCCTGGTGATGTAGAGGGCGAGCCGCGCCCCAGGAAGAGGGTTCCTGCCAAGGTGATGTGGTATGCTCCTATAATACCACGGTTGAAACGTTTGTTCCAAAACAAAGAGCATGCCAAGTTGTTGCGATGGCACAAAGAAGACCGTAAGAAAGACGTGATGCTGAGACACCCCGCTGATGGGTCGCAGTGGAGAAAAATCGACAGAGAGTTCCCGACATTTTCAGATGACGCAAGGAACTTAAGATTTGGTCTAAGTACAGCTGGCTTTAATCCTTTCGGGGAGCAGAGCTCCAGTCATAGCACCTGGCCTGTGATTCTATGTATCTATAACCTTCCTCCTTGGTTGTGCATGAAGCGGAAGTTCATTATGATGCCAGTGCTCATCCAAGGCCCGAAGCAACCCGGCAACGACATTGATGTGTACCTGAGGCCATTGGTTGAAGAACTTTTACAATTGTGGCGTGAAGAAGGTGTACCTGTGTGGGATGAGCACGAACAAAAGGAATTTGACCTACAAGCGTTGTTGTTTGTAACCATCAATGATTGGCCTGCTCTTAGTAACATTTCAGGACAGTCAAACAAGCGATACAATGCATGCACGCACTGTTTAGGTGAGACTTAAAGTATATATTTAGGTAACAAGAATGTGTACCCATGGCATCGTCGATTTCTTCGAAACAAGCATCTCTTAAGAAAGAAAGGCAAGCATTTCAAATGTGAGACAGATCACCGGACAAAGCCTAACCGCCCTACTGGGGATGTTATATATGATATGGTCAATGATTTAAAAGTAATCTTTGGAAAGGGTCTTGGCGGACAATCTGTTCCGAATGACGCTGACGGACACGTACCCATGTGGCAGAAGAAATCTATATTTTGGGAGCTACCCTATTGGAAGAGGTTCACTCTGCAATCGACGTGATGCACGTGACGAAAAATCTTTGCGTGAACCTGCTAAACTTCTTGGGCGTGTATGGGAAGACGAAAAATACACCGGAATCACGGCAGGACCAGCAACGTATGCACAAACGAGACAACCTGAATCCAAAGAAGTATCAAGGTCCTGCCAGCTACGCTCTTACCAAAGAAGGGAAGGAGATCTTTTTTTAAGTTCTGAGCAGTATCAAGGTCCCGTCTGGCTTCTCGTCGAATATAAAGAGAATAATAAACATGACAGAGAAAAAGTTCCAAAACCTAAAGTCTCATGACTACCACATGATTATGACACAATTAATTCCGGTTGCATTGAGGGGGTTTCTGTCGGAAAATGTTCGAGTACCCATTGTGAAGCTATGTGCATTCCTCAATGCAATTTCTCAGAAGATGATCAATCCAGAAACTCTACCAAGTTTACAGAAGGATGTGGTCCAATGTCTTGTCAGCTACGAGTTGGTGTTCCCACCATCCTTCTTCAATATTATGACGCACCTTCTTGTCAGCTACGAGTTGATGTTATATATAACCTTCCACCAAAGCCGCCATCAGACTATGAGCGTTCTATTGGAAAGTCATATGACAATAAGTTGGAGCAGCCAAAAAAAGGGAAACAAGTTCCCCAGCTCGGAGAACAAGACGCACAATCGGTCCCCCGCTCAAGGTGTTTGATGACAAGGCCGCTCAAGGTTCTCAACAACACATAGGTTCAACAACTGATTACCCCATCTCTAATCAGCTAGCATATAAATATGTTGCCGGGGAAAATTTGGTCGAGCAGGTCAAGTCCCTAACAAAAAAAATGCGTCATTTGCTTAAATGGTACAAGAAAGTCACAAAGAAAGGGACAATTAGTATCATGGTGAGAGTTAAGGAAGAGCACTACTTCCAAGAATACGCTGTGTCCGTTGAGTTTACCGAACTTTTTCAGTTATACAATCTCCGGGCCCTCGACAAATCTATCATCAGTTGCTATTGTCTGTAAGTGATTTATTTCTTTAATTTAAGTCTTTAGCTTAGCTCGTTCATTGTCTGTAATTATCCTCACTATAATCTTTTGTGCGCTATATTATGCAGAATGAAGATTCTCGAATGCAAAAGGGATGAAATCACGGACATTGGGTTCATTGACCCGGATAAAGTTTATGAAGTCACATAGAAAATCCCCTTTATAAAGAGGAGACACCGGGGATTTTGCTAAGGTGTTTGAAGCGACAACGTGACAAAAAAGAAATATTTTTCCATACAACTTCAAGTGAGTGTTACTGTCTTGTACACATTCTATTTTGCTCACAAGATGTTAAATTCTAACTGATGAGTTATCCAAGACTGCATATATAAACGTGCGCAGGTTCCACTTTATTCTTCTCATCATTAAAATTCACGCTGGAGAAGTTGAAGTCCTTGACTCATTAAGGAGAGATCCTAAACAATTCAAGACCTATTTTGATATGCTCACAGAGTAATTTCAATTCTTATCGCTTCTTTCGTTCATTTCCTGATATCAAGTAATTAATAACTCCTTTGTTCATTTTCTTTGTCGGGCAGCGTTTGGAAATCGTTCATCAAGGAAGAACCCGGTGAATGGAAACCGAAGCTGACATGGCGTTTGAACAACATAAGTAGTACTACCTAGGTCCGTGCACCATTATCATACTTGATTATTATTTGATTGAATTATATTCTTGTACAGTCTTGCCTTAAACAGCCACATGGGACTAATTTATGTGGATACTACGTTTACGAGTACATTCACATTAGGACCAACGAGAGATTCAACAACCAAAAAAAAATAAAGATGTACGTAAACATTATTCACAACTTTATTTTGTTACCATCAGTTGTGCTGAGTTTCATTCATAATTGTTTATATTATGATTTGATATATATACACACAACTCATGTATTCATTTTGATCTCATTCTTTTAAAGTTGGCAAGATAGCGGAACGCGCTCCCAATAGAGGACCGCTTCAAAGCAATTACGGAGAAATTGGCGGGATTTTTCCTTGCGGAGGTCATACCTAAATTCGGAGAGTAACACTATGATGAAAAATAGTATGCCTCCATGTAATAGTGATCTCCATGTAATTAAGTCCTTTATACGAAAACGTGATCTTCATGTACTACTTAATTTATATGTGTTATATATATGCATCAACGTGATCTTCATGTAATTGTATGTGTATATATATATATGCATCAACTTGATCTTCATGTAGTAATTTATATATACCAAAACGCGTTTTTGGCGCATCGACGTGATCCCCGTACAACGGAAACCATCTGAAGCCCCTAAACCCTGAAAAATAATCAAAAAAAATGGGCATACCTTTAGTCCCGGTTCGTGTTACGAACTGGAACTAAAAGTATCCAGCCCGGCCGCGTGCTCCGCCGCGGCCACGTGGGAGGGGCTTTTGTCCCGGTTCGTGGCCAACCGGGACTAGAGGGGGGGGGGGGGCTTTAGTCTCGATTTTCTAGTCCCGGTTGGCAAACCGGTACTAGAGGCCCTCTAGAACCGGGACTAGAGGCCGTTCTCCACTAGTGACTTGGCATACGTCGGTCGCACACGGTGAAAAATACGACGAAGACATCTGTTTGACGGCTCCGAAAACATCTGCAAGTGCATGCCCTTGGCATACAAGTGTCACGTGACGGAATCCTTGAGCTCAAAGGGATGCCTGTATGCCAGAGTGTTGCACTCCGCATATCTTCGGCCCATATGCTGAGTATAACACTTGGTAAAGTTTAGTTAGTAGGACAAAACATATTAATGTTTCATCTCTCGACTCTGTCGGTGACCTTGCCGGTGACCTACTTCTCATACCCATTCCTGCACCGCCTTGCCCTGCACGCAACCCTCGATGTGTGGAACCAGAGCTTGTCCTCGACGCGGTTGTGTGCGAATAACTCGTAAGACAACGCTTGGCCATGTCAGGGACGAGGTTAGGGTCGATGACATGTAAGACACTCCACCCCTTGTAGGCAGTAGCATGGCCAGAATAAAACTATGCCCCAGGCCACCTTCAGAATATTGTAGCTACAATATGCTACAGTGCGTGACTGTAACGACACTCAAGCCTACGATGCATGCTCACGCCCCGGGACAAGGCCAGTGTAGCCTAGGGCTTGTCTACGCCCCTGCTTGCAGGGCTAGGGGCCACCGCAGAGGAGCAAGGAGAGGGCGTGGAGGCCTCATTCGTTGTGGGTGGCCACGGAGCCGTGGAAGCGGCAGAGGGCGCTGTTGTTACGGCTCAGGGAGGTGCCAGCCATGTCACGTTGCGGAGGGAGTGACGCGCATGGAGGGTCACTTCTCTCGACACAAAGTTAGTCGACATCTCAGTGTTTTGTTGATGGCAGCGGAGGGGTGTGGCGTATGAGAGAGATAATGGGAGAAGAGAGGGACGAGAGGCGCGACGGAGGAGAGACGTTTGATAGATTTGTGCCACCTCATCAATCTGTGCTACTTCTCCCCAACAAATCACAACACTTTGTGGGAATATAGTGTTTCCTTGTTTGCCGAGTGTTCATTCTCTTATTGTTCTTCTTTTGGCACTTAGAAAATAGTTTGTTGAGTTTCATATTGCAAGCTTGTTATTTTCCAACAACTAGTAAAAAAATAATGCTTGCGGAAGAAATACATTTTTTTTGAATTTTCTTCATTTGTTCTATTTTTACAAAGCGGAAACAAAATGCTAGCATGGCTATTCATATCAAGACGCTGAATCTTTCAGAAATTTTAGTGTTTTTTCTATGTAATGAGCGCTTGTGTACATTTTTTTGAGTGATTTTTTTCTTAAAAACCTATAACACACTTATGGTTCGAAAGAAGTATTTTCGATAAATAAACATAAAGTCATTTAAATGTGCGAAAGTAGCATGAAATTTGAAAAACAATAAAGGTTGGAAAATGACCATCAAATGTGGTCTAGTTTGTCAGAACATTCGAGTGATGCCATTTTGCACTATTTTTTAAAATATAGTTGCTGCACATAAAACTTTTTTGTCACTTATAAAATAAAATATATTTGTTTACAAAAAAAATTGAAACTCTATGAGGCAGCATCGTTTTTCATGACAAGATGCACCTCCGCTCAAAATTTTGCCATGATACTGAACTATACCGCAAATATAGTGACTTGGTCATTTGGCTTGAAAATAATGAATGTTCGTCTTTTATCAACCATTTTTGAAGGACTTTTTGTAACTACCATACTAACATTTTTTTAATGACGACTAGTACATATAAAATGACACAATGTAGAAGGATTGCATTGTTTGAAATTTTCTTTATTTTTGCAGAATGAGATCAAAATGGCCGACATGATTACTATTTTATTTTATTTCTATTTGTAGGAGCAAAATATAACACATTCCTGGTTCAAATTTGAATTACTATCGGTATAAAGTAATTAAAATGTGGGGAAGTACCTAGAAACATATTTACAAAAATGTTCATGAAATATGGGCACGGTATTTTGACTCGTAGGTTTATATGCACCCATTATGAAAAAATATATTTTAAATGCAGTTTCAAATGTAAAAAAAATATTCGAACAAAATTTTGGGCATACATCCGAACAATCTTTGTTCGCACCCAAAGTTTCACGAAAAAACATTTTGGTGGACACTGTAAAAAGACAAAAAAATGTCTCGTGAAAAGTCAATTTGGAACACCGGAATTTGTCTCTTTTATAAAAGCCACAAAATATATTTTACTTTTCACGAAAATCTATGTGCGAACATAGAATGTTTAAAATTATACCTGAAATTTTTGTTTGATTTTTTTGAAATTTTAAAATGCAATTTTTAATAGTGGTCTACTCTGTCTTGAAATTGGAATGTTGTCATTTTACACCATATTTTGTGTACTTGTTTCACCAAAAAAATCCATTTTTGGCACTTAGAAAATGAAAATGTTTTTTGTACACTTTTTTTGGAACCTCATTCTGAAACTAATGTTTGTAATTTCAATACACGTTTTGTGCCCAATATGGTCACATTATCATGAACTATGATGTGAATACGACAATGAACATGGTCATTTTGTCGAATGTTCATACATGATAATCCATTTCGTGAAAGTTTTTCCAAAAATATTTCTAGATCCACGTTTGTCTTTTTTTAATTCTATTGGACATAAGAGTACTTGCATTTTTTGGAATTTTCATAATTGTTTCTTTGATTTTTTTTAAATGGAGTCAAAATCGTCAGGATAACTATTGATAGCTAGAGCAAGAAGCTTACAACTTTCTTTGTGGCGTATGCATATAATCCTAATTGGTGATAAAATGTTTGTTAGCAACTTTAGGAGCAAACCAGAGCACACTTATAATTCAATTTAAATAACTTTTGGGTAATCGATAGAAAATAATAAAATTCTTATTACTTACGAATTTTCATACAATATGGTCTACTTTTTCTTGGAAACTTAGAGCAGTGCCATTTTGCACTTTCTTCACACAAAAACCCTGTTTTTTACACTTAGAAAATTAAATAACAACTTTAACATTATCATGAGGCAAGTACTATTTGAAATAATGTGTGATGCTATTTTATTTTTCTTGTTTGTCGAGAGTTTTATATAAAAAAATACACATGGCAAAGCTGTTGGGTTGCGTCTACGGAAAACAATTTTTTTTGCCATACTACATAACACCCAAGATCAATCTATGAAGATGCAACTACGAGTTTGATCTAAACCTCACCAGCACCTTTAGCGGAAGACGGTGTCGGTGGAGTTTTCGATGCAGCCTGTTGATGATTCTCACGGCCAAAACTGGCGGTGAGAATGTCGTCGATTCCCGCGTTCCCACGTTCAATATCAAAGAGTATGATCTCTCTACCGGCGTCCACGCGTCCATCACTAGAGAGGTTTCTCGACACATGAGCACCATCATTATTGTCACCTTATTCAGGATAACGTTAGATGATAGTCTAAGCATACCGTTCAAACAGTGGTCACTATACATTCTCATGGTCTAAGGACTTATTTAATATGATAACCTCATAAAACATTGCTATTAATATTAACGAATAATATCTCATAGCAGTATCACATTATTGGTCGGTTCAATACTATTGTTCTGCCAACAATAAACTCTAACAGTTGTTGACTTAACTTAGTGCATGATCAGAAAAAACGGGATCATCAAACAACATGCAAGCTAATCTTAGAGGTTAGATTAGGAACACTTGTTTTTTTACTTCTCTACACCTGCTTATGAGTTTCCCTTAAAATCTCATATTCAAGTACTATATCAGTTATAGCATAGAGATATAAACATTAATAATGAATCAAGAATAAATAATAACTTAATATTATTGTTTCTAGTACATATCCCCAACAAAAGCCAATCCCGGTTTGTTTGCAATTAATAGAGGGTTAAAATGGACACGTGCCTAGTCGAGTATGCCACATGTGTTCTTATTCATTTGGAGATCAAAGTCGAGTATGCTGAGTTTTTTTTTTCTCACCTAGCAGTGAGCAAATTCGCCTATTTGCCGAGTGCCGGATAAGATGCACTCTGCAAATAAGGTGGCACTCGACATTGTGGGTGATTCCGGCAGTATAGGCTAGGCTGGCGTTCCCTGGTTTCAGTTCAACCGACGATCAATGAATTTTGAGTAAGGTGCCGCATCTGCAAACCCTGTACAATTTGTTATAGTGCCGAGTGGATTCAGAGTGCTACCGCTATTTGTCATAGGGCGCTATTTTATCTTCTTCTTATTGATACAGTGTGAAGTTGAACATAGCTACCTGTAACAGTAGCAATGTAGCTGCAGGCCGCGGATGGGTGATGAGGCTGTCACATATGTATGTTGGGTCGCATGGCTAAGCTGTTCTAGGGGGGCAGGGATTGGCTCCACGGTTGGTATTTTAGGATTAGCGCCCTAGTACGAACGCAAAGGTTGCAACTGGATGGAGCCAAGGGGGACAGCGCTTGGGTGTAGAATGAATTGCAAATTGGGCATTAGAGGGAATGTAGCTAGATTCCTGTATCGCGCTGTGCGTGCACAGGATGTCATGTCTCGATCCATCCGTCCGTCATTTGGAATCCTCAGGCCGGTCACTTCCTCTCCTGTTCAGTGTGAGAAGTTCTTTAGCTGGAGTGTTTAAGCCTGATAGTTTCCGTTGTTGTTGTGGACAGGACAGTGAAACCGTGAATAGGAAAAGCTAGCAGATTTCTACCATGGTAGAAAGAAAGCAACTTTTGTCACTGCTGTGTCACTACTAGGAAAAGGGTCATCAGTGGCGCACCAAATTATGATTCTGTGGCGCACCCCCAGAATTGCTGGATGCGCCACAGAATCGTCGCCACTAAAATATTATTTCTGTGGCGCACCATGGGTATGCGCCACAGAAACTGACTTTCTGTGGCGCACCACGGACGTGCGCCACAGAAATAACTTGGTAGGCCACATAGCAAAGTAATTCTGTGGCGCACCGACGCCTGGTGCGCCACAGAAAGTGGTGCGCCACAAAAAAAGAAAAGCGTGCGCCACAGAAATATGAAACAGTAGTACAGGTATTTTTTTCATTTTGCTGTATAAATACAGGTATATACAGGATTTATACAGGATTTATCCAGAAATACAGATATATTTGACAGGTATATAAACAGACACACATTAATCACTATTTCATCACACATATTACTTAGTTTGCCCGAGATACATACACATAGTCAGAAAAGTGCCGAATGTTAATTTACACAATATATTAGTTATGATAGAAACAAAAGTTCATCATTTCACACACTACACATTACAAATGAAGTGTTCACCGCCTAACTAGGATCAAATGTAGTACACATGGTGAGCAAGAGTGTGCGGGAGCATGCATGATCATGGCTTCCTCTTCTTGAGCGGCGCCGGGAACGGTAGAATGCCCCCTTTCGTCCTCCACTCCCTGGTGTCATTCTGCGCCGCTAGTCGTTCTTCCATGGCCCTCTGAGACAATGCTGAAGATGGATTGGGATATATATTGGTTAGTGATATACATAGAGTATAATTTGTTCATCTAAGTAGAGAGGCAAGACGATCAATCAATGTTGTCATGGTTGGAAATCATATGGCTATCCTATTTGGGTTTCATAGCATAGCATATATATAATATATAACCCTACACATGCACTTCTACAAAAAAGTACACACTAGCTAGTAATGCTTAGCAAGGCTATCTTTTATAATACATCCTACGTACCGAAGCGGAAGTGTAAGGACCCTGAGGCGTGAATGACATCGTCGAGGATGATATTTGTTAACTGCAGCCGGATGCGATGGAAGTCTTGTCTATAATCAGCATCGGTGAGACCATCCGCCATTTTGGTGTATTCTGTGAGATTAGATGCAATCTTCGTTTTCTCGCAATCCCGGACAATCGTTTTAAGGTGATGGAGGGCATAGTAGGCCTCCATCTGACTGCCATCCGGTTGCTTGACGCAATGGAATCCGGTCCCATGCAAGAACTTGTGTGTGTTGTCGTCCTCCGTTAAAAATTCCGACTTCTTATGGAAGGGGCCGCCCTTTTTGGCATAGGCCTCGAGAGCGTCATCGAGAACACCCTTTAATCTGTTGTATGATCTCGGCTGGGATTTATTCCCCGAGTCCAAATAAGTGGCAACGGACCACCTCGGGGATACGTGGATGAGTGCGCAGTACTTGTCCCTGTTCAACACAATTGAAGCAGAATGTTGGACAAAGGATCAGCGATGGAAGAAATGTACAAGAAGGCATAAGATAGGACGGTGGCGAGCAGATGTGTACTTACTCGAAAAAGTAAGGCAGAAGAAGGACGGTCCTGTCCTTGTTGGCCAGGAAGACCCTAACGAGGTACTCCTTGGCCGTTTCCCGTGTTGTCGATCCTTCCACCAGATGGCTGTCGCGCATGTAGTAGGGATCCACTATCGCGACGTACGGGGTACCATCTCTCCTGATCTTCATCGCCGCATCGAGCGCATATAGGCGGACCATGTTATAGTCCAGCCGTTTGGAGTGATACAGGTTGAAGATGTCCTCGTACGCTATGAAGAACAAATCCGCGGGGTCTTCCTGGACGAAGTCCACCAACTCTTTTGGCACCTTGACCGTGAACGCCGGGTAACCTGGGTTCTTCTCTTTAAGAAGGGTCTCCTCTAGATACAAGATATTATTCTGCAAAGTAATCATGGGTCCCTCTGCAAGGCGGAGCATGTCCCCGCACAAGATAGATTTACCAGCTTCATGAACTCGGTCGTAGCCGTGTGGATTCGTGTGTTCAGGACCCCGGATCTTAGGATCTTGCTGGCTCGCAGAGGATGCTTTTCTCTTCCTTTGATGACTCTTCTTTTTCTTCGTCTCTGGGGATTGTGGGGGTGCAGTGAACCCCGCTTTAACTGTTTCTTTCAGTGTGGTAGGGCTGAAAATGTTACCCGGTTGAGCTTGATGATCGCCGGCATCCGGAGGCGTGTCGGTGAAGGCCAGGCGCTGTGTGCATGAAGTGGGACGAGCAGGTTGAATGTGGTGGTCGCGGAAGGGTTCTTCATCCATAAGAGGCATGAACATATCATCCGCGGCGGCGCCAGTGTTGATGTAGTCATCGACGTTTACATCATTATCATCATCCTCCTCAACATTGTCGTCGTTGCCACCAAGTTGAGGTGCAACGGCTTTGTCCTAAACATAAACAATAGCACATCCGTTAGTCGGGAAAGTCGGAAAGTCGGGGAATTCGGAAAGTCAGAACTAACCTTGGACGGTTGCGGGGAAGACGTTCCCAACAACTGTTTGTGGCGGTTGGTGGCGGCGATGACCGGCGGCGGTAGCTTCCGGCCGGTGGTGGCGGCGACCGGCGGTAGCTTCCGGCCGGCGGTGGCGGCGACTGGCGGTTCCGTCTGGGTGGTGGTGACGGCTGCTTGTGGCGCCGGTTCATCCGCAGCATCTTTTTTTGTCCGCCTCGGCGGGGGCCGAACGATCGGGGCTCGGGGCCTCGAGGTGGCGCCGCCGGTGCGCCTGGCCCCATGAAGAACATCCCCAAGACGAATTTGGGTCTTCGGCCATTCCAGCATCCACTGCCCGCATTCGCCAAGCTTCATGTGTTTCTCGGCTCCCTGAGGTTGCTTAGGGGTGTCGATGTCACAGAACTCAGGCAGCACCTCCCTCACATTTACTTTCATCACGAGCTCGCTCATTCGGACGTTGTGGATATCGCGGGTCAAAGGTTGTACGGTCGAGGCCCTTGCGACTTCCTTCAACTCGCCGTCGGCCCCCACCCTATGCAGGAGTATGCAAGGCATGCCCTGGGAGTCAACACATAGCGGGCACCATGAGATAAGGCATATATAGTCTCACACACAATGTATCATACATATTCATGATCATACATATATGAGGCTATGTGGTGTCTTAAGGACCTTCCAGTAGGGCAAGTCGTGGAAAACAGCCCTCGCTTTCCATACACCCAGCAGCGGATCTACCTTCGGTCGTTTCTTTCCCGGCGCAGGGCACTGCTTCCAATTCTTCAACAGCTCGTCGATTTCTGTGCCGCTCCTCGGGATCGGGGGTCCTTCGGGCTCGTCCTTACCATTGAACAGGTCACCGCGTTTTCTCCACGGGTGATCCATGTGAAGCCACCTTCGAGCCCCTGGGTACACGGTTTTCGAAGACCCAGGATTCCTTGGTAGTTGGAGATGTGGGGTCTTATCCATGCACCTGACACATTTGCAGAATCCGTGGCCTACCTGGGCCGATACATATGAGCAACCAGGATAGTCCTGCACCGTCGTGAGCAACGCGGCTCTCATGTCGAAATAATCTCCAGTGTAGGCATCCCACGTACGGGCTGGCATCTCCCACAACGTGGCTAACTCCTCTTTCAACAGCGCGAGATACAGATGTATGTGGACTCCTGCTTGTTTCGGCCCCTGAATGAGAATACTCATGTGTATGTACCTTTGCTTCGTGCACAACCACGGGGGAAGGTTGTAAGGCCATACAAACACAGGCCAGGTGCTATGCGCGCTACTCTGGTTGCCGAACGGATTGAGTCCATCGGTGCTCATACCGAGCCTGACGTTCCTTGCGTCGCCTCCGAAATTTCCGACGGCTTCCAACTCTTGCCACTGGCTAGCATCTGAAGGGTGTGTAAGGATCATGCCCTTCTCCGGATCTTCTTCAGGCTTCTCCCTTTCCGCGTGCCATTGCATGAGCTTTGCTTCCTTAGGGTCCACGAAGTACCGCTGCAGACGGGGAGTGATAGGAAAGTACCATACCACTTTGTGAGGACCTTTCTTCCCACGGCTCTTGTACCGTCCTTGGCCGCACACCGGACATGTGGTTCTGTCCTCGTACTCGCCCCGATAAATTACGCAATTATTGATGCAGGCGTGGTATTTAACGTGCGGTAGGTCAAGAGGGCACACGACTTTCTTGGCCTCCTCGATACTAGTTGGCAATGTGTTCCCCTCGGGAAGACGGTCGTGGAAGAATTTCATGTTCTTGTTGAAGCTCACGTCGGTCCATTTGTTTTCCGACTTCATCTCCAGAGCATCAAGCGTTACTTGCAAGCGCGTATCCTGTGGCCGGCACCCTGGATACAACGGAGTCTTCCCATCTTTCTCCATTTCCACCAGCTTGGCTTTCTCTCTAACGGTCCTCGCCTCCTTGAGGAGCAGTTCTTGAACATGAGACTCCATCAAGGCCGACATTAGCGAGCTCTGCGGCGTGTTCGCGTCTTCTCCACCACCATCTACTCCTTCATCATGACCATGTCCGTCGGCATCTCCTTCGTCACGATCATCTTGCCCGCCCTCGTCTTCAGGCGCAACATTTGCTGTCGGCGCTTCATTGAAGCCTTCCATGAAACCGCGCCTGAGCAGGTGTTCCTCCAATTGTCCGGAATCAGGGTCGATCCATCTCACAAATTTGCAACTTCTACACGGACATCGTATGTGGCGCTTGTTGCACCGAATCATTTCCGCCTTCGCTTCTTCCTTGTAGTTGTTGATTCGACTGGAGCTCATCTTCATGACCATGGTCGCCTACGCGGTATACATATAGAGTATGTGTTATTAAGTGAGAAATGTTCGACGAAAAAATTCGGCATGACTTCCCCTACAAGTAGGACATATGTGGTGCAAAAATTTACCGAAATGGAAATGAATCAACATTTCGGTAAACATCCATGCACCACGCCGGCGCAACACAACAACAAAAGGCAACAACATGCACAACACACACAAGTTTCATGTACACACATATTCATCCAACAATACTCACATAGTAGATCTAGATCCGTTGCCGAGACGTGACCGTGATCGATGAGAGAGAGTGTGTGGTGATGGAGAGGAAATAGTGGACGAAAAGAGAGGAGGAGAATATATATGGAGGCTCTCCCCAAGCCCTCACCAATTATATGTCAAACAAAGTAGATTTAACAACAAATAATGGATAATAGGATGGTCAAAATGCCATGGGAGAGAGGAGGAGCTCGAGCTAGATGCATGGGGGAGAATGAAGAAGGTCACATGGGGAAAGTGGGTGGTGCCACCTTTTTGTGGATCTGGGCCAACATTCTGTGGCGCACGTAGCTCCGTGCGCCACAGAATATCAACTTTCTGTGGCGCACGGTGCGCCACAGAAATCTAACATTCTGTGGCGCATGGAGTCTGGTGCGCCACTTTCTGTGGCGCATGGTGCCCGGTGCGCCACAGAATGTGAACTTTCTGTGGCGCACTGGGACACGTGCGCCACAGAATGTCCCCAGATGGACCTGGTCCAATAATTGGAACGTGGGACCCACGATATTTCTGTGGCGCATGGGTTGGCATGCGCCACAGAAATAAGACATTCTGTGGCGCATTTTATGGCATGCGCCACAGAATGTCTGATTTCTGTGGCGCATGGACATCAGATGCGCCACAGAATGTCCAAAATGTTTGTGGCGCACGTGCTACCATGCGCCACAGAAATAGTTCTGTGGCGCACTAATTAAGGGTGAGCCACAGAATGACAACCCACCTATAACCCTTTTCCTAGTAGTGTGTATATCAACACGCTGCCGCCGTGTCGCTGCCATAAGTTGACCTAGGTTGGCCGAGGGCAACAGCTAGCAGCTGGCTCTCCAACATTCAACGCCCAACGGTACACATGTCGCTGGCTCTCCAGCATGCACTACTCCTGTAAAGAAAAGGAGTGTGTGTACAGTACGTAGGTCGTAGGTGAACGTAGACAGCGGCCTGCACACACAAACGCTGGCACAGTGATGCATGGTCGATGTTGCGCTGGCTGCCGCTTGGACGCGGGCACCAGCTAAAGCCTAGGCGTAGCGGTAGCGGCATCGGCGGAGTTAAATGGAGCACGCACGCATGTAACCGTGTCCCCAGATTCACAGACAGCGCTGCCTCCGTCCTCCGGTGTAGCCCAACTGTGCAATAAGACCAGCCAAACGGCACGCAGGGCTGAGTTTCTCATGTGGTGAACCGTCAGAGACTCCGTTAGCTCGTAGGAATAGATAAGAAACGCTAGCTCCTCTGATCGACTGCCCTAACCTAATCTCGCGCTCAATTTGGTATGGCGACCGTAGTGTGTCATGCTCTGTAGGAGGGACTACCTAGCTAGCTGACGAAGATCATCATCAGTAGCCTCGCAGATGCCGGTGCCGCCCACGGTACGGCGGGAGGCGGCCACCATGCATGACTGCTCGGCTGCTCGATCGCTGGACGCTGGCTGGCACGACGTATAGGCCATCATCTCGCCGCGCGCCAACGCCAAGGATGAGCGGGCAGCAGGACAGCCGGCTGAGCTGTTGCCGCGCGCACACGGATGCGAACAGTGCCGCTAGCTCGCTCCCAGCCTAGCTTTCCTCCGAGCCAACGGAGCCGGCGTCCCCAATTGAGGAAACATCCGTCCGTCGCTTCCCTTGTTATCTTGTCTCCAAACCGCCGCTGCTTGCGTGCACATCGATCGCCGCATTGAAAGGCCGGTTCTGGAAGCGACCACCATCTCTACTTTCAAATGTCAGACTTTGTCATTTTGGTACAGCCCAATATAAATGATATCTCTAGTCGAGATTTTCCACGTTGATAGAATACAACATTGTCTACTTCCAGCACTTTTTTCAGATTTTATGATACTATAAAATATAAAATATGATTTTGATTTTTTTTTTTCAAAATAAAGAGCTCCATAGCTCGGCTTCCGCTTGGACGCGGGCACCAGCTAAAGCCTAGGCGTAGCGGCATCGGCATCGGCATCGGCGGAGTTAAATGGAGCACGCACGCATGTAACCGTGTCCCCAGATTCGCAGACAGCGCTGCCTCCGTCCTCCGGTGTAGCCCAACTGTGCAATAAGACCAGCCAAACGGCACGCAGGGCTTTAATAATTTCTCATGTGGTGAACCTCCGTTAGCTCGTAGGAATAGATAAGAAACGCTAGCTCCTCTGATCGACTGCCCTAACCTAATCGGCTAATCGCACGCTCAATTTGGCATGGCGATCGTAGTGTCATGCTCTGTAGGAGGGACTAGCTAGCTAGCTGACGAAGATCATCACCAACATCGTGGAAGTCGAAGTCGCCGATGCCGGTGCTGTTATAAACGATAGCAAGAAAACAACGAAGTAGCGGAAAGATCAACCAACGGGGACACGAGATTTAACGTGGAAAACCCCTCCAACAATGGAGGAGAAAAAACCACGGGCGCCAGCCAGCAATACTTCACTATATCGGGTGAGGTTACAAACGCCGGGATTTACACAACGCGACTTCTCCTAGCCGGCGGCTTACAAGATATATATATGTGGTAAAACCCTAGGTTGACTGCAGTCCGACCCGGAAACGACGTGCCGGCCACGGTACGGCGGGAGGTGGTCACCATGCATAACTGCTCGGCTGCTCGATCGCTGGACGCTGGCTGGCACGACGTACGCCATTATCGCGCCGCGCGCCAAGGATGAGCGGGCAGCAGTACAGCCGGCTGAGCTGTTGCAAGTGTACACGACGCATCACGCGCGCACACGGATGCGAACAGTGCCGCTCGCGCCCAGCCTAGCTTTCCTCCGGGCCAACGGAGCCGGCGTCCCCAATTCAGGAAACATCCGCCCGTCGCTTCCGTTGTTATCTTGGCTTCAAACCCGCCGCTCGATCCGGGCTCACGCCAAGAGAAGTGAGATGATCCGGGCGTGGCGTGGGTGTAGCAAAGTGGCCAGTACACTCACAGGAAACAGCGCATGGATTAAGATTGACCGGCAGTAATTAATGGCCGGTGCACGGCGGGCAACTCGCGACCACTTTTTTTTTCGAAACACATTACAACGCAGTCGCTCATATACACGCGCGCACACTCACCCCTATGAACGCACGCACGCACATCCTATCCTGATGAGCACCTCCGAGAGACCGAGTCGACGGGTCGAGTCTTGAGATTGACGAAGTCACCACGGGCGCCTCGCTGTCGACGGGAACGTCGCCTCCCACTGGATCAGTTTGTCAATCTGGCTAGGGGACCTTTCCTCGACGGGCTCGACAGCGACGGTTCTTCTTTGCTGCAGATGGTGAGGATGACGGGGGCGCCACCGTTGGTGGTGCGATGGCCAGCTTCAGCCAGGCCCCGCAGGCCCAGATCTGGGCCCTTTGGGCCCGATCTAGGTCAGCGCGGGTCAGGTTCGACCAGGTCTCCCGATTGGACTGAGGTACGTTTCCTGTGACGGGAGTGGCAGTGGCAACGCAGCGTCTTCTGCAGCGTGGTGGCAGGAGCTTTGCGGACCCGTCCGGTCCGGCTGGGCCGTTGGTGCCGAACTAGAGGGTAGCGGCGGCAGTAGCCTATGTGCAGCAGCGTGGCGGCGAAGACTTCACGGGCCCGTCAAGGGTCGGCCGGGCCTACCCGGCCTGGTGTGTCTCTGCTGCCGCGTCCGGTCGGCAACCGCCGACGGCGGTGGAGGATGTCCTCCAGGTGGCTATGCTGTTGCCGCCCTCCGGTTCCTCTGGTGGCCTGGTGTGTTCTTGCCTGCTGCGTCCGGTCAGTTACCATCTCTGGCGGTGGAGGTTGTTCCCTCCCGCGTGGATGTTGTACTGCCGCTCCTTGTCTACGGCGGGGTCTTCTCAGTTCGGTCAGCCGCGCAGTGCTTGTCATGGTGATACGACGATGGTGACTTCAATTCCGTGGTGGCGTCTGTTGGTGGGTGGCATGATGGGTGGTGCGTTACGGCTTGTCCGGTGACGTGGTTTTTTTTGGGGGTCGGGAGAAATCCCTGTCTTATTGACACCGACGCAGTGATGCTTGTGAGTGTCGTTGTTCCTTCTTGAAGGACGTCGGGTGTACCTCTTCTCCACTACCTATTGCGTACCGGGGGAAACCCTAGGACCAGTCCGGGCAGCAGCGTCGTCGTCGTCGTTTTCCTTCTTGGAGGTGTTGTTTGGTACGCGACGATTCGGAGAGCTGGGATCGTGGTGGGAATTTTCCGGAGAGGACGCATCGGTTGCGTGTCATTTTCGTTTTCGTTGATCCGCCGACGTTGGCATTGTTTTCTCTCTTTTTTTCTCTTTCTTTTCTTTGGTCGTGTTTGTGCTGTTTGCCCAGCAGTGGCCTCAAACTTGTATCGTGTGTGGTTGCTATATTAATATAGCGGGGCGAAAGCCTATTTCTTCAATGATAAACATCAGCGTCAAACCTGGGGTTTGAACTCTGGTGGGCTGGTGGTACAACCACCATTTTAACCATCTTGGCACAGACAAGTTCTCACTTGCGACCACCTCTGTTTGCTACTAGTATACTTTTTCCTTTTCTTACAGAGAATCAGAGATCAAGCAAGATAATCGTACCTAATTACTGGAACCGTGCGCACGCCTGCAGACACGAGTACTCGCCGCGCACATGCCATTTTTCTTGGTGCTTTTAAAGAATGAGTAAAACGCTCACGCGGTCTATCAAGTTGTCACACATGAGCGGATTGGTCACCTACTCAAAAAATGCTAACTATTGGTCAATAAGTTGTGCAAATGTTGTATGTTAGTCATTCCGTCACGCTGGACGTTAAGATGCTAACGTGTCCATTTGTACTTTTGCATAATAGACCCTATATTTCTGTTTCCTCTCCGATAAGGCCCCAGCCTGCCCATCGATTAAGGAGGTATTTGTAAAAAAAACAGTGTCCAAGTCAACATCTTAACGATAATAGTGACGGAATGATCAACGTGTAACATTCGCACAACTTACTGACCGATAGTTAGCATTTTTTGAGTTAGTGACCAATCCGCTCATACCTAGCAACTTGATAGACCGCATGAGCGTTTTACTCTTAAAGAATTCACCAGAGATCTTTCAAGCGCCCTGCATCTGCATGAGCCACATAATCTGTCGACCGTCTACTAATCGCTCGCTATAAAGCTCGCTCTGCATGCATGCCGCCATCTCTCTCCCATCGACCTGGCTTCTGGGGCGACATTGATGAGTACCACATCCACATGTGTGTGTATGTACCCTGCGCGCCACCTTGTTTTGTTAGGATCAAACACCCCATGGAAAAGTCATCCATACTTCATTACTTCTGCTTGCTCAGTTTGTGATTAATTACCGTGATCAGAAGCTAAGCAAGCATGCAATTAGCTAGAGGTGTGTACTGTATAGAATTGTTGTGTTGGAATATGTAATAGGAGTACGTATATGAGTATGGTATAGTATACCACCTCGTATACATATAGCATGTAATACCACGATACGGGTTTTTCCTATCTCTATAACACGCAACCCGAGCCCCTCGTCTAGGGTAACTCGGTTCTGCTACGTTACTCGATATGGTATCAGAGCGTCAGCGCTCCTCGACCTAGCCGCCGCCGCCGCTGGAATCCTTCCTGCCGCCGCTGCCGCCGCCACACAAAGCCCTCCACGATCTCTGATCGGAAACCTCCACATCTCCAAACCCCCTACGATCTCTGATCAGAAAACAACACACCTCCACGATCTCGCGATCGGAAAACCCCCCACATCCGTCACGATCTTGTTTTTGATTAATTACCGTGATCAGAAGCTAAGCAAGCATGCAATTAGCTAGAGGTGTGTACTGATCTCAAGTCTCAACCATGTGTTCAAAATATCTAGAGGAGACCAGTGGATGTTCCCATCAACTCGATCAAGGATGGTGGAGTCGCGAGCATAGATTAATTGGAGCGGTTGACGTCAACGTTTGCAAAATTGAGACAGGGTATCATCATCATCAGGAGTCATGGCAGTGCAGGAAATGCATGTGGTGCAAAAAGGATCGATCTCACATCCGCTTGTTTTTTTCTCATGTTCTTGTTTCCCACTGCGTTGACAGCTCAAAAGTGGGATACTACTAACTGCAGCTAGCTCGGGGAAGGAAGGAGGTAGCTGGTGCAGTCATGGTAAGCACAAGACAGTGTGCGAGACACAAGGACAAGGAGAGCTCAGCTAGGGAAACTAAAAGAAGAAGACGATCTACGAGAAATGAAAGACTCGCAAAACCCAGTCTATTCTAGCTAGCCGCCGCTCATCCGCTCATCTGGGTCTTGGCCGGAGCAAGAACAGAGCGGCGCATAACGGATGCCGGCAGCAGCAGCAGCGACAGCTCTTTCTTGGCAATATGTTCGTCACCACCTCTGGATCTTGTCACCTCCATCTCTGCACACCTGCCGAAAAAAAACATGATTTGAGTTATATGAGGTTGAAATGCTAGCTGCCGTCTTCGTCAGATGGAGAAAAAAGGTCGGGGAGAATATGCTCACTCACTTGTCCTGTGAGCATCGGTTTGACAGGAGCAGGGGAGTACTGCACTTGCAGGTAGCCGCCCAGCTGATGAGAGACGTTCAAGGGAGACGACTGCGCGACAGAAGAACACAACACACGTCATGCAAATTAGCCACCATAAACAAAAATTAGTTAAGGAGGGACCAACGTGTGCGGAATGCGGGTTGATGTTGGTGCGCCATAGCGCCTTGTAAACAGAATAATCGGTGCGCACCTCGAACTGGAAGCCCGTCGTGGCGAAGAAGGCGCAGGAGAAGTCGGCCGCATTGCTCATCTCCATCGTCGTGGAAGCGGCCGCGCCGCCGTAGCCATTTGCCTCAGGTGAGCGCATGACCTGCGGATGCCAAATGCATGCGCGTCAGAAGGCAGGAAACACAACCTACTGGGCCGTGTAAGCATGGAGAGAATGTCAAGAAGGGGGACCAATGGGACCGCCGGTTGCGCAGCACGTACCTTGGAGGAGTGCATGAAGAAGGCCGGCGAGCTGGCCGTGTCCTCGAGCAGAGTGGACGCGACGGCGGCGGCCATCTTGCTCTGCCGCCTTGGTCCGGCAGGCTCCACCACCCGGCTGTCTCTTCTCACCGCGCGCGCGTCGGAGCCGGCGGAGTGCTGCTGGCGTGGTCCGGACGATGCGTCGGAGACCATGGAGAGGTCGTCCTCCTCCTCCTCGGAGTAGCCGCTGCCGTAGCACGGCTGCGGCATGCCGTGGAGCTTCGGGGTGTCGTCGCAGGAGTAGGAGTAGGAGGAGCGGTCGCCGTCGTCAAGGTAGGTGGTCCAGCCGGACTGGCAGCCGCTGCTGCATTCCGAACCCGCCGCCGCCGCCATCCTCACCTCAGGCGAATGCCGCACGCATACACTATAATCTGATAGACTCCAGAGCGAGGACGGAGAGGAGGCGTGGTGGTAGTCGTGTAGTGGACTTGGATCGGCAGTACAAGAGCGTTAGTGCGTCACTAAGTAGGAGGAGGAGGTGGCCGGGCCCAGCCGGCTGTGGCGGGAGTGGACATTGATCTCACTCCTCGGTGACGTTGAGGAGGTCCGATGGATCACGTGCAGTACAGCGAGGCAACAACGGGAGGAGTGGACGGGACGGGACGGGAATTGCCCGGGTACTGTTACTGTTACGTGGTCCGATCCGCGCGACTCGTTCCTGTGCAGCGCTCCTCCGTCATCGCGGGCGCACGTCTCTGCTCCTAGCTTGCTAGGCCTGGCGCCGGGCCAGGTTTTACACAGTGCCGGAATTGTCCTGCGCCGCGGGCCGTGTTGCCCGCACTCTGCTTCGTTACTGGTGATGGATGGATAGTGGTGGATCATTGGGCATCAGGTGGTTTCGCTGCCGAGTGTTAATTGACGGCCCTGTGTGATCTGCATGATGTGACGTATACTGCATAAACTACATCATCATGTGACAAAAAAGGGAGGCGGCCAGGAACGCGTGGCGGGGCCTGATGTTGAAGTAGGAAGAAGTCCAAAACAAAGATTGAAATTGTAGATGAAATGTAACTGAAACCCTAAACTTTGAATTTCGGAAGTTGGCACTCTAAACTTACAATGTCCGGTCTATTTTGTACCCGAAACCTGTTTGTCGGACTAGGCATTCTCACATTCACCACAACTGGCTATGCGATATGTGTATGTGTGTGTGTCCCATTGCCTGCGAAAAGGGATGCCGCCGTCGCTGCTCGGTACAGGGCGGGGCGCCATTACCCCCTCAATTCAAAGGGTCGCCCGCGAGGCAGCTGGGCCCGACATGATCTCCTAGCACGCCCTAGGTGGCGCATGTAAAAGATTTGGGAGAGGAGTGGCGCCTAGCGAAGCATCAAGGGCATTCCACTCCTACTCATCGCCATCTCCACACTCAGCGTTGGAAGGCGATGACGAGCAGTCGTGCCTGGCCGCGGCAGCTCATCATGGCCACGCAAACGCAGGACAAGGCGGGGAAAGAGACCACTCGCCTAAATAAGTCCGTGGCGGAACACGATCTCAAGTGATGTTTGAACCTGATATTGTTCGTCGATGCTGCCACGTGCAGAGGCCGAGACAGCCGACGCGCGCATGGACCTGTGTCTTAGGACCATGAAGAAATGAGAGGGCGTTGTCGAGTCACCGGAGTTCACTGGCAAAGAAAGGGATGGTTGAAGATAGATATGAAAAGTTGGGACAACACGTCTGTGGGAGTAGCAATATGAGCTTCTGTTCAGGTGTGGAAAACAGGTAAAGGTCCAAGATAAACCGGGATTGACAAGTTCAGGGTGCCAACTTCCGTGATTAGAAGTTTAGGGTTCGGTTTTAATTTCATTTTCGTGTCACTGTCATGCATGGATCCTTGGTATAGACAAATTATATCGAGATTCGAGCTAAACGCGGAGGCCGCCCCGGCTCTCTCTCCTCATCCCCTTTACCTTGAGAATCTCTCCGCCGCCCCACCTCCTCCCCCTTCTCCGGCGGTGTTACAGGCGTAGACGATGGGTGGAGGCCATCTGCCTGTGCATAGTAGTACTAGTAGGTCTAGGGTTATCATGTGTGTTGTTATGTGCAGCATGACGCTATGTCGTTGGGAAGTTCACCGCTAGACTTGCGAGCAGCTGTCGGTGGTCGGTAGTGTTGATGTTGCTGGTCGTTGTGCTTCAGAGGGTGGAGATGAAGATGGTCGACGTGATTCTCATGTTTCCCTCCCTCCAAATAAAGCTCGGTGAGCTCTGCATCAAGCTATTCTTCTTGGTTCCGGTTGTGCAAGAGGCGGGGGGCAGAGGGAAGCGATGGTTAGATCTGGAGGTCCTGACCAGGGTCGTACTTATAGCTTCATCATGCGAAGTGCCTCGACGACGACGAGGTTGCAACATTGCTTATTTTAGCCAACGGGGGCAGTCTGCGCCTCGTAGCTTGGTGTTCTGATGGTTCTTTTTCCCTCTAGGCTAGTTCGCCTCAATGGAGGATATTTTTCCTCCGGGCTAGTGTGACTCAATGGAGGGTCTTCTTCAACCTCAGTGTGGCGCCAGTCATCGACGCTGCCCCAAGTAGTCTCGTCCCCGGTGGCGTTCTCGGCCGTCGTTGCTTAGAGGTTTAGTCGCCGCGGTGGAGGAAAATATCTAGAGAGGAGCAGTAGATGTTTCTATCAACTCAAGGATAGATTAATGGGAGCGGTTGACGTCAACGTTTGCAAAACTGAGACAGGGGTATCATCATCATCAGGAATCAGGAGTCATGGAAGTGCAGGAAATGCATGTGGTGCAAAAAGGATCGATCTCACATCCGCTTGTTTTTTTCTCAGGTTGTTGTTTCCACTGCGTTGACAGCTCAAAAGTGGGATACTACTAACTGCAGCTAGCTCGGGGAAGGAAGGAAGTAGCTGGTGCAGTCAGTCATGGTAAGCACAAGACACAGTACGAGACACAAGGAGAGCTCAGCTAGGGAAACTAAAAGAAGAAGACGATCTACCGAGAAATGAAAGACTCACAAAACCAGTCTATTCTAGCTAGCCGCCGCTCATCTGGGTCTTGGCCGGAGCAAGAACAGAACGGAGCAGAGCGGCGCATAACGGGTGCCGGCAGCAGCAACAGCAGCGACAGCTCTTTCTTGGCAATATGTTCGTCACCACCTCTGGATCTTGTCACCTCCATCTCTGCACACCTAACGAAAAAAAACATGATTTGAGTTATATGAGGTTCAATGCTAGTTGCCGTCTTCGTCAGATGGAGAAAAAAGGTCGGGGAGAATGCTCACTCACTTGTCCTGCGGGCATCGGTTTGACAGCAGCAGGGGAGTACTGCACTTGCAGGTAGCCGCCCAGCTGATGCGAGACATTCAACGGAGACGACTGCGCGACAGCAGAAAAGAAAATACGCAATGCAAATTAGCCATCATAAACAAAAATTAGTTAAGGAGAGACCAACGTGTGCGAAATGCAGCTTGCCGTTGGTGCGCCATAGCGCCTTGTAAACAGAATAATCGGTGCGCACCTCGAACTGGAAGCCCGTCGTGGCGAAGAAGGCGCAGGAGAAGTCGGCCGCATTGCTCATCTCCATCGTCATGGGAGCGGCAGCGCCGCCGTATCCATTGGCCTCAGGCGAGCCCATGACCTGCGGATGGCAAATAATGCATGCGCGTCAGGAAACACATGCTACTGGGCGGTGTAAGCATGGAGAATGTCCAGAAGGGGACCAATGGGGCTGCCGGCGGTTGCGCAGCACGTACCTTGGATTGCATGAAGAAGGCCGGCGAGCTGGCCGTGTCCTCGAGCAGAGTGGACGCGACGGCGGCGGCCATCTTGCTCTGCCGCCTTGGTCCGGCATGCTCCACCACCCTGCCGCCTCTCCTCGCCGCGCCTTCGTCGGAGCCGGCGGAGTGCCACTGGCGTGGTCCGGAGGATGCGTCGGAGACCATGGAGAGGTCGTCCTCCTCCTCCTCCTGGGAGTAGTCGTAGCCGTAGCACGGCTGCTGCGGCATGCCGTGGAACTTGCGGGTGTCGTCGCAGGAGTAGGAGTAGGAGGAGTCGGAGTGGTCGTCGTCCAGGTAGGTGGTCCAGCCGGACTGGCACCCGCTGCTACATTCCGAACACGCCGCCGCCGCCATTCTCACCTCAGGCCGATGCCGTACGCCACTGCACTCTAAAGTCTAATCTGATACACACGAGGACGGAGGAGGCGCGGTGGTAGTGGACTTGGATCGGCAGTACAAGAGCGTTAGTGCGTCACTAAGTAGGAGGAGGAGGGTGCCGGGCCCAGCCGGCTGTGGCGGGAGTGGACATTGATCTCCACTCCTCGGTGACGTTGAGGAGGTGGATCACGTGCAGTACAGCGAGGCAACAACGGGAGGAGTGGACGGGAATTGCCCGGGTACTGTTACTGTTACGTGGTCCGATCCGCGCGACTCGTTCCTGTGCGCGCGCGCTCCTCCGTCATCGCGGGCGCACGTCCCTGCTCCTAGCTTGCTAGGGGCCAAGTTCCACAGTGCCGCGATTGTCTTGCGCCGCGGGCCGTGTTGCCCGCACTCTGCTTCGTTACTGCTGATGGATGGATGGTGGATCATTAGATTGCCGGCATCAGGTGGTTCCGCTGCCGAGTGTTAATTGACGGCCGTGTGTGATCTGCATGATGTGACGTATATATACTGCATCTATCATCTATCAAACCTCACCCTTAAGCCCTCCCCACAGCTGCCCACGTCACCGGAAACTGTTCTATGAACAGTATTCACACTTCTACGGTGCGTGTACATCTCCGCGCCGTCGATCTTCGATCGGACGGTCAGCCCGACGTTTTTACGAAAAAGAACCGGCGTTTACTGGAAAATGCGGATCAGTCCCAACGTCCCCACGTAGATGGACCTATCCGCAAATTACAGAAACTGCACGGACTTCCCTGCAAAACGCCCCCACATCCCCTTCTTCTTCCTCCCTCCCGTGCGACGCCGAACTCGCCGCCGCCGACGCGCTGCACCGCCGCACCGCTCCTTCCCGCTCAGATCGAAGCCCACAGCGAGCTTCGCCGTCGCTTCCCTCCCTCTGCCGGGACACCGTGCGCGCGGCGGAATCGTCTACGTCGCGCTCGCCGTTCGCCGCCACCTTATGCATGTAAAATGCATACATGAACTTTGCATTATTTTAATTATATTCCAGTCATATTTGCATCATATAAGGGTTATATCGCTGTTTTATAATGATTTTGGGAATATTTGACATGTTTTCTATTTTTTATGGAATTAACCCTGCGCAGGCAGAAAACCCTATTTCTATATTTTAATGTTTCAGGGACCCAAACGACGTCCAAATGACCTGGAAATTTACGAGCATCAGTTTTTGGAAGGAACAAAGCGTGGGAGCGAAGGAAGCAAACAAGCGGAGGCCCGAGGGCCCAGATGAGTGGGCCCACGCGGCCCATGTACCTGGCCGCGTGGGACCCCCCCTTTTGGCCCTCGGAGCTCCGTTGCCGTTGATCTTTCCTCCACCGACTCCGTTTTGACCTAAAACCGCCTATAAAAATAGTCCCCCGACGTTTTCTGGAAGGAGCGCCGCAGAAACACAGAAACACCGAAACAGAGACCTGGAGTTGCAGATTGCTGGCGGAAAACTCCGGCGGGGCGCTGCCGGCGTGGTCTCCATCTTCCCCCAACGACTTCTCCACCGTATCCATGATGAAGAGGGATTAGTCCACCTCTGGACTATGGGTTTGTGGAAGTAACTTATGTATCTCTCTCTCTCGAGCTTCACTTATTAGTACCGTATGAGCTGCTGAACATGATTACGGTCATCTATATAATACCTTTGTGGTGAATCTTTTTATGAGTTAATATATGTTTGGGATTGCAATGGTTTTGTTTCAGTTATGAAAGTAGATGCATATTATGTACCCCGTTCTTATTTACTAGTCATGATCAAGCATGTTTATGAGAGCGTGTGAGGGGGAACGTGTGCATTAGTTGGAGTAACGGGGGGTGGCTAGTGCAGTGAACGTGAGAGAAAGTTCTGCGATCCACTTGGGTGTTTTACCTTACTTTGTTGCCTCACTAGGGATAAAAAGAAATACCATGCTACCGGAGATGTGGGTGTGACCATTGCCACTACTCCATGACTAGATCTAGCATGTTCTTATTTTAACTTCATGTCATGTTACTTATTGCTATACTCTGAGTTATCTTAATTACTGAGGTGTTATGATTTAGTTCGCATCTTGGTGGAGTATAAGAGAGACTAATTACCAAAAGGTCTCTATGTTAGGACGTGATGCCCATATAATTATAACTTGTCATTAAACTGTTGTGTTGCAATCTCATATGTCAACTCTAGTGTTCCATTGTCTACCACTTTATTAAAGAGAGAGTGCATTTGTGAAACCATGAACCCCGGTCCATTTTTAATCATAATAAACACCTTTCCAACCACTTTTATCACTTTTCCATTTTCTGCCATTTAAAAATCCAAAAATACAAAAACATTTTTACATCTTGCATTCATCATATAAAACCCAAAAATATCATTTATCATTGCTACACCATCATTGCATATTTATTTCTTGTTTGCATTGCATATTATCTTGATATCATTCTCACACCTTGTGCTTGACAACCACTAGGTGAGGTTCAGGACCAAAATATTTACTTTGTTTTGTAGGTAACCAAAAGAAGGATAGGAAAGATAAATCTTCACTACTGATTCCCCGAGAGTTCGATATTAAACCTCGAGTCACCCCTCGTGGGGAAAACACGTCTTTGATACGTCCAAAACGTATCTATAATTTTTGATTGTTTCATGCCATTTTTATGCTTTTAGCACTTGTTTTTATATTAAGTTTATTATTTATTTGGACTAACCTACTATTAGTTACAAAAGTGCACAATGTTCTTGTTTTACTATTTGATGTGTAGAAATTATCAAGAATACAAGAGGAAACCTTGTTGGAGTCGAATTGGGACTTTCCTGAAATCTGTCTGGGAACTTTTTACGAAGTTTGCCAGTTTGACCCTCGAAGATGACGTCAAATGGAGACCTGGCTCTTACGAAAGTTGTCACAATTTTCCATACGGAGATTTTAATCCTGAGATCAGCCCAATCGGAGTTCGGACGCGGCCTGTAGGCCCGTTTTGGTGGAACCCTAAAAGGGGGTGACGGAAATCCGAGAAGATATATAAAGGGAGGAAACCTAATTCGTTGAGGACTCCTCCACCCACGAATTTCAGCCACCAAAAGCCACGTTTTTGCCTCCCCCATGGATCCCATCTCCATGGGGGAGGGCTCCCAAGAAGCCATGAAGGAGGGAGGCTAAGGGGCGGCGCTCCCAAGCTTGCCGGCGGCGGGGAAAGGAGTTCCCCGCACCGCCGGCGCCGCCGCCGCCCTGCGCCGCCGCGCTGCCCCTCTCCGCCGTCTTCACCGCCATCTCCATCACCATCTCCTCCTTGTATTCAGTGGTTCATCCTCCCACAAACCTCTGTACCGTCCTATGTAAACATGGTGTTTGATGCTATAATATTTATCCTATGATTTACATCATGTTTCCGTAGTTTATTTGTCTTTTGATTGCTTAATTGAATGCATGAGGTTCATTAGAGTTGTATGTCTATATGGTGCTGTCCTTTGGTGTCCATTATACTTGTCCGCGCATGGATCAAACATCCTAGGGTTGGTACTATTTGTAACGAAGCGGGGGAAGTTCTGCCGGAGTGACAGAAACCTGAGAACGCGAACCGATTAGTTGCACGTATGGGACTAAGAGGACCTTGAACTTAAGGCTATGGTTGGGGAAACCTTAATGCATTGTTAGTATTTGCGGATGCTTTCTAACAATCCAATCATATAGTACTTGTAATCCCAAGTAGTGGAGTGCATGTATATTTAGCCTCTCCCACATAGAAAACTGCATCGAACACAATGAACCAAGTACCTTCACTAATTAATCTTGGACAAAGCCACCACAATTACCACCACTTTTCCACACTCATGGTACTGTTAGTTTATGGTTACCTAGTGTACTTTATTGCTGCAGCACTAACTTTTACTTTCTTGTATTTATTATCTTGCAAAACTACCTCTCATACCGTATTGCTACCGTAGTTTTATTTTCTAGATAATGCAAACGTTTAGTGTGCGTAGAGTTGTATCAGTGGTTGATAGAACTTGAGAGAATACTTATCCTACCTTTAGCTCCTCGTTGGGTTCGACACTCTTACTTATCGAAAAGGCTACACGCGATTCCCTATACTTGTGGGTTATCAGTCTTCCACTTACTACACACTCTGCACTTGGAGTCTCAACCTAACCCATTTACTTTTCACGCAGGTAACTACGTGAAGGGCCATCAAGACTGTTTTCTGGCGCCGTTGCCGGGGAATCATTGCTGAAAGGTTGAGTTTTTCCTTAGTTTTTCGACGACAACGGAAATCATGAACACCTTAGTATATACAGTGGCTAATGTTGAGTAAAAATTATAAAACTTGTCAATGCTTGAACATGAGTGGATTTTATTTAATGAGTACTAACCCTACTAATGAGTTTTGTGAAGTTTTATGTGGATGTAGCTTATAAGATCTAATCAATATGGTGATATGAGATGAATAAGAAGACGCAAGAGCTCAAGCTTGGGGATGTGTAGGTGCATCCCAAGAACATATTCAAGAAGATACAATCATCTAAGCTTGGGGATGCCCGAGTCATCCCCCTATTCATCAACTAACATGAGGTTGTCTCGTTCATACTCTATATTACCCGTCCACATGATATGTATTGTCTTAACTTGTATTATAATTGCTTTTATATGTCTTGGTTTTACCTTCTTTAGTTTTATTAGGCTCCTTATTTGGTTTCGATTGCTTCTTTACTTTCACTTATAAATTCAAAATAACAAAAATATTTTCTTTTGTTTTGCTTCTTTGTTTGGTTCTTTATTTTAATTTTATTTGGGTTTTACTTTTGATTTTTATTTAGAGTTTTCCTTGCTGTAGCTAGCATGTTTAGGTCTTGCTTAGCCTCTGGTTTCTTAGTTTATCAAAAATAAAGTACCAAGTTTTATCCATTTAGCTTAGTTGATACATATGTAAAAAGTGATTTTCTGTTTTCGGTATCTACTGCTTATTGCGCGATTTTTCATATTTTACTGGAAGCTCTAAAAATCACGAAAAAATTACTGATGTTGTAGCACCTAATCCTCTGCATGTACAAAAATTGGCTAAAATTTCGGGCATGTTTAAGTGCACCTAAAAATTGCGTTTTCCAGCTGCTGTTTTTCTGGACAGATTCTGACTTTTGTTGCAAGAGTGGCCTCTTTTCGTTTTCATTTGATTTTTAATGGTTCTTACCTTTCATTTATAAGTTGGCCATTTAAGCAACCTTTCTGTAACTTAAAAACAAAATTTTATTTGGTTTAATAGTAGCACTTGGGAAATATTATCTATTGTACTAATGTCTAACCGCAGAAAAGAATGGGAAAGTTTTTGTGTTGAAGTTTTTTCACAGAGAATGAAGGAACACCAAACTATGGAATATTGAAGAATTACCAAAGTCATAAGCTTGGGGATGTCCCCGCATCCCTCTTCATCAATAACCCCACGGTTTGCAAACCTTTAAACTTTGTTTTTTGAGCAACATAGGAACTTAACTAAACTTGAAGCGGCTGTATTTTATTATCTATTTATCTTAGCATCAAACACCAGTTACATTAATAAGTGGATCGTCACATATTTTATTTATCCTCTGTTTTCAATGTTTACTTGGTTAATGGATTACTTGTTGAAACTTAAAAATGATGTGTGAATAATACTGTTTAGTAGTTTATGTTTTCTTATGGTTAGTCTCAACTAGCTAATAGTGCATATTATGTTATTTTGATATCAACATGCATTGTCCTGTTCATAAGATGGTATGGTATTGTGGTATCCTCCTCTGAATAATTCACTTGAATCGACTTGGCACATGCTCACACATGTTATGACTGAAAAATAAAAGTCAATTAAGCCTTGATGATCTATTTTGCCTCAGAGTTTTAGTATCGTTTTTATGCCTCCGTTAATTTTATTTTGTCGCAAGCATGATTATGACCGTTATCGCTCTCGTGGTTGTCGCTTCCCAGTCTATTGCTAGCCTTCACTTGTACTGAGCGGGAATGCTGCTCGTGCATCCAAATCCTTAAAACCAAGTTATCCCAAAGAGTCCACCAAAAAATTCCTATGCATGGTATTTCAAGCCATTCCAAGTAAATTTGCATGTGCTACCTTTAAAACCTTCAAAATATTTCTCTTTTTGTGTCAATGTTTACTAGCTCATGAGGAATTAGTGTGGTTATTCTTTATTCTATTTGTCAAATGGACTTTTACACCTGGACTAGTGGCATATACATCCGCTTATCCAATAACTTGCAAAAAGAGCTGGCAACGGGGTGCCCAGTCCCAATTAATTACAACTTTAACCAATTAATTCTCTTCACACTTTTGCCCTGATTCATCAGTAAGCAATGACAAACAGTGAAATACCTGAATGTGTGTAAACCAAAGAGAAAGAGGGATGATCTGCCTTGCTGGTAGAAATAACGTCCTTCATGGGAGCCGCTCTTAAAAGTCCGTTTGACAGGTAGAATACTGTTCTCACCCGCTACCATTCGTTGACAATTAACAAACACCTCTCAAAACATTTTTACCTCTGTTTTTAAAAAAAAAGCTCTAGCACGTGTTAATCCCTGCTTCCCTCTGCGAAGGGCCAATCTTTTATTTTTATGTTGAGTCACCATCCTTTCTTTGAGCACTTCTTCGAGAGCATAGCTGTCGTTCTTAGTGTAATGTGCTTGTCCCAGAATACGATTAATTGAGGTATAACCATGATGCTTTTATCTTTGATATCTCTATATCTAGTCTTCACTTGAACTTCAGAGGTGCCTTGGCATTTATGTTTTGCTCCACAATTAAGGGCAAGCGAGATACCACTCTATCATGCTTTATTATGGTCATTACAATCTTGTTGATGTTTATAAATTTCATGTTATAAGCTCTTAGTTCGTTGATACTTTTCATTAGGAAACATGATTGCTAAGTTTTATTATCCATACATCATGCAATTGTTAAAGACCTGATCATAGCATTTACAATCAAAAATTATTTTGTTATCATTTACCTACTCGAGGACGAGCAGGAATTAAGCTTGGGGATGTTGATACGTCCAAAACGTATCTATAATTTTTGATTGTTTCATGCCATTTTTATGCTTTTAGCACTTGTTTTATATTAAGTTTATTATTTATTTGGACTAACCTACTAATAGTTGCAAAAGTGCACAATGTTCTTGTTTTACTCTTTGATGTGTAGAAATTATCAAGAATACAAGAGGAAACCTTGTTGGAGTCGAATTGGGACTTTCCTGAAATCTGTCTGAGAACTTTTTACGAAGATTGCCAGTTTGACCCTCGAAGATGACGTCAAATGGAGACCTGGCTGTTACGAAAGTTGTCACAATTTTCCATACGAAGATTTTAAGCCCGAGATCAGCCCAATCGGAGTTCGGACGCGGCCTGTAGGCCCGTTTTGGTGGAACCCTAAAAGGGGGTGACGGAAATCCGAGAAGATATATAAAGGGAGGAAACCTAATTCGTGGAGGACTCCTCCACCCACGAATTTCAGCCACCAAAAGCCACGTTTTTGCCTCCCCCATGGATCCCATCTCCATGGGGGAGGGCTCCCAAGAAGCCATGAAGGAGGGAGGCTAAGGGGCGGCGCTCCCCAAGCTTGCCGGCGGCGGGGAAAGGAGTTCCCCGCACCGCCGGCGCCGCCGCCGCCCTGCGCCGCCGCGCTGCCCTCTCCGCCGTCTTCACCGCCATCTCCATCACCATCTCCTCCTTGTATTCAGTGGTTCATCCTCCCACAAACCTCTGTACCGTCCTATGTAAACATGGTGTTTGATGCTATAATATTTATCCTATGATTTACATCATGTTTCCGTAGTTTATTTGTCTTTTGATTGCTTAATTGAATGCATGAGGTTCATTAGAGTTGTATGTCTATATGGTGCTGTCCTTTGGTGTCCATTATACTTGTGCGCGCATGGATCAAACACCCTAGGGTTGGTAGTATTTGTAACGAAGCGGGGGAAGTTCTGCCGGAGTGACAGAAACCTGAGAACGCGAACCGATTAGTTGCACGTATGGGAGTAAGAGGACCTTGAACTTAAGGCTATGGTTGGGGAAACCTTAATGCATTGTTAGTATTTGCGGATGCTTTCTAACAATCCAATCATATAGTACTTGTAATCCCAAGTAGTGGAGTGCATGTATATTTAGCCTCTCCCACATAGAAAACTGCATCGAAGACAATGAACCAAGTACCTTCACTAATTAATCTTGGACAAAGCCACCACAATTACCACCACTTTTCCACACTCATGGTACTGTTAGTATATGGTTACTTAGTGTATTTATTGCTGCAGCACTAACTTTACTTTCTTGTATTTATTATCTTGCAAAACTACCTCTCATACCCGTATTGCTACCGTAGTTTTATTTTCTAGATAATGCAAACGTTTAGTGTGCGTAGAGTTGTATCAAGATAATCATTGCTGAAAGGTTTATCCAAGGGTCCCCTGCACTAGCTCTGTTTTCTGGCGCCGGGTTTATCCAAGGATATCTCACCAAGTCAACTTCATCGCCAAATTGTGCTAACACCTAAGCTTGGGGAGGTTGCACCTACGTGAGCATCATCTTATCCATCTTTACCTTCAAAGCAATTTATCTTGTTTTGTTTTGTCTTGCATATTTTATTTTCAGTTTTCATCTAAAAACATAAAATTCATAAAAATTAAGTGTTGTTTTAATATATGTTTTAAGCTATTGGTAAGAAGTTTGGTAAGGAAACTTGAAAGCTGAATTTTATTATCTCATTGTTACTATGAATCATGACTCGCTGCATCTTGCTTTATATGAAAGTGCTTATGCTATTGCTCCTAAAGTGGTTGAAACTACTGTGTCTGAGGGACCTAAAGTGGGATTTAAAATCCCCATTGGTCATGTTAAAAGTGTTATGAAAAATCCATTTACAGGGGATGGAACTAAGTCTGCACGTGAACACGTGGAGACAATTGAAGACATATGTGGTTTATTTAGGCTTCCTGCTATTTCTGATGATCAGGTGAAAAGGAAGCTATTATATTTGTCTTTATCTGGTAATGCTCGTATTTGGTTCAGGTCTTTGGATGAAGAAGTCACTATTGAATGGAGTATTTTGAGGGAGGTTTTCTTTCTTAAGTATTTTACTCCTAAAGAAGTTTATGATAACCCATGCTATTATGATGAAACTAATAATGCTCCTTTACTTTCAATGCTACTAGTGAACTTATTGATGATAATGAGGAGTGTTGTTTAAATATGCTATATGATAATGCTTTAGATGATGGTCCTATGCTTATTGATAATCCTCAATGTTTAGAAGTTGTTACAAATTTATGTGAGAATAAAAATGATATACTTGCTGTTTGTGATGGTACTCTTACTCATAAGAGTCCTACTTTGTTTTTGAACTCTCCTAATCACACCATAGAGGAGAAATTTGCTTATGTTGAGAAATACTTATGTGGTTTGCAATTACCTTTAGTTCCAAATCTTTGTTGGAACCATGATATTAAATTTGATATTGATCTTAATAACTATTTTGAAAGAGGGACACATGCTAATGAATTCCATAATAAATTTAATAATCCTCTTTATGTGCCTAAATTATCTAAGTTGAATGATTCTTGTGGTTATATGGTTGAATTTATTTCTACTACTTGCAACTATTATGAAAGAGGAGGTGATAAGAACCCTCTTTATGTTACTAATAATTATATGCTGCAAGTGAATATTGTTAATATGCATTGGGAAACTTCTATTTATGGTGATTCATTCATATACAAAATGCCAATGCATAGAAAGAAAGTTAGACCTCGTTGTTATTACTTTTGTGTTTTGTTTTTTTCTCAACTAGGGTTCAACTTGACTATTATTTTGATTGGTTTGAGAACACCATGGGATCCTGGTATTATGCATGAACACTTCCCAAGGAAGAGGGACACATCAAAGTTCAAGCTCCCTCATGAGCTTCGTCCACAATAAACATCGAGAAGCCTAGCTATATGGCTATAAGAAAACGCTTTACGGGAGGCAACCGGTTGTTTTTATTTGTGATTTTATTTGTGTCCTCTTGCTATAACAAGAGACTTAGTGTTTAGTTTAGTTTCTGGATTTTTTAATAAAGTGCCATGTTTTACTCATTTTGGTGTGAAAAAGTTGCTTATAGTGTTCGGAGATTTTATTCCTGCACGAATCTGTGCACGGTATGATTTTTAATTCTTATTATGTAACTCCGAATGAGCTCATATTTGAACTTTAGTGGCAACTTTTCATCCTCTGTATGCATGAATTTTTTCGGAATTTGCCGACAAAGTTAAGTAGGGTAGAAAAATACGTTTAGCTGCTGCTGTTTTTCTAGACAGATTCTGTCCCATTTTGTTTGATGCATGCTTAGAACCTTTAACTTGAATCTTTTTGATCCAATTAGGTTTATGAGTAGGCATACAACATTATACACTTTCTGGACATTCATGTGAATTTTTGTTCAAGGATTATACGCAGCAAGAAATCTATTTATTTATCACTACTAATGCACCCCACAGAAAAGAAATGGGAGAAACGGTGTTTTGAAGTTTTTTCACAGGGATTAGAGGAGATGCACCAAGAGCTATCCAAGGATGGTGAAGACCATAAGCTTGGGTATGTGAAGACAACCCCACTGGACCTACACACTCTCGGTTTGCACACGTCTAACTTCTGTTTATCGATCGAAATACTTTATCGCATAAACTTGGAGCGTCTTTTTGTTTGTTTAGGTTTGATTTTTATTTTGTGAGACCACCACACTATCATTTATATATGAGAGAGCTACTGGAAATTTGGGTTGAATTATGTTGTATGCTATTATAAGATTGGGAAAAGGATGTTGGAGTTAATTTTAAAAGACACTTATAGTTGTATGATTCATGAGCTTGTTAATGAGTAATAATTTGCAAATATTTTATCAAGAGCTATCTTTTATTCATGTTTTGATGCTGAATGTTAGTTTACTTTGTTTAACATGGATTAGTTAGTTCTATGAACACTCATGCATGCATTTAGATGGTCAACTTTCTCCCTCTTGCTAGCCCAAAAATTCCAACAAGCAAAAACTTGTTTCCAACACCTTCAACCAAAGTTTTTCCAGTGAGTCCACCATATCTATCTATTAGCTTTATGCTATTCCGAGTATGTTTATCATGATATTTGTGTTATCTATACCTCTGAATGAAAATGCTTATGTTGTTGATTGTTGTGGGAAAAGTTGGTTATAGAGCTCTCTCGAACTTGATGCACACTTTACTTTTATTGCATAAATAAAACATGACCCATTGTGATTAAAATTATGATATTGTGGCTTGACAAATGTCTTTGGTTGAGAGTTAGCTCATATGTGCTGTCACATGGCAAGCTTTCAACATGCACTTCATCTCATTTAGTTGATATCATGTACTTTTGTTTATGGATGCTTACCATGGGTGAAATAAATGTGGAAATGAAGTGAGTTTAAATGAGTTTGTATAAATGGTTAGAGAGACGCCTGGGCCGCTAATTGATGACGTGAAACACACGTTCGTTGGGAGACCCCAAGAGGAAGGTATGATGTAGTCAGCAGCAAGTTTTCCCTCAGAAAGAAACCAAGGTTATCGAACCAGTAGGAGCAGCAACTCTTCAGAAGGTTGTCAACGGCGCCAGAAAAATAGCTGTCGCAGGGAGTCTGGACTGTTGACGTGGAATCTGCACACAACACAATCAAACTACTTTGCCCCAACGAAACAGTGAGGTTGTCAATCTCACTGGCTTGCTGAAAACAAAGGATTAAACGTATGGTGTGGAAAATGAGTATTAAATTGCAGAGAATGAAAAAGGAACAGTTTGCAGTTTGTGGTTGTTTAATCAGTGTAAAAGAATGGACCGGGGTCCACAGTTCACTAGTGGTGTCTCTCCATAAAAGATAACTAACATGTTGGGTGAACAAATTACAGCTGGGCAATTGACGAATAGTGAGCGCATGACAATGCATATACATGACATGTTGACTACTATGATATTTAATTGGGCATTACGACATAATACATAGACCGTTATCCAACAGCATCTATGACTAATAATCCACCGCCGGGTTGTCATCCGAGTCCCCCGTTGGTATTAAGTTGCAAGCAACGGATAATTGCATTAAGTAAAGTGCGTAATGTAAACAAACACATATGCCCGTGGACATAGCATCGTTAGGTTATCCCTAGTGGCAACAGCACATCCACAACCTTAGAACTTTCTGTCACTGTCCCAGGTTAAACGGAGACATGAACCCACTATCTAGCATAAATACTCTCTCTTGGAGTTACAAGCATCTACTTGGCCAAAGCATCTACGAGTAACGGAAAGCATGCAAGATCTTAAATAACATATAAGATAGATTGATAATCAACTTGACATAATATTCAATATTCATCGGATCCCAGCAAACACAACATGTAGCATTACAATAATATGATCTTGATCATGTAGGGCAGCTCACAAGATCTAAACATGATGGCACAAAGTGGAGAGACAACCATCTAGCTACTGCTATGGACCCGTAGTCCAAGGATGAACTACTCACGCATCACTCCGGAGGCAGGCATGGCGATGTAGAAGCCTCCGGTGACGATTCCCCTCTCCGGCAGGGTGCCGGGAAGAGGTTCTGAACCCTCCCGAGCTAGGGTTGACGACGGCGGCGTCTCTGGAACTTTTCGTGGATATTTGCTCAGGTACTTAGGGTTTTCGCGTCGGGGGGAATAAGTAGGCGAAAGGGCGGCGGCTGCGGACCCCCGAGGGGCCCACACCACCCTAGGGCGCGGCAGAGGGGGGCCCGCGCCCTAGGTGCGTGGGGCCCTCTGGCTCCTCTCTGTGCTCTTCGCTCCGTCAGGTGGTTCTGGAAAAATAGGGACCCCGTGTAGTTTCGTCCAATTCCGAGAATATTTCCAGACTAGCTTTTCTGGAATACAAAAACAGCAGAAAACAGGAACTGGCACTTCGGCATCTTGTTAATAGGTTAGTCCCAAAAAATGTATAAAAGTGATATAAAGTAGATGCAAAACATGTAGCAATTGGTATAAAACAAGCATGGAACATCAAAAATTATAGATACGTTTGAGACGTATCAGCATCCCCAAGCTTAGTTCCTACTCGTCCTCGAGTAGGTAAACGATAAAAACAAATAATTTTTGAGGTGACATGCTACTATCATAATCTTGATCATATAATATTGCAAGGCACATGTAAATGAATGAAGTGATCCAAGTCAATGGTCTATAATTTGCTATCAAATAGATAATGAGTAAACAATGAATCACACAAGCTAAACGTTTTCATGAATAGTACTTTCGAGACAAGCATCAAACAGTTTTGCATAAGTGTTAACTCATAAAGCAATAGTTTCTAACAAAAGGTATTTAATCAACACAAAGGAAGAATTTAGTTTCAGCATTTGCTTCAACTTTCAACATATTTATCTCATGGATATTGTCAACACAAAGTAGTATAACAAGTCCAATACATTGCATATAACGCATGTTGTAACAAAGTTGACACTAGTGTTTGCTTGTGGAAGACAGAAAGAATAGGAAAACTGACTCAACATAAAAGTAAAAGAAAGGCCCTTCGCAGAGGGAAGCAGGGATTAAATCATGTGCTAGAGCTTTTAGGTTTTTGAAAGCATATAGAGATTGCATAAAATATTTGATACTCCTCCCAACCTTGCTAACACAAGCCATGGCTAACCGAATCCTCGGGTGCCTTCCATCAATCACATACCATGGAGGAGTATCTATTTTTGAGAGGTGTTTGTTAATTGTCAACGAATGGTAGCGGGTGAGAACAGTATTCTACCTGTCGAACGGACTTTTAAGAGCGGCTCCCATGAAGGACGTTATTTCTACCAGCAAGGCAGATCATCCCTCTTTCTCTTTGGTTTACACACATTCAGGTATTTCACTGTTTGTCATTGCTTACTGATGAATCAGGGCAAAAGTGTGAAGAGAATTAATTGGTTAAAGTTGTAATTAATTGGGACTGGGCACCCCGTTGCCAGCTCTTTTTGCAAGTTATTGGATAAGCGGATGTATATGCCACTAGTCCAGGTGTAAAAGTCCACTCGACAAATAGAATAAAGAATAACCACACTAATTCCTCATGAGCTAGTAAACATTGACACAAAAAGGGAATAATAACATTTTGAATAATTTAAAGGTAGCACATGAAAAATTTACTTGGAGTGGCAAGGAAATACCACATATAGGTAGTTATGGTGGACACAAATGGCATGGATTTTGGCTCAAGGATTTGGATGCACGAGAAGCATTCCCTCTCAGTACAGAGTTTAGGCTAGCAAGGTTATGTAAGCAAACAAGAATATCAACCCGTACACCAAGTTTTATATGACAAACATATTGCAAACGTTATAAGACTTCATACCGTCTTCCTTGTTAACCAAACCCTGTTATTAGAAAATATCTAGACCTTAGAGGTACCACCGATGCAAACCAAATTTTCAACAAGCTTTACGGTAGTTCTTCACTAATAGGCTTAACTCATGTGATGCACAATTTAATCATGATCTACTTGTTAACTCAAAACAATTGACAAGCATCAAGTTATCCATTTTAGTGATCTACAAGATTAAGCAAGTTTTTCCTTATACCAATTACCACATGCAACATTTTCTGAACCAACCAAACACCAATCAATTTATTTCATCAACTCTCCAAACAAATATAAGTGAAGCAAGAGAGTACTTTCTACAAAAGAAAGCTAATAGCTCTGACAAGAGATACATGAAAACAAGAGCTAAAAGCTGAACAGCGCTAGATATGAATACTCAACAAATATAAGTGAAGAATAGGAGTATTCTCATGAAAAAGCGGAGCGTGTCTCTCTCCCAATCAAGAATGCTAGGGTCCAGTCAAGCTTTATTGAAAATAAAAGTGCAATATAAGGATGGCAATGGGTAGGGTATGGGGCGGGTAGACCAATACCATACCCATACCCGTGTAGTCAATGGGTACAAAATTCTACCCATACCCGTACCCGCGGGTACAAAACTTTACCCGTACCCATACCCGACGGATACCCATACCCATTGGGTACCCAATGGGTAAATCAAATAGTACAAGTTACTCATAATTTTACATTCATCGATAAATTTTTTGATAAAAGAAAAATATTTATCTCAACTCAATAACATATATTTAAGTACGTGACAATTATGTCAACTCAAATTGATAATTGATAACAACTTCACATAGGTCCACAAATTCACGAGAATAAATGTTAGACCTCCACGAGTAAGGTATCTAAACGGGCAGGGTATGGGTATACCCACGGGTACGAGGTTATACCCGTGCCCTACCCGCGACTTAAACGGGTAGGGTACGGATACTACCCATGGGTATAAAATTGTACCCATACCCTACCCATGCGGGTACGGTACCCGCGGGTACCCGTACCCATGGGCAAAATTGCCATCCTTAGTGCAATACTGAAAATAAAAAGCACACAGACGCTCCAAGAAAAGCACATATGATGTGAAAGAATTAAAATATAGTTTCACTAGAGATGACCTGATAATTTTGACGATGAAGAAGGGGATGCCCAAGGCATCCCCAAGCTTAGACGCTTGAGTCTTCTTGAAATATGCTGGGGAGATCCATGGGAGCCTCCCCAAGCTCAAGCTATTCACTCTTCTTGATCCTATTATATCATCCTTCTCTCTTGACCCTTGAAAACTTCCGTCACACTAAACTCAAAGTAGATCTCATTAGAGGGTTAGTGCATAATCAAAAATTCACATGTTCTGTAAAGACGCAATATGATTTGTTACTTTAAACATTAGCTACAGCCACTGATGTTATGTGAAGCTCTTCCACCCAAAAAAGAATTTCACTCAACACTAGTAAAAGAGAGAATGCGAAAAATAAAAAGGCATAATCTGTCTAAAACAGAACAGTCCGCAAAGACGAATTTTTTCGAGGCACTTACGACGCTCAGATCGAGAAACTCTGAACTAATGAAAGTTTCAGACATTCATAAAGATTACGCACAAAAAATTCAGATTTTTTTAACAATCTGGTGATTTTAGGAATTTCGTACAGTGAACAGGAAAAATCTGTTTCTACGCAGCAATCAAAATTAAGCATCATCTTATCATTAGAGGCTACTCTTGGCACAACAATGTGAGAAAATAAAGATACAAAGGAGTTGCTACAGAAGTAAACAAGCACCTTGACTAATACTGAAAATAAAAGATAATGGGTTGCCTCCCAAAAGCGCTTTCTTTACGCCTTTTAGCTAGGCATAGTGATTTTTATGATGCTCACATAAAGATGAGAGTTGAAACATAAAAGAGAGCATGAAGGAGCATATATAAAACATGTTTAAATCTAACACTCTTCCTATGCATAGGAGCCTTGTAAGAAAACAAGTAAATGAAGCACAACGTGACTAGCATAGGAAGACAAAACAAGTGCAACTTTAAAATTTTCAACATAAAGAGAGGAGACTTAATATTATTGTGATATATGAAACCGTGTCTCCCTCTCACATAATAACCAGTAGGTTTTAAAGAAACCATCATATAAAAGCAACACAAGAGAAAGCTCAAAACTTTCATGACAAAGAGAGGAAATTTAATAACATGAAGATTTCTATAACCATATTTTCCTCTCTCAAAATAATTTTCAGTAGCATCATGAATAGACTCAACAATATAGATATCACATAAAACGTTCTTATCATGATCTATAAACGCATAATTTTTATTAAGCTCAGAAATAGTGGGGTTATCACACCCACTTTTGACAATAATAGTATAATTAATATCATTAGGCAATATAGGACCATCATCAAGAGCATTATCATATATAATATTAGGGAGCACATTTTTCCTTTCTGCAATTTCCTCTTTTACTGAGTCAAGGAGGTTGTTTACTTCAAATTTATCAAAAGGAGATATTTCAATAGAATCATGACATTCAAAAGTATAGCATTCTTCCTCCTCCAAGCTTGGGGAACTAAAAATATCATTTTTATCAAAACCAACTTCCCCAAGCTTAGAGCTTTCCATGGCATTAGAAATAATGGTGTTCAAAGAATGCATGCTAATAACATTGCTACTATCATGATTGTTATGCAAATAAAGTTCCATAGGCTTTTTAATCTTCTCTTCGAACACTTCATGTCCCAACTCAAGATAAATTTCATAAAGCTCTCTCATGTTGTTTTCAGCCATAGGACTAGTTTCAAGGAAAGTAACCATTGATATCAAGTAAAGAACTAGACATAATAACTAACAGAAAACAAAACTGAAAATAAACTAAATGCAAGTAACTAATTTTTTTGTGTTTTTGATAATTAAAGCAAACAAGATAAAATAAAATAAACTAAGCAAGCCAAAATCAAAGTAAAGAGATTGGAAGCGTGAAACTCACCTTGCAGAAGACTGCTGTCTCCCGGCAACGGCGCCAGAAAAATATGCTGGCGTGTTGAAGGGGAGGTCAGCACCTCTTGCACTGAAGTACTTCTACTCCCCGGCAACGGCGCCAGAAAAATAGCTTGATGACGTGAAACACATGTTCGTTGGGAGACCCCAAGAGGAAGGTATGATGTAGTCAGCAGCAAGTTTTCCCTCAAAAGAAACCAAGGTTATCGAACCAGTAGGAGCAGCAACTCTTCAGAAGGTTGTCAACGGCGCCAGAAAAATAGCTGTCGCAGGGAGTCTGGACTGTTGACGTGGAATCTGCACACAACACAATCAAACTACTTTGCCCCAACAAAACAGTGAGGTTGTCAATCTCACTGGCTTGCTGAAAACAAAGAATTAAACGTATGGTGTGGAAAATGAGTATTAAATTGCAGAGAATGAAAAAGGAACAGTTTGCAGTTTGTGGTTGTTTAATCAGTGTAAAAGAATGGACCGGGGTCCACAGTTCACTAGTGGTGTCTCTCCATAAAAGATAACTAACATGTTGGGTGAACAAATTACAGCTGGGCAATTGACGAATAGTGAGCGCATGACAATGCATATAAATGACATGTTGACTACTATGATATTTAATTGGGCATTACGACATAATACATAGACCGTTATCCAACAGCATCTATGACTAATAATCCACCGCCGGGTTGTCATCCGAGTCCCCCGTTGGTATTAAGTTGCAAGCAACGGATAATTGCATTAAGTAAAGTGCGTAATGTAAACAAACACATATGCCGTGGACATAGCATCGTTAGGTTATCCCTAGTGGCAACGCACATCCACAACCTTAGAACTTTCTGTCACTGTCCCAGGTTAAACGGAGACATGAACCCACTATCTAAGATAAATACTCTCTCTTGGAGTTATAAGCATCTACTTGGCCAAAGCATCTACAAGTAACGGAAAGCATGCAAGATCTTAAATAACATATAAGATAGATTGATAATCAACTTGACATAATATTCAATATTCATCGGATCCCAGCAAACACAACATGTAGCATTACAATAATATGATCTTGATCATGTAGGGCAGCTCACAAGATCTAAACATGATGGCACAAAGTGGAGAGACAACCATCTAGCTACTGCTATGGACCCGTAGTCCAAGGATGAACTACTCACGCATCACTCCGGAGGCAGGCATGGCGATGTAGAAGCCTCCGGTGACGATTCCCCTCTCCGGCAGGGTGCCGGGAAGAGGTTCTGAACCCTCCCGAGCTAGGGTTGACGACGGCGGCGTCTCTGGAACTTTTCGTGGATATTTGCTCAGGTACTTAGGGTTTTCGCGTCGGGGGGAATAAGTAGGCGAAAGGGCGGCGGCTGCGGACCCCCGAGGGGCCCACACCACCCTAGGGCGCGGCAGAAGGGGGCCCGCGCCCTAGGTGCGTGTGGGGCCCTCCTGGCTCCTCTCCGTTGCTTCTTCGCTCCGTCAGGTGAGTTCTGGAAAAATACGGACCCCCGTGTAGTTTCGTCCAATTCCGAGAATATTTCAGACTAGCTTTTCGGAATACAAAAACAGCAGAAAACAGGAACTGGCACTTCGGCATCTTGTTAATAGGTTAGTCCTAAAAAATATATAAAAGTGATATAAAGTAGATACAAAACATGTAGCAATTGGTATAAAACAAGCATGGAAAATCAAAAATTATAGATACGTTTGAGACGTATCACTAATCTAAGCCATGCATCATTCATGGTGGAAATTTACTTACATGCTATGGTGAACCTTCCGTGATACACCTTACAATAAAAAGCTAGCTAATGGTAAATAAAAAGGGTATTGAGATTGTTCATTGTGTTTGTTTGTCTTGTCATTTTGATATGGACTCGTTCCATATCCTGGGACAAGAGGTACCCCAGTTGACGCTCTTAATGATACTATTATTACTTACAATGATATTTAAGTTAAACTTGCTTTGTTTCCCAAGATGAGTAACACATGGAGTAGGTACTTGTATTCAAGGGGCATGAGACTTTCAACCTGTACTTTGTCAAGCACACTACTCGTATTTGCTTTTACTTTAAACTTAAACATTCAAGATGCTATGATAGGGGAATGAGAGCTTGACACCAAGAATTACCATATTACAATCATTGACTTTAGTAGAGAAGTTCAGAAGTTAGATGAAACTTATTTATGCTTTACCTCTACTCATATATATATCTTTCCAAAGTGTCCACCTTTTATATTCAGATTTTCATCAAATACTCTATGACCATTGTAGGATGTTCTTACTTATTATTATGCATACTTGTGGTCCATAGTACTTTTTCTTTTATGTTACACTTTGTGAATTATCATTGAACATCCTTGCATTGAATACTTGATATCGCTTCATAAACTATCTTGCATATTGCTACTCCTTTTAAGAATGAATCATTTGACTCTATGTAGCAATAGTAATCATCTTTGATATCCATTGTTAGTATTAAATTGCAAAGTCCATGTTAGTTTTATCACCTTCATACTCGAGGACGAGTATAGGTTAAGCTTGGGGATGTTGATGCATGTAAAATGCATACATGAACTTTGCATTATTTTACTTATATTCCAGTCATATTTGCATCATATAAGGGTTATATCACTGTTTTATAATGATTTTAGGAATATTTCACATGTTTTCTATTTTTTATGGAATTAACCCTGCGCAGGCAGAAAACCCTATTTCTATATTTTAATGTTTCAGGGACCCAAACGACGTCCAAATGACCTGGAAATTTACGAGCATCAGTTTTTGGAAGGAACAAAGCGTGGGAGCGAAGGAAGCAAACAAGCGGAGGCCCGAGGGCCCAGATGAGTGGGCCCACGCGGCCCATGTACCTGGCCGCGTGGGACCCCCCTTTTGGCCCTCGGAGCTCCGTTGCCGTCGATCTTTCCTCCACCGACTCCGTTTTGACCTAAAACCGACTATAAACATAGTCCCCCGACGTTTTCTGGAAGGAGCGCCGCAGAAACACAGAAACACCGAAACAGAGACCTGGAGTTGCAGATTGCTAGGGGAAAACTCCGGCGGGGCGCTGCCGGCGTGGTCTCCATCTTCCCCAACGACTTCTCCACCGTATCCATGATGAAGAGGGATTAGTCCACCTCTGGACTATGGGTTTGTGTAAGTAACTTATGTATCTCTCTCTCTCGAGCTTCACTAATTAGTACCGTATGAGCTGCTGAACATGATTACGGTCATCTATGTAATACCTTTGTGGTGGATCTTTTTATGAGTTAATATATGTTTGGGATTGCAATGGTTTTGTTTCAGTTATGAAAGTAGATGCATATTATGTACCCCGTTCTTATTTACTAGTCATGATCAAGCATGTTTATGAGAGCGTGTGAGGGGAACGTGTGCATTAGTTGGAGTAACGGGGGGTGGCTAGTGCAGTGAACGTGAGAGAAAGTTCTGTGATCCACTTGGGTGTTTTAACTTAATTTGTTGCCTCACTAGGGATAAAAAGAAATACCATGCTACCGGAGATGTGGGTGTGACCATTGCCACTACTCCATGACTAGATCTAGCATGTTCTTATTTTAACTTCATGTCATGTTACTTATTGCTATACTCTGAGTTATCTTAATTACTGAGGTGTTATGATTTAGTTCGCATCTTGGTGGAGTATAAGAGAGACTAATAACCAAAAGGTCTCTATGTTAGGACGTGATGCCCATATAATTATAACTTGTCATTAAACTGTTGTGTTGCAATCTCATATGTCAACTCTAGTGTTCCATTGTCTACCACTTTATTAAAGAGAGAGTGCATTTGTGAAACCATGAACCCCGGTCCATTTTTAATCATAAAAAACACCTTTCCAACCACTTTTACCACTTTTCCATTTTCTGCCATTTAAAAATCCGAAAATACAAAAACACTTTTACATCTTGCATTCATCATATAAAACCCAAAAATATCATTTATCATTGCTACCACCATCCTTGCATATTTATTTACCACCATTGCATATTTATTTCTTGTTTGCATTGCATATTATCTTGATATCATTCTCACACCTTGTGCTTGACAACCACTAGGTGAGGTTGTGGACCAAAACATTTACTTTGTTTTGTAGGTAACCAAAAGAAGGATAGGAAAGATAAATCTTCACTACTGATTCCCCGAGAGTTCGATATTAAACCCTCGAGTCACCCCTCGTGGGGAAAACACGTCTTCCACTTACTACACACTCTGCACTTGGAGTCTCAACCTAACCCATTTACTTTTCACGCAGGTAACTACGTGAAGGGCCATCACCACCGCCTAGCTTGCCGCCGGCGAGTCCAGCGACCAGATGGTCCGCCGCGCCGCCTCTCCGGCTCCCCTCCACCTCCTCTGGCGAGTCCGCGCGATCCCAGGCCTGCGCACGCTCGCGTGCTCGAGCGCGAGCTCTCGGCAGCGCGGCCGCCGCCGGCGAGTGACGCCATAAGGTGACGTCATCGCGGGCCCGCGCTGTCAGAGTTTTTCCATTTCCACAGATTTAAAAAAAATCTGACGTGTGGGTCCTACATGTCATAAATTTTCACAATTACAATAAAATGCTGAAATTTGTAAAATTCATAACTTTAATCTATTATTCAAGAAAATGCAAACAATATATAAAAAAAAATCAAATTTAACAAATTTTCAAACTCTTCACATAAAAATTGCATCAAGAAAAAATGTAGAAAAAAATCAATATTTTTGAATCTATCCATCGGAAAAATATGGGTAACATATCCAAACGATCATAAAAATAAATGCTAGCTATTTATGTCAAAAAACAAACTTGTTTTTATATTCTAATTTGGTAAATATGTTTTGATATTCCAATTTTGTCAAAATTTCAAGAAAATCTGAATGCACTTCCTCTAAATATATAAAGGTAGATTTATTAAATGCTCAAATAATGCATTTCCTCTAATTACGGGCTCAATTTGAACATTTCAAATTGGTAATTATTTGGATATTTTAAAAAAATGTTAGATTCCTAACAGGTAGAACTATTTTACTTAAACAATTTACATAAAATAAAAAAATGTTCAGAAAATCAATATTTTTGAATCTATCCATCGGAAAAATATTAATAACATATCCGAACGATCAGAAAAATAAATGCTAGCTATTTATGTCAAAAAACAAACATGTTTTAATATTCTAATTTGGTAAATATTTCAAGAAAAATCCGAACGCACTTCCTCTAATTATATGAAGATAAATTTATTAAATACTCAAATAATGCATTACCTCTAATTACGAATTCAAATTGAACATTTCACTTTGGTAATTATTTAGATACAATCTAAATAAACTGATTCTAATTATGGAATTCAAATCAATAAATGTGCATTCCCACTCATTAAAGACATAAATTAAATATTATTGAAAAAAAAGAATTTTAACATTTCAATTCGCTAAATATTTGGAGATACTCCACACGACAAATTCCGGTGAATTTCAACATTTCAAATCCTAACGGGTGCGAAATTATACTCATTACGCCTCTTTTCCATTCTATGTTTATTTTAATTGAGTCAAGCTAAAAAAGGAGTTTGAGGTAAAATATATCAAAATGCTAAAAAAAAGCAACACAACTGAGGCAACACAACTGACCATTTCAATTTGCTAAAAAAAAGAAGATACTCTAAAATATATCAAGATAACCTAAATGTATTTCCCTAATTCCAATGATTCATGCTAAATATTTTGAAATGCGGTAAAATACATCAAAATGCTCGGCGAAAAAAAAGAAACAAATTTGACATTTTCAAATTGCTGAAGGGGAAAAAATAAAAAAAACTCTTAAAAATACCAGCATGCTCACATTTCAATTTGCTAAATATTTGAAGCTACGCTAAAATATATCAAACTGCTCACAACAAAAATAAAAGCAACACAACTGACCATTTCAATTTGCTAAAAACAAAGAGATACTCTAAAATATATCAAGATAACCTAAATGTATTTCCCCTAATTATGTTGAGACATATTTCATAAAATCAATAGCTTTAAATACAAACTCATTTAAACATTCCAAATTGCTAAATATTTGAAAATACGCAAATAAAAAAATACAACGAAATGCTCAGAAAAACAAATTATGAACAAATTTGAACATTCTAAATTGCTAAAGGAATTTTTAAAAAAAATCATGAAAAAAATAAAAGCATGCTCACATTTCAATTTGCTAAATATTTAAAGCTACGCTAAAATATATCAAAACAGCCACAACAAATACATGCAACACAGCTGAACATTCAATTTGCTAAAAAAATGGAAATACTCTAACACAGCTGAGCATTCAATTTGCTAAAAAAATGGAAATACTCTAAAATATATTAAGATAATCTAAATGTATTTCCCCTAATTACATTGATTCAAATTTGATAAATACTCACATACTGCATTCTCCCTAAATATGGAGTTAAAATAAATATTTACGGGAAAATACAAACATATTTGAACATTCCAACTTGCTAAATATCTAGAGATACTCGAAATGACAGATTGTTTCTTTTCTTCTACGTGTTTACATTTTTTCTATTCTCTTATCTTTTTCTTTACCTTCTTCCATTGTCGTCAAACTTAAATATTTATTGCCAATTCGACTACCTACAAATTTCGCATTTCAACCACACGGGTGCGGCGTGTCGCCGCACCAAATTTAACTAGTAAGTAAACTACATGATGTGACAAAAAAGGAAGGCGGCCAGGATCGCGTGGCGGTGCCTGATGTTGAAATAGGAAAGTCCAAAAGAGGTCTTGAATTTGTAGATGTTGAAACCCTAAACTTTGAATTTCGAAAGTTGGCACTCTAAACTTACAATTTCTGGTCTATTTTGTACCCGAAACCTGTTTGTCGCACTCGCTATGGCGGGGGGAGGTTCAGCTCAAAATTCGACCTATACTTTGAAAAACAAAAAAAAAAGAAACTTCACTGTGAATATTCAGTGAAGTTAGCACTCGTGGAAAGTCATTTTAGAAATACCAAATTTATCATTTTTACACAGATTACAAAAAATGTCTTTTCTCACGAAACTTTGTGCAATGAATATAAAATATCCCATTGTACACCCAAAAAACCATTTCTAATTTTTTTTACTCCCTCCGATCCAGAAAGAGTCTTGGAGGTTGTACGTAGAGTTTGTGCAATGTACGTTGGTTTCTCGCGACGTTTTTTATTGACCGGAGGGAGTACATTTTTGAATGCATTTTCCATAATGATACTAAATGCTCCCATGAGCCAAAACATTGTGTCCCAGTTAGCAAGGCTACATTGGCAGCTTGCAATAACAGCAGGCAGACGGAAATGCAATGTGATGTGGGGGACGAACCGGTGCTGGCCCTTAATTTCTGTCTGGATGCCGTCGATCGACATGAATAGGTCTGAAGCTAGCTGTTAGTGAACGTCGCAATTAGAGAAAAGCGCAGCAGCCAGGCCAGCTTGACCTTGACGGAACAGAGCCTGGCCGGGCCTCATCTCGGTACGGGAAATACAATACGACAAGTGGAGACTGCCCGGCAAACAGGAAACCGACTGGACCATCCGGCCCAACCAGCTGCGGCCTCTGGTCAGGTGTTTATGATCTGGCCACTCGATCTAATAGGAAATGTTTAGTCAGGTCGCCCTATAAACATACAAGTTGATGTTGCTTCTGTCAATCTGTTTGAAATGAAGAGACTACCATGAATGTCAGAGTAGCAGTAGCGTGAAACTAACTATCGCAGTCATAGTAGCAGTCCTGAACTAATTAAAGCCTCTGGATGCATGGATCTGCTACCGGGCATGAGACAGCTGGAGGCCCTCGACCGGAACAGTGGCGTCGATCAAGGAGCGAAGCATCAGCAGGGCCGGGACGATAGTACGTCGCGGCATGTGTGTGCGTCGCTGGAGGGCACGGGAACAGTGTAAAAAACAGGCACATGCAGGATTTAATCATACAAGCAACCACGGGATCGATTGCAGATGCTATCTGGACAAGTGGGTGCAAGTGATCAGTTGTACACTTGTAGTACTACATACTCCCTCCGTTTATAAATATAAGATGTTTTAGCTTTTGTCCACATTCACATGTATCTAGATGTATGTGGCCATGTTTTAATGTGTATGTACACTTATTTCAGTTCGCACATATTCAATATGTGAGCTAGCTAAAACATTTTATATTAAAAAACGGAGGGAATACTTACTAAGCATGCATATGCACGTACGTGCGCGCCGCATCTAGAGCATCGCGAATGCCTGGATCACCGGCCGGCAAAGTTGCGTGCCGGTAGAGCGCCGTATATACTTTGTCGTCTTTTGGTCCAGTTCTTGCGTTTAGAGCATCTCTATCGGAGCTAAATATAGGACGCGCCGGCATGAAATGGTCCCTGTCGACGCTCCCAATAGTCCAACCGTTTTTAGACTGGCCCATATAGTGTCCGACAACCTCGCTTAGCGTCCTGTTTGTAGAGAGGCAACCGGGAGCGCTGGCAAACCGCGACAACACTCTGCCATGTCGGATACTGACGGAGGGGCCCGATGTGTCAGCGACAAAGCGACGGTCAACGTAATTTATTGTGACTGGTGACGGGTTCCTGTGACGCGAGGACACGTTGCGCCTCGTCTTCCCGACACGTGTCGCCAGAGTTACCGCCGGCGTTAATGGGCGCCCTCATGTTCTCGCACCGCGTTCCCGCGCTTCACCTCCCCTCCGTCCTTACAAGATCTAGTTCCCATGTCGACTACGTGTGCGTGACCCAAACCCTACCTAGCAAGGCTCTCCTCCACCTCCCCACCATTGGAGCCTAGCGCATTCGTAGGTTCACCTTCCCAGTCGGATTTGTTTTAACCGACTTCTCATATTAACTCTTAATTTTGAGGTTTCGATTCGGTTGTGCTGACATTTCCTACTTAACAATTGACATAGTTCTTACTGGTTGCCTATAACAATTCAACCGTGTTTCGAAAAGTTGAAGCTGGAAATTAGAACCTCACCCGCTTGCCCCCAAGTGAAGTTTCTTTTCTCTCGCCACTTCCTTCAGAATTTATGCCAATATATATTCTTCGAGGAATACCGTGACACGGTGCAAGCATGCAAAATAACAATATGAAACTCTTTATATTATGGGCTACAAAAAATGATAAAATTTAGGCATTTGAAACTATACATTGTTCACTTTTCTTTCATACGACTTCAGAAAAATGCAGGTTACACTATCAAAGGATAACATAACATATGTTTAAGTCCAGTTCAAAAGGCAAAAGAAACTGGAAAACAAACAGGAACGTAGATCAACTTCAGAAGTTTTCCTTAGCTCGACAGGAGGAACTATCAAATGCAGGTTCCCCATGCGAGAGGACTTCTCGTTCATCTCAGGCATCCTGACTGCAACATCTTGTATTCTGACTGCAACATCCGAAAATTATACGCTGTTCACTATATCTTGTATTCTGACTACAACATCTTGTGTTCTGACTGCAATATAATTTTTATTTTTATTGAACTTAAGAATCACTCGAACTCGGGATGCATTATATTAATCTCCACTTGTTGCATACACCATAGATGCATCTGCTGTTGTATGCGTTTCTGTGTCAGGGACAACCGCTTCAGACTCGAGTTGTCCAGCTGTCATACTAGGCGCGCCGGCCGCTACGGGCAAATTTGACAAAATTGACCCTTTTTCAAATTCATTTCACAAAATGAACCAAATTTTAAATCAATTCACGAACTAACCCTTTTTCACGGCGCCCGCCCTCGGGGCGTCGTGGTAGACACTACAACGCCTCAGTCAAGGGCGCCGTTGACCGCGCCACGTCAGAGCAGCTGGGCCCACAGGTCACAAGTACGGCGCCCCGGTCCTGGGCGCCGTGATATAGACCATGGCGCCCCCGTCAAGGTGCCGTGCCACTTAGGGTTAATAGATCGGGACGAGCCCGTACTTCACCAGATCGAGCGGTTCCCCCATCTTCGCGCCTCCATCCAACCCGTCGCCGCCGCCATTCGCCACCACCCGCCGTCCCACCTCTCTCCCCGTGCGTTCCACCGCAGCCATGGAGGTCGGGTGAGCCCGAGCCCGCCGCCGCCACCTCCATCCCTTGCTCTGACGCTTCTGCCTCTGGTCCCCTGTGAAGCCTGCTGCCGACCTCGTGCCTCCGGCTACAACCTCGTGCTGCCATTTCAAGGTATAGCCCCACATCCTGGTAGATGTAGTTCTAGGATTTTAACGGGTTTTTAATTTGTACTAGTAATGTTGTGCTAAATTAGGTGTATTAGTTGACATGTTAGTTAGTTTCGGTAGGAATGTTGTGCTAAATTAGGTGTATTTGTTAAATTTATTTTGTACTAGTAATGTTGTGCTAAGTTAGTTAGATTAATTTGTAGTAGTAATGTTGTGCTAAATTAGGTGTATTTGTTAAATTTATTTTGTACTAGTAATGTTGTGCTAAGTTAGGAGTATTTGTTAAATTTATTTTGTCGTTCACATGACAGTAGCACATTTATTTGTAGTTTGTATATTTGTAGTTTTGGTAGTAGGAATGTATTTATATGCTTTCGTGGATATTTTTCTCACAATGGTAGTATATATTTTTTATTTCTTTGCAGGATGTCGGGGTATTCTCTTCTACAAGATTGTTATGACACGGACCACCGTGCCCATGCTATTGCTGATTTAGAAGTGGTTTACCCCCACCTGCAGATGAGGAGCTCTCGAGTTGACGGTCCGGCGGATGCACGCAAACCGAAGATGCAGTATGACGAGCGATACACGTAGTACATCCAGAAGACCGGGCTTCTCCCTTTCATACAGCTCGTTTCTCGTGGAATGCCAAAGATGAATCCGTGTGCTCTCACCGCACTGGTTGACCGATGGCGTCCTGAGACACATACCTTTCACTTGCCATGCGGGAGTTGACCGTGACTTTGCAGGATGTTTCAATGATTCTAGCACTTCCCATAAGTGGGGAGCCCGTGTGTCGGAGCACCGATACTAGTGGATGGCAAGGGATTATGAATTGCTTACTCGGGGAAGGTGCCGGAGACGAAGAAGGGTGACGCTGCCGGTGCCCCATTTTCTTGGATTGCCAAGAATTTTGCAGTGTGCCCATCTGAGTTGCATCCGGATTCTGAAGAGATGAAGCAACATGCCCGGGCATACTTGTGGTATGTTGTCAGCCGGGTTCTCTTTGCAGACTGTAGTGGGAGGAACGCCCCTTTTATGTGGCTTCAGTTGTTTGCTAGTTGGGAGCACAAGTTTAGTTGGGGTACGGCCGCACAAGCTTACTTGGAATGTGCCATCCACGGACAAAACCGGTCTACAATGTTGAAATGCCCTAATGCATGGCTCGAATGTCCAGAATGCACGCCCAAAAACCCGGACGGTTTGACCTTCATGTGTCCTAGTTTCCGTGCCTTTCGGCTCAACCACATAATACATTCCCCGGTTTGTTGCCGCCATGGCTCCCAACACCATGCCAATGTGGTTGTATGACTCTTCCCAATCACCATACAATATCCTAAAGGCGGCTTGCTTGGCCTTCCATGCCTTCCCATACTTCACTATGTAATGGAATAGCTTCTTCACATACTCTATCACGGCCTTAATAGGTTCTGTCGGTAAGATCTTCACACTGCCCGTAATTTTGTGACCGATGAACTCTGAGGTCAATTGACGGTGATCATTTTTAACTTTTTCCTTGTCTATATCCTTTCCACCACATGTGTGCGAAAACACATTATTTGTAATCTTCCATTGGTCCCATCCTTTGATTGGTCTTGCGCGGACAATCCATGGACATTTATTAAAGTCCTCAGGTCTGACCGTGTAGCGAACCTTGATGTCTGAGTGCCTCACAAGAAATGGTCGATGATGCTTCACCGCATACTCCTTAAGCCAAGTTTGGAGTTCTTCCAAGCATTGGAATATGGTTCCATTGCTAACCCCGTGCTTGGGAATATGGCCTTGGGCCTAGTATTTTTGTTGTGCCACCATCAACAATAGCCTCATCCGCAAGGCTTAGATCACGAAACAGCGATGTCCGATGATCCCGGCCATATGTGCTCATAAATGCTTTGGCTTCCTTAGCCGTCAACCCGTCCTCGTCAATTTCTTCATGAGGAGCTCTCGAGTTGACGGTCCGGCGGATGCACGCAAACCGAAGATGAAGTATGACGAGCGATACACGCAGTACATCCGGAAAACCGGGCTTCTCCCTTTCATACAGCTCGTTTATTGTGGAATGTCGAAGATGAATCCGTGTGCTCTCACCGCACTGGTTGACCGATGGCGTCCTGAGACACATACCTTTCACTTGCCGTGCGGGAAGATGACCGTGACTTTGCAGGATGTTTCAACGATTCTGGCACTTCCCATAAGTGGGGAGCCCGTGTGTCGGAGCACCGATACTAGTGGATGGCAAGGGATTATGAATTGCTTACTCGGGAAGGTGCTGGAGACGAAGAAGGGTGACGCTGCCGGTGCCCCATTTTCTTGGATTGCCAAGCATTTGCAGTGTGCCCACCTGAGTTGTAGCCGGATTCTGAAGAGGTGAAGCAGCATGCCCGGGCATACTTGTGGTATGTTGTCAGCCGGGTTCTCTTTGCAGACTGTAGTGGGAGGAACGCCCCTTTTATGTGGCTTCAGTTGTTTGCTGGTTGGGAGCACAAGTTTAGTTGGGGTACGGCCGCACAAGCTTACTTGGAATGTGCCATCCACGGACAAAACCGGTCTACAATGTTGAAATGCCCTAATGCATGGCTCGAATGTCCAGAATGCACGCCCAAAAACCCGGACGGTTTGACCTTCATGTGTCCTAGTTTCCATGCCTTTCGGCTCAACCACATAATACATTCCCCGGTTTGTTGCCGCCATGGCTCCCAACACCATGCCAATGTGGTTGTATGACTCTTTCCAATCACCATACAATATCCTAAAGGCGGCTTGCTTGGCCTTCCATGCCTTCCCATACTTCACTGTGTAATGGAATAGCTTCTTCACATACTCTATCACGGCCTTAATAGGTTCTGTCGGTAAGATCTTCACACTGCCCGTAATTTTGTGACCGATGAACTCTGAGGTCAATTGAAGGTGATCGTTTTTAACTTTTTCCTTGTCTATATCCTTTCCACCACATGTGTGCGAAAACACACTATTTGTAATCTTCCATTTGTCCCCTCCTTTGATTGGTCTTGCACGGACAATCCATGGACATTTATTAAAGTCCTCACATCTGACCGTGTAGCGAACCTTGATGTCTGAGTGCCTCACAAAAAATGGTCGATGATGCTTCACCGCATACTCCTTAAGCCAAGTTTGGAGTTCTTCCAAGCATTGGAATATGGTTCCATTGCTAACCCCGTGCTTGGGAATATGGCCTTGGGCCTAGTATTTTTGTTGTGCCACCATCAACAATAGCCTCATCCGCAAGGCTTAGATCACGAAACAGCGATGTCCGACGATCCCGGCCATATGCGCTCATAAATGCTTTGTCTTCCTTAGCCGTCAACCCGTCCTCGTCAATTTCTTCATCCGGGACTTCATCATCGGAGTTCAATGCATAAGATCGACCATATGGAATAGTCTGATCCATGTCCTCTTCATAGCAATTTGCCTCGACATCTCCAATACCATGATTTTTAAGATAACCTTCCGCCTGATCTCCCTCTGCATAATCACCTTCCGTTTCATCAAGCTCGGTCTCTTCATTATCGGCATCATCATCCAAGGCCTCCTTTTTACGAGCTTGCCAATGTTCCTCTAATTGTTTACATACTTCTGGCCTAAAGGGTTGGCCCAATGGAGGTTTGCTTGTAGGTTGGCTCAATGGAGGTTGGCTCATTGTAGTTTCATACAAAACGGGCTCATGTTGTTCTTCATGTTGAACCGGGCTACTAGCACCGCTAGGCCGATTCAAATCAATGTCCAATCGAGCACCAACCTTCTTCACGGCAAATACCTCTAGAGATTTGTCTTGTGAGGCAAAGACAACCTCCATATAAGCTTGCCAACGAATCTCGGAGTCGAGAGTCATCAACTTCCAACGAATGTAATGATCAAACCCAACATTGTATCTTCCTTTCAAATGAACTACATCATTTTTGTCCATCCAATTCAACTCACTTCGGACCTTCTCCACAACATCGGCTAGGGTAGGACTAGTAGTGTCAAACACAATGACTACCTCCTCCGTGTCGAGGTCATCAACAACTCCTTTCGAGAAAGCCGCGAAGTCCACATGATGAACATTCACGATTCTCGACATCTAAAGATAAACAAAACAATATCATAACCATGGCAACGACAATTCACATTACATTTTACGAACTAGGCATACCACTTTTCCTAGAAACCATAACCATGGCATTACATTTTCTAGGGTTAGGGTTTGGCCCTACAAAATCACTAACCATGGCATACAAGTCATAACCCATAATCATGGCATACAAATCCTAAAGCCTATGGCCAAAATATCAACACCGAGCTAAAGATTTTGCTCCCCACCTAAATTTCTAGGGTTTCCACGAATTTGCACAATACAACAAAATGCCAAAATTTGTGTTGGCCAAAATTGAGAGGAACAAAGGAGTTTACCGTGGAGAACACAGAGGACACGAATTCCACGGATAAATCCCTCCGATTCGGCGGGATTTGAGTGGAAATGGAGTAGGAGCAGTGAGGTAGAGAGAGATAGAGCTTCGGGCTGGAGGAGGAAGAAATACAAGGGTGACGGCAGGCCGGCGCCGCGGGCAGCGCTTTCAGGTGGTACAACGCCTTGACCCGGGGCGCCATGGTTAGTCGGACGGCGCCCTGACCCGAGGCGCCGTACTTTCAACATGTGGGCCCCGCTGCTCCGACGTGGCGCGGTCAACGGCGCCCTGGATGGCGGCGTTGCGATGTCTAGCACGGCGCCGTGAGAAAAGGTTAGATCGTGAATTGATTTGAAATATGGTCCATTTTGTGAAATGAATTTGAAAAAAGGTCAAATTCGTCAAATTTATTCATGCCGGCATGCTATAGCAGTGGGGCGTAAATCTAATAAAATCAAATTAGAGCTGGCTCCACATCTTTGTTTGGACCGTCGACCAATGCCTGCATGCTACTAGTGCTAACTAAAACCGCGCTGCAGCTAGCTGCTCCCATCAGATCAGACGGGACGGACATTGATAACTTGCACGTGCGACGTCGTACGGCCTACTCAGCTCCGAGCTGTTACTGTTGCCGTTGCATGCACGCATGCATGCAGCGCACGTAACCTTACCCGGCCAGCAGTGTCTCCCACGCTGGAGATCTAGAGATCTAGGATAAGGGCATGTAATAAACTGTTGACACGTGCTGCTCCCGTTACGTCTCGTACTCTGCCAGCTGCGCCATGCGCTGACGTAGATCCGATCGTGGATGTCGCCACTCTCTGGACGGGGGGAACATTGAAGTATTCCGAATTTCCGATCCATCGAATTTGGATACTGTCCGGTACGTACTTGGTTTTGAATTGAACAATTGATCTAGCTTCAAGAACCTGAAAGCCTCCGCAATTTTTTGGTCTACTAGCGGGCCGTTGCTGTGGGGAATATGAAGATACAAATCACATTTTCTCCATTTTTGCCCCATTGCCAAGTTCATGTGGAACATAGTTCGAAAACTGTTTCAGTGCACTTGGAATCCCTCTTGTTTTTCTGACTTGTAATGGGAGTTGCGCGGATGCGAGGGTCAAACGAAGCGTGTGCTTTGGACTCGTGTTGTGCAGTCTTAATTTGGACCCTTTGGACCACCGGGAACAAGTTCGCCATTGAGGAAATCTTTCCTGCCAAACCGGCTGAACTTCTTTACAAACTCTGCATGTATCTGCAGGCACTGTTCAAGATATCTTCCGATATTCCGATAAATCGACCGATTTATCCCTTCTCAGTGTCTGCCCGATAAGGTAAATCGTCCGATAAATTGGAAGATATGCCGATAAATCGGACGCTATGCCGTCAAACCGGCCGATTTAGCCCTTATCTTGGCTCGACCGATAAGTTCCCGATAAGCGATATCCCCAACATTGTCTGCAGGTGTGAAACCCAGTAGCTAGGCGTCAGGACAAGGACGCGCTGGAGCTTACGATCAGCAGAATTCGTTCGCTCTACATTACGGTTCGGGAAGCGCCTGGATGAAGCTCTCCCAACATTTCCTGCTTGTTTCCCCTATGTTTAGGAGTAGTGTGTCGTGCCTGCGGTACCCTTGGGGGCCCTTTGCACGCCTTGTGGTGGCATTGCCTGCTTGTAAGATGCTTGGACTGTTCTTGCCTTTGCTAGCTGTTTATATGTGTTTGTTCGTATTGCCTTTTGCCTTTTAGTTTAGAGCCTGCGCGCTCTTTTCGCCGGTTTACCGGTGTGTACGAACTATGTTGGTATGATGACTTCATTAAGTTAAAGCCGGGCTCATCTTGAGCCTATGTTGGTGTACATATACGTGCATACAGATCTACGGTGCTCCGAAGGGATACATGCATGCATGCGTATGAGGATGCATATATAGCTGGCTAGTTGTAAGCATGTAACGGACTCCTGGCTCCTGGGACCATGCATCTGCATTTTCGATCAAGCCATGAGTCCATGACTATGAGTACGTGCTCCCTCGCATGTCATGTTTCAAGTCGATGGATCGACGCTGACGGCTTGCATGTCCAAGATTTATTTCGTGATGCGATCGGTGCCTGGTTGCGCATGTTGTCTCCAGCGAAACAGCAGCCAGTGTACGTATACGCGGGTACTCTCTCGTTTTTTTACTTCGACGAAAAGGGGTACTCTCTCGTTCCGGGCTCTTGTTAATTAACTGATGATCTCAGCGGTACGAGCTAGAGAATGAGAGATGTAAAAGCTGTTACATAGCTGGACTCGGGCCGTGCATCTAGAGATGCAGAAATGGAGTTGAGATGTGGACACACCACCACCGGCACCGGGGCACGAACTGCTGCTGCCAGATGCCAATGTATCCAAGCAGGCTGTGGTACCTAGAGTCGGAGCAATGGTGCTCAACAAGGCATGTACAATCGCATACTCCACCGGGTCCTGTTCGTCCAGCGAGGGTTCTCGCCCAACTAACTCCCGACTCCTTCTATCTTTCTTTTTCTCACGTACACTGTCGCTGTATGAGTCTATCAGATATATTCAGATGGACCATCGCTGGCTCGCTGTTTGTACATGCATCCAATTGTTTGATTACAATCAGAATTGGACATCTCACGTTTCTTTTCTTTCTTAGTTTTCGATTTACATTTTATCTTTTTTATTCCTCTTTTTCTTGCTTTATTTTTAATCGTTTATTTATTTTTTCTATTTGTCTTTCATTTCTTTATCCGTTTCTACTACATTTATTTAATATTGTTTTTTATTTCTTTCTTTCTTCTCTCTTTTTATTTTTTTGTTTCCTTTTTTGTTTTTCTATATTTTAAAAAATATGTATGTTGTGGAAAAAATATTAGTCCTTTGTTTCTTGTTCAGAATTGTGAATCTTTTCGAAAATTATTCAAATAACATATTTTTTTTCATATTTTCGTCCAAATAAGATCAATACTCTTTCTTAAATATTTTAAATAAGAGAGATGTTCTAACTAAAAAAATTCAAATGGGGTAAATGTTTATTTAAAAAAAATCACGTAATATAAATATTTTTATTGAAAAAACGTTCAATTGAGGCAAATGTTAATGCTAAAAACCGTTCAAATAAAATAAATGTTCTTTGTTGAAAAAACTATCCAAATTGGTATTCTAAATCCGTTAAAACCATTCCGTTCATCTATGTTTTCCAAATCCGTTCAAACCCCATTCCGGTCACCAGGTTTTCAAAATCTGTTCAAAACAAGATTCCATTCAACCTGATTTTCTAAATCCGATAAAACCCACATTCCGTTCACCTGGTTTTTTAAATCCGTTCAAACCCACATTCCGATCACCTGGAATTTCAAATCCGTTCAAACTCCATTCCGTTCACCGGGTTTTTCAAATCTGTTCAAAACTAGAGGTTTGACTCACCAGGTTTCCAAATCAGTTCAAACCCACATTCTGTTCTCCTGGATTTTGAAATCCGTTCAAACCCACATTCCGGTCACCTGGTTTTTCAAATCCGTTCAAACCCATTTCGTTCATAAGGTTTTCCAAATATGTTCAAAACTAGATTCTGCTCACCGGTTTCCAAATTGTTCAAACCTAGATTCCGTTCAACGGGTCTTCCAATTCTGTTCAAATATAGATTACGTTCGCCGGGTTTTTCAAATCCGTTCAAACCCACATTCCGTTCACCGGGGTTTCCAATTCTGTTCAAACCTATATTCCATTCACCGGGTTTTTACAAATCCGTTCAAACCCACATTCTGTTCACCTAGGTTTCCAAATCTGTTCAAACGCAGATTCTCCTCACCGGGTTTCAAAATCGTTCAAACCTAGATTCCGTTCACTGGGTTTCACAAATCCGTTCAAATACAGATTCTGTTCACCGGGTTATTCAAATCCATTCAAACCCACATTCCGTTCACCGGATTGTCCAATTATGTTCAAACCTAGAATCCATTCACCGTTTTTATATAGTATTTTTAAAGCTTTCTCAAAATTTTCATTTTTTGAAAAAGTGTCCAGATTTCAAAATTGTTCAGATTTAAAAAATCGTTCAAAATAACTTTTGTTCATAGTGTTATTTCTGTTCGCTATTTAAAAATGGTTCAAAATTCATTTCCATTCATAGAATTTTTTCCGGTTTACTTTTTAAAATCGTTCAAAAATCGATTTTGTTCACTGGCCTTTTTTTTCACTTTTAAAAATAGTTTTGAACATCTCGTATATGACCGTCGAAACAAAAAAAATTACAACATGAAAGTTGCGCGAAACATGGATACTAGCCTACTCGTCAAATGATATTTTAAACGGTCAACCGAGTGCGACGATTTTGATAAAATTTGGCTAAAAAGGTTTCGAACATCTATTCAAAATTGAGAAGTTACAAACAACAAAACTCAAAACTAGGTATAGGAATGGAACCTACTCGTGGACGCACATAATTTTCGTGTACACATTTTTTAAATAGTTCGAATTGCATCTATCATTTTCCAAAAAGTAACGAATTGACGGAAGGAACCAACACACCAACGTGGGCTGGCCCAATGTCACGCAGGGGTGTGCGGAGGGTGCGTTCCTCCGCACAGGTCGTTAACTAGCATCACCCAGTCCCTTCCAGCCAGTACGGGGCTGTATTTCCGGCCTTCACTGGCGAGCCCGCTGAAACAGGCTCTCGGCCCATTTAAGACGGGACGGATACGGATTCTTTTCGGGGCGTCCTTTTTCCTGAGTTCCTGATGCACGTATTTTGGTCTTCTGAAGTTTACCCCAGTTTCGTGGAGGATAATCGAGATACAAAAGGTCAAATAAGAGACGAGACTAGGATTTTTTTTTGAACTATAATATATTAATCAGAGCACCAAAAATTGATTACAATCTTGCTTAGCTAAGTCCGTCAGGCCTGGCGGAACAGAATCAAGTAACACATTAGCACTCAACACATTACGACCTATTTTCGCCAGTTCATGAGCTACTCTGTTTCCAGACCGATTCACTTTTGAGAAAATGACATCAGGTAGGGACTGGGTGAGGCCCTTAATCTCCTTAACAATGCAAGAAATTGTCGACTTGCTGGTTCCTTTGAAGTTCAGTTCAGATACTAGAGTAGCACAGTCGCTTTCAACATGTAACGGCCCAGCAACCTTTAATATGAGAGATTTTACAGCATGCAGCCCAGCTATCGCTTCAGCGGCTTCAGCGTTAGCACAATTCTGTAGATTTCCCCATGCACACAGAAGAACCATACCAGCATCGTTCCGCAACACTGCACCCCAGGAACCAGTGCACGTCTCTTCACAAAAACCTGCATCAAAATTAAGTTTTGCCCAGCCACTTGCAGGTTTTTTCCAAGGTTCAGGGTTCTCCTTTTGATTGCAGCTGTGTATCTCATTGCTGTGACCAATTGTTTGCTTCCCTTTTGGGTCAATTAGTGCCCCAGTATCTCTAGACACATTCATCGCAGATAAATAAGAAACTAGGAAAGCAGCGGACTGTTCAATTCCGCATTTGCCATCTCCAAAAATAATATTGTTTCGGAGATGCCATGTTCTCCACCAAAGAAACAAGAGTTTGGCCCTCATGTGCTCATCAGAATGACTTAGTAGCACTAACATCCAATCCTGCCCAGTATAGCGCAAAGCAAGATCATCAGGGAGATACCATTCTTCCATTAATCTGTGCCGAAGCGCTCTAGCTTTAGTACAGTTTACCATGGCGTGGTGATTTGTTTCGGGCTCCATTCCACATATTGTACACGTTGGTAGGTGATCCATGTTCCTATGATGCCGTAAAGCCTGAACTCCAAGGGTATCAGTTGCAAGTTTCCAGCCGAAAACACGCACTTTAGGAGGAACCTTGGTTTTCCAAATCAAATTCCAAACATTCCGGTCTCCAGCTGGATAGCTACTATGTCCTGCTTCCTTCCCTTTTGACTGAATTTCAAGTGCTAATATGTATGCGACGAGACTAGGAATTTGATGTACCTTAATATGAATTTTGGTTACCTCTGGTTTCTTTTTTCTTGTCAGTCTGAAGTACTTTGTTACGTTTATCAATAAAGTTGGATCATTTTCCAATAAAGAAAATATCATATTATGTTTAAAATGTCTACGTGTAGACACGACATTTATCTACTATCGTGCAACATTTAAAGCACAATTTGTGGATTTTTTTTATTTTGTGAAGTACATAACTAAATTGGACAGTTAATTTCCGGAAAGTCATTTTGACTCTGGAGTTCGAGTGATCTGTATTTTTTTTTAAATGGAAAACTATAATTGAAATGTTTAAAAAATCCTAAATTTTTTGGATGTAGTCGATGATGCATCTTATAGGTATGTACAATCACGATGCAATTATTTAAAAATTACGGGCTACACAAAAATGAAAAAAATCTTATATATTATGGAGATTTGAAATTGTGTATACTCAGATCCACCTTTGTCATTTTTTGTAGCACAAAATATTAAGTATTTCAAACTAAATTTTGCAGGTTTATGCGATACATCATTGATAACATGTGTGGTTTTTTCTTCTGATTTTTAACAAACTTGTAAATATGTTTTTTTAATTTTCTTAAATAAAGAGACCATTGTACCTCAGGATCCAAAAATCTCGACACGTTAATTTTGCCAATTATATTTTCGCAGAAGAGCGTGTTCTCAGCTAGTACGCTCAACGGTATGAGGTTTCCGTCTATTTGAGTGGGAGAATCATGTGGCTCTTCGAACTCTTTCAGGTTAGTTCTATTTGTGTAGGTTTGGTCATCTGAAGTTTTCCCCAATCTTTTTAGAGCAGTCTACGGCGGGCCCAAAGGGCCGGCCTGAACCATTAAGAGAATCGGGATGCAAAAGGTGAAATAAGAGACGAGACTGCAAAATTGACATACCTTAATTAATATAACTTATGGTTTCATGTTGGATTTTTGTTGTTATTTTTTGTTTTTTGTCGATTTGATGTACTTTGTTAAGCTTATCTATAAAGTTGAATCATTTTTACATACAGAAAATATCATGCAAATTGTGAAAATTGTTTGCGTGTGCACACGACATTTATCTATCATCGTGCAACATCTAAAGCACATATTAAGTGGAAAAAATATCTTTTGTGGAGTACCTATCTAAATTGGACCCTTAATTTCGCCAATTATTGCTAGTGCATTGGATAACTCTATTTTCGTTTCTCGTTAGGCATAACTAGATTTCGACTTATTATTTTGTAGAACATTGCATACTAGCCACATGTCTATGTACATATTTTTCTAAACTCTGAGATTTATAAAAATATTTAAAAAATCGGATGCATGTCAAGTCCAGACCAGATATGTTCTCAAAATATCCCACGAGGTAGAAGCAATCAGAAGCTCCCGGGGCGATGAGAATGTTAGTTACTTCCAAGGATATTTTCATTTATCTACTCACTTCACAAAGGCACACAAACCACTGCTTGTGACAGAAATAAGGTGGACTTGATGTTTGGAATCCGGCGAAGATCCAAAGGAAGTGCGTAGACAAGAACAAACCCAAGTTCTTGGGGATCGCTATCTGAAGGACTCAAAACGCTTTGTTTCAGCAAAAGGTCCAAGTGAATAGTAGGGATGTGCATAGACGAGAAAACAACAACTAATCTTGGGTAAGCCCCAGACAAAATTGGATTGGTGCGCATGCATAAAACCTGTCGACGTTGGTTCTATGTTAACAGCGGAGATACACACTCATATCGCCGAGATACATGGAGACGTGTCCAAGAGTTTAGCGTCTAGTGGCCTAGTGGGTGGCTCCACCTCCACCAATGTTTGATGCTCATCGGACATAGCTGTAGAAACTGTCGGATAAGTTCGACGCTACGATTTTATTCGAATTTAAATCTACATAGTATGGTGCTTCCCTAAGTTTACCAGTCATGCGTGCTGCAGCTCACTGAAGACGTCATGCATCAAGTATTGGACAGTGGATATAGACGTTTAGCCAACTTTTGAGCATTGCAAATGATCTTCCTATGAAACCTGAAGTGTGTTCAGAACATGAAGACAATAAAGAGCTTTACCAATTTCGGATGCTACTTCCGCAGGTGGCAGCAACCGAGCAACGTTTCTCTGACGAAGTTCTGTGATCATCATCGTTGTTTTCTTCTGACGGTGGTCTGTGGTTCAAAAAAAAAAGTATTAAGCCGCCAAAGGTGAACGAGGGCTGTTTGCCGTACTGCACACAAGTCCAGCAGCCTGCTTGCATGGCGCCAGCCGGTTGGTTGACAGTATGAGTCTCCGACCAAGCCACTGCTGTTCATGATCATCAACCTGTTCGTTGTTCACACACTACACACCGTCTGCTATTGATTGGAGTTGCAGAAAACCGCCGCCAATGCCCACAAAATAGTCAAAGCGAATTTCAGCCTGTCGTTGTTCGCTTACGTCAAAAAAAATAGTCAAAGCGAACAACGACAGGCTGAAATTAGCACACTAGAGCACCTGTGATCTGTTTATTATTAATTAACCGGCGGTAATTGCTGGACCGGTGCCCGTGCACCACAATCCAACATTTTAAATCACCCTGGCGTGCGCAGCTCCTCTAATCGGACCGTTTCAGGGCACCCATTTTCCGTAGAGTACACCGAGTACCATAACTCGGTCACAATAAGTCAACTCCACACGGGTATAAATATACCCAAAGAAACCCAGCCACTGAAACCACACTCATCTCTTCCTTCAGTTCTCTCTCGAGTCACTCCAAGAGCACACCACGCAAGAGCTTGTCCAAAGCCGACTCGATCAAACAATGGCTTCCACGGTGACACTACTGAAGAGGAGGACCACCATGCGGATGAGCGACGTCGCCGCCGCGGCGTCAAAAACGTCGATGAAGTCACTTCTGCTGGAGGGGAGCAAAGGCAGTGACACCGGCGGCGACATGGCGAAGCGGTGCTGCGGGCACAAGCACGAGCTCGTCGGCTACGACGCGCTCCCGGAATTCCTCAAGCACAACGAGTTCGTCCTCGACTACTACCGCAGCCAGTGGCCCATCAAGCAGGCGCTCCTCAGCGTCTTCGCCCTCCACAACGAGACCATCAACGTCTGGACGTAAGCGCGCCTTCCCTTCTGATCTCACGTACGAAGCCGTGTAACACGTCACGCATACCCTTTAACTGACGGTCGTTTTCTCCTATGTACCCCGCAGGCATTTGATCGGCTTCTTCGTGTTCCTCGCGCTCACCGTGTGCGCCGCCACTATGGTTCCCATGGAAGCCAGCGTTGCGACATCCGCAGGCCACCTGGCGAACTGCACCCTCAACCTCACGATGCTTATGCCCTCCTACAATACCAACGGAGCGGCGGTTGCAATGCAGGCGGTGCTGCGCCGCAACGTGTCCGCTTCTGTCGAGACAGAGCTCGCGGCGGCGGCGTCGGGGCTGTCCTCGGCGGGACACCCGGTCACACGGTGGCCGTTCTACGCGTACCTGTGCGGGGCCATGTTCTGCCTGCTGATGAGCAGCGGGTGCCACCTCCTGGCGTGCCACTCGGAGCACGCATGCTACGTGCTGCTCCGCCTCGACTACGCCGGCATCACGGGCCTCATCGTCACCTCCTTCTACCCGCTCGTCTACTACACCTTCCTCTGCGACCCCTTCTACCGCAACCTCTACCTTGGCGCCATCACCGTCTTTGGCGCCGCCGCCGTGGCCGTCTCGATGCTGCCGGTGTTCGAGGCGCCGGAGCTGCGGTGGGCGCGCGCCGCGCTGTTCGCGTGTATGGCCGCGTCGGGGCTCGTGCCCATCGTGCACAAGTTGCTCGTGTTCGGCGCGAGGCCGGAGGCAGTGCTCACCACGGGCTACGAGGTGGCCATGGGGGTGTTCTACCTCGCGGGCGTGGTGGTGTACGGCGCGAGGGTGCCGGAAAGGTGGATGCCCGGCAGGTTTGACCTTTTCGGGCACAGCCACCAGCTTTTCCACGCGCTCGTCATCGCCGGCGCATACACGCACTACCACGCTGGCCTGGTTTACTTGAGCTGGAGGGACATGGACAAGTGCTCGTATTGATATTTTTTTTAGATCCCATGGTCACCAGCCCAGTTTTGATTCAAAGCTGCAAATGCAGAGCTAAGACCTACTCATCCCGTTTCTAAATATAATACTATGTTTTAGCTACTTCACATATTGACTAGATGCATGCTAAAATGAGTGAACATATACACAATAAAACGTGACTAGATACATGTATATACACGTGAATCTAGAAAAAAAGGTTAAAACATCTTTTATTATGGTACGGTGGGGATTTCTATTTATTTTCCAACCACGAGATAATTGTTTCTTATTTTGTCGACATTCATACGGTTGTATGTTGAAGATATATTAACACAAGCAACCTCCAACAAGGAGTTAGGCGGCAGAAGTCGCTCCCACAAGTTGATATACATGCTATCAAAATTGTTGGGAAATCGTTTGATTTTACATAAATAGTTAAAACACATGAAATGTAGTTTGAACATGTAATGGTATACTCGTTCTGTTTTGCGGTGAACACTGTAATGCAAAAGTTCACAATAAACGTACATGCACACTACCTAAGGCATTTTCATCTCTACATAAATTGTGTACACCACGCCACGCGTTGTGTGAGTCGAAACATTCAATTAAATAATACTAGGTGAATGCCCGCGCGTTGCTACGGGTTTTCAACACACACAAAAATCGTACATGTGGACATAATATACATCAAAACTAACATGTATATAAAAAGATAGCACGTGGTATTTCAAAATTAACAAGATTCTATTTTTAAATACGTAATTAGATTAAAAAACTATAATTCAATGTTGTATGTACTCCCTCCCTTCCGTAAATAAGGGCATATCAAATTTGTCAAAAGTCAAATCATCTAAAGTTTGACCAAAACTATAGGGAAAACTATCAACTTCTACAATGTTAAATCGATCTTATTAGATACACCATTAAAATTATTTTCATAGTATCTCCATAGAATACTATAATTGTTGATAACTTTTTTAAATAGAGAAATGCTTAGTTCTCAAAAAAAATGAGTAAAAAATACTTTACCAATGTTAGGATACTAAAATGTTCATGGCAATTACGGTTGCCTTATTCAACCATATTGCATCCTTTTCATATGGCAATTTCACTTCTACAGTAATATAATAGAATAAAAAGAGCACGCCAACTGGTAAAGAAAGTCTAATGGAATATGGTACACCACATCTGCTCATGTTCAGTATAATTCTTCAGTGGCTTTTTTCATACATGGTGTAGATCATAACCCCTAAAAGGAGAAGAGGCAAAAGCTAAAATGAAAGTTAATTGCAGAGCTATTTCCCATTTCATGGTAATTCAAGGTCTTTTATATGGAATACCACAAAGTTAGAAAATATTACAGTCTCTCGGAGTAGTACCACAAAATTATCATGGTAATTCACGGTTGTGCACCAAATTTATTATTGCAAAGCCAAAAAATATACAAGGATCTCTAGGTATTTAGTGATAAGAAGAGGTAAGTTCTGCAACAAGTGAAGACCGGAAAATTCAGTAGGTAGTACAAGTCTCAGGACCATGTACAACTTACTGTTTAGTCGTTCAGTACTGATCATCTTCAACTTGCAAAAGATCAGAAGTGATTCAGCCGTTCACGTTACAAGTCCAATAATTTTCATTCTTCATGTAATTATAGTCATTCCAACACATATAAGTCTTTTCATCAAGCTCAATTAATAAATATATCAGGAAGAAATCATAACACAATCAACTAATTATCATGGTCGGCTTGCTTGATTTGCTTGGAAGTTCAGGGAAATAAAAGGTGTAATTTTCACGGTCAGCATCCTTTTCTTCATTAACTTCTAGCATACAAGGAGTAATTTTCTGGCAACAACCAATCTGTTCACCACTTGTTTCCTTGACACATAAACACAATGTGAAGACAAATCATTAGATGTCCATAAGCTTTAAGAAACAGCCAAGGAGTATAGATCCCTGCAAACATTTACTGAATTAATCTCTCAAATTGACTTAAACATGCAACAGATGGTTCGCCATGTGTACGAAAAGGCCAAGATCATTAAAGGAGCTCACATATTTCGTGAAATGATCTGACAAGGAAACACAATTGGAATCTCTCTCTAGGCTACGCATGGAGTTCTCTGAAATAATAGCATTAGCAAGAACCAAACAATGCGAGAAAATCCTTCAAAGGTAAGATACATACCGTCATACATGCGCTATGCAGGGCACACTCGTGGTTGCATCCTTGGCGACACGACCTTCCCATGCTAGAAATCAAAAATAATATCCCAGACACCTAATAATCTGCAGCTGTAATTAGCTTCCAATAGGGCATCAGCTCCTAAAAAAACCCAATGCACCGAGTACCATCCCAATGGTAAACACCTTGGTCCCTGGAGCACGGGGAGCAAGCACAACTCCCTCACTGTGGCTGCAGGCACGGCCCAGATCATCTCATCTTTCATTCTACAAATCATAACTGGGGGCAAGCAGGGTTAAAAATCAAATCCAATCGGCAGAAAAGAAAATGCAACACAAAGGTCGTGTGCTTACTTCAGAAATCTAGGCTCTAAGCTTGTCCAATTGCAGAGGCTGGGACTTGTGCCGCCGCACTGGAGTCGTCCTCCTCATCTTAGGGGCCAGCTCGCGTCCTTGGAATAGGAACGGAGGGGTTCCACGCTTGAATCCGCGTTGGCGGTGGTGACCTTCGTTTGGTGGCCGATAGGTTGAGATTGAGTAGTGACGCGGGGCTACGGATGGACAGCGGGCGGATGTAGAGACGTGGCTGGAGTCGAGCGTGGTGGAGGACACATTGAGGAAGGGGAGAGTGACGCGGGGTAGGGTGCTTGGGTCGGAGGCGGAGCTGTCGAATCTGAAAACGCCTGAGGACGGCCCGATGCATGAGACCAGCGGGAGTGGGCGGAGGTGCGAGGTCGTGTGTCCGACGTCAATGGACTGGCGAGGATGCCGAGGTAGAGAAATTCAGTGTTGGGTTGGAGGAGGAGGTGGGCATTAGCCGATTAGCGACGGCTTGGGCGTGCACCCCGACTTGTCACTGTGATCTTCATCCTCCACCGAGCCGTCGCTGGGGAGGAGAAGCTAGAGGAGATCCCCGTGGTGGCGGGCTGGAAGCCTGGAAGCATGGCTGAAGCTCAACTGCGAGAGCAGAGGCGGCGGAAGATGCGGATGGAGAGGATGCGGGAATAGGTGGATGCAAAGGAGGATCGGGGCAGAGAGGGAGATGGAGGGGAGGAAGAGCTCCTCGACGGCGTTGGCGCGTTGCTCAGGGTTCGGGGCGATGAGTTTGTTGCGGTCTTGGGGCACTGGATTTGCTCGGGTTGTGGCGATCTGTTAGATCTTGCAGCTAGGTTAGCGCTCACAAGGAAAGAAGCAGCGCTGTTTTTTCGTTGTTTGTTTTGCGGGATAAGGATCCGGTGGCATTTGCTTTGTAATTTGTTGGACGTGTGACACCATATCACGGACTCTCCTTTAATAGTAAAGATAACTATAGCAAAACATGACGATAGAGCGCTAAAATAATATACATGAGGCATACGACGTGCATATGGTGGGGCATCTACACTCAACGGTTATAGATGTGTCAAAGCAAAGATGAATAGAGGAGGAGGAGAAGAAGAAGAAGCCCTTAAATAAAAATTGCATAGTCCAACATGAAGGGGAGAGGCGTTTTGGCCCACTGGCTGTGGACCGTGACCAAGTTTTGAGAGCTGTTGGAATTGGCTAACAAATGCCCACACGAAACTAATGATGAAACACACAATTAGTAACAAAATTGATGGATGGTTTACCTGCAGAGCTCGCCGGGTTGTGGCTCCATTACTGTCGGCGGCTGTGATAAAACGATCCATTTTAGGAGGATGTCCAAATCAATGGGAAGAAGAAGAGAGTTGTCTGTTTAATCAAAATTCAACGGTTCACCGCTAAACTAGGTTTTACAACGAGTTGGTTGCCTTCGTGGGTGTGGAAGAATGCCTCCCCAGAGTCATGGACAGTTAATGTTCACCCAGAAAAAATAATTTCAAAATAATACTAAGATCAGACAAAAAGTTCTGAAAAATCACACATACAAACATTAGTGGTTTCTATTTTAAAAAACAAAGTGTTGTACCGACAAGGGAAAAGTGTTGTACATTAAGGCTGTGTTTGGTAGCAAAGTATTTTGAAGTGATGTGTTTGGCTATGAGTAAAATATGGTATCAATACTGAAGCATTCCTCAAACTGTGATGTTTTTAGAGATTGGAGAAACAAACTGGGACCTCTTTTTTCTAAAACAGAGAAAGGCCTCTGGTGTCGGAATACTGAAATTTAGGTATAACATGGTTTTGGAAATACTGAGCAGCGAAACGAAGCCTAAATTTACTAGCTAAATGGCTGCGCAGTGTTGTGTTACTACCATATTTCGCTCATTCCTAGGAACCAAATAATCTTGGAAAGTTGCAATTATAGATGCAATATCCATTTGTTTCACTATTGATGTAAATCTATTCAACGTAAATATCATGTGATATTGCCATTGAAATCAATGCAATGCCAAGCCATGTGAATGTCTATATCCAAACAGAGCCTTAGGGATAGACATCTCAGTACTGAGGCAAAATACGACAACTCAGTGCCACAACCATCCAAACGCCTGCAATCTAGGTACTCTTGCTGAACAGAATGGTATTTCCAATTCCACCTTGAATACCTACATCCAAACGGGCCATAAAATTGAATGGCAATATTCGTGTTTGGATGGTCAAAGTGTTGAGGAGTGTCATTATATTGGTTTCTACATGTTTAATTTTTTTTTTTGGTACAACATGTGAATATATTTGAATAGTTCTGTACTCAGAACTTTCAAAAAAATTAGAAAATTTGATTAATATTGTAGATAGATAGATAGAGAGAGAGAGAGAGAGAGAGAGAGAGAGAGAGAGAGAGAGAGAGAGAGAGAGATGACATGCGAGGGGGAGGGCGGCATCGCCTTTCCTGCGCGAAATGCTAGAGGCTCGAGTGAACCACGGGATGCATCTGAAGATAGATGAGAGGGACGACGGAGGCTCGGGTGAATCATGGCTTCAACGCGTAGTCTCCTCCATATAAACATTGTTACTGTCTTCCATGAAGAGGGCCAGCCTCCTGGCGCCTTCAAGGAGAAGAAGGCGGCATGGCCTGATAGTCTGTTGGTCAAGGTCATCGCACCCAAGACAAAGATCGGTTTAACCTATTCTTCGACGGTGGCTACAGATTATTGTATTGCCAATTTTATTTGCAAGCAAGTTACCTATGTAATACATTTTCATGGTTCATGTGCATTCTAAACCTGACGCTCATTGGCTCATGTGCATTTTGTTGACTCCCAGCGCAAGGAATAACCAGCTAGAATATTCTTTCACGAGCTATACAAACTTTTTCACAAATATTAGATATCTATCTACAAACCCATAGATTACAATGAGGTATTACCTTTGTGCTAGCGGCTAGAACCGAAAAAGTGGACTCGAACTCAATTCAATTCTACTTACTCAGGTGAATAAACGGACACACTTGCAACACAACTGTATCTACAGCACGCACACAATCATGGTTATGACGCAGAACTTTGACAGAGTCTGGCAGTTGATCATGACCGATGTCATCCTAGTAGTTACAACCACTCCTTCTCCCCTAAGAGAATGTAACATTCTCATTGCTACACACATATGTGTCCACCAGGAATTAATATAAATAATTTATACTAAACTATTTTATCCTTTAGAACTTATATTCAACAAGTACATTCTTAACAACAATAATTTTTATTAGTTGTCATACTTAATGGATGGAAGTATTACTAAATATTTTTTACAATGTTCTTTTTTATGCAGTTGCAATGCTTCTCATTGAAAATTAAACTTGTCATGTGTTGAAATTAAATCGTATTCTGTAACCAATTTTGCTTTGAATAATTTTTATAATTTCATAAATCACATGGAGTATACGCATTTATTGTAAAGATATATATGGTGTTTGGTCTAATAGATATCTTCCGAGTGGTTTCTAGTGAATGATTTGGTAACCATATTTATCGAAACTTGCAGGGTATAAATTGAATTGTTACCAGTTTTTTGTGATCAAATGCAATGTTAAGGAAATGGTTTATCGATAACTTCTCGATTAGTTGGCTATTAGTGTTCCATGGGTGGGGACGCGTGGCATCACCAGAAAGTGGAGGCTGGATCACCAGGGGGAGCAACAACGTTTTCCAAAGAAAAATCTTGGATGTGAATAATGTCGAGGTCCAGTGTGCAAAATCATAATACAAAATTCGTCGTATTTTACACTATACAAAAATGACAATTTTGAGAAAAAAAATAAATTTGTAAGTACGTCCACTGTGGATCCACACACTTTTGTCATTTTTTTAACCTGCCTAAAAACAACGAATTTGGCATTGAGATTTTGCACACTGATAGGTTTCAACATTGTCTACATCTAGAAAATATTCGATTTTTTTAACTTCTAAATACTTATTTTGATTTTTTCAGAAACGAGCTCCATTGAGTTCGGCCCCCAAAATCTCCAAAACGTCGCACTCATCTTTCGCCGAGCAAACTCAACCTGCTATTCTTGTACACCTAGACTATCTAGTGCAGCACCTGTTAATTGGGCGGGCGTGCAAACACGACAATTGATCGCCTAGCTACTGGGTTTGTGCTCGGTGGGCGGATTAACCTAACGATACAGAACAAGTCAATCGCGTTGTGGTGCGGCCGGCGATCGCAAACTGGTTCAGACTTCAGAACGGACAGATGGTGGCGTTTCCCAGTGGTTTCCGGATCTAGTCAATTTGGTTTCCTGTACTGCAGACCTGTTTGTGATCGGAGATGTCACGGACGTTTAGCATGTCGAAGAATTTGTAGAGCGGCAACGGAACCGTGATGGTTACTTGCACAGTTGCACTGATTAACTTAACAAAAGATAGTTGCACTGATTAACTGTTGCTGCTTCTGCAGCAGCAGCTCTAGGCGAGAAACGTGGGTTGATTATCGTTCACGTAGACGTAGGTTCCATCAGATAGGCCAAAACTTACTCTGCTCTGAACCATGACGTTGCAAGATACTCTAAACCGGCCCATATGGCCCGTAACTAGGGCTTGTAGAATTTATACGGCCTGGTTGGCCCTTCAAAGAATTTATTGGACGAAACTTTGTAGAAGCCTCCTGCTCATTTACGACACGAATTAGACAAGGATGACGAATCCACTTACAGCCAGCCCATATCCATTTCTGTTAGGGTACCCCAAAAGAAATCTACTCCCTCCAATCCTATTAAAGTGTCGGTACGAATTGTACTCCCTCCGTCCAAAAATAAGTGTCTTAAATTTGCCTAAAAGTAAATGTACCTATATATGTTTCATGTCTAAATACATCCACTTTTGGATAAACTTGAGACACTTATTTTTGGACGGAGGGAGTACGTAATTAGTTCAATTCTAGCGACATTTTTTCCGGTCTGGTGGGAGTATCAAGTTCTCAAAACAACTAGGGTGCAACATAATTGAAGTGAATTTCGACTGTATGGAGGTGATCGACGTGATGAAAATGGGCGGGTATTCGTTCTGCCCAACTGCTGCTATCTACAAAGAATGTACTCTTCTTTCTCACAATTTTTCACATATTGTTTTATGTCAGTCCTAGGGAAGCCAACATGGATGTTCATGTTTTAGCTAGCTATGCAGAAGGTCCAATAAATAAAATCTGCTGTGATGGATTTACCTAAAAAAGACTATCACTGTCACGACACAAAAGACCTTCCACACTGTGAAAATTGATGCTCAAATTCCAGCCCTAAATCTTGTTGATGAAGGCTTTTCAAGATACCAGCAACGAATATCCCCATTTGAAGCAAATTATTATGGAAAGCACCGAGTGACACACGCGCCACGTCGCAGAAACCCCAACCGGAAAAGCGAGTATTAACTTGAGCATTAATCCACTAACAAACACCTCGTTTCAGGAAAATATCCACTAACAAACAGAGGAAAGAAATCAACGAACGATTAGCACGGAGGCACGCCATAAAGCACAAAGATCGTGTTGTTTCAGACCGATCGGGACCATTCATACGTCGAGCCAGGATGCGATCGAGTATTGTCTATCGGCATGCTTATAATACAGTATTGTCTATCGGCATACATAGTACTACCACATGTTCTGATTCTTAAAAGCAACTTCTATGACAAAAACAAAGTTTGTACTATAAATTTGCCTTTTCTCTTATAAACAATAAAAATGTGAGGATGAGTGGGGGATATGTTACTTATTGGTTTATGATAGAAAATTATGCTCCTTGGCATGAGACATTCAAAACAATATCTCATACTTATATATTTCGCTGAATATTTTCTCAAAACAACTTCTAGACAGAAAAGCATGTTTTTACCATGAACTTGCTTTACCGTGACAAGAAGTTGCTTTTTGAAAAATAATTGTCGGAACATGTCCATGGGGGATCTAGTTTTGTAGATCTCGTCGCGAGGAACACTACGATCAGAACCGATTTTGATTTGGATGCTTGGTTACAAAGTTATGCGTTTTTTAAAATTTAGACTAGGCCCACGTGGGCTCTGTAGGGAAAACTGATGGTGTTTGCTCCCAAGATTCCTTTTATTTTTTGGCGCGTCAGAACGTACAGGGGTGAAAACTTTCTGTATTAGGCGTGTGCGCTCGCGGCTGAAAAAGCGCGCATGCGCTCCCAAGTGGTGTCCAGAAAGAAATCTATCAAGTTCTCAAAACAAGGTGCAACATAATTGAAGTGAATTAGGACTGATGGAGATGATCGACGTCCAGCGCCAAAAAAAAAAAAGAGGTGAAGGACGTGATGAAAAATCTACAAAGGATGTACTCTTCTTTCTTATTGTTTTATGTCAGTCATAGGAAGCCAACATGGCTGTTCATGTATTTGCTAGCCATGCAGAGGATCCCAATTAATAAAATCCGTCGTGATGGCTTTCCTTCAAGAAAAAAAAGACTATCACTGTCAGGGCACTGTGAAAATGATGCTCAAAATTCCACCCCTAAATCTTGTTGATCAAGGCTTTTCAAGATACCAATAACGAATCTCCCCATTTGAAGCAAATGACCAAGGAAAGCACCGAGTGACACACACGCGCGCCATCCGGAAAAGCGAGCCATAAACGCACAAAGATCGTGCTGTTGCAGACCAACCAGGACCATACATGATACACTGATGCTCCACGTCGACCCAGGCGATCGACTTGTTGGCTTGTTGCCCTGACGCATCCATCCATCCATCCTCCCTTTGCTTAGGCTCGAAATTTCTTATCCCTCTACTGTGCGCGCGCTTTTCTTATCCGCCCTCGTGCTGTTCCCTTCGCCGGGTGCACATCACCGGAGCACCCTTGAAGCAGAAGAAAGTGCTGGCGCGAACCCTTTCCCTTGTCCCTTGCTGGATCGACCGCCGGATGCTGCGTCGGGGAAGACGCAACCGAGATGGGCACCGTTGCTTGCGCAGCAATGTATCCATGGCCAAACGTACGTCGCCGTTCACATGTAACGGGACAAGCGCAAGGTGGCCACCGGTGACACGCCCATCTCAACCTCCGGCCGACCTATTTCCCTCCCTGGGCGCCCACTCCGACGGTTTTGTTCAGGCCGGCCGCCGTCAGCTGAGGATCATATCCACCGGGCGGGCGCCGTTTTTTTTTTTTTTTTTTTTTTGCGGGTAATACTTGAACTTTATTAAACAGGAAGGGTTACATTGCGATCAAGTTCTAGTAACCGGAGAGCATCATCCGGTCCAGAGCTTAACCCGCTTTAACGCCCGTGTGAAACGAAAGCAATGAGGTAACCACCGCTAGGAAATAGGCTAGCTAGTAGATAGATGAAAAACGCAGGCCAGGAGATCGGATCGTCCAGGTTGGTTGCTTGCTGCAGGCTCCGGTTAGAGCAAGCTGTGTTTGTTTGGTGCATGTTTGTTATGTATGATTATATGAATGCCACTATGCCATGCCAGTTCTCTGCGACGGCCGATTTGTTAGGTTAGTGGCCAGAATCTGAATGTGGCCGAGGAAACGTTCAGGCTTCAGCGTGTGGGAGTTGAATCTGAATCTGTGGATGCGTGCTGCATGGAAGTTCATGCCAGTTGCACCACTTTTCTCTTTCGGGAAAAGGGAGTTTATGAACTGCAGAGATCAACAGGGTTACGTTGCTGCCGGACTGTATATATGTTCAACAGATTAACTATGATATTTTTGTTAGCTGTAAGCTTAACTATGAGCTAGGTACGCGATTTCCATGCCCATACACGGCCCTGACCGCTGAGCTGAAACCCTGAAATGAGCCGAGGTTGATAACCTGTCCTCCGGGGTGCCGTTTGGACCAGATAGTGTCCCAAGTTTCTATTAGTAGAAAGAAACCGTAGCTGTTCAAAAATAGTAGAGCGCTGAGTCCTGCCAAACCAGCTCACGACTTAACGCCCGTGTGAAACGAAAGCAATGAGGTAACCACCGCTAGGAAATAGGCTAGCTAGTAGATAGATGAAAAACGCAGGCCAGGAGATCGGATCGTCCAGGTTGGTTGCTTGCTGCAGGCTCCAGTTAGAGCAAGCAGTGTTTGTTTGGTACATGTTTGTTATGTATGAATGCCACTATGCCATGCCAGTTCTCTGCGACGGCCGATTTGTTAGGTTAATTAGTGGCCAGAATCTGAATGTGGCCGAGGAAACGTTCAGGCTTCAGCGTGTGGGAGTTGAATCTGAATCTGTGGATGCGTGGTGCATGGAAGTTCATGCCAGTTGCACCTCTTTTCTCTTTCAGGAAAAGGGAGTTTGTGAACTGCAGAGATCAACAGGGTTACGTTGCTGCCGGACTGTATATATGTTCAACGGCGGCGTGTGTTTGTGCGACGACGGTCTGGCATCGTGTGGATGATGAGGCCCCGTTGTTTGTGCGGTTTTTCACACCAGTTTCCTCATAAACTGAGTCACTTTGTACGGTTTTCGGGTCCGTTTTCCTATAAACTGGGTCATTGGTCATCGACCTTCCTTCTTTTGTTAATGAAATCCGGCAGCTCTCCTGCCGTTCTCTCAAAAAAAAAAAAGTTCAACAGAAGACAGTTCGTCGAGCTTAACTATGAGATTTTCATGCCCATACACGGCCCTGACCGCTGAGCTGAAACCCTTAGTCCTGAAATGAGCCGGAGGTTGATCAGCTGTCCTCCGGGGTCCCGTTTGGACCAGATGGTGTCCCAAGTTTCTATTAATAGAAAGAAACCGTGGCTGTTCAAAAATAGTAGAGCGCTTTAGTCCTGCCAAACCACCTCACGATTTAATAAGAGAGCTAAAGACAAAACTAATGACGAACTAAGAAAGGCACGGCGTTCTTCAAACAGGCAACGCGTCGCGTGACGTGCAGATCGCCAGATCGCTGTTTCAGAGGGGCGAGACTGCCGAGGGCGTCAACGCATCCTATGATGTCGCGTCGCCCAGAAATATCAGCCGTTCGAGAAGAAAACGAAGATCGAGATGCAGAGAAGGAACAGAGAGGCGTTCCACGAAATTATATCAAACCACATAAAAAACATTCAAATCCGGTACATTTTGAAAAGAAACACGAGGAGATAGAGTTTGCCAGACCGGGTAGCTCTCCAAGGGCCGGCTGTTCTTCTATTCTACGTAGTACTCCGTGTATTGATTATGAGTCGGTTTACAACTTGTACAAGAAACTCTGATGAAATCTCAAACGTCAGACATGAATGAACAAACTAATATCGTCAGCAACTAATATATTCTAACACCCTCCCTTAATCTGAAGGGTCTAACGAATTGACATTGTGCTTACACCATTAAAAAGATGGATCCAGTGGTGGCTTGGTGAAAATGTTAGCAACTTGATCATTTGAAGAGATGAACCTTATCTCCGGCGCCCACCCCGGCGACGATGGTGGGCAGGAGAGATGGTTAGCGGTGGCGTCTCGCGGGGGCGGTGAGGCGTGGTGGCGGCCATTGGCGGCGCGGTCGTAGATCGGTGCTTGAGGTTCCCCGGTGGAGCGGCGTGGTGGTGGTGGTGGTGGGGAGTCACCGGCGGCCGGCCGATTCAGGTCGTGGTACCGTCGGGCGAACTGGGCTTCGCTGCCTGATCTCGCCTTCGCGTGTGATCTGGGTATGTCGGGTCCAGCCAGGGACGGCTGTAGTGGTTTGGCTGTGGCCTTTGGCCACGCCGACGATCTAGGGTTTAGCACCGGTCTACCCCTCCATTGTCGTCGTTCCTGCTGGGTGAGGTCTCGCGGCGTGGGGGCCTGCGAGGCTTAACAATAATGGCGATGGCCCTAGGGTTCCGATTGAGCCAAGATGAAGAGCTGCCTCACGCCTGGCCTCCTGAATCTGGCCAGAGTGGCGGGTTCCGGAAGGCTCCGCCGGCGATCTTCCAGGGGCGTTAAGACCCAGAGAGTGCTGGATCGGGTGGGATTCGGTCGCGCCGCGAGGAACCGGCGCGAAGCTCTGCTTCTGTTGCCATCATGGGCAAATCCATGGTGAAGTCTGAGGCGGGAAGGCCATGGAGGCTGAGATTGGAGGATTGGCAGTGGTGCTCGGATGCTTTGCGTCGATGAGGAACTGGCTTCGAGTTTCAGGAATCGTGGCAGCAGTATGTATGTCGGGGCGACAACATTGGTGAAGTTCAAAGTCGTACCTCGCAGGGTGAAAATCTAAGGTCTGACCTTAATTGGTTGTGCCTAGCAATGGACTTGATGAAGGCATTGTTTCGTGAGTGGGACTATCTTCAGAGTGAAAACCCATGATCTCGATCGGGCGACGACGGCGCTTGTGCACTGTTTCCTTCTTGAAGGCGTTGCTTTTGGAGAGTTTGGACATCAGGTGTTGTCTTGGTGGTGGTTGTGCTGCTGCAAGGACTGTAACTCTGTAGTGAGACTTTTTTTTTTAATTTCTTCTTATTGTCTTTCGACTGTGTGCATCCGTAATACCTTCGGTTATTGCGTTGTTGCAGAGGCTGGGTGTAATTGGTATCTCCACGATATTAATATATACTCTTTTTCTAAAAATCTCCAGTTGCTTATGAGAAACTCTACCTCGTATAAAATAAAAATCAAACTCAATATATTTAGTACTGATGACCCACAAGTATAGGGGTGTATCGTAGTACTTTCGATAAATAAGAGTGTCGAACCCAACGAGGAGCAGAAGGTGCTGACAAGGAGTTTCGGTAAAGGTTTCACTGTAAATGCTAGCAGACAAGTTTTTAGGGGTTTTTGATATAGCAGGTAAATAAAATGCGAGTAAGTAAAAGACAGTAATAATAATTGCAGCAAGTGGCCCAATCCTTTTTAGAGCAAAGGACAAGCCGGTTGGTTTACTTATGATGACAAAATGTTCTTGAGGACACACGGGATTCTAGTCAAGTGCTTTCGCTTCACATAGTTGATTAATCTTTATTGTTTTGATAAGTGTTGTGTGGGTGAACCTATGCTAATGCACCGCCCTTACTTGGACTAATACATACTTGTGATTATACCTCTTGCAAGCATCCGCAGTTACAAGAAAGTAATTAAGATAAATCTAACCACAGCCTTAAACTCTGAGATCCTACGCTCCCTTGTGCACCGGTATACTAACGGGGGTTTAGGTTTCTGTCACTCCGGCAACCCCACAATTAGCAACCAAATACACAATGCACTCCTCTAGGCCCATAAAGGTGAAGTGTCATGTAGTCGACGTTCACACGACACCACTAGAAGAATAACACCACAACTTAAATATCAAACCATTAAATATTACTCAACATAATTCCACTACTAACAGCGTGACTTCTCCCATGTCCTCAAGAACTAAACGAACTACTCACGAGACATCATATGGATCATGATCAGAGGTGATATAATGATGGATAACGATCTGAACATATACTTTAATTCACCGATAAAACTCAATAGCATCAACCACAAGGAGTAATTAACACCGGGAGAGTTTCCCCTATGAACTAAACAAAGTATAGCCCTAGATGTTACAGCGGAACGAGATGGTGCAGCGGTGATGGTGGTGATGGCGGTGGAGATGATGATGATGATGATCCCGATGAAGTCCAGCGCGATGACGATGAGGATGGCGATGATCTCCCCCTCCGGGAAGGAATTTCCCCGGCAGATTTCTCCCTGCCGGAGAGCTTTTCTCTCTCTGTGGTTTCCGCCTCGTGGAGGCGGCGGAATATTTTCTCACGGACTCCCCGTGTCTTAGGGTTTCTGGGGGATGAAGTACGCGAAGGGGGAGCGCCTGAGGTGGGCCAGGGGCACCACACCTGGCCAGGGCGCGGCCAAGGTGGGCCCCGCGCCCAGGGGTGGTGTGGGCCCCTCCTGGCCCATCTCAGCCTCCCCTTTTGGCTTAGTCCATCTTCTGATAAAATAGGAACATCTGTCTTCTCGGAAATATTTTTAGTGCTCCAGAAATATAGTGCCTTGACGTTGCTTTTTCCAGCTGAAATCTGACTCCGGCAGTTAATTATCCAATGATCATCAAACATGCAAAATAAGACAAAATAACATAAGTAACTCCTCTTAATATGAAATATATCATTGAATAACAGTAAATTATGCTATAAAATAGTGATGCAAATGGACGTATCAACCCCCCAAGCTTAGACCTCGCTTGTCCCCAAGCGAAAGCTGAGCTCAGTAAACTAGAACAAAAGTTTATGGAGTGAAGCGTCGATAATAAAGAATACGGACAAGAAGCATCAGTAATTACTAAACAACACACTCATTTTAAACAGCAACTACTCTTCATATAACCTAACTTGAACATGAGTAGTGAAACAACCACAATAAAAATACACGAAGGAAATTATAGATTAGTAATGGCACACTTCATTCTTGGTCATAGAACAATAAGCAATCAATACTTATCTTTCGAAAGGAGTCTTTATATTAGAGCTTATATTGCAGAATTTCCACACTCAATTATCACACCTTCTTTACAGTCATTGATAACTTGCAAAGCTATATTCTTAGAGGCAAAAGTATTTGTGCTAAGACAAGAAAGGATAAAGAACATGATTGACAATATTAATGATATATATGGTTGAATCACAACAACTCAAATGCTTGCTCAAGAAGAAGGAAATAGGTGTACTGACTCAACATGAAAAGTAAAAGAAAGGCCCTTCGCAGAGGGAAGCAGGGATTAAGTCATGTGCTAGAGCTTTTAAGTTTTTGAAATCATATAGAGAGCAAAAATTAAGTTTTGAGAGGTGTTTGTTAATTGTCAACGAATGGTAGCGGGTGAAAACAGTATTCTCCCTGTCAAACAGACTTTTAAGAGCGGCTCCCATGAAGGACGTTATTTCTACCAGCAAGGCAGATCATCCCTCTTTCTCTTTGGTTTACACACATTCAGTATTTCACTGTTTGTCATTGCTTACTGATGAATCAGGGCAAAAGTGTGAAGAGAATTAATGGTTAAAGTTGTAATTAATTGGGACTGGGCACCCGTTGCCAGCTCTTTTTGCAAGTTATTGGATAAGCGGATGTATATGCCACTAGTCCAGGTGTAAAGTCTGTTTGACAAGTAGAATAAAGGATAACCACACTACTTCCTCATGAGCTAGTAAACATTGACACAAAAGGGAATAATAACATTTTGAATAATTTAAAGGTAGCACATGAAAAATTTACTTGGAGTGGCAAAGAAATACCACATATAGGAAGTTATGGTGGACACAAATGGCATGGGTTTGGTTCAAGGATTTGGATGCACGAGAAGCATTCCCTCTCAGTACGGTGGTTAAGGCTAGCAAGGTCATGTAGCAAGCATAAAAGTTGGGGGATACACACAATATATATATAATAGAAGCAACCATGCTATCTTCCCTGTAAGCACAAATGTTTTAACTCAAAGAATACTAATCTTATTGGCTAGCAAGAAAGAAAGATAAAGGGATAATATTTTTGCATGTAATTCCCTCCTTCTACTTAAGTTTTCATGGTATTGCTACTAATGACCAATACTAAGTTTGCCACAACTAATATAATTTACTTAATGTACCCAAAAGTGGCGTCAATACTAATGGCAAGATCAGCACATAAAGAAGATTGCAGGCTAAAATAAAATGTACCGAAAGTAAAGGTGGAACTTCTCATTAATATTCTGAACAAGACACACTCAAACCAACGGATACATGGATAACTAAAGGATTGACACTCCACATCGCAAACCATCTTATAAGATAACTTCTCTACTCATGATATGACCACGAAATTATAAAAACGAAAGGATAAAGATGATACTGGGCACTCCCCCAAGCTTGGAACAAGCCAAGGGAGTGCCATTACCCCTTGACGATTTAGGCTTGATCTCTTGGTGGTGAAGAAGACTCCTCGTCATCAAATTTCCAAGGCAGAGGCTCCCCATCAACGAAAGAGGATTTGGTTTCCAAGAACCTGAAACTAGCAGCTGAGCTTATGCGTTTGAACCTAGCTTCATACTCACAGTTTTGGTTTTGAAGATCGTAAATTTGCCCTTGTAACTTGGATGTAGTTTACTAAGTGCGAAGATGTTATCCCACAGCTTATCAGTCTCCTTCTTGTGTTCATCAATAAGCTCATTAATGATCTTGTGGTTGATCTCCACTCCGCGCTCTATCATCTTCTGGTACCGGAAAACTTCATGCTCTACTTCTTCTAGCCTAGCCTTCATGTCCCCTTCAACCTTGGGTCCCTTGACATCTTCTCGAACAAGGACTCCATCCACAAGCCGCATCTCTTGAGGGTGCTGCTTTAGCTCATTGATGTATGGGTTGACGACGTTCTTGAAGAAGGTATCCTTCGGAGCCCCGGATGAAGACATCTTCTAATCCTGGAGCTAAACCTGGCAGAAACAGCTCGAAAACAAAACTCGACGAAAACACGATATACGGACCTCGGGAGATCCGGGTGATTATATAGCAAAAAGTTTTACGACAAAAGGAAGGTACAGGACGAAACGGGGTCGGAGACGGGCTCCGAGGTGCCCACACGCACCCACGGCGCGGCCAGGGTGGGGCCCGCGCCCAGGGGTGGTGTGGTGCCCTCGGGCACCGTTTCCTACCCTTTTCCGACTCATAATTTTCCATATTATGTAAAAACAACAAATATTTAGGTTGAAAAGTAAATCGCGAACTTTTTCTTACCGAAACTGTTACCTATTCCAAATCAGCTTTTGCAGTTGTCTGAATTTGACTTTTTATAAAATCCTCTGGAGTTACCACTTTGATAAGATCAACATCTTCATTATAAGAATCTCCAGAAATGTAATGCTTGAGTCTTTGACCATTAACCACTTGTGGTCTGTCCCCATCTAGTGAATTGATTTTAATCGCACCTGAGCGATAGACCTCCTCAATGATATAAGGTCCTTCCCATTTTGAAAGTAATTTTCCTGCAAAAAATCTGAGACGAGACCTATACAATAAAACTTTTTCACCTACGTTAAATTCTCTCTTAAGAATTCTTCTATCATGCCATTGCTTAACTTTCTCTTTAAAGAGCCTAGCATTTTCATAAGCTGCATTTCTCCATTCATCTAAAGAATTCAAATTAAGCAATCTCTTTTTACCGGCAAGTTTAAAATCTCTATTAAGTTCTTTCACCGCCCAATAGGCTTTATGTTCTAATTCTAAAGGCAAATGACAAGCTTTTCCATAAACCATTTTGTAAGGAGACATTCCCATAGGATTTTTATAAGCAGTTCTATAAGCCCACAAAGCATCGTTAAGCTTTTTAGACCAATTTTTTCTAGATTTATTAACAGTCTTTTGCAAAATAGACTTAATCTCTCTATTTGACAATTCTACTTGACCACTTGTTTGAGGATGATATGGTGAAGCAATTCTATGATTAACATCATACTTAGCTAAGTTTTTCTAAAAGCACCATGAATAAAATGAGAACCCCATCAGTCATGAGATATCTAGGCACACCAAACCTAGGGAAGATAATATCTTTAAGCATTTTTAATGATGTCTCACCATCAGCACTAGAAGTTGGTATAGCTTCTACCCATTTAGTAACATAATCAACAGCAACAAGTATGTGAGTATAACCATTTGAGGAAGGAAAAGGACCCATAAAGTCAAATCCCCAACAGTCGAAAGGTTCAATAACAAGAGAATAATTCATAGGCATTTCATTACGTCTACTAATGTTACCTACTCTTTGACATTCATCACATGATAAAACAAATTTTCTAGCATCTCTAAAAAGGGTAGGCCAATAAAAACCTGATTGTAGAACCTTTTGCGCAGTTCTATCTCCAGCGTGATGTCCTCCATAAGCACTTCCATGGCATTTGCTCAATATTTCTTTCTGTTCATACTCAGGAACACATCTTCGCATAATGCCATCTACTCCTTCTTTATACAAATGTGGGTCATCCCAAAAATAATGCCTCAAATCATAAAAGAACTTTCTTCTTTGCTGAGCTGTAAAGGTCGGAGGCAAATACTTGGCAACAATAAAATTAGCATAATCAGCATACCAAGGACTTTCGCGTGAGCTTACCTTTATCGCAGCCAATTGTTCATTTGGAAAACTATCATTAACAGGTATAGGATCATCTGAAATGTTTTCTAATCTAGACAAATTATCAGCAACAGGATTTTCAGCACCTTTCCTATCTACGATATGTAAATCAAATTCTTGCAGTAAAAGTACCCATCTTATTAGCCTAGGCTTAGCATCTTTCTTTTCCATAAGGTATCTAATAGCAGCATGATCAGTGTGAATAGTAACTTTTGAATCAACAATATAAGGTCTAAATTTATCACAAGCAAAAACAACTGCTAAAAATTCCTTTTCAGTAGTAGCATAATTCTTTTGAGCGGCATCAAGTGTTTTACTAGCATAATGAATAACATTTAACTTCTTGTCTACCCGCTGTCCAAGAACAGCTCCTACAGCAAAATCACTAGCATCACACATTATTTCAAAAGGTAAAGTCCAATCAGGAGGTTGAACAACAGGAGCTGTGATTAAAGCCTTTTTTAGAGTTTCAAAAGCTTCCTTGCAATCATCATCAAAAACAAAAGGTACATCTTTTTGAAGAAGATTAGTGAGGGGTTTTGAAATTTTAGAAAATCTTTAATAAACCTCCTATAAAAACCGGCATGACCGAGAATACTACGGATACCTTTCACATCCCTTGGACAGGGCATTTTCTCGATTGCTTCAACTTAGCTCTGTCCACTTCAATGCCTCTTTCAGAAATTTTGTGCCCTAGGACAATTCCTTCATTAACCATGAAATGACATTTCTCCCAATTAAGAACAAGATTTGTCTCCTCACATCTCTGCAAAACTTTATCAAGATTGTGCAAGCAATTATCAAAGGAAGTTCCGTAGACGGAAAAATCGTCCATGAATACTTCCACAATTTCTTCACAAAAACCATGAAAAATAGCAGACATGCATCTTTGGAACGTAGCAGGAGCATTACACAAACCAAAAGGCATACGTCTATAAGCATAAGTTCCATAAGGACAAGTAAAAGTTGTTTTCTCTTGATCTTGTGCTTTAACAGCAATTTGTGAGAATCCAGAATAACCATCAAGGAAACAAAAATGGGTTTTCTTAGACAACCTTTCTAACATTTGATCAATAAAAGGCAAAGGATAATGATCTTTCTTAGTTACTTTATTGACCTTTCTAAAATCAATGCACATCCTATATCCCACTACTACTCTTTGAGGAATAAGTTCATCATTTTCATTTGGTACAACAGTAACTCCTCCTTTCTTAGGGACACAATGCACAGGACTTACCCATCTACTATCAGCAATAGGATAAATTATACCAGCATCAAGAAGTTTTAATACCTCATTTCTTACCACTTCTTTCATCTTAGGGATCAAGCGACGCTGATGCTCAACAACAGGTTTTGCATCGGGTTCAATGTTGATGGCATGTTGACATATAGTAGGAGAAATCCCCTTTAAATCATCCAAAGTGTATCCCATAGCTCCTCGATGTTTCTTTAGTACTTCTAATAACCTTGCTTCTTCATTACCTGAAAGTTTAGAACTAATAATAGCAGGATATACTTTCCTTTCATCAAGATAAACATACTTAAGATTATCAGGTAACGGTTTTAAATCGAAGACAGGATCTTCCTTAGGAGGCGCTGAGGTACCCAAATCTTCCACAGGCAAATTATGCTTAAGTATTGGTGGTTGACGAAGAAAGGCATTGTCAATCTCATTCCTCTCCTCCATAAATACTTCACTTTCGTGTTCCTCCATGAATTGCTGCAAGGCATTGTTAGGAGCAACAGCAATAGAAGCAAGTTGTTCAACTTGAAAATTCTCATTAGGTAATTCAGTTTCATAAAGTTGTTTACCAAACTTAGAGAAATTAAACTCATAAGATTCTCCATTAAATTTAGTGTAAATTTTCTCTTTCTTACAATCTATAATGCACCACATGTATTCAAGAAAGGCCTACCAAAAATAATGGGACACGCTTTACTAGCAACAGAACCAAGTACTAGAAAATCAGCAGGGTATTTAGTCTTACCACATAAAACTTCAACATCTCTCACAATACCAATTGGGGAGATAGTTTCTCTATTAGCAAGCTGAATAACCACATCAATCTCCTCAAGTTCGCAAGGACCAATTTCATGCATAATTTCTTTATAAAGATCAAAAGGAATAGCGCTAGAACTTGCACCAATATCACATAAACCATAATAGCAATGTTCTCCTATTTTGACTGAAAGCACAGGAACACTTGTTTTCCTAGCTCTACGGGATGTGAAACAATATTAGAGGCATCTTCACAAAAGATAATATGTCCTCCTTCTACATTTTCAGTTACCAAATCCTTTACTATTGCTATTGTGGGTTCTACCGCTATTTGTTCAGCAGGTTCTAAAGCTTTCTTTGCACTTTTATTAACCACACTAGCTATGATAGAATGTTCCCTAATTTTAACAGGAAAAGGTGGTTTCTCAATATAAGGTTCTGGCAAGATACGATCAACTGTATGAACTTCAATGTTTTTAATATTGGCAGAATTAGTATTATCTTTGTAAGGCAAATGATACTTATTGCAACTTTCTTTAGGAACATCAAGATAAGAGGCAAAAGCCTTGTAACAGTTTGCAATAACTTGAGAATCAAGACCATACATATCATAGAGATTACGAAAATTATCAGTATTCATAAAAGTTTTAATGCATTCGTAATCATGCTTTATACCTGATTCTCTACCTTTGTCGTTCTCCCATCCTTCAGTATTTTCCTCAATCCGATCAAGAAGGTCCCATTTAACTTCCTCTTTATTACGCGTAAATGATCCAGCACAAGAGGTATCCAATAGAGTTTTATCTTGAAGAGAAAGCCTTGCATAGAAGTTATCAATAACAACATTACCAGGAAGCTCATGAATGGGGCATTTGAGCATTAATGATTTCAATCTCCCCCACGCTTGGGCAATACTTTCTCCATCATGAGGCCAAAAATTATATATATGATTCCGATCTTGATGAATTTCACTAGGAGGATAAAATTTAGAATAAAAGAGAGGCACAATCTCCTCCCAGCCAATAGAACGCCCATTTTTCAGCATCCTATACCATTTTGCAGCTTTACCAGTCAACGATATAGAAAACAATTTCTTCTTGACCTCTTCCATTGAAATACCTGCACACTTGAACAACTCGCATAATTCATGAATAAATAGCAAATGATCCCCAGGAGGGACAGTTCCATCTCCTGCATAGCGGTTATTCGTAACTCGTTCAACAATTTTCATAGGTATTTTAAATGGAATTACTTGATCAGGTGGTTCCTCTTCTACTACCTTAGCAGTGGTAGTAGTATTTCCAAACAGGGATTCAAATGGAGATCTCTCCATGATAAAATAAAGTAGCAAGCAGAAATAAAAATAGCACCTACAGTAAAAGTTTCCTTACCAATTCCACTTACCAATAGCGCTTCACTCCCCGGCAACGGCGCCAGAAAATAGTCTTGATGACTGGTGGCTCTAGGTCAATAGTGCCAGAAACAATGCTTGTACGTCACACGTCAGTTGGGAACCCCAAGAGGAAGGTATGATGAGTGCAGCAGTAAGTTTTCCCTCAGTATGAAACCAAGGTTTAATCGACCAGTAGGAAAACGAGGTTTGCTTCGAAGGTGTTGGTGAAGGAGTGTAGTGCGGCGCAACACCAGGGATTCCGGTGCCAACGTGGAACCTGCACAACACAATCAAATTACTTTGCCCCAACTTAACAGTGAGGTTGTCAATCTCACCGGCTTGCTGAAAACAAAGGGTTAAACGTATCGAATGGAAATGATGTTTGTTTGCATAAAACAGTAGAGAACAATGATTGCAGTAGATTGTATTTCAGATGTAAAAGAATGGACCGGGGTCCACAGTTCACTAGTGGTGTCTCTCCAATAAGATAACTAACATGCTGGGTAAACAAATTACAGCTGGGCAATTGACAATTGATAAGTGCATATAACATGCATGTGTGAGCTGTGGTGTCTACTATGAGATTCATTTGGGCATTACGACAAAGTACATAGACCGCTATCCAGCATGCATCTATGCCTAAATAGTCCACTTTCCGGTTAACATCCGTACCCCTTCCAGTATTAAGTTGCAAGCAACAGACAATTGCATTAAGTAATGTGCGTAATGTAAACAATACATTCATCCTTGAATAAAGCATTGCTGTTTTACCCCTAGTGGCAACAACACATCTACAACCTTAGAACTTGCTGTCACTATCCCAGGTTAAATAGAGGTTGAACCCAACTATCATGCATAAATACCCCCTCTTGGAGTTACAAGTATTCACTGGCCAAGGCTTCAACAAGTAACGGAGAGCATGCAAGATCACAAATGACATAGACATGATAATATAATATTCAGCTCCACATAGGTATCAATATAAGTCAGATCCCAGCAAACACAACATGTAGCATTACAATAAGATGATCTTGATCATGATAGGCAGCTCACAAGATCTAAACATGATGGCACAAGTGGAGAAGACAACCATCTAGCTACTGCTATGGACCCATAGTCCAAGGATGAACTACTCACGCATCACTCCGGAGGCGGGCATGGCGATGTAGAGCCCTCCGGTGATGATTCCCCTCTCCGGCAGGGTGCCGGGAAGAGCTTCAGAACCCCCCGAGTTAGGGTTGACGACGGCGGCGGCAGCGAATATGTTCTGGATGAAAGGCTCGGTGTTTTAGGGTTTTCACGTCTCGGGGAATAAATAGGCGAAGGGGCGATGTCGGCGGACCCCCGAGGGGCCCAAACCACCTGCAGGCGCGGCTGGGCCCACTGCCGCGCCGGTGGTTTGGCCACCTCGTGGCTCTCTTCGTCTCTCCTTCGGACTCCGTGTACGTGCTGGAAAAATAGGGACTGGCCTTTTGTTTCGTGCAATTCCGAGAATATTTCCAGAAGTAACTTTCTGAAACCAAAAACAGCAGAAAACAGGGAACTGGCACTGTGGCATCTTGTTAATAGGTTAGTCCCAGAAAATGCATAAAAGTGATACGAAGTGTATATAAAACATGTAGCAAATGGTATAATATAAGCATGGAACAGCAGAAATTATGGATACGTTGGAGACGTATCAAGCATCCCCAAGCTTAGTTCTACTCGTCCTCGAGTAGGTAAAACGATAACAACAAATAATTTCTGAGGAGACATGCTTTCACACAATCTTGATCAATATATTGCAAGGCTCATGTCATGAATGAAGTGACTCAAAGCAATGATCTATAGTTTGCTAACAAATAGATAAAGAGTAAACAATGAATCATATAAGCAAAAACTTTTCATGAATAGTACTTTCAAGACAAGCATCAAAAAGTTTTGCATAAGAGGTAACTCATAAAGCAATAGATTCAAAGTAAAAGGCATTGAAGCAACACAAAGGATGATTAAGTTTCAGCATTTGCTTTCAACTTGTAACATGTATATCTCATGGATAGTTGTCAACATAAAGCAATATAACAAGTGCAATAAGTAAATATGTAAGAATCAATGCACACAAAGTTGACACAAGTGTTTGCTTCTAAGATAGAAAGGAGTAGGTAAACTGACTCAACATAAAGTAAAAGATAGGCCCTTCGCAGAGGGAAGCAGGGATTAAATCATGTGCTAGAGCTTTTTAAGTTTTCGAAAGCATATAGAGAGCACAAAATAAGTATTTGAGAGGTGTTTGTTGTTGTCAACGAATGGTAGTGGGCACTCTAACCCCCTTGTCAACCAGACTTTCAAAGAGCGGCTCCCATGAAGGACGTTATTCTACCAGCAAGGTAGATCATCCCTCTTCTCTTTTGTTTACACATGTATTTTAGTTTCTTTATAGATGACACTCCTCCCAACCTTTTGCTTACACAAGCCATGGCTAACCGAATCCTCGGGTGCCTTCCAACATTCACATACCATGGAGGAGTGTCTATTGCAAATTAAGTTGCTTACTGATAAATCAGGGCAAAACATGTGAAGAGAATTATTAATGAAAGTTGTAATTAATTGGGGCTGGGCACCCCGTTGCCAGCTCTTTTTGCAAATTATTGGATAAGCGGATGTATATGCCACTAGTCCAGGTGAAAGTCTGTCAGAAGTAAATGACAAGATTGAAAGATAAAACACCACATACTTCCTCATGAGCTATAAAACATTGACACAAATAAGGAGTAATAAAGTTTTGAATAGTTTAAAGGTAGCACATGAAATATTTACTTGGAATGGCAGGAAATACCACATAGTAGGTAGGTATGGTGGACACAAATGGCATGGGTTTTGGCTCAAGTTTTGGATGCACGAGAAGCATTCCCTCTCAGTACAGAGTTTAGGCTAGCAAGGTTGTTTGAAGCAAACACAAGTATAAACCGGTACAGCAAGAATCACATAAAAACATATTGCAAGTATTATAAGACTCTACACTGTCTTCCTTGTTGCTCAAACATTTTACCAGAAAATATCTAGACCTTAGAGAGAACAAATATGCATCCCAAGTCTCAACAAGCTCTACGGTAGTTCTCCACTACTAGGCTTTAACTACATGATGCAAGAGCTTAAACATGATCTACTTGAGAGCTCAAAACAATTGCAAAGCATCAAATCAAAACAAGACAATGATCTACAAGAATGCATATGTCTTTTCCAATACCAACTACTACATGTAGCATTTTCTTTCTTCCAAACAAACACCAATAATTTATTTAAACATAAACTCTCCAAATGATAATATAATGCAGCAAGAGAGTATTTATAAACAAGTGCTAACAGCTCGAAGAGATGCATGAAAAACAGGAGCTAAAAGCACTGCAGTAGCTAGTTAAGAATACTCAACAAATATAAGTGAAGAACATGAGTATTCACATGAAAAAGCGGAGCGTGTCTCTCTCCCACACAAGGATTGCTAGGATCCGAATTTATTCAAACAAAAACAAAAATAAAAACACACAGACGCTCCAAGTAAAGCGCATAAGATGTGAAAGAATTAAAATATAGTTTCACTAGAGATGACCTGATAAGTTTGTTGATGAAGAAGGGGATGCCTTGGGCATCCCCAAGCTTAGACGCTTGAGTCTCTCTGAATATGGTTGGGATGAACCACGGGGGCATCCCCAAGCTTAGGCTTTTCACTCTTCTTGATCACATAATATCACCCTTCTCGCTTGATCCTTGAAAACTTCCTTCACACCAAACTCAAGACAGTTCTCATTAGAGGGTTAGTGCATAATCAAAAATTCTCATATTCTGTAATGATACAATCAATCCCAAAGCTTCTGGACATTAGCTACAGCCACCAATGCTTTGTGGAGCAAAGAAATCCACACAAACACAGTAAAAGAGCGAATGCAAAACAAAAGGCAGAATCTGTCAAAAACAGAACAGTCTGGAATGACGAATTTTTTCGAGGCACTTAAGTTGCTCAGATGGATCTGGCCTAAAATAATGAAAGTTGCGTACATATCTCAGGAATATGCGTGATTTTTCTCAGAATTTTTTGAATTTTCTACAGGGAGATAAGCTCAAATCCGTGACAGCTAAAAATCTGTCACTGCGCAGAAATCCAAATCTTGCATCAACTTTCAATATAGAACTTTACTTGGCACAACATTGCGATAAAATAAAGATACAAAGGAGTTGCTACAGAAGTAACAAAACTCCTTGACTCAAAGAAAACAAAAATAACAGCAAATAAAAACGATGGGTTGTCTCCCATAAGCGCTTTTCTTTAACGCCTTTCAGCTAGGCGCAGAAAGTGAAAATCAAGTGTTGTCAAGAGAAGAAGCATCAACATCATAACTTGCTCTAACAATAGAGTCAAAAGGTAACTTCATTCTCTTCCTAGGGAAGTGTTCCATACCTTTCTTGAGAGGAAATTGGTACCTTATATTACCTTCTTTCATATCAATGATGGCACCAACAGTTCGAAGAAAAGGTCTTCCCAAAACAATAGGACAAGATGCATTGCATTCAATATCCATAACAATAAAATCAACGGGACAAGGTTATTTTTACTGTAATAAAAACATCATTAACTCGCCCCAAAGGTTTCTTCATAGCATTATCAGCGAGAAAAACATCCAAATAACAATGTTCCAAAGGTGGCAAATCAAGAATATCATAAAGCTTCTTGGGCAAAACCGAAACACTTGCACCAAGATCACACAAGGCATTGCAATAAAAATCATTCACCTTTACCTTAATGATGGGTTCCCAACCATCTTCTAATTTCCTAGGAATAGAAGCTTTAAGTTTCAACTTCTCCTCCCTAGCTTGCAAAAGAGCATTTGTAATATGCTTTGTAAAAGCCAAATTAATAGTGCTAGCATTGGGACTTCTAGCTAATTTTTGCAAGAACATAATAACTTCAGAGATGTTACAATCATCAAAATCAAAATCATTATTGTCAATGGTGGTGGAACCATTGTCTCCAATAGTTTGAAAAATTTCAGCACTTTTATCAGAAAAAGTTTCAGCAGTTTTAGGCAATTTCAAACGCTTTGCAGAAGTAGTAGAGACATTACCAACACCAATAACATTACCATCAATAGTAGGAGGTTACTAGCATGTGAAACATTAGCATTACTAGTGGTGGTGATAGTACAAACTCTAACTATACTATTCTCTTTTTCAAGTTCTTCCTCTTTTTCCCACCTAGCATGCAATTCAGCCAACATCCTAATATTATTATCAATTCGAACTTGGATGGCATTTGCTGTAGCAAATGACTCATCAAGACCTTCAGGTTTCGCTGCCATGTTATTAATCAAAGAGGACTGAGCTTCAGACATAGATGAAATACGGTTTTCAGCAATGGAAATCTTAGTTTGCAAACCTGAAATCTCACTATTTATATTTTCGAGTTGCTGTCCTATATTCTTCAACATGGCAGTTTGTTCATTCATAGCTTTTGTAAACAATTGATTTTGCTCAAATTGTGATTGCATAAAGCTTTTAGTTGATCTCTCAATTTCTATCATCCTTTCCTCACTAGGCATAAAAGATCTAGCATTAAAATAACCATTACCACTTGAAGGAAAAGCCTAGAGTTGTTGCTACCAAAATTATTCCTATAAGCATTGTTGTTGAAGTTGTTGTTTTTAATGAAGTTTACATCAACATGCTCTTCTTGAGCAACCAATGAAGCTAAAGGAACATTATTAGGATCAACATGAGATCTACCATTCACAAGCATAGACATAATAGCATCAATCTTATCACTCAAAGAGGAGGTTTCTTCAACAGAATTTACCTTCTTACCTTGAGGAGCTCTTTCGGTGTGCCATTCGGAATAGTTGATCATCATATCATCAAGTAGCTTTGTTGCTGCACCTAAAGTGATGGACATAAAGGTTCCTCCAGAGGCTGAATCCAATAAGTTCCTTGAGGAAAAATTTAATCCTGCATAAAAGGTTTGGATGATCATCCAAGTAGTCAGTCCATGAGTGGGACAATTCTTCACCAAAGATTTCATTCTTTCCCAAGCTTGAGCAACATGTTCATTATCAAGTTGTTTAAAATTCATAATGCTACTTCTCAAGGATATAATCTTAGCAGGAGGATAATATTTCCCTATGAAAGCATCTTTGCATTTTGTCCAAGAATTAATACTATTTCTAGGCAAAGAAAGCAACCATTCTTTAGCTCTTCCTCTCAAGGAGAAAGGAAAAAGTTTCAGTTTTATAATATCCCCATCCATATCCTTATACTTTTGCATTTCACAAAGTTCAACAAAGTTATTAAGATGGGCAGCAGCATCATCAGTACTAACACCAGAAAATTGCTCTTTCATAACAAGATTTAATAGAGCAGGTTTAATTTCATAAAATTCTGCTGTAGAAGCAGGTGGAGCAATAGGAGTGCATATGAAATCATTGTTGTTTGTGCTAGTGAAGTCACACAACTTAGTGTTCTCAGGAGTACTCATTTTGAAAAAAAACAAAATAAAAATAAACAAGTAACTAATTTTTTGTGTTTTTGATAAAGAGAGCAAACAAGACTAAATAAAAATAAACTAAGCAAGACAAATAACAAAGTAAAGAGATTGGGTGTGAGAGACTCCCCTTGCAGAAGCAATTCGTTTTCCCCGGCAACGGCGCCAGAAAACGTGTTGGTGGCTCTAGGTTAATAGTGCCAGAAACAATGCTTGTACGTCACACGTCAGTTGGGAACCCCAAGAGGAAGGTATGATGAGTGCAGCAGTAAGTTTTCCCTCAGTATGAAACCAAGGTTTAATCGAACCAGTAGGAAAACGAGGTTTGCTTCGAAGGTGTTGGTGAAGGAGTGTAGTGCGGCGCAACACCAGGGATTCCGGTGCCAACGTGGAACCTGCACAACACAATCAAATTACTTTGCCCCAACTTAACAGTGAGGTTGTCAATCTCACCGGCTTGCTGAAAACAAAGGGTTAAACGTATCGAATGGAAATGATGTTTGTTTGCATAAAACAGTAGAGAACAATGATTGCAGTAGATTGTATTTCAGATGTAAAAGAATGGACCGGGGTCCACAGTTCACTAGTGGTGTCTCTCCAATAAGATAACTAACATGCTGGGTAAACAAATTACAGCTGGGCAATTGACAATTGATAAGTGCATATAACATGCATGTGTGAGCTGTGGTGTCTACTATGAGATTCATTTGGGCATTACGACAAAGTACATAGACCGCTATCCAGCATGCATCTATGCCTAAATAGTCCACTTTCCGGTTAACATCCGTACCCCTTCCAGTATTAAGTTGCAAGCAACAGACAATTGCATTAAGTAATGTGCGTAATGTAAACAATACATTCATCCTTGAATAAAGCATTGCTGTTTTACCCCTAGTGGCAACAACACATCTACAACCTTAGAACTTGCTGTCACTATCCCAGGTTAAATAGAGGTTGAACCCAACTATCATGCATAAATACCCCCTCTTGGAGTCACAAGTATTCACGTGGCCAAGGCTTCAACAAGTAACGGAGAGCATGCAAGATCACAAATGACATAGACATGATAATATAATATTCAGCTCCACATAGGTATCAATATAAGTCAGATCCCAGCAAACACAACATGTAGCATTACAATAAGATGATCTTGATCATGATAGGCAGCTCACAAGATCTAAACATGATGGCACAAGTGGAGAAGACAACCATCTAGCTACTGCTATGGACCCATAGTCCAAGGATGAACTACTCACGCATCACTCCGGAGGCGGGCATGGCGATGTAGAGCCCTCCGGTGATGATTCCCCTCTCCGGCAGGGTGCCGGGAAGAGCTTCAGAAACCCCCCGAGTTAGGGTTGACGACGGCGGCGGCAGCGAATATGTTCTGGATGAAAGGCTCGGTGTTTTAGGGTTTTCACGTCTCGGGGAATAAATAGGCGAAGGGGCGATGTCGGCGGACCCCCGAGGGGCCCAAACCACCTGCAGGCGCGGCTGGGCCCACTGCCGCGCCTGGTGGTTTGGCCACCTCGTGGCTCTCTTCGTCTCTCCTTCGGACTCCGTGTACGTGCTGGAAAAATAGGGACTGGCCTTTTGTTTCGTGCAATTCCGAGAATATTTCCAGAAGTAACTTTCTGAAACCAAAAACAGCAGAAAACAGGGAACTGGCACTGTGGCATCTTGTTAATAGGTTAGTCCCAGAAAATGCATAAAAGTGATACGAAGTGTATATAAAACATGTAGCAAATGGTATAATATAAGCATGGAACAGCAGAAATTATGGATACGTTGGAGACGTATCAATGACCCACAAGTATAGGGGGTGTATCGTAGTACTTTCGATAAATAAGAGTGTCGAACCCAACGAGGAGCAGAAGGTGCTGACAAGGAGTTTCGGTAAAGGTTTCACTGTAAATGCTAGCAGACAAGTTTTTAGGGGTTTTTGATATAGCAGGTAAATAAAATGCGAGTAAGTAAAAGACAGTAATAATAATTGCAGCAAGTGGCCCAATCCTTTTTAGATCAAAGGACAAGCCGGTTGGTTTACTTATGAGGACAAAATGTTCTTGAGGACACACGGGATTCTAGTCAAGTGCTTTCGCTTCACATAGTTGATTAATCTTTATTGTTTTGGTAAGTGTTGTGTGGGTGAACCTATGCTAATGCACGCCCTTACTCGGACTAATACATACTTGTGATTATACCTCTTGCAAGCATCCGCAGTTACAAGAAAGTAATTAAGATAAATCTAACCACAGCCTTAAACTCTGAGATCCTACGCTCCCTTGTGCACCGGTATACTAACGGGGGTTTAGCTTTTTGTCACTCCGGCAACCCCACAATTAGCAACCAAATACACAATGCACTCCTCTAGGCCCATAAAGGTGAAGTGTCATGTAGTCGACGTTCACACGACACCACTAGAAGAATAACACCACAACTTAAATATCAAACCATTAAATATTACTCAACATAATTCCACTACTAACAGCATGACTTCTCCCATGTCCTCAAGAACTAAACGAAACTACTCACGAGACATCATATGGATCATGATCAGAGGTGATATAATGATGGATAACGATCTGAACATATACTTTAATTCACCGATAAAACTCAATAGCATCAACCACAAGGAGTAATTAACACCGGGAGAGTTTCCCCTATGAACTAAACAAAGTATAGCCCTAGATGTTACAGCGGAATGAGATGGTGCAGCGGTGATGGTGGTGATGGCGGTGGAGATGATGATGATGATGATCCCGATGAAGTCCAGCGCGATGACGATGAGGATGGCGATGATCTTCCCCCTCCGGGAAGGAATTTCCCCGGCAGATTTCTCCTTGCCGGAGAGCTTTTCTCTCTCTGTGGTTTCCGCCTCGTGGAGGCGGCGGAATATTTTCTCACGGACTCCCCGTGTCTTAGGGTTTCTGGGGGATGAAGTACGCGAAGGGGGAGCGCCTTAGGTGGGCCAGGGCGCCACACCTGGCCAGGGCGCGGCCAAGGTGGGCCCCGCGCCCAGGGGTGGTGTGGGCCCCTCCTGGCCCATCTCAGCCTCCCCTTTTGGCTTAGTCCATCTTCTGATAAAATAGGAACATCTGTCTTCTAGGAAATATTTTTAGTGCTCCAGAAATATAGTGCCTTGACGTTGCTTTTTCCGGCTGAAATCTGACTCCGGCAGTTAATTATCCAATGATCATCAAACATGCAAAATAAACAAAATAACATAAGTAACTCCTCTTAATATGAAATATATCATTGAATAACAGTAAATTATGCTATAAATAGTGATGCGAAATGGACGTATCAAGTACCAGCACGGAATGTTGGATTGTTGAGAGATTAGTGGCACCAATATTTTCGTGTCACAAAGCTGGAGTCCGAGTTTACTGAATACCTAACTCGCCAAGAAGGGATTGAACTCATATATGTAACTTCACCAGTATCATTACCAAAGTGACTTATACTTAGACTCAGGTGCTTGACCGTGAAACTGTGGCAACAAGCACTCGAGATGATCAAATTTCTCCAAAGAAGATGGCATATCCCCCAGTTATCGCCGATCATCAACAGTGTTTGAGGTATGCCCTTAAGACAATAATATTGAGTTATTATTTACCTCAAAGTTTATTATTAATATTTATATCTTTATGCTATAACTGCTTTGGCAATTATTTAGTGAGTATTCAAAGGAAACCCTCCAAAGCACGCGTAGAGATATACACAATATAAAGTGGTCCTCATCTTGTCTCTAAGATTGGCTTATCTTGTTGTTAGATGATCACGTTTCCCTGATCATGGACTTGTATAAGTCGTACAACTAAAAGAGTATATTGTCGGAATGATGATAGTACTAAACCGACCCATTTGTATGATCTTGCTAAGAGACAAATCGTCTGAGGTTAAACTGGCAAGTGATTATAGAGTTTTCGTTAGTTATATCCCTATACCACGAGAACATCTAGAGGACGCACACTTGCCCCTTGCGCTTCGATGGTCCTCAAACGTCTTGCCATAAAAGGAGACTATAACGTGGCTTTTGGGCGTAAACCTTAGAGTGTGTAATGGAACTGAGATTATTCAAGAATGTTACTTACTCCTCCAGACGATGGAGAGATACATCCTCTGGGCCCTCTCAGTATCACCAATGTCACCCAATCGTCTGGTCGGACACAGTATGATTTATCACATGACATTGCCACATTGGAGATACAAATGAGAAAAAGAGATTGATAACGGAATGAGTTTTGTATGTGTAGTGATCGAATGGTTTGTTCATGTAGAGCACATTGTCTCACCTCGTGATATCATTGGTATCGTGTAGCTAAGGGGATCAGCGTAACGAGAAATACAAATGGTTCCATCGTTAATTCGTGAATACACAGGAGCCAATATGGATGTCTATTGTCCGGTAAGTATTCCGGGCATGTCTTTGTGTTACCGAACCTTCCGGGTCACACACTTAAGTTGTGAAAATCTTTTATTGAGGGTGTTTTGTAGAAATAGTGGTTATGAGAAGTGGTCGGAGTCACTCCGATGTCACTGGAACAACTCCGATGTGAATAGGAGGTGTTTCCGGTGAAGTTATCATGAGAGGCATATGTGGTATAGGTCCTGATACGTCTCAGACGTATCTATAATTTTTGATTGTTCCATGCTTGTTATATGTCAATGTCACATGTTTTATAAAAAAAATTATATCATTTTTATACATTTTCTAGGACTAACCTATTAACAAGATGCCCAGTGCCAGTTCATGTTTTCTGCTGTCTTTTTGTTTCAAAAATCCTAGTCAGGAAATATTTTCCGAAAGACCTGAAAATTTAAGGGATTTATTTTTACGAAGGAACCAAGACACTACCCGAAGGAGAGGTACAGGGGACCCACCAGTGGAACAGACGGCCTCCAGGCGCGGCCTGGGGTGGGCCCACGCACCCAGCCCGTCTGGGCCCCCTGGTGCTCCTCCGGCGCCGCCTCTTCGCCTATAAATAACCTCGTCCCGAAAACACTAAAACACCCTATCATATTTCCAGAAAGAAACCGAGGCCGCCACCGTCGCCAACCCTAGTTCGGGAGGGTTTTGAAGCTCTTCCCGGCACCCTGCCGGAGGGGGAGATCATCACCGGAGGCATCTACACCACCATGCCTGTCTCCGGAGTGATGTGTGAGTAATCCACCATGGGACTACGGGTCTATGGCAGTATCTAGATGGTTGTCTCTTCTCCTTATACTTCCATGTTCAGATCTTGCGAGTTGCCTAACATGATCAAGATCATCTTTATGTAATGCTACGTGTTGTGTTTGCTTGGATCCGACGAACTGTGGAATCATGACTCTTTGTTCATTTATCTATGCTATATTTTATTTATGATCTTGCATGCTCTCCGATGCTAGTGGTTGCTTTGGCCGAAGTAGCTGCTAGTATCTTCAGAGACGGTATTTATGCTAGATAGGAGGTTCATGTCTCCTTGTTCCGAGTTCGAGTTGACAGTACTGTTGCTACTAGAGGTAAAACAACGGTGTTTATTACTTTGTGTTATAACCATTGCTTACATTATGCATCATGCTTACTGCAATTATCCGTTGCTTGCAACTTAATACTTTCGGGTGACATGCCGGATAGCGATCCCGGGGTGGATTATTAGTCATAGATGCAGTTGGATATTGGTCTATGTATTTTGACGTAATGTCCAATTAAATAGAAGGGTGAACTATATTATTTTATGATAGCATTGTTATGCGCCCAAAATTTGTCAATTGCCAAGCTGTAATTTGTTTACCCAGCATGTATTTCTTTTGGAGAGACACCACTAGTGAACTGTGGAGCCTGGTCCTATTTTCTCATATTGTTTACAACCGTTTTCATAGCTTTTCATAATCATTTTCTCGATGTCCATTTTTGCTCTCATAATATTTTATACACCATACATTTAATTCTTTGTGTTCGGCAAGCCGGAGAGATTTACAACCCTCCTTTTTCGTTGGGGGCAAAGTGGTTTGATTATGTTGTGTGCAGGTCCTCGTTAACCTCCTTGTTGGACAAGGACTCCCTCTCCAAACCGACTTGGGGGATCCGGCCGGCCCTAGGCCGGTGCACCAAGGGGAAGGGTTCTTACCCCTTCCCCAAGCCCCCTACCCCCTGGCCACCTATATATACTCCCCCCCCCCCCCATGGGGAGAGACACACAAGTTTGCTCCCTGTTTTCGAGGTGTCCTCTGCGAAGCTCTCCCTCTCTCTAGATCTCATGTGTTGAGAAACAATTCTCTAGTCTCATATAGATCTAATCTAGTTGATTAGATCTACCACATATACTACGCCGAAAGGCTGACTCTCTTCGTTGGCCCCGAGTTCTAGACGGTGGAGCGCTGGCGGATTGGCACAGTGGATGCATGGATACTAGAAGAGGGATTACGGAAATGATCCTCACGAGGCTTCACCGACAACGTCATCGACAAACATAAGATTTTCCATAATGGTGTTTGAAAGTTTTGGATCTAGCATTATGGGGTGCAACATATCTTCATATTAGATCTTGGCGGTTATGTAAGACAAAAAATTTAAAATTCCTGCATGTAACCCTACAAACATTGCCCGCCCAAGCAACATCAGAAAAAGTTGATAATAAATCATTTAAGATTGGAGGAAGGAACATATGTAGTAAGTTGGATACATCGTAATATTAGCTTGACGGCAGAGCAATGACTGTCACGTGGAGCATGGAGGTTCTGACACCTACGATTGACCACATATTAGAGATTCATAACTGTAAGATACTAGAGACCACCCACAATGTTGCGGTATAAGGTGGCATCATTAGGAGCAAAATGACCCACATATGAAATAGACCGTTTTCATGTTCACATGTCCCATGGAGGTGAGCCAGTTTAATTAGTTGCTGACTAATTCAGTTTTTGCAAGTAAATTGGGTCTCCTATTCTTTGTACAGAGTTAGAAATGAACTGGAGTCATCACTACTGAAGCTTAATTTGTAGTGCTCTCTTGACATGCAGCCATTTTGCCGCACAGTTCCATAATTTCAGTTGTTATCAAATACAATGTTCCATAATTTCACCAATTATCAAATACAGTGCCACTACTTTACAAATGTTTGTCTTGGAGACAAAGAACATGGGATGTTTCAAGTTTCACTTGTTATCAAATACAGTGTTCCACACCAAAGATGCGTTTCAGGTTTGATCTTCTATCTTTCTTTGCATACTTCAGTAGTGTGATATACATTCGCTTGTATTCTCTTGGGAAGCCGATAATTTAATATTCTGAAAGAAGCCAATTCTATTATTTTATTGTGATCCAAATTCATATAAAGATAGAGGCTAACTTCGGAGCAGAGTAAGGCCCGTCGCCGTAGGGATGGGCCGAAGCGTAGGTACGGTATGGATCGTTGCCGAGTCGGACTGTAGCCGACTTAGGGTTTTGCACCACCATATATATCTCTTGTAAGCCGCCATTTTGGGATAAGTCGCAAGTTTTAAATCACGGCGTTTGTAACCTCACCCGATCATAGTGAAGATTTACTGGCTGGCGCCCGTGATTTTTTGTTCATTTATTTGTCTATCGTTTATAACAAATTCAACTCCCATCCTCCCAGGATATTCTTGGTGAATGGCCTCAAGTTTCAATTACTTACAGTAGGCTAAATGTAACACTTGGTCATTACCCACTATATACTGTATCAAAACTTATCCGTGATAAGCCTCAATGTTAGAAAAGTTTATGTCCATCAAGCTGTAGCTTCATTGGTTACCCTTCCAAACTTCATGATGTAGAGGCCAGAAGGGTGATCCTTCCACTGTCAAAATACTTTAATTTTGTAATGTTCATATGTAAGTGAACTGCAAGTTAATTGTTGACAAATTCAGATTAACGAGACTATTCAAGATCATATGTTTTACACACGTTAAAAATCCATGCTCTTGTTAAATATGCAATCAGTTTTTTGGTCCGAGCGTGTGCTTATTGGTGCCTGCTGTTCTCAATATCGACTGGTTCTTCTACACGAGTTCAAAGTAAACAACTTTATGTTGATAAATATGTTTTTTTTTTGAATTTTCACCGGGGGGAGCAAAGTCCCCACCTGAATATATATTTCAAAAAATAGGGCAGACCCTAGATGAGTTTTGTGTTACAATTGTACAAGAGCGGGGAGGGGGGCCCGAAGGCAAGTGTTCACAGGGGAGCCCGAAGGCAGGTAAGCCAGGCGTCCACCGCCGGTCGCAGCCGTTGCGGGAGACGAGGGCGCCAAAGCACCGCATCGTCGCGACACATCTTGAGGGTGAGAGGAAGCGATGGAGAGGCTTCACGGAACACCGCCGCGTTCCTGGTTTTCCAGATGTGCCAGCAGCAGAGGAGGATGAAGGTTGGGCCAGTTTCAGCGTCGAGGTCGACGGGGCAGGGAAGAAGGTGGAGGTCAGCGACGCGCGCGTCAGCGGGGACCTGGGGCAATGGAGAACCATGTGACTTGCATTTTCCAGCGCGAGAGGGCAGCAAGGGCAGGCCGCCTCCTCCGGGGTGATGATCGTCTTCTTCAGCAGGAGGTCCCGCGTGTGCACTCTGGACTGAACCAAGAGCCACCCAAAGAACTTCACACGCGTCGGCGCCCAGCCGCCCCAGACGAAGTCAGAGTAGGTGGCCGACACGCCACCAAAGCGGCAGAGTTTGTACAGGTTGGACGTCCGCAACGCCCCTTTGACGCCAGTACAAAGCTTGTTCACGGTCCTGGAGTCGACGGAGGCGGAGAGGTGCACCTCGCGGAGCAGCAGCAGCACGGAGTTACGTTCCCGCACTCCGGCGTGGGTCAGGCGAGGCCCCAAGATGGCGTCAAGGCCACGCGCAAGGACGGAGGCGACGGAGGCTTCACTGTGCGTTGTATGCGAGAAGAGCACGGCGTGTGTCCTTGCCAGCGCACCTCCAGGGAGCCAGGTATCGTGCCAGAAGGAGGTGCGGGTGCCGTCCCCGGTTACTGGTTAGCAATGATATTTCTGTGCAATATAAAGTCGCACCTAAGAGGCAAAAATAGTTATCCAAAATCTATTTTGCACATGTAGTGTTAATATCTTGTGCGTGTAAGTTTATAGGAAGAAAAGGACAAGTTAGTGTGCATCAGAGTTGTTACAGCACCACGGAGGGTTGAAGGGAGAAAAAATGCCTTCTACGTTGTGATGATAAGCCAATTGATCATCTACTTTTTCTCTTGCCCGGTTGCAAAATATGTATAGGGAGTGGATTAATGTGCTCTCAGCTTGAATTGTGTCCCAAATAATCGTATCTCATGTATGATAATTAGTTAGCATTAACATCTAAACGGAAGAGTAAAAAAATGATGTTGATAATCTGGGAGCTGTGATATAGACCATATAGAATGCTCTCAATAATCCGTGCTTTTGGCCCTATTTCCCGCTAATCCCATGGATTTTATATACATATTCTGCTATTGAATTGATCGCTGGTATAAACTGCTGAAAGAACCAGAACAAGTGCCTCTTCGGTAAGGATACCAAATTCTTGTACCTGTGGCTGCAAATGAATGGTTGTGATGGCTTCCCAAACTTTTGTAGCAGTAAATATTTTGATTTTCTTAATTAAATTGGCTAATCATATGCTCGCGGAGGAACTAAGAGTAGATTGATCAATACTTTTTTTATTATCTTGAGCTACTTCTATTATCACCAAACGCAACAATTTTTGTCGTCTCCAAGATGACATAAGAACAAGAAGAGATCGAATATCACTATTTTGTGACATGTCCTCTTGATTGTACAGAGGCAACATGTGATGGTCGAAGCTACGTGAATGCTCCGTTTTCTAGCAGGATTAGGCTGACACACAACAGAAATGATGATCACAGGGGTGTGCCATTGAGAGCGGAATGAGGAACACGTCGGAGTTAGGGACTTCACGCGTTTAGCGCACTAGGTGAGTCCTTAAAATATAATTGTCCCTTTTCTCCTAATACACTTCAAGCAAAATGAAATCATAGTGCAATTTTATATCATGTAAATATTCATGTGTATTAAGTGACATGTGTTGCGAGAGAGAAAAAGGGATAGTGACAAGGTGAATCTGATATATTTTTAAACTGCATTTCAAATATTTGCAGCGCTATTGGTTCATGTGGATGCATGAAACTGACACTCGTAATTTATCCGTTTGTTTCATTATCCAAATGAGAGGTGTCCTCTGTTTTTTTCTCTTGAACTTCTGCGTACTAAATGATTTGAACAGGTAATGTGAAACCATCAAGCTTTTGCATATTTCCTAGGCCAAGTGTATCTAAAGAAAAAATCGTGCAAGAAGATGTCAGAGCGCACAGTAACAACTTAGCCAAACGTAGAGCCAAATGTATCTAAAGGATACTTCAACCGCGAACATTCGTGGATTACGAAAATATTCGTATGCGATGAAGCAGCGATGCGGAGTGGGTTGTTGATGTCCGAAGTGACAACATAGTGGCCATAGACAATGAGAGAGGGAGCAACAGTAGCTGGATGGATGAAACAGAAAAATGCATTAATTAATTAATTTACATCGTATTGTATTTCCGTAGCAACGCACGGGCATTCAACTAGGATATTTTTATATTGGACCTTTATACTTCTGTTAAAATTATTTTACCATATCATAATCCTAATGAACATGATTTTTTATTACTTATATTGCATAGTTAATCATAGATCATATTTTAAAAACATTAATTATATTGTTATTAGTTTGTAATGTATATAACTGTAAAGTTTGCTTGTGCAACTTTGAATTGTATGCTCTAATAAAAGTTCTACCTGAAAAAATAAGAGTTCTACTTGAAAAAAATCACGGATGCATAAATTATGCAGTGTATATATTTTAATATCTTTAACCACCGTTAGAGAGATCTCTAAATAGTAGACTAGAGATAATATCTTAGTAGTCGTTCTAGTGTATCATTAGTTAAGTATAACTATAGAAATATTTCGAGAGTATAAATTGAACTGTGTTCAAGTTGTGTCTTGCAAGTTGGGTTACTAGTAAGTTGACAACATGTATGTGATCTGCATATTGAATTGAAATAGTATATATTATAATAAACATCGATGAACATACGATAATTGTTGGTTCTACTATTTATTATTTTGTTATGCTCATCTTGAATGTGCTTGGTTTAATCTGGCGTACACAAGTGTTCGTTCCAATTCCTAAGATAAGAAATGTGTGCACGGAATTTTGTACTAGCATTTTCGCCTACATGTCACATATTCATAGTCTGGCCAAACTCTACTCAAACAGTTGTGACCAGTTTTAGTCACAAATATTATGGCTTAGCACCATATTTTAGCAGACAACCAAACATGATCCATCAACATTTTCCCATTAATCCCATGGGATTACGTACGGGTCTCGTCCCGGCTTGTCTCATTCGTGCCACTACACGCTCGACCGGTCGGCCCCCACTCTACACACGCGACGGCTAATTAAAGAAAAGTAACGGTGGATTGGCCGACTAATGCGTGCACGGTCAAGTAACGTGGATTGTAGCTAAATTCGGCACACCGGCCCGGTCGAGTTAGGCGTCTAAACCGGATGGGTGGGAAGGAAAATACCTAATTTAACTTCGGTCACACGTAGCCAGCCCCGTCCACGTACTTTATCTCTCCATGTAAACACCGGAGACGAAGCAGCCAAGACTCCAAGTACCGCCGGGCACCACCAGCCAGGTTATAAAACGGTCGGCACTGCCACCTGCGACGGTCACTCGCCCACCTCTCCGCTCAGCTAGCTCTCGACACACAAGAAAACAAAGGACGAGTGGACGCGAGGAACGCGCGTGCGCGGCGGCGAGTGCAAACATGGGTAACTGCCAGGCGGTGGATGCGGCGACGGTGGCGATCCAGCACCCGGGCGGCGGCCGCACGGAGCTGGCGTACTGGGCGCTCCCGGCCGGGGAGGTCATGGCGGCCAACCCGGGCCACTACGTCGCCGCCGTGATCACCGTCCCTCCAACCCCCGCCACCGGCGCCGCTTCCAAGGGCGGGGCCGCGGGGACGCCGCCGCCCGTGAAGCACCTGAAGCTGCTCCGGCCCGACGACACGCTCCAGCTCGGCCGCGTCTACCGCCTAGTCAGCTTCGAAGGTACGTCCAAGAAAAGCACCCACCACCCCTTTCCCGCCGCCGGCTGCGCTCGCTTGCGTCGCGTCGCAACGAAAATGCTTGCGCCATGAGCTTGTTGCTCCGTTGGCCGTGCTAGGCCGGCGGGCGGTGCGTAAGGACGAGGATTCATTTGTGATTCGTGCGTGTCGCCGTCTGCTTAAATGCCTTCCGTTGACTAGTTAGAGCGGCAGATTAATCAGTTCAGTAATTTTCTGGAGTGATCGAGTTGGTGTTGCTCTTCTGTCACCCTTTAATTATCATTTCTTAATTAGTTGATCTCGTCATGTGCATGTGTGATCGAGCAGAGGTGCTGAAAGAGTTCGCGACGAAGCGGCACGTGAAGCTCAGCCGCGTCATGGTCAAGGCCAAGGATGAGGTACCGGAGGTCGCGAAGAAGCCAGCCAAACCTCGCCGCCGGCGTGGCACCAGCGGCGCCGGCCGCGTCGCGCGCGAGGAATCCGACAGGTCACTCGCCAAGGTGCGTTCGTGTCTCCTACCGTCCACATTATTCTTCACTCGCCACATAGCCACGTAGTCATCCTCATTCCAACCACCGTTTCGCGAGATCTTTGGTTGATCTGTTGCCTGTTGGGTCGCCATCGATGGAATCATCCACCGATCGATCCCAACGAACACTATTTTTTCCACATACTATTAAACTGCCGGTCGTCGTCATCGTTGTCCAAATTAACAACTAGTTAATGTCCGGAAACGGCCGTGCCAACAACCCTGAACTTCTCTACCAATCATCCAGGTGATGCGCCAGTCGAAGGAGGAGGAGGAGGAAGATGAGTCCGCGGCGGCAACGTCTCCCGTGCCGAAGGCGGGAACAAACGACGACGTCCACGGCGACGAGGCATCGGAGCGCGGCGTCGAGGACGAAGACGACGACTGCGACCTGGAGTCCCTGCTGCCCGGCTTGGCGCTCGGCAGGCGGATCGGGCGGCAGTGGAAACCCGCGCTGCAGAGCATCGCCGAAGGGCGGGACTGACGGCCTGCCGGCGGCGCGCGTCCAGGTTGACGAACGGCGGCTGATCAGTGGACGTACACGGACATTGTATGTTTTGTACTATGTGGTACTGGTAACGCAGCTGGGGCGTGTAGTGTAGCTGCAGGGTGTGTAAAATAAGTCTGTACCTTGCGGGTGATCCTCCAGGTGTTTAGCGGCTGTAGCAGTAGTATCAGTACCGTTCTGTTCATGTACTATGGATTGATGGCTGTAAAAGCGTGTAACGTAACGCGAAAGATAACTAGTACTAGATCCTCAAGTCTACACTCCGTTGTTCATTGTTGCATTCTCATTTGTCAAGTGGGAGTATGGCGATCGATCGAAGAAATGCTCGAGCTTTGGACGGAGCTTCGAGGGAGGCTCGCCTCCGGCCATTATTACGCATCGGGAGGCTCAATTTCACTTGAGACGCTCAATGGGATCTCCAGTCAGAGGACGGCTTGTGTTGGCACCTGAGCACCAGCCGGTCCAAGCGCATCATGATTCATGCACCTGTAGCAGAGACTTCCCTTTCCGTGGTCATGACGAACAGAACAAAACGAACACGTGCACTCGTGCAGCGAGCTCGATCTGAACCGCAGGGCATGCAGCAGCGACGTGCGCGGAGATCTCCACAGGGGATGGGAATCCCTGGTTTTCCAGACTGAGCTACGGGACGAAGCCTTGGGCGCCTGGGAGCCGTCAGTGTTTCAGGCGATGGATAGAGGAGATGGATGCGTGTGGGAGATGGGTTGGAGACTGACCTGAACTGACTTGATCGAACTTGAGAGAGACCGGCAACTTGATCGCCCTGCAGACCAGCAGTGTAGTGCAGGTATATACTGCTGCAATGCAGCATGCGTGTAGCTCAGAGCTCGAGCTAGCCCTAGCTTCCGAGACAAGAAAAGTCGACAAGAAAAGTGCCTGCGGCGTCGTCTGTTTGCGGCATGGATCTAGCTCCCGGAGGCAAAATTCGTGGCGCAGCACGGTGCCAAAAGATTCGCTCCCGTGGTAACCTGATGGACGGATCAGAGTCCAGTGCTCCTGGAACTAGAGTGGCTATGGCTGGCTAGCAGCGCCTGTAATCGATTTGTTCTCCTTGGGCATTGTGGTGTCACGGGTACCCACGTGGGTACCCATTACCCGCATACCCAGTGGGTATTTACCCATTAGGGTAAGGGTTTGGTAAAGAAAACTTACCCATTGATAAGCATATGGTTAAAAGTGTGTATCCAGCGGGTATTGTGGGTGCGAGTATGGGTAGGTATTGCGGGTGCGGGTATGGTAACATAGTACCCATACCCGCACACCCACATACCCATCTATTTTTGTTTTTGACATGTAGAACCATGGTTTTAGATGGTTATTCCGAGGAAAAAAATCGAAATACTAACCGGCTACCTAATTCTCGTTTGTTTCCCATACGCGCGGTCACTTAACTTTCGCGGCCTGATTCACAATTCCCAGGAAGGCCTCGCCCACGTTGTTTCCTCGGCCACGCCGGTGGCCGCTCGCCATGAACACTGGCGAAGGTGAGCTTCGCGTGGATGAATGAGTTGTTTTGTTGTTCATTTTCATATACATAGTGTTATTTTATTGTTTTCGTTTCATATATATGTGTCGTTTGCCGAATCAGTGGATGAATGAGCATACTTGTCGATGGTTTTCTTATATATTGTGCATGAATGACTTGTTTGGTGGGTGTACCCGCGGGTTTTTAATATCCACACGGGTGTGGGTATGGTACAAAATCTATACCTAGACATGGGTGTGGGTGTGGGTGCGGGTGTGGTTAAAATACGAGGACGCGGGTTTGGTTAAAATACAAGATTTTTTTTTTGAAACAGGCAAAAAACTTCGCCTTTTCATTTATCGAGATGAATAGTTTTAAGTTTGGACAACAAATAACGTGGCCCAAGGCGAGAGAAACATAAACCTACTCTTGCGGCATTACAAGTCATGGTTAATGGCAGAGAAGACCGTTAGCGAGGTGTAGTAACGGTGTCGGAAGTCCGTTGCATTGCGCTCGTTCGAAAACTCCCAAGTGACAAGCATCAGAATGGAAGTCGTCGCCTATTTGGGGTGCCATGCGCGATAGAGATAGAAATTCACCAATTCTTGAAGATGAAGGTTTGGCAACCAAGTGGGAAACATTTGCCAAATTCTTTTCGAGAAGCGACATTGGAAGAGAAAGTGTGCCCCAGCCTCCCGAGCCGCGGAACTCAGGATGGGAACGGGCCGACCTGGACCTGGCCTTGGACCCGGCCCCTATGGCCCTATGGCCAATTTGTGAGGCCATGGGTCGACCCATAAAAAATTAGTAAGTGGCCTCGTTGGTCTGATGGGTATTTTGGGTCGATCCAAATTCGAGCTTTACTTTACTTTCCGGACAAACAAGATGTTTAATTTAGGCACGGTTTGATGCAATCCGACTAGTGTAAGATTTAAGATTATTAATCCTTTGAAGGTTATTTATATGCAGCATAATCAACCTAGCAAAACAATAAAGGAAAAAGCCCGTCCGTGTAGAATCAATAAGTACTGTCTATGAGGCTAAAATATTACTAGTACAAAGAAAAAAAAGTAAGGAGCTAATTCCTATTTCAGAAGGTTCCTAATAAAATTTGGACGTAGATAAGTTGTGTATCCTAAAAGCGTGTACGGAGTATGATCATATTTGGAGCGCGGCAAGCGAGCGAGCAGGGGGAAAAATACGACAAACTAGATGCGATAGTTTCTAAAATTGTGTAGAATCCAATGGTATCAAACACCTTAAACTATTTGATAACTTATTAGATTTTACAAACCATGGTATCTCCAAAATACACGGAAAAAACAGGGCCTATACCTTGAATGCGGGGCCAGATTACTCGCTTACTAGTGTCAGAGCACCTAATTAAGGAAAAGGGTCGATGTCACAAGAAGAACGGCAGATCGCCGCTAGCTCCGGGCCGAACACAAGGACACGGAAGCGCCTCCGCCTCACAGACTGCAAGCTCGCCGCCGCTTCCGCCAATGACTTCTTCTTAATCTTTCTTCTCTCCTTGATATTTTTCCTCGGACCAGTAACCTCGACGCGTCTCTTAGCTGTTTTCGCCTCCACGACCATAGACGCAAGGGGGTTTGGTGGCTTAAAAAAATTGAGGTCAATTTATGGATTCCCGGCAAAGATGGATGGGGATTGGTGCAGTTTAGAAGAATTAGGGCCTCTTTGTCATGTGAAGAATCTTTTAATAGACTATCTAGAAAATGTGCCTGATAGTTCAGTTGCTGCAAGGGTCATTATGAGCAACAAGAAGCATCTAACATATTTTGAATTGAGGTGTTACAGAGATTAGGAGGCGGAGATGGAAGAATGGGTGGAACAAATTATGGAGGAAGATAAGAAATATAGAGAGAAGCAAATTGAGAAGGAGAAGGAAGAAGGGGAGGAGCACATTGAGGAGGAGGAGGAGGAGGAGGAAAAAGGAGAGGAACAATCTGCGGATGAGGGGAAGGAGAGGAGCAACATCGAGCTGAGGCAGTATTTGACGAGCTCTGCCCTCCACCTTCCTTGGAAGATCTATTCATGGAAGGATACTTTGGCCTTCGATTACCAAATTGGATGCAAGCTCCAGCAGTAGCGGCCTTTAAGAACTTGAGGAGTATTGTGCTATATGACTTCACCTACTGCAGGAAACTTCCCAATGGTTTGTGTGCGATGCTAAATCTGGAAGATATGCATATCATCTTCGCTCCAGCCATCAAGCTTATCGGGCCTGATTTTCAAAGCATCGCAAGTAGAGATGGAGGTTCCATTGTTACTAGCCCATTCCCAAAACTGAGATTATTACGCATGGAATATTTGTTTCGATGGAAGAAGTGGGACTGGGAGGAGGAGCAAGGCAAAGCCATGGCCATGCCTGCCTTGGAGCATCTCAGGATTATAAACTGCAGGCTGACACATCTTCCCTTAGGACTTGCTAGCCACAACAGGTATAACCTGAGAATCATGTATCTAGAGGGTCTCACAGTCGTGGCATCTGTGGAGAATTTCCCCTCGGTTGTGTGTTTTGATGTGCTCTACTGCCCCAAGCTCAAGAAGATCAGTGGCTTCTCCAAGTTGCGGAAGATCTCAGTCGCCGGTTGCCCGAAGCTGAAGTTGCTGGAGGGTTTCCCCATGCTCTCTACCATGGTGCTGGATGATGAGCCATGGGAGATTACAGGTACACCTGCAAAGTGTACACCCAAGGTATATGAAGTTGGACGGCAGCGTCAGCTTCCTGAAAATTTCACCGTTACCAGATAGTAGTTCTGGCTCCGAAGACAAAGGTCTGGTGTTGCAATATGCACCATACGGCTGTTGATTGTGATATATATCTCCTTGTGTAATTCCCATTTTAGATTCTGTTTTGCTAGTCACATATAGATCAATAATATTCGTTCAGGCTGGTTCTCAGACAACCAGTTCATGATGGTTCCGTATGAAAACTATGTAATGCCTACCTAATGATATATCTGAGGAGTGTATTGTATTGCCTCCATCCATGTACAATTGAATTTTCTTCTTCATATCCTCCTTCAGATACATCTTGTAAGGTTTCTTCAGATACATGTTGTGCAGGATTTGTGTGGTGAGGGCATGGGAGAGGCAGACGAGCCATTTAAATCCCCGGAGATCATCGCCTCTCGGGGCGGTGCAGAGGAGGCGTGCATTTGGTTCGTGAGCAACACATAATCAGAGGAGGCTGCCCAGGGGCGACCCGAGGGCTCCCCACACCGTGCCGCCGGGGGCTCTCCCATGCCGCCTCCTCCTTGCCGCCAATGTCGCCAGCCACGCCGCGGTGGCGGCGGGGCCCTCACTGCATATTTCCAGAGCAATCTCTGATTTTGTTTTGCGGAATTGTCAGCGTCGGCAGCCCCGTTCCAAGGGGTGTTGACTGCAGACGGTGCACGGGAGTGGCGAGGATGGGGGAACAGCTGAGCATGGCTCTCCTGTGAGCCAGAGTGTCGTGGCAGCAACAGGCGGATCGCTCTCTACACTTCAGCGGCACGTCGGAGTGTGTTGGCAGCATGGCGAGATATTGGAGATGGAGGCTGCTGTCGGCGCCGTTGTGACGTCGGCATTCTTGCCTGCGTCTGCGCAGGGAAGCTTGAGGTCTGCAATGGAGCCCGCTGGGAGCTTCGTGCTCTCTGCTGCTCCAGTTTGAGAAAGTGGTAGCGTGATTGAATATTGTGTACATGTGGCAATATTTTCCCCTGTAAGTGTGCTCCATGCTGGTTAATTTCTCGACCAGCTATTCAGATTTGAGAGACCCAACAGAACGAGTTCAGTAATCTCCTGCTTGCGAATGGTAAATCTTCATTTCCCTTTACTTAATACATTTTTCCGAAGATTTTTTTAGATAAAGAGTATATATTAATATCAAGCCGATACCAATTACACCCAGCCTCTGCAACAACGCAATAATCAAAGGTATTACGGATGCACACAGCCGAAAAACAATAAGAAGAAGAAACAAAAAAGAAAAGTCCCACTATAGAGTTATAGTCCTTGCAGCAGCAGCACAACCACCACCAAGACAACACCTGATGTCCAAACACTCCAAAGCAACGCCTTCAAGAAGGAAACAGTGCACAAGCGCCGTCGTCACCCGACCGAGGTCATGGGTTTTCACCCTGAAGATAGTCCCCCTCACAAAACAATGCCTTCATCAAGACCATTGCCAGGCACAACCAATTAAGGCCAGACTTTAGATTTTCACCCTGCGAGGTAAGACTTTGAACTTCACCTGTGTTGTTGCCCCACTAACATACCGCTGCTCCGACTCCTACAACTCCAAGCAAGTTCCTCATCGTCGCAAAGCCTCCAATCACCATTTGTTAGTCCTTTAATCTCAGCTTTCATGACATTCCCCGTCTCTGACTACACCATGGATTTGCCCATGATGGCACAGAAGCAGAGCTTCACACCGCTCTCTCCGGCGCGACCAAATCCCCCCGATCCAGCAATCTCTAGGCATTAGCCCATGATAGATCACCGGCAGAGCCTTCCGAAACTCGACACTCTTGCCAGATCAAGGTACAGGCGTCAAGCGGATCTTCGTCTTCGCGCGATTTGGAACCCTAGGACCACCACCTTTATTCAAACCAAGCTGGCAGCCCCCACGCCACCCGCCGGCAACCTGCGGGATCTGCCTCTCCGAGCAACCGAGGGCCATGACCAGTGGTGCATAAGGAAGCGACAGCGCAGGGTCGATCCACAACCGGAGCCGGCCATGACACCGCGACCAGGAGATGGGCAGGCGGCAGGAGCACATAGCCACCGACCACCCCAGCCCAACCACCGCCGCCAGTCAAGCGCCGCCGATGCGAATCTCCACCACCACCCCGGTCAGGGGCGCCGCCCTGACCGTTGCAGGTCGACACAACGCCTATCTCCGCCCCTGCAGATCGAGGCGACGGTCGCCAGCGTCCACCCCCAGACCACCATTGGCGGCTGGGCCCGCCGCCGCCGCGACGAGGGACGGCGGCAGCGGCGGCGAGCGGATCCGACGGCGAGGGGGAGGGCTGGCGGCGCGGCAGGGAGTCCCTCCGGTGGCGCTCAGGGGTGCGCCGCGGGAGGGGTTAGGTTTCGGGGGAGGTCTATGGTTTCGGGGGAGGGGGTCTTCTGCAAACTAGCAGTACTAAGTCTGGTATTATCCCAAAGTATGGTAGCATGGTGTATGTGCATGATGCCATGATAGTCCTTGCATGTGTGCTTTGCCTCGCCAAAAAATATTCTTGTGTTCGTACGTGAGTTTTTTTTTTTGAGATTAGTACGTGAGTTAGCTGCAGAAACAATTCTTCTGCCTGCTCCTGGGTCTGTACGCTCGTGTATGGCAAAGAAAAATTGAGCTAACTTTGCTCTTGTTTTAACTGGACACTAGCCGGAAATTATATACAGACTACGTGCATAGCAAGATTGAGGCCTATAACAACATCAACATGAGTACGTGACAGAGATCGGAGTAGTATGAGACTATGTGGTGGGCCGACCCGGCCGACCCAGCAGGTCACCCGGGGCCGGCCCTGCTGGCCCAAATATCGTTTGAGGCCGACCCACATGATCCATTGGCCCTGAATTATTGGGTCGGGTCAGCGACCCGACGGGCCGACCTGGCCCATTCCCATCCTGACGCGGAACAAAGAGGGCACACTGCACACCCCACAGTTGGGCCAACCACGGCGCGCTAGGCGGCGGTGTGATGTCCGAACCCGGTTCTAGAGCACGAGCCAGCCAAACAATTTGCATTTTCATGGCGCCCATGCCTCACACCGTGGGTGGAAGCTAGTCGAGGTGGCACGGTAGAATTGGGCTCTGTAAGCCGAGGCCGAGGAGTAGGTAGCATTGGCGGTAAGGTTCCAAGTGACTGTGTCCTCCACGCATGTCTACAAATGAATGTCCACACCTAGAGACTGACAAACTGATGTAGATGCTCAAGAGATAATCTATCCGTGAAGTTAATATGGCCAATCCATGTCGAAAACCTATAATAGAGCCCGAGCTACATGGTGCTTGTTTTTTCAAAAATTCGAAATCGAGATTTTTAAGTTCCGAAAAATCACGAAAAAAAATCCTGAATGTAGATAGTGTCGAGATCTACAACCGTGCAAATTTTTAACTCCGAATTCGTTGTATTTTGGGCTGCACAAAAAAGACAAATGAGTGGGTCTGGGTGGTGAACAATACAATTCCAAAAATTTGAAATTATCCTCGATTTGTCTTTTTTGTACAACCCATAATAACGAATTCGGAGATAAAATTATACATGATTGTAGATCTCGACACTATCTACATCTTGTCTTTTTTTCGTGATTTTTGGAAACTAAAAAAAATGTCATTTTTTATTTTTTTTTGAAAAAACAGGCTCCATATTGCCCGGGTTTCAAAAATCCACTCCCCAATCCGTGTGTCATGATGTAGTGCTTGTTGCACCTTGATGTTCTTCTTCTTGGAGATGTTGAGAATGAGGGGGGGCAATTTTCTTAGGTATCCCCCCTCCCCACAACCACGTCGACAACCAAAAATTTGCTTTGCCCCTGTCTCCAATAGAAATTCAGTTAGTTACATAGAACGGATCCATGTCCGTCTTCATCGCATGTGTTACCAAGGCCGACCCAATTTCTCTCCAGCGATGCCATTCAAGCCATGGCCATCTCAAGTTTGTGGCGCAAGAGAATCTCTCCAACTGCATAATGTCAAGACCGCCAAGCTCGGTAGGGTGACAGACTGCTTCCCAATTGATTTTACATTTTCCTCGAGAAACCTTATTGGTCCTGGCCTAAAGGAAGGCCCTCACAAGCTTTTCAAAGCTACTTTTCAAACCGACGGGAATCACAAGTGGCGTGAGGTGATAAATGACCACTGAGATCAACATCGATCTAACATAACTCTGCGTTCCCACGGTAGTGAATTTTCCCTGTTGCGGCCATTGATCTTGCTCGCAATTTTGTCCTCCAGATATTGAACGCTTTAGATTTTTTATGGAGAGTGGCAACCCAAGGTATCTCATCAAGAAGGTGCTCATGATGGCGGGAAAGCTCTAAAGAAAATGATACTCCGATCCGTTTTTCTTGTCGCGACCAAACAACTAGCGCAGTACAAATATTACCTACAGCTCACGACACTTAATATGGATCAGAGGTAGTATATCAGTCACTTCCGTCTTGTTGGTGAGCCAAAAAAAAAAACGTCACGTTTTACCCGGCATTGCCGGTAGGCCGGAGGAAAGAAACATGACCATGTCACAGCTTAAGTAAGAATTTCCACCGAGAACACGAAATAAAACTGTTTGATGTTGTACTGTATAGCAGATCCGATAAACAACAACCGTTCGTGCTGCTCTCTGCATGCACTGGGTGGAGCATTGGGTGTCTCAAGTCTTGTTGCCAATAATAGCAACAGTATTAACCAGCTCCCGTTCCCCTGCTTCAACCAGCAGTTGGCGTCTTCCAGATCAAGCACGCGCGCGCGGCACTTTCTTTGGTTTTCTTCAGTTCTTCGTCGCCGCGGCCGGGAAGGATCGATGAGCTACTACAATCCGCATGCCCCTGTCGGCGCTCCCCCGCCACAAGGTGAGACGTGCCGATCATCACCCCAATTTCAAATTGTTGGTCAGCTCGTGTTGATTAGAATTTGCGCATTTCAACGCTGTATCGTGAATGGCATGCTTCGATCTCATTTTGTGAAATCTCGTTGACATTGCCTTGTTATAAAAGAACTCGGGCTGTGGCCGACAGTTTGCAGGAAGCGTTTATGCAGCATCTGACATTTAAAATTAGGATTGTGTTTTATGCAGCATTTGACATTTGAAATTGGGATTGCCTTTTTCTTTTCTTTTTTGCACTGACACTGACATTCTACGTGATCGCGGATCAGGGTACCCGATGGATGCGTACGCCAAGAACGGCGTGGAGGAGAGCCACCAGCCGTACCCGCCGCCGCCGCAGAACCAGCCGTACCCGCCGTCGCCGCAGAACCAGCCGTATCCTCCGTCGCCGCAGCAGGGCCAGCATACCCTCCTCCGCCGAACCAGCAGTACCCGCCGTCCCCGCAGCAGAACCGCGGGCAGTACGGCCCGCCGCCGCCCAACCAACAGTACCAGCAGCCGCCGCCGATGGCGTACCCGGCGTACGCGCAGCCCTACGGGTACGCGCCGCCGCAATACCCACCACCGTACGCGCAGCCGCCCCCGCCACCGCCGCACCGGCACGAGGGCCCGTCCTTCGCCCAAGGATGGTACGTCATCTGCAACCTCGCCTCACCTTACTTCAGTCAGTGTCATGTTTCTTTTTCCCGCATCGTCTGTCAAGTGTCCATTGAAAACTTCAAAACTGCGATCAAAATTAAGAATTCAGATGTTGCGTGATCATCTCAAACGAAAACGTCAGAATGGAAATGGTAAATGGACAAAGACCTGATGCCGGGAAAACGGGGTCACGATGTGCTACATTTGAAGCATTGACACATCCTGTGCTGTCATATGCAGGACGGTGCGTGTCAACAGAATGATAGGCCTGGACACGTGCCCAATAGACGCCATTAACTTAGCCAACATTGTCCCTTGATCAACATACACTGATAACTAACATAACCTGCTGCCAAATCTTACTGATTGCGAAGTAAAGTTTTATTCGTTCACCTTGCTTCTAAGCACAAGCCATGCTGCATATTGCTGCTGTTTCTGATATACGTTTCATGATTCCCTTTCAGTCTGGCGGCCTGTTGTTGCTGCTGCCTCATGGACGCATGCTTCTAACATGGAGCACAGCAACGAATGCCATCTTTCTAATGGCCTAGCAACAAGGGGAAGAACGGCGGCAGAAGACTTAGTTTGCAGCAGCAGTCGTGAGCCGTGAAATTTAGTCAGTTAGGAGTAAGTTTTTGTAAGATTTTTTAGTCGCAGCTACAAAAAAGAACTCTTCCAACTAACTGTTGTATCCACAGGTACGAAAAAATAATTAAGTGCTTTTGTAAGTCACATCAGCGCCAAATAAATTGAATCGACATATTCATATTTCATGCACTTCATTGCCTCCCACTGATGGCATGTTTATTCGGTTGTTTAAGAGTATGAATAGATCTAGTTAGTTTATGCAAGTTTGCCAATTTTTAGCCCAAAGTTTTACACGTTCTCACTTACAATTTTTTTACCACGGTCTGCGAGGAAACGGGTGAGTATCAGGAACTTGCAAAAGGATTATGAGTTGCCATTTTTTGTCTGGTCCAATTTGGTTACACTGGATTCTATGCTTCACGGAAATGGCATTTTTATAAAGATGTTGTTCTTAAGTGCTTGTGCAACCATTGGGTTGATTTGGTCCCCTTCTTGCGACAAATGTGAGAGCATATCTGCCAGCGTCGCCGTTAATGTGTACGACCTCTGAAATGTGTCCTCTATTGGAGCGTCCGGACACTTCTCCTCTCCTAGGGGGACACCTGCCTCTGGCGGCACCCCACAAACGTCGGGCCTATTCATTTTTGGGCTATTTTCATCAATATGTTTATATTTTTATCTAAACAAGATAGAACTAAATTGCATAATAATTTATAACACATAATTTATTCAACAATAATTTGAACATAGAAATAATATAGTTGATATATTGAACTAAAATAAAAATTCAAAGTCGGTAAGTTCTACAAAACAATATGACACTCGAATTATTGGTTTCTTTGAGCATCCGAAAGTGTTCAACTAGATCATCTTACAGTTGGTGATGAACATCTCCATCAAGAATTTCGCGATGTATAGCGAAAAAATCAGCAAACTCGGTCGGCATGCATTGATGTGGCTCAGCAAGAGGACCTGCTAATCATACTATTGATCAAACACCATAACAACATCGTTCTCACTCTCCAGCATGATGTTGTGCATGATAACAAAAACATTAATGACTCCCACATATAATCTAGAAAAGAATCATAAAAAGAAAAGAATACAAGAAAGAATTAAAAAAGGAAAAAAAAACACCCGCTATGTGCAACACCCGACCAAACAAGCTGTGCAGTTTATCCTAACGTACAAGAATCACAGGCTATGTGGGCCTTGGGCTTGTCGACCGAGACAAGCAGGCACTCCACATGCGACAAGGGAAACATAAGCTGAGCAAATGAAATGGGCCAGGCCCAGGAACTACGCACGCTCTTCTCGCGACCGCACGATCCATCGCCGATCGAATGAAAACCTCGAAGCCTACTATATAAATCCCCTCTCGCCGCCGTAGGGTTTCCTCTTTGCGCCCACGAACCCCCCACGCTCAGACGCCGCCGCGCCGCCACTCTACGACTACCAGCAGCCGCGACCATGGCGGTCGGCAAGAACAAGCGCATCTCCAAGGGGCGGAAGGGCAGCAAGAAGAAGGCGTGAGTGCCCCGCTCATCCTCCGCTGAAATTTTCTGATCTAGGATTCGTCTTGTTTTATCTTCGTCGTGCGCTGATGCGGTTTCCTGTGTCTTTCGTAGGGTCGATCCGTTCACCAAGAAGCAGTGGTACGACATCAAGGCGCCGCTGATCTTCAACCAGCGCAACGGGGAAGACTCTGGTGTCCAGGACCCAGGGTACCAAGGTATGCTCGCCTCTGCCCGTTTCGGTGTATGTACTCCGTCGATGCGTTCTGTGCCGAGGACTAGCTAACCTGCTTGCATTTGATGTGGGGATTGTGGAGTGGTCGTTTTGACATGTGCTAGATCGACCCCAGTGCGTGTGTCTTTTGCTACGCAGCTAGTACTCATGCTTTATGCCTCATCGATTTTAAAGCATTAGGAGAAGAAGTGGAGTGATAAAAAATTTAGTGCCATTGCTTCTAGTAAGATACACTTGCTGTACAATATGTGTTGATTTATCTCGCCAATGTCACAATTCCGTATTTTGTTTCTATGGAGTGTGCAGTACACTTACTTCTAGCACCTAGTTTTCTTGTCGGGTGAGAGTTAATGTGTTGTGTATCAATTCTCGTGTTCTGATTTATCATTGTATTTGGAAGTTTATGTGGTTATGTTGTTGAGATAGTAATATGTTGAGATGGATAGGTAGTCGTGGGCATGCCATTTAAAATGTACTTAAACGTATTGAAGTTTTGACAGCAATAGCTGATAAGCCAATCCTTTATTTTGTTATAGATTGCCTCCGAGGGTCTCAAACACAGGGTTTTCGAAGTATCCCTAGCTGATCTTCAGAACGATGAGGACCAGGCTTTCAGGAAGATCAGACTTCGTGCTGAGGATGTTCAAGGGATGAATGTCCTTACAAACTTCTGGGTAATAATTATCTCTTTTGCATCGTACATTTGCTGATTTTATGTTGTGTATTTTGTTTTGCTAACCAGTTCTTATTCCTCTTGTTAGGGCATGGATTTCACCACTGACAAGCTCAGGTCGCTCGTGAAGAAATGGCAGACACTGATTGAGGCTCATGTGGATGTGAAGACTACCGACAACTACATGCTCCGCATGTTCTGCATCGGCTTCACCAAGAGACGCCCCAACCAAGTGAAGCGCACTTGCTACGCCCAGGCCAGCCAGATCAGACAGGTAAGTTTGTTCTCTTTGCTCAACTGTGTTCGGATAGCAGTTTAACAATCGTGAGCTGCTTATTTACTATTTGTGTTTCTTGCATGAAGATCCGCCGCAAGATGGTTGAGATCATGGTGAACCAAGCTGCTAGCTGTGACCTGAAGGAGCTTGTGAACAAGTTCATCCCTGAGGTGATTGGAAAGGAGATTGAGAAGGCGACAGCCAGCATCTTCCCACTCCAGAACGTGTATGTCCGCAAGGTGAAGATCTTGAAGGCACCCAAGTTCGACCTCGGAAAGCTCATGGAGGTACTTGTCTCATACTCTCAATACATTGTATTGACTGTGTTTCAGTGCTGTTATCCTTTCCTAATGAATTTCTAATGCAACTTCTGTTACCCATTCCAGGTCCACGGTGACTACAAGGAGGACGTTGGTACAAAGGTGGACAGGCCTGCTGAGGGAGATGAGGTCATTCCCGGTGCGGAGGAGGTTGCTGCTGCTGAGTAGAGAAATTGTCCCTGTCAACTGTTTTGCTGCTTCATATTTAGAGGATGGTACATGTACCACCACTTGTAGGTGGTTGTCGTGAACTTGTAGTCAGTTTTGATGGCTGATATTTCCTGAGTACATTCCTAGCCAGCAGCGTTCAGCTATCTGCCTTCGTTTGTTTGTGATCGTTCAAACTAAATGCTGAGTTAATTACTGCATGACACTATGTGTGTTGTGAAGTTCGTTGTGATATTTCTGAAGTACTCCTTCCGTTTTTTAATATAAGAAGTTTTATCATTTGTTCACATTCACATATATCTAGATGTATGTAGACATATTTTAGTGTGTATGCACTCATATTATATGCATGTAGATAACATGTTGGATAGTTAAAACTTTTTATATTTATGCATGGAGGAGTAGTACTGAATTTTGTTAGCGCATTTGACTAGCATGAAAAATTCTTCACTATGTATATATACATGTCAAGTTATTTGTGCGATTGCTAAAGTAATAATCAGAAGGTACGGGTAAGCAAGACGATTTTTTAGCGCATTTGACTAGCATGAAAAATTCTTCACTATGTATATATACATGTGAAGTTATTTGTGCGATTGCTAAAGTAATAATCAGAAGGTACGGGTAAGCAAGACAATTTTTTTAAGATGGTGCACTGATGATGTAGCCCAACCTAGGACCATCATCATGTCAAATTTTCCAACACATCACAAGTCACTATGGATATCAAAGGTGAACTCATTTCTCTTCAACAACTCATTTTTCACCCTTTTGGATGGTATAATACGTCATCCTCCGTCACTTGTTGATACTAGGTTCGCCACGACGACTACGAGTACATGAGAGGATGACCAAGGTGCACGAGGAACAAAACCCGACAAGACGGTGGCTTGGAAAAGGAGAATGAAGAAGAGCCAACAGTCAAGTGGGCGGTACTACCGCCCCAAGCTCCGGTACAACCGCCAGGACGGTAATACCGGCCCACTACCGGACCCAGTGCCAAGAAGCACCAGACGCTACTGAACCTCTCTGTTTCATCTTGGTAGTTGCCCGTACTACCGTGCGGTTGGTACTACCGCACCCAACCCGGTACTACCGAGGTGGGACAAGCCTGCGTGCTGAAAAGGCCCATGTGCCTTGTAATCTTATCCCCTCACCTACCCTTTGTGGTCAACTCTATATATAGGACCCTTTTGCTCAGATCTAGGGGAGACAAGCTATGAGATAGAGTTAGAGCTTGTGCTCACTCCCTCCCCTTGTGGAGATGATTCCTCCGCTTGTGGAGAAGATCCCTCTTGTGAATTCAAGGCCTCTCCTTAGATCATCCATCTATTGAGTTGTATCAATATCCTCTTCTATTAGTTGAGACTATTAGCCAATCGTCCACCTTTGTGGATTGTATTGGATCGGTGGACCGGCCGGTAAGAGGAAATCGGTTCCATTAAGAGTTGAGTTGGCTTGGTTTTATGATTCAAAGGCTTCTCTATTGAGAGAGTTGTTGTTGAGTGGGGATCCTTGCAGGCTCTTCTAGTTATCCCCACTATTTGCCACGAATTCCCCCTTGTGTTTTTCGTGTTCCTCGTGTTCTTGCGTGCGTTCGTCCGCTCCCGCCGTCAATCCGTGAAGATCGGGCAACCCTAGAGGCGCAGCCTTCACCATATGATACCAGAGCATGGTTGCCACGGATTTGACTTGTGTTTCCACCCCCAAATCCACCAATTTTTTCTTTGATTTTGAGTAATTTCGAAAATTCCACAAAAAATAGCCCCAATTTGCTTTTGGATCGATTTGTGAATGTTGTGCATTTTGGTAGGTTTTGATCCATAGATTTATTGCTAAACTTGTTGATCTAATTTTCTTTGCGTTCCCATAGCCTAATTCCATCATTTGGCCCTCTGATTTGGTGTTTTACCGTCCGTTTTTCCGCCCAAATCGCGCAGAAATCGCGTCCCGAGCTCGGATCTGAAAAATCCCGTGTTTCGCGGTACTACCGGGCTTGGCACAGCACTACTGGGCATCGTACTGCGGTACTACCGACCTACTTTTCCCGGTACTACCGCCATTTCCAGAGAGCAAAAATCAGCATTTCAGGAAAACGGTTTTGGCCATATCTTTTGATTCCGGACTCCGTTTTTTGTATTCTTCGGCTCGTTTCGAAGCTACAAACAAGGACTACATCACCATTGCGGCTGTTCCAACATCCACCATACCCCAAAATCCGTGGGCAAGCACGACACTTCTACAACAAAGGGTGAAGATCATCGACGAAAGGTATAAACATCTCGAATCTTCTCCCCTTGCTATTCCTTTGTGAGCCACACTATATCATTGCGATTACCATGTCCTATTGAGGCTAGCTCTTGATGATTGCTTGGGCTTTGCACAATTGTATCGTGTAGTTTCCGAGCAAGAATTGCATGCGCTAGTTGATATATATCTTGTGTTGGCATCAAAGAAGTGGGTGTGCAAAAGAGAAAAAAATCAAAAGAGAAAAGAGAAAAGAAGCAAAAACAGCAAGAAAAAGAAAAGAAAGAAACACCACTCGCCATATCTCTTATAGGAAGCGCGCAAGCTCGATGAACATCTAGTAGGTGGTACATTTTGTGCAAATCTAGTAGCTCACCAATAAATTGCAATCGAGCTAGTGGCTCTCCTTGTACTTGTGCAACATGAGCTTATAGTCTTCGCTAGGATTATATGGTTCTTTAGCTCACTTCTTGGTTGCATAAGTCTCATTTATCTCTCCGTGCGTGTGTCTCTTTGAGCTACATTCCTATCTTTTGAGATTGACTTATTTTTGCTTTGTGATCATCGTGGTTCTCTACTTGCCTTTACAATATCTTTGTTTCGGTTTGGTTCAATTTGCTTTCCACCTACCATACATTCCTATCCACCATAAGCCGTGTGTGTTTTGGAGTTTGTGTTTGGATCTTTGAAACTCAATCAACTCTATTCTTTGTGTATCGGTTTCTCTTGGCTTGGTCCACTAGTTCCAATACTATATTCAAGGTGAGGTTGAGCTCTTAGTTTCCATTCCACCCATATATACACTTGTCTTGTGAGCTAACATGTCTAGGGAGAGCGAATCAAACTATGGAGGCCAAGATGATGATGAGAACAACATGAGCTACATCGACTATGATGCCGCGAGCATAGAGGACATGGGGGAATACCACACCGACTATGACCCCCATGACATGATGGAGCATCACCAAGACTTCCGCTACCACGACTCCGATTCCGCAAGCGTGCATGACATGGAGCATCACCAAGACTTCCGCTACTTCGAATCCGATTACACAAGCGTCAACGACATGGAGCGGTACCACGACTTCGACCAACCATCATCATATGGTATCGACTCCGACTACACAAGCAATGATGACATGATCGAGCGCCACACCGACTTCGACCACATGGACATGATGGAGCCCGACATCGACATTGGCTCTACAAGCATGAATCTCATGGAGCGCCACTACTACGACTACAACTCCGATGACATGGTGGAGAACGTCTACAACTACCACTCTTCAAGCATGTGCGTCGACATCGACTACACCTTCGACAACATGCAAGAGGAGATGAACCCCATCACCACCGAGTCTACGACTACCACTCTTCAAGCATGTACGTCGACATCGACTACACCTTCGACAGCATGCAAGAGGAGATGAACCCCATCACCACCGTGTTCAAGGGCCGCACAACCTACTATGGTTCAAGCTCAAGACGGCGCACCAACAAGGCCACCATGCATTCATCATATCAAGCTCCATCAACTTCAAGAAGGCGCTACGAGAAGGACAACGCCAAGAGCGCCAAGCTACGACATTCTACATCAACACCAAGATGGCGCAACAAGAAGTGCATCGACAAGGCCAACCCAAGCCAAGGCCCATCAAGTTCAAGAAGGCGCCACAAGAAGGATGCCAAGGTGGACCACACTATGTCCAAGCTTGAAGACGACATCGACACACTCGCCAAGCTTCGGAACATATCACCAAGTTTGAGTGGGACCACCAAGGACCTTCGACGACAAGAACAACAACGTCGACATGAGGAGAAGCATCCAAACGACTTTCGACGTCAATTCTCCTATCAAGAACGCCAATGCCGACATGAAGAGAAGTCAAGACGGAAGGCACGCCATCAAGCACCTACGCCTACACAAGAAATTCAAGGTGCAACTTCTACATCCAAGACGGCGACAAGTGCACATCCTATTGTGTCTCCTTCTAGTGTGGATTCTATTGTTGACGAGATCATGGCCGACATCGACAAGTTCTTCGAGCAACGATCAAGCTCACGTTGACACCGCAAGAAGCATGGTAAAAGATGTGAGTCGCTGACCGCTACATTGGAGCCCTTCCTAAGCACTTCTCTTGACACGGTCCCTACAACAAGTGCCACCACCACATTGGCCCCCATATGGGAAGATGAAGACCTTCTATGCGACAATTGCCAAGGCCAAGGACATGATCCACGAGAATGTCTGTGGCGCCCCGACCTGACTGTTATACAGTGATGTTGTGTGTCACCGGTTAAGCGATACAACCGGAGGTTACGGGTTTACCAATCCCCGGCCAGAACCTTTGGCAGGCGTTGCTCGGAATGGATCATCGGCAACGCAACACCCCGATTGATGCCTTAACACAGGCACAACCCTCAATGCATAATAGAGAGACCAAGACTTGTGGAACAACTGGCACTTCACAGACTCTACGACACAAAACATATAGTTCAACTCTTATAATAGAAAAAGATAGCAAATGACATCCAGAGGTCACAGACCCAACATTACAACATGCGGAAGCGAACTAAGTTGTTCTAAACAACAAGAACCAAATTATGGCCTAAGAGGCCTACAAATAAACATCACAGCGCCAGCTGATCCGGGATGTCCCAAGCTGCCACCTGGGAACCCCAGACTACTCGTCGACGTCCACAAAGAACCCACCTTCGAGGTCGGTGAAGTCCTCCTCTGAAACAAAACAAACGACGTTGAGTTCGACGAACTCGCAAGATTATATATAGAGCATTAGCTCGATGAAGCTTTCAAGGTTTTATGGCTGTTTTGCATAAAGCTGATTTTATTTCATAAAAACATAACTCAAAGGCATCGACTATTCAGAGTATTTTAAAAGAGGTAAGAAGTAACTCTTTCTTTTATCACCTTTCCCAACATCAACCATCATCAACCATTGTACCTGTTCATCAAAGGCACCTCCCCGAATCACCCTCGAGGAAGCTCACCTTACAATCTTGAAGTGGTACCTCTAGTACCCAGTTTTTAATCATTCTGTTAAAGTTATTCTATGATCTTATCGTCCTTTCCCAAGTTGTCCTTAACCGTGGACACGGCTTTTCGAAAAGATTTAACCCTGCAGGGGTGTACAATGTTTGCCACGCGTACCGTCCGGCCCATTACCTGCGCATTAGCTCTCTTCCTTGGAAAGCCGGCTGGGTGGGAGCGGTGTCGACTTCTCCCTCGTTAAGGACTCTCCAGGATCATCAGTGGCGGTAGGACTGCCAGGATCACAACACCCCGCCCCACAGCCACTCATTTTCCTAACACCACCATCCTCATCTCAGTTCAACCACCATCATCACTCACGCGCAAATGGAAGCCCAAACTAGAGGACCCTGGCTAGCCCCGCTCGAGTTATTTAGTCTATGAGGGTTCCTGCACTGTGAATGCATAGGCCTCACGCATGGTTGCACGCTCAGTCTTGGTTCGGGAGGTAAAGAACTCGCACCTAGGCGGCGAGAACGAGATAAAGCACCACAACCACAGTGGCCTCTCATCCCCACCCTTTTAGCATCTTATTACCTGTTACCACAATTCTCCACCATCATCTGTACATTCACACCTGTTTCCAACATAAAATATCCATCGGACGGATAACATTTGCCTAAGCATGGCTAAGCAACAACATAGCATAATTAAATAGATCAGGCCAACAATACAAACCTATGGATAATAGGAGGGAAACAGGAATTGGCATCGGGAACTTAATGCAACTATAGGATACTCTAATCCAACAAAAATTGACATTTAGAACCGTATGCAATATTATAGTGGAGAAAATAGTTGCGGAAACATAGGATAAGATATGCTCAGAGGGGGGATTACGCTTGCCTTGATCAAGGTGCTGATAGTACGGATCGTCACGATACGGGGGTGGCACTTCAGCTCCTTGGTCTACCGATGCACAAACAACACCGGAAGAACAATCAATCACCATACATGCTTAACATATGCAATGCGCAAGCACATGATGGCATGACATATTTAGTGCATTGAATTTATTATAGCGAGATCTAGCCATTTTAAAGGGGGTGCGAGATAATTATTCAACAAGAGAGAAAAATAAAGCTCCTTTTTTGTTTTTCTGCTTTCCTGTGCTATAGATCATGTAAACATGCATGAAGATGATGCTACGGATTAATGCACATTTTTCTGAGCATTTTGATATAAAGAACACATTTTTCGGAGCTCCCGGTAAAAAGTTATTACTTTTATAAATTTCTCTTTTTAAACTTATGATTTTAATATTACTAGAAACACCGTAATTCAATTGTGATCAAATATGCATGATATTTATTTTAAAAGTTTATTCACAAATTTCTGGGCATTTTGGTGTATTACACGCATTTTTCGGATACACCGATAAAAATTATGATTTTTATAACTTTTCTTTTTGAAATGACCATTTGATGATTTAATTAGCAACAATACAATATTTATATCATTTAGGGATATTGGGGTGAAAGGAAAATAGGAATTTTCAGAACAGGAAGGAAATCCGGAATTTATCCCGGAATTTTCTGAGTTTTGAACCGGATGATATAATTCCCGGAATTATTTCCGGTTCATTTCCGGTTATAGACCGGGTTAAAACATCGGTGTCCAGTAGCATATTTGCTAACCCGGTATAGAAACCGGAGCAAACCGGATTTTTCACCGGAAGCGTCAACGCGTCGCGAGGACTACGGCGTCGACGACCGCGGCGTGGAGCACGGCGAGACCACGGCGAACTAGCGCGGGAGGGGGAGAGGGGAAAAGCCAGCACGGGCCAGCAGCTCACCACGCGAGCAGTGGAGAGGTCGGGGTGGCCGGAGGGAGGTCGACGGCGACGAGGTCGAGCGTGGCGGAGCTCGGGCAGTGGCGGCGAGGTCACGGACGTCGACGTCGATCCCGTGCCTCCCCGCGTGATTCCTCGGGCGTGGAGGTGGAGCGGACCACGGCGGAGCCGCTGGTGGTCGGGGATTGGTCCGGGATGGCCTCAATCGGCGGAGAGGCGACGGCGCGGTGCGGCGGCCATGGCGGCTCGGTGGGGCGCAGAGGGAGGAGAAAACGGGAGCCGGCAGGCGGGGAGATGGGAGTGGGGCAGGTGGGCAGCGTGTGCTCGCTCCCCTTGCAGTGGCGGCAGAGAGGAGAGGGCCCAGGGGCGAGGCGCACGGCGGCAGGGCGGCGAGGTGGTGCGGCGCGAGCGCTGCGCTCGGTCGCAACAGTGAGGAAGAAGCCGGTTTTGCAATTAGGCCCCTGGCAGAAATTCTTACCTCACGGACAGATCCTCCTGGCATTACAAATGGGTCCTTTTCTGTTTTAAAATTTAAGACCAGCACACGTTTTGAATTAAATGAGGCATTTAAACATTTTATAAAAATCTGATAAAATTTGGGTAGCCTCCCAACAGCATCTAGAGGCACCACAAAAATTGGCATGATCAAATAAATTGTTTTGGACAACCATTGTTCATAGGGTTGACTTATGGCATTTTTGCTAAATTCAAAATGTTGCCCATTTGTAATATTTATAGCAATTGCAAACTATTTTTCTCAACCCTTGAAACTTCCTTGACAAATATAAGATGTCAAGAAACTTTTGTTGTGCAAGTTTGAGTGCCTTCAATTTGTGGAAATTTTGTTAGAGCACTTTGGCATTTTGTTTTAGCAAATCCATATCAATTCGATATCAATGTTGTATTAACTCAAAAGAGACATGTTTATGCATGGATGCCAGGATGCAATTAACACAAAAGTGGAAAAAAATACACGGGTTTTTAGGTTCTCAGCTTTGGGCTGTTACAATGTCCCAAGCTCTTGTGCCCACTATGCAATGGAAGTGGTCACATGATGTGGGAGTGCCAAGTTGGTGAACAAGACGGTGACCAAGGCGATGACAAGATGGTCGAGCATGGGATTTTCCCTTCGACCAAGGAGGCATGCATGGAGTATGCTATCACCTATGACCATGGGTCAAGTGAGGATGATGCCGAGCATGGGATGTTCCCTTCGGCAATGGAGTCGAGTGATGATGCCCCTCTTGTGGCATGCATCTTTGGAGGCGACGAGGTCGTGAAGGTTGAGCATGGGAGTTTCCCTTCAACCATGGTGGCGTATGGAGTTGAGGAATCCGAGCCTATCCCTATGAGTTTGAGTTATGAGATAGTACCAATCCCATGTGAGAATGAAAGCCACTTAGCCCACTTGAGTGAGAGTGAGTTGAGTGCCTCCACCATATGTGAGTTTGAGTGCTTCCACTTTGAGGGAATGGGTGATACACCACATGAGTTGAGAGAGGTAGTTGATAGGTCTTGTGAGGCCATTTCGATTTCTAACAACTTACCCTTCTCCTCTAGTGTGTTCTCTCATTATGTTATAGGTTTTATGGATGATGACACGCCAATCCACGACTTGACGGTGCCTCAAATGGAGAAGATGTACATGGAGGATGATGATGATGCCACCCCATGTCTACTTCAAAATGGACAAGTTGGCTACAAGGAAACCCCTACTACTTCAACACCTACTTCACATGAGCGGAACAACAAAGGTATGGGTGTTGATGTGACCATGATCCCACTAGTGGACATGATGAATGATGATTGCTTGCATGCTATGGATGATTTTGTTGACACATCATATGATACATTCTTATTCCCTTGTGATACCTTGTTTGAAACCAATGTTGATCATGTGGAGTCACCCATTTGTGATGTTTCTACCATAGTCATGCCTTGTTTTGAGTGTTTCCATTTTTCTCCCATTGTTGCTTGCAATATGTTGAACAATTTCTCTTTCACATGTGTTGTTTGCAATAATGATGAGATGCTTGCTTATGAGATTGCACCCATAGCTCTCTCACATCTTGGAGATTTTTCATTCTCTCTTATGGACCTTGTTCCATCCTTCACTTTACATTGTGACCATCCACATATGTCATATTTTACAATTGATTTTCGTGTGGTTGGTGATGTGCAAATGAAGAGACACTTCATGATGGATGATGTGTTCATGTACCATGCACACAACTTTTTCATTTGGGTTTTGTGCATTGGTCCGCATGCTATAATGTCAACCTCCATTGAACATGAGTTGACAAAACGAGCTCTTGAGAGCATACACTTGAGTTGTGGATCGAACCCGGCTCTAATACCCTTCCAATTTTTTGCATCAAACAAGTTGAACAATTTCTCTTGCTTTTGGTTTGCTTGCAAACATGTTGGCGATATTGGTTTTCCCTATGACAAGAATGTCTCCTTGATCTTCCATATGAGTGATTTATGTGTTGTCACAAATATGATGAACAATTGTTCTTTTCGAAGACTTGTTTGCAACCATAATGAAATTTTGAGCATGTCTTGTCATGAGTGTTTTGGTGTCTACCCATTTGGTGCAACAAATATTTTGAAAACTTGCTCTTTCATATGGTTTGTCTGCACCCATGTTGATGTTTTGAACATTCTTCATATTGTGTTTTTGCCAAATTCTCCGCTTATTGCATCAAGGATGTTGACAAAATTCTCTTTCTAATGCCTTGTGTGCAATGTTGATCATATGGTTCAAAATGAGATAACTATCATAGCCCTCTCAAATTTTCATGGAGTTTTTGTGTTCCCACATTTTGAGGATGTTTCAAGAAATTGCTTGCACATTGACCTTGCATATGGTTTGACTTTCACATATTTGTGTTGTGCTAATGGTGTAATGAACATGAATGGACATGTTATTGATGATATGCTCCTCTATCTTGCACACACATGGTTTGCTTGGTGTTTGATGTGTAGGTCATACCTTTGGATGAGCCTCCATGAGTTGTTTCAACCACGCACTCCTATGACGGAAGATCTTGCAAGAAGAGCACATCGGCATCTTGCTAAGGTGACTTCTTGTCACAGCCCAATCTTTGGTAAGCTTGCCCAACACCTCTCTAAATAACTAAAAATGAGAACCAACAAAAGATTCTTGTTTCAAATTTGGAGTTTGAATGTTTTGGTGTTTGAATTGATGTTTTGATTTGTAACCTTGTTTGAATAGTGTGTATATGTGTGTTTTGGTGTGTCTAGATGGTTTGTGAACTCTAAATAAAAATTGGGCAATAAAAGTTTAACAACAATTCAAAAGAACCAAACCCTAGGTCAAAACCCTCTGAATTTCTTTTTCTCTGAGCTATCTTTGAGCCTGTAGTCAAGGAAGCTAAGATGATCTTTTATCCTACATTTTTCCATGGTGTTGGAGTATTGTGTTGATACTCCATTGTAAAACCAAGGATTTCCATAATTGGATAGCCTATGACAATTTTATCATCCTCACAAAAGGCTACAAAATAACAGGGCATATGACAGATAAAACATACCATTTTGCCACAATTTGATCTTCTTGCTCAAATTTTTATGGATGAATTTTGATTGGTCATCCATGTTTAGGGTATGTACTGTCTATCTAAAGTCATTTGAAAGATTTTGGAACTTTTTAAGCCCTTGTTCTCATCTGCTAAACAAGGCTACTGGTTAACTGGATTCAGGGACTTGGTGAAATTTCGCTAAGTCATAACTGAATTTTCTGAAACTGTCCTTTTGGGCCGAATTCAAATTTGATTGAATTAGTGGCTCAAACCTCACTCAAACTCTCTCCAACTACCCCTCACACACTCACCTATCCCTCTAGTGAAAAGTGCGCACCTGTGGCGTGCCAGGGAGACGTGCACAGCCGTGCCAGGCCGGCGTGCACCGTGGACACGCTCCACTCGCCACTCCCGCGCACACACCGCCACGGCCACGCCACCTTGTCACGTTACACCACCACCGTCTCTGCATCACACCCGGAAAATCTGGGCACGCTTGGAGAAGAAATCAACCGCGGATCCCACTCGACCAACCCGCGCGAGAGGCAGGACATCATAGCCTCGGCACCGCCTCTCCCGGCCTCGTTTCCACCCAGCGCACCATCACTCCCCTCTGTCGCGCTGCTGGGCACGCTCTCGCGCTCGATACCGCCGAGTTGGCCAACCAGCACTCGCCGTTGCCACTCGGTCTGAACCGTTTCTCTCCACCAGTTGGGAGAACGAAATAAAACTCCACCCGACGCTCACCCTTGCCATTCCACTCCCATTCGCACCCCTCTCCACCTCTCTCTCAGAACGTAACCACACCCATGCCCTCGAGATGCCAGAAATGGTGTGACCCCGCCGTGAACTCACCAAGATCTTGCGGTGAAGGTTGCCGGAGTAATACACCCCCTCTCTGCACCATTTCTGCTCTGGATCATAGCCCCGTTCGAAGAACACCTCACTGACACCTCCGTTTCTTCTCTCGCATCCGCAGATCGACGCGAGCTTGTCGGATCCGTGACGGACACACTCGAGTTCGCCGACGTTCGGAGTTGCGACGCGAGTTCTTCTTCAAGCCAAGGACTTATTCGACCTCTGCTATCCCCCACAAACCCCAGCCGTCGCCGTTCGACCACCCTAGGTGAGCTTCCCGCGATCGAACACCTCGTCGGCATCTCTGCCTCCGTTCTGTGCAACACGAGGAAGAGGATGACCGTGGGCCGTCGATCTGGAGATCAACGGATCCCTTTGAACTGAGCGTACCCGCGCGCGCAGCCGCGTGGGCTGAATCTCTCCGGTGGGCTGAGCACAGTAGCGGATCGGCCCATCTGTGTTTTTTTCCAGTGGATCTAATCTTTTCCGTTTATGCCTGTTTCTGCACTGCTAGATTAAATCGTGTTGAAATAGTTAAACATGGAATTTGACCAAACTAAAAATCACAGAGGTAGTCCAGTAAGTTTGTAAGCATGTCCAACTTGTAGATCTGAAAAATATATTATTGTGTGCCTTTGTTAATTAGTGTGCTGTTACTGGTCTGAAGTAGTGTTTTAATTTTAACTTGAGTTTTACTAATCCTAAAAATGCAAACTAAATTTCTATGGATAGCCCTTGATATTAGCTTGCACTAGAATTTTACCTCATGTGAATTGGATCCCAAAACTCGAGATATTTAGGTTTTAAAATATGGTCATAAAGAACTTCAATCATTTTTAATATTTTCTGTAATTTAAATATTGAAGCAAACTCAACTGGGTTAGATTCTAATAACATCAGAGAACCTAAACCTAGCTTTGCATAATTTTTGGACTCACATATCTCCTGGGATAATTAAAACTTCTTAATTGCAGTTTTCTGTCTTTTGTGACATAAAAATGAAGTTAAAATGCTTTAGTAAAAAAATTGTGGTCTTGATGATTGTGGTGTTGTTACTGAAAAGTTCTTGCTTGGTAATCTGTAATATGTTAGTACTGTTAGTAGCTTGATTTAAAAACTTGTTAAGATAAAACTCTAACTTTGCTAATTGTGGTAATTTATAAAATCATGCTAGTGGAACTTTTAAAATTATGTCTAGATTAAATAATCACTTGCAACTAAATTTGTTAGTCTCTGACTTTATGAAACTTGTTAATATTAAGTGACTTAACAAATTACTAGCAATTGCTAAAATGTGCTTAAAACACTACATTAACTTGCCTACTTAAAAGGAAGTAGTGTGATGGTATTAACCTTGTTAATCTAAAACCTGAACAACTACTTCTTGCTTTATGTTTGTTGCACTTGCTTGTTTGTTGTGTGGTGGTATGTCTTGCTATTGTTGATTGTGTATTTTTGTATCTTTGCGACGCTAGATACCCACGAGGAGGATTTATCTGCTGAGGGTTTTTGCGAGGATTATATTGATCACCAGTATCAGGAACAACCCTCTGAGCAAGGCAAGCCATCTCAAAAGCTTGCACCCTTCATCTATTTTGTTTTACCATGATATGCATTTTTTACCTTGCATTATATATATACCTGCTATACACCCAGTTCTGGTATATACTCCAGATCGTAGCAAAGACCATAGGAAAAACCCTATCCCGACACTATTACTAGTTTGAGGCAAATAAAAATTATAGGATGGGCACTTTTGTGTTGTTTTTGGAAAAACAAAAATGTTTATGAAAACCCTCTTAGGAAGGTGGGACCTTGCCTAAGTGGTGGTATGGAGATGAGAAGTACTGGAAGTTTTGTTTTTCTAAAAACGACACATAACCTGTCTTCGCTCGACAACCTTACCGTACAACCATGTTACCCCCACATGGGACGGGGCTTGACCGGAAACTTGTTTGTGTTAATACGGAGCTACCTCAATTGCTTAGGGGTGGTGGCTATGGCCCCCTGAACTGAGTGCTGCCTAAGAGAGAGGAGCATAAAGAGTGTAGATTAAGTTACTACCAGTTGCACTGATTAGGTCTCCTGACATGACAGTATGAGGCCAAAGATGGGTCATACGGTGTCGGGAGGACCAACCTAGTCGAAGAGGTATCTTTGTATTAGCATGGACATAGTGAAAAGTCTTCATTAGTGTCCCGACATTTTACGTACTGTCGTCTGACAATCCGTGGATGTTCCACGGCGGTGACCTATTTGATGTGGTGAAAGTGTACAAACTCTGCAGAGTCAAAGCTATTCGAATAGCCGCGTTCGCGGTCATGGACAGTTGAAAGGCCATGTAGCCAGCATTGTGTCGATGTTTTCAAAAAGTGGTGTTGTGTTGGAAAGAAAGTGAGTACTTGGATGTACTGGATGAACGGGAAGGATAGTACCTTTGAGGTACAGAGTTGTGTTTTGAAGAAAAACTTGGAAATGCTCTAGTCCTAAGAAGTTCTGCAAAGAAAACTATTTTCGGAAAAGCTTTTACTAAAACCCTCAATGATAAGTGATATCTGCGAGAGGAAAATTCTATTTTATAAAAATATATCTTTTGAAGTATCATTTTCAATAAAGATATAGAGATGTCATCAACCATGGTTAATCTTTTATTCACCATGGGTAGTGAGCCCTAATTATAGCCATTCCTACCACAACCCTCAAATCATGTCATGCATTAGTTAGCAGCGTTTTTGAGTAGAGCTTGCGAGTACATTCAAACGTACTCATATTGGTTTCGTCTCTGGCTATTGTCTTAGCCAGACTACTATCCTGAAGAGTACCCGGAGGAGGCTACTGAAGACGAAGGCGTTGTCGACGACTACTCTAACTAGGACGTCTCTCGGTCAGCTGCCTGTAGGTGCTTGCCGTTGATGATGGGCGTTACCGCTTTCCGCTAAGACTTCGTTGTGTTAGTTATTCTGCCCTGCGTGGCAGTTATGTGAACTTGGTCAAGTGACCTTTTGTTGTAAGACTTATTTGAATTCGTGTACTGGATGTTGTAATCTGAGCTACCAACTCGAGTATGTTGTTCAGGACAGACTGATCATGGGATCGTGAATGTATGCATATTGGTGCTTTCCGAACAGCTAGTCTGGGGGACCCCACACTTCTTTCTACATAAGCGCTCATGCGCTGACTTTGAAGAATTGGCTACTCTTTAGTGTTGTTTCGTCTTCCTTATGAGTTTTGTAGGTTACTTGAAAGGCGAAGGGACATTGAAGAAGTGCCACATCATTTCCATCGACTACATGGTGAACCACACGACAAGGTCTACACATCTACCTCCTTGCCATGATGATGATCAGCAAGAGTCGAGGACGACTCTTTTTAAAGGGGGGAGATGATGTAGCCCAACCTAGGACCATCACCATGTAAAGCTTTCCAACACATCACAAGTCACCATGGATATCAAAGGTGAACTCATTCCTCTTCAACAACTCATTTTCCACCCTTTTGGATGGTATACTATGTCATCCTTCGTCACTTGTTGATACTAGGTTCACCACGACGACTACGAGTACACGAGAGGATGACCAAGGTGCACGAGGAATGAAGCCCGACAAGACGGTGGCTTGGAAAAGGAGAAGGAAGAAGAGCCAACAGTCAAGTGGGCGGTACTACCGCCCCAAGCTCCGGTACTACCGCCAGGACGGTACTACCGGCCCACTACCGGACCCAGTGCCGAGAAGCCCCAGACGCTACTGAACCTCTCTTTTTCATCCTGGTAGTAGCCCGGTAGTTGCCCGGTACTACCGTGCGGTCGGTACTACCGCACCCAACCCGGTACTACCGAGGTGGGACAAGCCTGCGTGCTGAAAAGGCCCATGTGCCTTGTAATCTTATCCCTTCACCTACCCTTTGTGGTCAACTCTATATATAGGACCCCTTTTGCTCAGATCTAGGGGAGACAAGCTATGAGATAGAGTTAGAGCTTGTGCTCACTCTCCCCTTATGGAGATGATTCCTCCCCTTGTGGAGAAGATCCCTCTTGTGGATTCAAGGTCTCTCCTTAGATCATCCATCTATTGAGTTGTATCAAGATCCTCTTCTCTTAGTTGAGACTATTATCCAATCGCCCACCTTTGTGGATTCTATTGGATCGGTGGACCGGCCGGTAAGAGAAAATCGGTTCCATTAAGAGTTGAGTTGGTTTGGTTTCTTGATTCAAAGGCTTCTCTATTGAGAGAGTTGTTATTGAGTGGGGATCCTTGCAGGCTCTTCTAGTTATCCTCACTATTTGCCACGAATTTCCCCTTGCGTTCTTCGTGTTCCTCATGTTCTTGCGTGCGTTCGTCCACTCCCGCCGTCAATCCGTGAAGATCGGGCAACCCTAAAGGCGTAGCCTTCACAAACTGAGGCTTGTAAATTGATGCGGCAGCACAAGCAGATGTGTTTTTTTGTAGAGATCAATGTTGTGGTAATGTGAGTGCGGATAAATGGAACGTGAGCTCAAGGTGAGTGCAAATGGTGACTCCATGGATCCCTTTATTTTTGATAGTCATATTTTAAAGTCGAAAAAAAACTGAAAAAATTTGTAGATGTTGACAATGATACATTCTACCAATGTGCAAAATCTCAACTCAAAATAACTCATATTCTGGGCTACACGAAAATAACAAAATCTCATAGATTTTGAAGAGTTCAAAATTTGCAATGTTCACTACTTCAAAATGTAAGATTTTGTCATTTTTGCACAGTCCAAAATACAACATATTTGTAGTTGAAAATTTACACGTTGGTAGAATATGACATTTATCCAGGATATTTTTCAGAATTTTGGAACTTAACAATATGATTTTCGAATTTTTTAAAAGAAAGAGCTCCCTGAAGCTCGGGTTCCATTTATCCACACTCCAGTGGTAATACATGCTATTCAGCTCTATTGTACCACACGCAAAATATGAAAAGAACTCAAGTTCAGCATAACACAAGGTCTTGATCGCCATTCCTGATAACATGTCCTGGAGAGAGGGAGTCAGCTACTCAGCTACCGTAGCGATATGTTGTATGCCCCGAGACTGAGCTGCTTGGATAGCTTGAAGGCAGGCTTCAGTTTTTTTTTTTTTTTTGCGAAAACTCCAGATACATTAACCCAACACAGCAAAACCGCACCCAATAAAATAGAAAATTACAACCCGGTCCCTGGGTACCCACTCCTCTGCCACCACCAACGTGGACCGGAGACGCGCCGCCGTAGCTCCTCCGCCGCTCCCTCCTGGAGCCAGCAACCTTGAACCTTGAGGCAGCATCAACACAGACGGGAAGCCTGCGAGCCTGCACGACGCCGGGGAAGAAGAGCAGAACGCTGCTGAGTCGAAGACGTCTCCCTCAACGAAGAGGGAGGAAGATCTGGAGCTCCTCCTGGCACCACACCTCACGTAGCTCATGCCGCCGCCGGAGGAAGCAGCAGCACGCCGACGAGCTGGAGGGCAGAGCACCCCACATGGAAGGACACCAGCGCCGATCCGCCGTCCACCCGGGGGGAAATCTCCACAGATCAAGAGATCGTGGACCTGCAAAACCACGCGACCCAGAGGCCGGTGGGATACACACGCCGTCCTCCCGCCGTCGCCGGCCAGGGAGAAGAAGGGCGGCAGACTTATTCTTCCTAGGCAGCAAAGATCTCCTCTCCAGATCGACGCCGCCGGAACCTACACCTACCCTATCTACACCCCGGAGGCAGAGGAACGGGATCCCGACCACCACCCGCCGCCGAAGCGAGCGGAGGAGGCCGGGAACCACGCCCTCGCCGCCGGAGAAAGGGGATCAGGGACGCCTCTCTTTTTCGCCTCTGCGCACTGTAGAGGGAGAGGAGAGACGGATGGGTCGCACTAGCGCAGACAATCGTTGTTGGCAGGCAGGCTTCAGTTTCAACGTGCAAAAGGGTCCTAAGTCCTGACCTGGACGTGCATAGATCCTGCACCCAGCTCAATCTCTTGATAATTTGCGACTAATGAAGCCCCACCCAGCGCAATCTCTTGGGCTACACTTCCATCCATGTCGATCGTGAGTAGTTCACTGCCCGGCGGTATATAGTGCATCGTCGGTTTAGCCTTCTTTTTTGCGAACTTTGCAAAGTAAATCTGAAAGTCCTGTACTTGTTTTCCGGCTAATAGGCACGCTTGTTCGCCTGATCTCACACGCTCGCCAGCAACAGTCCGTGTTTCTGGTATCCCACCACTTCGAGAGCATGGTCACGCATTTCAGTTTGATCTCCTCCTGCTGCCCAAGGATACTGTCGACGCTGAATGACAGTGTACACAAATTGCCAGATTTTCTTGCATCCAAGCCCGTCCAGTTTGCTGGTTGCTTTCACCCACCTGACGTCATAATCGGCAGGTTTTAGTCATGGGAATGCTATTTTCGTTTAGAAGAAGACCGGTAGTTAAGTTTCGGATCACATTTTGTAATGAGTTTCTTTCCACCATTTGAGCCAACGAAAAAGAGGTAAGGTCGGACTGCAGATGTACAGCATACTTGTTTCATTTGTGCTTCTTCAATAGAACAAAATCGGTAAGAATGTGCAGCCAAGGACGCTCAACGTTGCAACATCAAGAGAAATTGGATATACCTACATTCACATAATTTACCATTTATGTTTCTCGTCCATAAAACAAAACTGGTAAGGATGTCCATCGCTCCATCTAAGGAAATGGGTATACTACATTGATATAATTTACCGGTTGATAAGGACAGAACGAGAAGGAGAAATTTCTACAGCAAAACCTGTGCTATGGACTTTTTTTCTCTTTTGATATCTGGCAAGGCAATGTGGGTTCCTAATGCAGCAAGATGGGGAGTTGCTCAGAGAAGTCCTGAATTGGCGACAACTCTCGGAGCTCGTAAGCTGCCTGGAAGCAGTCAGCAGCCTCAAGCGGCAACCCTTCAGATTTCAAGACAAGTCCAAGCCCCAGCCAGGCTTGATGGTTTGTTGGCTCTAAGCGGGTGGCGCTGCGCAGGAAAGCTTTTGCGACTGAGGATGACTTCCCCCAATATTTCTTAGAATTCCAGCCATACAAACCATGCTAGGGACATAGTCTGGATCAATGGAGAGGGAGAATGAGAATGCCGCAAGCGCTTCTTGATGCAAGGACTGAGCCTCCAATATAAGCCCTGGAAAGGTACCACACATTAGAGCTTCTGTAAATCACAAGGTAGAATGAACAATAGTAACTGCAGCACTTGATCTACAATATGAAGATAGGAATCTGACATAAACAGGCCATCAGTTATCTATTCAGATATCTGGAAACACCATCACATTGTTATTTGCTCCTCACATGCAATTATGCAAATAATGCTGAATTGATCTATAGTGATTAATGTAGATAACAAATCATATCCCCTTAACTTCCAGTAATTACCTCAACTATATGACCGAGCCAAAAGTCAAAGATGACAGCAAATAAATACAATGGACTTTTGAGATTCTTAATATTGCAGAGTTGGATTAATAGTTTAACCATCATCATGTGTATGGCGATCGTCATGTAACATGTAAGTCTGAGGCTGACAAAGTTGGTGTTCCTTTTTCTTTCTGCACGAGGAGACAAAGTTGGTGTTCATAGCATGTTAAATTGTAGCCTGTCCATTGTGTACCGACTACTGATGTCCACAGTTGTTTTGGTAAAAAGTCCTGATAATATTTTGAGCGGTGAGGTTTAGATGTCAAAACTTCAGTATGGAGAAATTTTGGTAAAAGTTGATTGGCTCTGGGTGGATGAACGAACTTCTTGTATTTAACTAGTATGGTAAGATCTTTTATGCTAGGCATGTAGCTTACTACAATGAAGCATCCAGAGCCAGGCCTCATGTGGAGCACAATCGCCACAAAAGGTAGCAGATTCAAGTAGGTGAGGCTATTTACCTTCGACATGCCAGCACTTTGGATACAAGAAATTGATGGATTTGGCTTTGTCAAGACAGATGTTTGAGTCGTGCCACGCTTCAAGCTTCCTGTATATTGATGCCAAATCTAACCAAGCTTCCATCTCTACCTTATGTAGGGATTTAACCTGTGAGGGCCAAGTTGATATTAATGAAAGAAGACACGTCATATAATCATTTGAGTTCCAATAAAAAGTGAAAGTGACTGCACCTTATCATATGGGGTCGACTTCCAGACTTCCTTCTTTGCTTCAATGATTGCAAGCAAACTCCTAAAAGATTCCACTGCAGTCTTGAATTGCCCACGGGAGGCCTGAATTTGTGCCTTTAGCATCAGAATACCCATTTGATCCTCTTCCTCAGCCTCATCTAGCGCTAAACCTGCTAGTTCTTCGGCTTCTTGTAGATTCTGCTGTGCAGATAACGCTAGAATTAACAACTTCCAGGTACTAACTGAACTTCCTGACACCAGTTCAAGACATTCCGTCGCACTGTCAATAGCTGCATTCAGTTTGCGCTGCATTGCATTTTCCCAAGCAAGGCTGTACAGAATTTCAGGACTATACTTCGACATTGCCGTAGCATCCTGCAACAACCTCAAGGCATCATCTTGTAATCTCATTTTTTCTGAGTCACAAGTGGATGACCTAGCAAATGGTCCGTAACAAACACCAAGAAAATGATACACAACACTGATGAAATGTACGTCGTGACTTCTGAAAGACTCCATGGCTTTATTTGCAAACTTTATGCCTTCAGAAGCATGCTTTGGGTTCTTACAACATAGTTTGGCACCCAAAAGAAGAGATGGAATATGAGGTTTTCCCTTTCTTTGTAACACACAGAAACCATTCCTTATGATGTTCAAGGCACTATCATCCATGCCAGCTGCACTGTAGCAAAGTGCGAGAATATACCATCTTTCTGATCTGCTGTAGGTTCCAGGCAACAACATCTCCAGATGCCTGGCCAAGACTTCATAATGACCAGATACTGACAATGCATATGTCAAATGATTCATGAGGTCGGGATCCCACTTTATTTCTTGTAAGGCTAGCTTTCTGATAAGTGCAAACAGTAGTAAAGTTGCTTCCTCGATATTGTTATCAGGGGTTACTAGGTTCTGTTGCTGACTGAACTCTTGAGGAGCCTTCACTTCAATACCACAGTACAACAGAGTCACTGCTAAGCCTTTTTGTAAGTTGGCAGACCTTTGAGAATCCAAATTCCAGGGCCTTGCGAGAGCCCTTCGATATGCAATTATGGCCTCCTCGAAGCAACCACTTCTCATCCATAGGCTGGGAAGATATTCTAGAGACGAGTGGAACGTGTCCATCAACTTACACTCTTCAGAAGCACCTTCAGGAACACCATTCGGCCATGCAGACTCTACAATGTCAATTATGGTTCTGCATTCTTCTGCAGCATCTGTCATGTAAAGGCAACATTAAACCAGAGTCAAAATTCAGATTCAATATGTCAGAGCTTTTGAAAAGAGGCAAATGCTGTTCACAATAGCATATGGCTTTATCCAATAAAATTTATGCTATGTCAGAGCTTTTGAAATTCAGATTTATCCAATAAAATTTATACGTTTCTGTTTGATCTTATGTCAGAGCTTTTGAAAAGAGGCAAATTCAGATTGTATGATGTACACACAGAAATAGCATATGGCTTTATCCAATAAAATTTATACGTTTCTGTTTGATCTTAGGAACATTAAGAAAGATCCCACATAATTAGATTTTTTTTCATTTGCGAGATTCTAGAGCTACTATGCTAATGTCAGATGATGGTGCTAAAGTGCAAACCAAGAAATCACATAGAGAGAAAAATCCACTCATAATTCGATGTGGCAGAGCTTTTGAATAGAGGCATATGCATATAACTTGTATGATGTACACACGGAAATAGCATGGCTTTATCACAACACAGTCCATAGGTTTATGTTTCTGTCTAATCTTATGAACATTAGCAAAGGCCCGCATATTTAGTTTTTTGTTTTGTTTTGTTTTGCAGTCTCAGGCTACTATGGTTATTTCAGGCCATGATGCTAATGTAAAAGGCAAGAAATAATAGAGCGAAAAAATCCACTCGGTACCTGTCACTCTGCCAAGACTTTCCAAAGATTTTGCTTTAAGCAATATGGCTTCTAGTAGCAAACTTACAGAATGCATTGACATATGCACTAGCATTCCGTTCACTTGTGAGGTTTTCCTTCTTGAAGAACGTGGAGAAACTCTAGGCTTGACACTTTCAGAAATAGCAATGATCATCCGTGGTTTCAGGCTTCTTATGTCAATTCCCTGAAGGACTTGGAATGCTGCATCAAAATTTCCTTTCTGATATTCCAGTCTACCCAGCAATGCCCGGGCCTCCTGTTATATAATCAGAGAACCTAACAGTGAGCAAATCAGCAAAATAAATTATCTTCCTTGAAGAGAGAAGGATTCATCCAAACCTCATAATTTAGTGAAAGGGTCTCTCTTAAGTCTGATTCCACTTCATCCACTTGGCTATCATCTGGTGTTGCTTCTCGATTTCCTGTTTTCGAACAAGAACCACTTGCTGAGAAATCCCGTGTCGCAAGAGATTCTGGCGATCGGGGCATCTCTTCAAACATAGATTGGTCCCGGCTGCACGTGCATAACATGATCGCAGCCATTTCCCGCCGCGCGGATAATTTTACTTAGTTCAAAAATAAATAAAAATGTAAGTTCTCCTCTCTCTATTAGGATCTTCCTTGGGGCCAATAGTATTAACCATTCATCAAGTAGATCAGAGAACCTGGCAAGGGAAACATGAAGGGTGTTCAGTACACATTGTAATAAGGATGCAGTGATTGGTCAAATAATCACATGAGCAAAAAATATAGCAAGTTAGCTACAGATGACAGTACCGCATAAAGACAAATCAAATCTATGTGAAGCAAGGCTTAGAAATTCCCTTCCCAACTCAAAGTATCAAATAAATTTGCGAACAATCTTTTCTTCTGAGGTAAACACGATGAATCAGACAAAATCAGCAACTACACGGTTTAGTGGTAGCAACTTCTTGAAGGTAACCGTAACGCTCATTCAGAGTTACAGTCACAGAACAATACACAAAACTGATACACCAAACAGGTGATCAATAGGGCAAGCATTCACTAAACCAACAGAAAGCATCACAAATTATTGGGAAGGCACAGTGTTTGGGAAAAAACTGGGAAGGCATGCTTCAGAAGACAGCTGCAAGTGTGAGCTCCCAGAAAGATCATGACTCCAAAACCTCATCTCCTACAAATACTACCATCATTTTCAGCAACATAGCCACACCGACATTCTGCTAGCATCAACTGAGCAATGCCACTGTCCATCACGCATTGCACAAATCGGTTCCTACATAATTCATAAAGTACACCACATAACGTTCCTGCTTCTTCAGGAAACTGCGTTCGAAAGCAGTTCTAGCAATTCCGAGCAGTGCATGTACGATTGATTTCTTGAACCACAGCACTAAAAATAAGAAGACAACCAACATGGTGGTGCCAGCAAAGCTGCAGCACACAGTATCAACATGAACAAACCAAATTACCAACTGAAACCACATGCTGTTCTCCTTGGTTGAAGCAAACCAACTCTCACATTCATTCAATTAATCGATGCACTCACCATCAAGTGAAAAACTAAAATATAGCAAGTTAGCTACAGATGACAGTACCACACAAAGACAAACCAAATCTATGTGAAGTTAGGCTTAGCTTCCCAGCTCAAACTATCAAATAAATCTCTGAACAATCTTTTCTTCTCGGGTAAACACGACGAAGCAGACAAAATAAACAACTACGCGGTTTAGTTGTAGCAACTTCCTGAAGGTAACAGTAACGAGTTCAGAGTTACAGCCACATAACTGATACACCAAACAGGTGATCAATAGGGCAAGCATTCACAAAACCAACAGAAAGCCTCACAAATTATTGGGAAGGCAGTGTTTGGGAAAAAACTGGGAAGGCACATGAATGCTTCAGAAGACAGCCGCAAGTGTGAGCTCCCAGAAAGAAAGATCAGGACTCCAAAACCTCATCTCCTACAAATACTACCATCATTTTCAGCAACATACCGACACCGACATTCTGCTAGCATCAACTGAGCAATGCCACCATTCATCACGCATTGTACACACCAGTTCCTACGAAATTCATAAAGTACACGGCATAACTTTCCTGCTTCAGGAAACAGCGAACGGAAGCAGAATTTCTAGCAGTTGCTGTCACAATCGGAGCACTGCACGTACGATTTATTTGGCGAACCACAGTGCTGGGATAAGAAGACAACTAACATGGTGGTGCCAGCAAAGGTGCAACCCACATTGAAATTAACCCTGTATAAACACGCAGAAACCAAATTACCAACTGAACCCCTTGGTTGAAGCAAACCAACTCTCACACTCATTCAACCGATCTACGCACACTCAGCACAAACTGAAAAACTACGCACGAACGCAATGGAGGTTGTTAACCCGAGAATTCCACGACGAGAAACGACTCAAGGCGCCGATCCTCCTTCCCTCCACCCACACCGCAACACTGACGAACGAACGGCAACACAGTCGTGACCCCGTAACCACCTCGGCGGCGCGCCGTCAAGCACGTGGCGCGCATCAGGGGAGCAAGGAGACGGGAGAAATTAAGAGGAGGGAGGGAGGAGGCGGGCCGTACCGTGAAGCGCGCGCGCGCGTGGCGGTGAGGATCCTACCGCTGCCAACGAACGGGAGAGGCGGCGGCCGAGAGCGCAGAGGAATCCGTGGGGAGATTGGAGTGTGCGACGCGAGGAGGATCGCTCTCTCGCCTTTCTTCCCTCTTCTGCCGTTCTGCGCGCCGCTCACCTCGCCGCTGTCGTCGTACTACTAGGAAGGCAGGAGAAGGGAGGTGCGCGCTGTTTTTACCATTTTACCCCCTACTTTTTCCTACGTCAAGCCCACCAGCCTGGCGTGACACCCCAAGTCCACCTGACTAATGTTGGAGGCAGTACTACAAGACAACGGCGCTAATTATGGGTTGTTGCTGAGAAATCTAGGAGGGAGCAGTGTAAATCTCAAACTTGTCGATGGAAATGGAGTAATAATCTGCGAGATTCCACAAGAATTTGGAGCTTCTGTCCGCAAAAAGATTTTTTGTTCACATGATAAAGATCGGTAGCCCTACTAATTGAATGATGGATCGGATCAAAGGACAGCCGTATTAAACCGCCTGCTCTCTGCGCTGCCGTGGGAAAGGATCAAAGGACTCCAAAGTGGCGTGCTGTGCTTTATTGACAAAAGAAACAGGAGGAGAAGCTGAGCGTGCCAGTCAGTCAGTCCACTTCCGGTGATCGCTGCCATGATTCAGCAGCAGCAGCTCCAGCTCCGAGGACTATACAATACAATACAGTCTGCTAGGACGGCTAGGCTTTGACATTTTCGACCTTCTTCCAGACCTGTCTCCCTGCTTCAACACAGTGACGGTGTGTGACGGGTTGCTGATTTCTACTGCTGGCCTCGACTATCGCACTGCAGTCGCGATCTTGTCATGTTCCTCTTTTGATTGTTGCGGTGATGACCACTCTGCTACTCATGTGACCTCTTGTTCCCCCGATCCCGATATGAGACGAGAGTTACTGGTCACGGAGACACGGGACACATGCCGCATTGCGAAAAATGTATGCTAATCCGTAGTACTCGTACGAAGAATCCTATGTATGGGACTGGGGGTGGTTAGTTGGCCAAATTTGACAAAATTAACCCTTTGCCCAAACTTCATCCAAAAATAACCCTTTTTCAAAAAAAATTCGAAATCTAACCCTTTTGTGTGGCTCCCGCACCGGGGGCGCCACACATAAAGGAACCGCGCCCCCAGCTGCGGCGCCACACATGTAGGAACCGCGCCCTCGTCTGGGGCGCCACAGCACTGCCAGCGTGGCAAGGCGGGCCCCAGCCCTGGTTAAGTAGCGCCGGCGCTGGGGGCGCCACACCTCCATGTGTGGCGCCGGGGCCGGGGGCGCCACACTTTCTGTAAAAGTAACAATCCCCAGCCCGTGCCCCCACCACCTTTTTCTTCTCCCTCACTCTCTTCTCTCACAAAAGCAAGGAAGAACACTCCCCCCAACACACCCCAACACACCCCCCCTCAAATCCATCCTTTTAGGTGTGATTTTTCCGTGGATTCCGGCTCTCCTACGTGCAAGAAGGTACTCTCCCTCATCCTCCTTCTTTCTGTCCAATAGAAATCTTCGAATTTGGAGAAATTGTGTAGATCTTGGAAACCCTAGAATTTGAATATGAGGACAAATTTGTGGTTATTTGTTGATAATATTGGTCAATGTGTGTGGGTATGATGGATATGAAGTGTTGGGGTGTTGATTTTAGGTTAGGGTTAGGGTTTTTGTTAGATGTAGTTAGTGAGCTAGATTTAGTTAGGGTTAGTGCATAATGACTTGACTTAAAATTAAGATAAGTAAATTATTTTGTTTGAAATGCATAGCTTAGTGCAATGTATCAATCATTTGATGCATTTGGATTGTTGTAAAAAAATTTAGATGGAGAAGATGGTTAGTGTTCATCATGTGGACAAGGAGGCCTTTTTGAAAGGCAATGTGGAGCATGACTCGGAGGAGAAAGTGGTGGTGTTTGGCCATAGTCCTAGCTATGCCGAGGTTGTGGAGAGAGTGCGGATTGCATTGAATTGGACGGATCCAAATGATGTTCTTTCTTTGGAGGGAAGGCATAATGTTGGGTTCGGAATGCACATTCGTTGGAAGATTATGCCTCTCAACTCCGAGTTGTGTTGGAGTGCATATAAGGAGACGGTGTCGGCATCTCAAGACAAGGCTCTTGAGTTGTTTGCCACCAAGACGTTTGACTTGAACCGGTGTGCCTCCGAACATGACGTTAGGAGGCCGGTTCAAAATGAGCCACCTCATGCGCATGAAGTGTACCATCCAACGTGGAGTCCACCTCCAATGACTCAACATGATTTTAGCCAACCAACAATGACCGAACACGAAAGGAGCGAACCTTCAAGCCCAATGCAAAGTGACCAATATGAAGAATCGGAGGAGGAGAGCGACGCATCGGAGTATGATCTTCATAAAAATGATATTGGTGATGTGGAGACAAATTGTAGGCATGAGGACATGGACCATGACATCCCTTATAACCGATGCTATGCATCGGACTCGGATGACGACGGTCCCGAAGAAGATGTTGATGAAGATGGGTTCACTGCTAAAGAAGCCGAAATATTCAAGAAGGTAGTGGGCCAGAATCATCGAACACCATTGTTCCGTGATCTTAGTCTCGCCGATAAAGCCGTGGTTGATGGTGGCACGAGTAAAATTCTTGAACCAAGGCCAACTTCGAAGAAGGATCGTAATCCCAAAAACTATGGAATTGCTGAGGGAGTGAAGTTTGAAAGCTTGTTGGAATTGAAGACATGGCTCAAGGAGTATGCGGTTAAGTACTTTAGACCATACAAAGTGGTTCACTCGGATGTCAAGAAGCGTTACACGGTTAAGTGTGATGACGCGCATAATGGGTGCCCGTGGATTGTGCGTGCAAGACCTATCAAGGGAACCTCTCAATGGGTTCTAAAAAAATGTGTGTCAACTCACATGTGTAGTGGCAATGATGATGATGATGACAAGGATGCTGTGGGGACCCCGGACTAACCGTCCGAAATACCCGATTATGCTTAACACAACGATCCCGTGATCAGTCTGTCGTTGCACATAATCCGAACTGAATATCAAAGTTTACATCCATACAATACCGAGTTTAAAGTCTTACAAACCTGGCCATACAGGCCTAATTATACATAGGTGCCTTCAAGGGCCAAACCATCTTTATTCAGCGGAAGCTACGGTAGTAGGGCTAAACCAACTCGACAACACCCGACAGGCAGCTGACTTATGAAGATCTTAGTTCGCATAGACGTCGCCAAACTCCTCTTCAACGCAGGGTTCCTCGAAATCTGGCTAAGACAATAGCCAGGGACGAAACCAATATGAGTACATTTGATTGTACTCGCAAACTACCCCAACTAGAGTAAGCACTAACTAGTTTTATTTTTAAAAACTTTTATGTGAAAACTCTCAAATCCTTACTGAAAAGGGGTGAGACGAAGTTTATAACCATCCTTTGAGAAAACACCACTTTAGCTATTTTTCCCGAAAAATCCTTCCCTGTCCGACCAAATCTCAATCAGGGTTCCAAACCCTTCACCACCTTGCACCAACTCATTGGTACAGGTAAGCAACCTTTTCCATCTCAGTTTCCTTTCAAACTCAACGCTTTATAAAACTTTTATCAAAACTTGCACATGGTCTTAGGACAGCCTTCCAACTGTCCGTATCCGAGGACTCGGCTATTCGAATAGTTTTACCCTCTGCAGAGGTAGTACGCTTTTCCCACACCCATCCGGTCACTCATCGTGTCAGCCACGTCCCGCCATACCGGAGGTATGCGAAGTTGAGTTCCCGGCCATAGCCTGTCCTTTGCTCATGCTAGTATAGGACCCTGCCGCTACGACACTTTCCACCGACACTCAAATCCTCAGAAACTAAGTGTGGGGACTCGTAGTTCTGCCCGGCGGACCCAAGGGAGCCCTTCAATCCTCTTCCTCCGACACGCTCATACCGGCTTCCGGTAGACTACAATGAAGAGGACCCAGGTCAGGGGGTAGGTCCTCAGACCATCCCCTCATGGAACGAGGTCATCCTCGTTGTTGAGGTATCCAGTACTAACACGAGCAAATTATATGACTACGCCCTTGCCCATATGTGGGTAAATGTGGTCGCACAGGTTATCGGCTGGTAGTCATAGTACTAGGACACAATGTGCATTTTTCGCAAAACAACACCATCCTTCTTTAACTGAGCACCGACCTTCCGGCAGGTCTATCCAAGTACTTTCAAAGGAGTTTCAAGAAAACATTGTTTTTCCCATCCTATAGTTTTAAATAACTACCTTATACTCCTACACAAGGTGGCAAAATAGTTTTTTTCCGGTAGTTTGTAAAAAGGGGGGGTTTTTCCAAAACTCATTGTTTCCTTTGAACAACTCTTGAGACTAAAATAGAGGTATATAAATGCAAGCTCAGTGAAGTAGCTTGCCTTGCTCAGCAAAGTTCTCGGGGTCTTGTTCCTGCTGATCAAAGTACTCCCCTTCCTCGAAGACTCCGGCAGCGTTTTCGTCTAACGTCAAACAAGCGATACAAACAATTACTATACTAACTCAAGCATCATCACAATTGCTACACATAGCTACTGCACACATCAAGCAACACAAGGTGGTTTCAAATTGATTGAATTAAATTTGATTTAATTAATTTCAAACTAAGGCAGAAACTAGTTGTACACTAATTAATTCACCATTTAATCTATGTTTGTCACAAAAATTCAAACTAAAATTCTATGGATAGCTACTGGTGTGTAGAAGATCACCCAATTGGTTTGGGATCATTTGGAGTTACAAAACTCCCTACACATCTGTTTTAGTTCAGAAGGGTTTTAAACAAGTTTTAGCTACCAAACAAATTTGGTTGCTCCAAAAATTAAATCCTTTTAGGGGTATCTAACCTTGGTTGAGTGTGACCTAACAAAATTGGTTTTAGACCAATTGGATCTACCAACAGTTCACACTAATTGTTTTAGTGCAGAAGGGTGCACTGAAGTTCAACCAAAGGCTAAGGATTTTATACTACTCAATTAATTCTACCAAAATTTGGGGAGCTAAAGGATCCTAATACAAAGCTACCAAAATTGGTTTCAAGTTATTTGGATTTATATAACTCCAGAAACAAATGGTTTAGTGTTTTAAACCTTCTGGAGCATTTTTACTAATACATTTTTATTATTTATTTAAATGAGATGAGACCACTTTGGTGAGTTAAAGAATTTTATAAGCTTTCCAGAACATTTGAGTTTGATTTATTTGGATTCCTAGAACTCGAGTTATTGAATTTCAAAGTTGGGTCCAGTACTGGATTTCAGAAGAGATTTAAATTCGAAAAACCTAATTCTCTGGATAATGTTTAAAACTATGACATGTGGGGTCGGGTGGTCAGTGACTCAGTGGAAAACGTTTCGCGCGCGGCTTAATGTTTAAAACGCTGACGGGTGGGTCCCGCTTGTCGGCGTCTAAACGAAACGAACCGGTAAGCTACCGTTGGATCCAGATCCAACGGCGCAGGATCAACATCGTCCTCGACCACCGGAGTACGATGGAGCCGTGGCTCCGGCGGCGACGAGGTGGGTCAAGGCTCACCTAGGGGCCTCGGGTGGTGGCGGAGATGACGTAGATCGACGGCGGAGGGAGTGGGGAAGCTCTGGGACAAGTTGCGCGTGCTGGGACGGCTCCAATCGACGGCGGCGTGATCAGTTCCTCCTCCGTGGCCGTGCTCCAAGTCCGGCGACTCCTCCGCGGCGCTGCGGTGCACAGAACACGGGCAAACCGCGGCGGGTGAGCTAGGATGCAATGGTGACGCGGCTAGGGTGCAAAGAAGAGAGGGAGAGTGAGAGACACGGCTCGGCCGTGACCGTCGCCCACCTTCTGCTCCGGCGAGGTGCAGAGCACGGGCAAAGCAGCAGTGCTTCCGCGGCTGCGTTTCCGCCCTTCTGGCGGTGCACTGGAGTGGGTGGAGCGGAGTGGTGGTTGCGAGAGAGGGTGGAGAAATGGCGAGGCTCGGCGGCCTTTTTATGGGCGAGCACGGGCTCGTCGTGGACGTAGCGCAGGGACGGAGCTGGGGAGTGGGAGAGCTTGCCATTGGCGGCGTCTCTGCGCGAGTACGGAGCGATGCGGTGGCAAACGGGGAGTGGGCGCGGCGGTGCTCCTCGCTGACCATGGCAGTGGTGGCGTCGCACGCGTGCTCTGGCCGCGGCGTGGCGAGGGTGCACGCAAAGGGGAGGGAGGTGCTGCGGCGCTCGGGTCGCTTCGAGCAGGTGCAGAGGGGAGAGGGGGATGCACTGGGCGCAGCGTGGCGTCGCGTCGCTGCCTCCTCTGCTCCCTCCACAGGGCGACCACGGACGGCAGCGTGCGGCGTCGCGTCGCGAGCGGCGAGCACGCCAGCGTGCTTGGCAGGGCTTGGGTCACTTCGAGCAGAGACAGAGGGAAGAGGGAGGGGTGTCGAGCACGGCGCGGCGTGCCTCTGCGTCGCGTCCTTGCTCACCACGGGGGCGACCCGTGCGGCAGCACGCCACGGGCGGCATCGACGTGGTGCACGCCACACTCCACCTCCGAGTCAACGGCTTGTTTCCCTCGCAATAATTCACGAGTGTGAGGTGAGAGGAAGGTGTAGGAGCTACTGGAGTGATCAAATTCTCCGAATTGAGCTCGAATTTGGAGTTGGATTTTTAGTTCAGTGATGAACACAGTGGTGATCACCACGTGTTCGATAAAATTCCTGAACCAAAACCAAATTTGAAATTTTGAATTTTCTTTTCACCAATTACTTCCAAATATTTTTCCAAGGTTGGGGATACCACTGGATGATTTTATTTGGGAGTGTTGCTTGGTGATTTTGATGGTTTTCCAAAGTTAAAGAAACATTTGGAATTTTGGAAATAGAATTTTGAAATACAATCTTAAAAAAAAAGAGGGAGAAAAGTATTAGAGATGAAATGGGAGGGATCACTTCTCTCCACTGAAGATTTGTTTGAACAAATTTTTGAATCAATACTTGAAGATTTTTGTGTGACACTTGTCACACTAGTTTTATTGTTTTTAGTATTTGTTTTATTTCTTTTTCTTTTTTTTTTTTTTTTTCTTTCTCCAAGTTTTTATTTAGCAACAACAACACAAGCAAGCAAGCACACATAAAATAACAGAAAATTTTTGTTGGCCCACATTTCTGACTAATAAAACAGGGTTACAGATTTGGGATGTTACAGATCCTTCCCCCCTTAGGATAAATCTCGTCCCGAGATTTGCTAGGCTTAGGTGCTAAAGAGGTGGGGAAATTCGCTTCTAAGGTAGTCTTCACGTTCCCAGGTGGTTTCCTCTTCAGAGTGGTTAGTCCACTGGACTTTATAAAACTTGATCTTGTTCCTCCGGGTGAGACGAATATCTTCGTCGAGAATTTTGACCGGTCTCTCACGATAAGTCAGGTCATGGTTCAGATCAATGGATTGGTGGTCAATGTTCTTGAAAACATCGGGCTGGTCAGGAACTTCAAGACACTTCCGGAGCAGAGAAATGTGGAAGACGTCATGAAATTCCGATAACTCTGGGGGTAACTCTAGCTGATAGGCTACTTCTCCGCGACGGGCAAGAATCTTGAAAGGTCCAATATATCTGGGTGCCAACTTTCCTTTGACATGGAAACGTTGCATCCCTTTGAGTGGTGTCACCCGAAGATAGACAAAATCTCCTGGTTGAAAGGTGACATCACGACGCTTGGAATCAGCATAACTTTTCTGACGGGATTGGGCTGTTTTGAGACGTTCACGGATAAGTTGGACTTGCTCCTCGGCTTCACGGAGGGTATCTGGTCCAAACACTTTTCCGTCTCCGGTCTCGGACCAGTTCAAGGGTGTACGACACTTCTTGCCGTAAAGTGCTTCAAATGGGGCCATTTGCAGACTGGACTGATAACTATTGTTATAGGAAAACTCTGCAAATGGAAGGCAATCTTCCCATTTAGAGCCATAGGCTAGGACACATGCACGAAGCATATCTTCCAGAATCTGGTTTACTCGCTCGGTCTGTCCTCCAGTCTGGGGGTGATAGGCTGTGCTGAAAGATAAGTGTGTTCCGAGGGCTTCATGAAGAGCTTTCCAGAACCGTGAGGTAAACTGCGTGCCTCTGTCAGATACAATTCTCTGGGGAACTCCGTGTAGGCTTACTATCCGGGACATATATAAATCTGCTAACTGGGCCCCGGTGTATGTGGTCTTGACGGGGATAAAATGGGCAACTTTGGTCAGCCGATCAACGATGACCCAAATTGAGTCATGGCCTCGGTTTGACCTAGGAAGTCCGGTGATAAAATCCATTCCAATTTCATCCCATTTCCACTCGGGGGTCTTGAGGGGTTGGAGCAATCCGGCAGGGCGCTGATGCTCTGCTTTGACTCGCTGACAATTATCACACTTGGCCACGAAAGATCCAATTTCCCGCTTCATTCCATGCCACCAAAACTTCTCACGAAGATCTTGGTACATCTTGGTTCCTCCGGGGTGGATCGAGTATGGGGTATTGTGGGCTTCTTTCAGGATTAGACCTTTAAGTTCCTTATCATCGGGCACACATAGGCGTCCTTTGAATCTCAGAACTCCTTCAGCATCTATGGCAAAACCAGGTGCTTTATCAAGGGGTACCTTTTTCTTAATACCTTCAATACTCTCATGACCCTTCTGGGCTTCTTTGATTTGGTCCAACAGGGTTGGGGCTAACTCCAGGTTGGCAAGATATCCATAGCTAACCAATTCAAGTCCGAAATCTTCGAACTCCTTAAATAAGGTTGGCTGCTCTGCTTGGATTAGGGTATTCAGGGTGCATGGCTTCCGGCTTAGGGCATCGGCTACCACATTGGCTTTTCCGGGATGGTAATGAATTCCGACATCATAGTCCTTAATCAATTCCATCCACCTTCTCTGCCTCAGATTCAACTCCTTCTGAGTGAAAATGTACTTCAAGCTTTTGTGATCTGTATAGACCTCGCAGCGATGACCCACAAGATAGGGTCGCCATTTTTTTAAAGCAAAAACCACAGCTGCTAACTCCAGGTCATGGGTTGGGTAATTCCCTTCATGCGGTCGCAATTGTCGAGACAGATACGACACAACTTCCCTTCTTGCATCAGAACGCAACCAAGTCCGAGACGTGAAGCATCACAATACACGTCGAAACTCTTGGTGACGTCTGGCATGATTAGGATTGGGGCTGAAGTCAATCTCTTCTTCAGTTCTTGGAAACTATCTTCACACTTCTGGGTCCATTCAAACTTCTTATCTTTCTTCAACAACTGGGTCATGGGTTTGGCTATACTGGAAAATCCTTCAACGAACTTGCGGTAATAACCTGCTAGTCCGAGAAAACTTCGGATTTCCGTCACACTGGTGGGTGATTTCCAGTCTAGAATGGCTTTGATTTTCTCGGGGTCAACAGAGATTCCTCCTGCAGACACAACATGTCCGAGGAATGCCACTTCACTTAGCCAAAATTCACACTTGCTAAGTTTGGCATACAGTTTGTGTTCTCTGAGGGTCTCCAAAACCACACGCAGATGTTCAGCATGCTCTTCTTCCGTCTTGGAGTAGATAAGGATATCATCGATAAAGACAACCACGAACTTGTCGAGGTACTCCATGAAAATCTTATTCATGAGATTCATGAAATAAGCTGGGGCATTGGTCAAGCCAAAGGACATAACGGTGTATTCAAACAATCCGTACCGGGTGGTGAAGGCGGTCTTGGGAATGTCAGACTCTCGAATCTTCAACTGGTGGTAACCCGTCCGAAGATCGATCTTAGAAAAGACTCGGGCTCCGTTCATCTGATCGAACAGATCCTCGATCTTGGGCAGGGGGTACTTGTTCTTGATGGTTACATCATTGAGCTTGCGATAATCCACACACAGGCGTGTGGTACCGTCTCTTTTGTCCACGAAGATGATAGGTGATCCCCAAGGTGATGCGCTTGGGCGAATCAAACCTTTACTGAGCTGATCAGCTAACTGCTTCTTCAATTCCACCAGTTCTTCTGGATTCATCCGGTAGGGTTCTGAGATATAGGGGATGTTCCAGGAATAAGTTCAATCACGAACTCAATATCCCGGTCTGGCGGCATACCAGGCAATTCCTCGGAAAAACATCCTTGAATAGATGGACCACACGGATCTCATCTAGGGTTGGTCGGGCTATGCCTTCATGACACAGGGTTGGGATTCGTTGGCTTGTGAAGCATACTCCACTTCAGTTCCTTCGTCTGTGGTGAGAGATACGGCTCTTCTGGCACAGTCGATACGACCATGATACTTTGCTAACCAATTCATGCCCAGAATGACATCTATGCCTTGGGTTCCTAGAATGATTAGATCGGCTGGAAAGTTTTCTCCTTTGATCTCAAGAGAGACGTCGGGACAAAACAGCTTGGTCTCTACTAGGAACTCTGGGGTTTGTATAAGCAGGGGTTTGGACAAGAGGTTCCCGACTAGACCTCCCTTAACAACAAACTCCTTGGTAACAAAGGAATGGGTAGCACCAGAATCAAACAGGACAGTGGCAGGTACTGAGTTGACAAGGAACGTACCCAGCACAACATCTGGCGCTTCCTGGGCTTCTTCAGTGTTGATGTGGTTCAGACGGCCTCTTGCAACAGCAGCATTGCCACGGGGTGCAGCATTCTTGCCATTTCCATTCCATTTCGGCCTTGTCCAGATTAGGTGCAGGGGCATTGGGGCGTGGAGCATTCCTCTTGGGATTGGGGCAGTCTCGGGAGTAATGACCCTTGTTGCCGCATTCAAAGCAGACAACGCTGGCAGTAGGGGTAAAAGTGTTGGTGTTTCCTCCGGGACGATTGTTGCCATTGGGGCGGTAGTTGTTGTTGATGTTTGGGCGGGGGACATTGTTGTTGCTGTTGGGACGGTTGGGATAGTTGGGACGTGGAGCTGGGGGTGGTCGATAAACTGGCTTGGGTGCTGGCTGGAAGGTGCGGGGTTTCTGACTGCTGGAACCTTCCTGAATATTCATCCTCCTCTTGCGACCTTCAAACATGGACTTGCGCTTGGTCTCCAGCTGAATGGCCTTGTCCACAAGTGACTCCAGATCACGGAAGTCCTGGACAACCAAGGCACATTGCATCTCATCATGGAGTCCATTCAGAAAACGCTCCATCTTCTTCTTCTCCGTGTCGGTATCTTCAGGAGCATACCGAGCAAGATCGGTAAACTCATCCAGGTAACCAACCACATCTCTGCCTGCCTGCCTTAGCTTACGGAACTCATCCTTCTTCCTCTCGATAAGACCGCTAGAGATGAACTTCTTGCGGAATTTGTCCTTGAACTCCTCCCAGGTAATGACATGACCTGCGTGCTGGAGGGTCTTGGTAGTCTCCCACCAAGCTCTTGCGGGTCCAGCAAGGTAGTGGGTAGCATACAGGACCTTCTCATTCTCTCCCACCGAGGCAACTTCCAGGTCGTTCTCAATAGTGCGGATCCAGTCATCTGCTTCCAGGGGGTGAAGTCCCTTGGAATAGGTGGGCGGTGTGGTCTTCTGGAAGTCACTCAGGGTAGAGCGTTGATTTCCACCCTCGTCGCCATTTCCATTGCCACCATTGTGGTTCTGGTTGGCGTGGGCAGCGGCAAGTTGCTGCAGGGCGGCGAGATGAGCTTGACGCTCTTCCCGGGCAGCTTGGCGATCCTCCATGATGATCGCAAGCAGTTGAGCAGCGGTGGGTTCTGGCGGTGGTGGTGGTGCCGCGTGCTGGTTGTGGCGAGTGTTCGTCATCCTGGAATAGATACGATATAAGAGGCAAGGCAAAGAGGCTTTGGCTAACGATGAAGTCACAAAGGGGGTGGTTGATGAAACACTAGTCAAACAAGACCATCACATTTATTCAACACAATCATCACATCAAGGAGTTCACACATCAAGCTTACAACATCCTACTACACCTAATGTACATACTACATGATTTCACTAGGAACCATCACACACACTCTACTCGCATAGGGGGGTCGACACAGTCCTAAGGTAGTGCTCTCGTCGCTCAACTACTGAGGTGGAACCCCAGGCTCGACGACCTCAACGTCTGAGTCGTAGGGTGGCTCCTCGGGATCCTCCTCCTCGAGAACTGGCTCAGACGGCTCCTCCTCCTCGTCAACTAACTCCTCCTCGTCGTCCTCCTCCTCGTAATCCATCTCCTCAAGGTAGTCCTCATCATCACTGATGAAGGCACTGTTCTCCTTGCGGAGATCCTCGCCCTCCTCCTCCATCTCGTTCGCCTGCTGCTCCATCTCGTCTATCATCTCGTTCTGCTCTGCTACCGTCTTGCGGAGCCTGACGATAGACCTCCTCTGACGGGCCAGCTTCAGGCGGAGATTATCATTCTCCCACTTAGCTGGGTCTCACGGTCTCGGGCATCGTCGAGGGAGCTACGCTGGAAGTGAACCTTGAGTCTAGCATCGCGCAGGTTCTCCTGGGTGTCGTGAAGTAGCACCTCCATGTCGGTGATGTACTCGCCGAAGAGAGTGTGCTGCGCGGGGTAGGTGGGGTTTCCATCGTCGTCACGCCTTCCGAAGTACTGGAACCGAGTGCCCACCAGCTCGTCCTTGTGCTCCTCACAAAGGCGGGCTAGTAGCCTCTGCATAACTCGGGTCAGACCGTCAACCCAAGTAGTGTCCATCGTGGAGTAGACCAAGTCCTTGGAACGGGGTGGCTGAATCCTGCCTCGGACGGACGACTTGATGAGCCAGGACAGGTTCCCATCACCGAGGGAATCGACCTGAGTTCCCTCAAACTCTGGAACAGGGCGTCCCAAAATCTGGCTCAACTCGTACAGGTCCTGCTCGAACATCAGCAGGCCGTCCTTCCTCACTTGGACGAACTCGGACACGTTGGGTGCCATCTACAAGTTTAGGCAAAATTTTAAGTTAGTTAAGTGACATGAGTATCAAATGTAAACTTAATGGGTAACAAGTGTGCAAAATTTTAAGGGTTCAAGAAAAGATTACTCTTAATGAGTGTAGGGTTTTAAATAAATAGGGGGGGGGTTGGGGAGATAAGAAATTTTCGAAAATACTTCACTTCCTTGTTTTAGAAATTAACTTTTGTAACTCTTGACTAACGCCCATGCTAACTAAAGTCTCCTAAAGTCAGGATGGCTCTGATACCAGCTCTGTGGGGACCCCGGACTAGCCGTCCGAAATACCCGATTATGCTTAACACAACGATCCCGTGATCAGTCTGTCGTTGCACATAATCCGAACTGAATATCAAAGTTTACATCCATACAATACCGAGTTTAAAGTCTTACAAACCTGGCCATACAGGCCTAATTATACATAGGTGCCTTCAAGGGCCAAACCATCTTTATTCAGCGGAAGCTACGGTAGTAGGGCTAAACCAACTCGACAACACCCGACAGGCAGCTGACTTATGAAGATCTTAGTTCGCATAGACGTCGCCAAACTCCTCTTCAACGCAGGGTTCCTCGAAATCTGGCTAAGACAATAGCCAGGGACGAAACCAATATGAGTACATTTGATTGTACTCGCAAACTACCCCAACTAGAGTAAGCACTAACTAGTTTTATTTTTAAAAACTTTTATGTGAAAACTCTCAAATCCTTACTGAAAAGGGGTGAGACGAAGTTTATAACCATCCTTTGAGAAAACACCACTTTAGCTATTTTTCCCGAAAAATCCTTCCCTGTCCGACCAAATCTCAATCAGGGTTCCAAACCCTTCACCACCTTGCACCAACTCATTGGTACAGGTAAGCAACCTTTTCCATCTCAGTTTCCTTTCAAACTCAACGCTTTATAAAACTTTTATCAAAACTTGCACATGGTCTTAGGACAGCCTTCCAACTGTCCGTATCCGAGGACTCGGCTATTCGAATAGTTTTACCCTCTGCAGAGGTAGTACGCTTTTCCCACACCCATCCGGTCACTCATCGTGTCAGCCACGTCCCGCCATACCGGAGGTATGCGAAGTTGAGTTCCCGGCCATAGCCTGTCCTTTGCTCATGCTAGTATAGGACCCTGCCGCTACGACACTTTCCACCGACACTCAAATCCTCAGAAACTAAGTGTGGGGACTCGTAGTTCTGCCCGGCGGACCCAAGGGAGCCCTTCAATCCTCTTCCTCCGACACGCTCATACCGGCTTCCGGTAGACTACAATGAAGAGGACCCAGGTCAGGGGGTAGGTCCTCAGACCATCCCCTCATGGAACGAGGTCATCCTCGTTGTTGAGGTATCCAGTACTAACACGAGCAAATTATATGACTACGCCCTTGCCCATATGTGGGTAAATGTGGTCGCACAGGTTATCGGCTGGTAGTCATAGTACTAGGACACAATGTGCATTTTTCGCAAAACAACACCATCCTTCTTTAACTGAGCACCGACCTTCCGGCAGGTCTATCCAAGTACTTTCAAAGGAGTTTCAAGAAAACATTGTTTTTCCCATCCTATAGTTTTAAATAACTACCTTATACTCCTACACAAGGTGGCAAAATAGTTTTTTTCCGGTAGTTTGTAAAAAGGGGGTTTTTCCAAAACTCATTGTTTCCTTTGAACAACTCTTGAGACTAAAATAGAGGTATATAAATGCAAGCTCAGTGAAGTAGCTTGCCTTGCTCAGCAAAGTTCTCGGGGTCTTGTTCCTGCTGATCAAAGTACTCCCCTTCCTCGAAGACTCCGGCAGCGTTTTCGTCTAACGTCAAACAAGCGATACAAACAATTACTATACTAACTCAAGCATCATCACAATTGCTACACATAGCTACTGCACACATCAAGCAACACAAGGTGGTTTCAAATTGATTGAATTAAATTTATTTAATTAATTTCAAACTAAGGCAGAAACTAGTTGTATACTAATTAATTCACCATTTAATCTATGTTTGTCACAAAAATTCAAACTAAAATTCTATGGATAGCTACTGGTGTGTAGAAGATCACCCAATTGGTTTGGGATCATTTGGAGTTACAAAACTCCCTACACATCTGTTTTAGTTCAGAAGGGTTTTAAACAAGTTTTAGCTACCAAACAAATTTGGTTGCTCCAAAAATTAAATCCTTTTAGGGGTATCTAACCTTGGTTGAGTGTGACCTAACAAAATTGGTTTTAGACCAATTGGATCTACCAACAGTTCACACTAATTGTTTTAGTGCAGAAGGGTGCACTGAAGTTCAACCAAAGGCTAAGGATTTTATACTACTCAATTAATTCTACCAAAATTTGGGGAGCTAAAGGATCCTAATACAAAGCTACCAAAATTGGTTTCAAGTTATTTGGATTTATATAACTCCAGAAACAAATGGTTTAGTGTTTTAAACCTTCTGGAGCATTTTTACTAATACATTTTTATTATTTATTTAAATGAGATGAGACCACTTTGGTGAGTTAAAGAATTTTATAAGCTTTCCAGAACATTTGAGTTTGATTTATTTGGATTCCTAGAACTCGAGTTATTGAATTTCAAAGTTGGGTCCAGTACTGGATTTCAGAAGAGATTTAAATTCGAAAAACCTAATTCTCTGGATAATGTTTAAAACTATGACATGTGGGGTCGGGTGGTCAGTGACTCAGTGGAAAACGTTTCGCGCGCGGCTTAATGTTTAAAACGCTGACGGGTGGGTCCCGCTTGTCGGCGTCTAAACGAAACGAACCGGTAAGCTACCGTTGGATCCAGATCCAACGGCGCAGGATCAACATCGTCCTCGACCACCGGAGTACGATGGAGCCGTGGCTCCGGCGGCGACGAGGTGGGTCAAGGCTCACCTAGGGGCCTCGGGTGGTGGCGGAGATGACGTAGATCGACGGCGGAGGGAGTGGGGAAGCTCTGGGACAAGTTGCGCGTGCTGGGACGGCTCCAATCGACGGCGGCGTGATCAGTTCCTCCTCCGTGGCCGTGCTCCAAGTCCGGCGACTCCTCCGCGGCGCTGCGGTGCACAGAACACGGGCAAACCGCGGCGGGTGAGCTAGGATGCAATGGTGACGCGGCTAGGGTGCAAAGAAGAGAGGGAGAGTGAGAGACACGGCTCGGCCGTGACCGTCGCCCACCTTCTGCTCCGGCGAGGTGCAGAGCACGGGCAAAGCAGCAGTGCTTCCGCGGCTGCGTTTCCGCCCTTCTGGCGGTGCACTGGAGTGGGTGGAGCGGAGTGGTGGTTGCGAGAGAGGGTGGAGAAATGGCGAGGCTCGGCGGCCTTTTTATGGGCGAGCACGGGCTCGTCGTGGACGTAGCGCAGGGACGGAGCTGGGGAGTGGGAGAGCTTGCCATTGGCGGCGTCTCTGCGCGAGTACGGAGCGATGCGGTGGCAAACGGGGAGTGGGCGCGGCGGTGCTCCTCGCTGACCATGGCAGTGGTGGCGTCGCACGCGTGCTCTGGCCGCGGCGTGGCGAGGGTGCACGCAAAGGGGAGGGAGGTGCTGCGGCGCTCGGGTCGCTTCGAGCAGGTGCAGAGGGGAGAGGGGGATGCACTGGGCGCAGCGTGGCGTCGCGTCGCTGCCTCCTCTGCTCCCTCCACAGGGCGACCACGGACGGCAGCGTGCGGCGTCGCGTCGCGAGCGGCGAGCACGCCAGCGTGCTTGGCAGGGCTTGGGTCACTTCGAGCAGAGACAGAGGGAAGAGGGAGGGGTGTCGAGCACGGCGCGGCGTGCCTCTGCGTCGCGTTCTTGCTCACCACGGGGGCGACCCGTGCGGCAGCACGCCACGGGCGGCATCGACGTGGTGCACGCCACACTCCACCTCCGAGTCAACGGGCTTGTTTCCCTCGCAATAATTCACGAGTGTGAGGTGAGAGGAAGGTGTAGGAGCTACTGGAGTGATCAAATTCTCCGAATTGAGCTCGAATTTGGAGTTGGATTTTTAGTTCAGTGATGAACACAGTGGTGATCACCACGTGTTCGATAAAATTCCTGAACCAAAACCAAATTTGAAATTTTGAATTTTCTTTTCACCAATTACTTCCAAATATTTTTCCAAGGTTGGGGATACCACTGGATGATTTTATTTGGGAGTGTTGCTTGGTGATTTTGATGGTTTTCCAAAGTTAAAGAAACATTTGGAATTTTGGAAATAGAATTTTGAAATACAATCTTAAAAAAAAAGAGGGAGAAAAGTATTAGAGATGAAATGGGAGGGATCACTTCTCTCCACTGAAGATTTGTTTGAACAAATTTTTGAATCAATACTTGAAGATTTTTGTGTGACACTTGTCACACTAGTTTTATTGTTTTTAGTATTTGTTTTATTTCTTTTTTTTTTTTTTTTGTTTTCTTTTCTCCAAGTTTTTATTTAGCAACAACAACACAAGCAAGCAAGCACACATAAAAAACAGAAATTTTTGTTGGCCCACATTTCTGACTAATAAAACAGGGTTACAGATTTGGGATGTTACAGATGCGAAGGACACTCATCGGCAACTAACCTCCGATTTCATCGGCTATAGACTTTCCAATTCCATAGAGGCATTCCCCACTTTTTCGGTGAGGGCTATCATGGACACGGTGAAAGACATGTTTGGTTACTCGGTGAAGTATGGGAAGGCATGGAGGGCCAAGCAAGCCGCATTCAAGATGTTGTATGGTGACTGGGAGGAAGCATACAACCGACTTCCTAGATTGTTGGGAGCTATGGCTGCTACAAATCCGGACATGGTTACGTGTGTGGAGCCCTTTGGCCAAAAGACTAGGGATTACAACGGTGCAACCGTCCGTGTCTTTGGCCGTGCATTTTGGGCTTTCGGGCAATGCATAAGGGCATTCAAGCATTGTAGACCGGTTGTCTCCGTGGATGGCACATTCTTGACAGGCCAGTACAGTGGCACACTTTTGATTGCCGTAGCTCATGATGCTAACGACCGGTTGTTGCCGTTGGCTTTTGCTTTGGTGACGGCGGAGAACCAGGACAACTGGGAGTGGTTCATGGGTCTAGTGAGAACAAAGGTATTTGAGCCTCAAAGAGAGGTATGTGTCATCTCGGACCGCCACCAAGGCATACTCAATGCGGTGGAGATTGATATTCCCGGGCATGCTCCTTTGCACCATCGATGGTGCGTGAGGCATTTTGTGTCCAACTTCTATAGGGCATGCGGAAATAAGGAGCTATCTGATGATCTAAAAGATTGTTGTCTCGCTTTCACCGAGCGGCATTTTGCGAGATTGTACAACAGGTTGCTAACTCTCACATCGCCGGGGGGTCGAGAGTTCCTAGATAGGCATGCGTCTATGAGGCACAAGTGGACTAGAGCATTTGACACCGACGGTAGGAGGTACGGTGACATGACAAGCAACATGGCAGAATGTTTCAACAATGTGCTCAGAGGAGTCCGTGGGTTGCCCGTCACAGCAATAGTTCAATACACATTCGACAAGTTGAATGAGTATTTTCAGAAATATAGTGAGGAAACGTTCGAGCAGATGGAAGGGAAGAACAAGCACAAGAAGAAGTACAAGTATCCACCTGAAGTTGACAAATGGATGACATACCAGTTAAGGAAGGCGGAGACCAATACAGCCCAATGTTTTGACAACAACGAGTGGATTTACCAAGTCAATGAGCCGGGAGGCACCACGGTAGGTGGTGTGCAACACGGAGGGCGTGCGTGCAAAGTCTTGCTAAAGCAATGTTTGTGCTCGTGCCAGAGGCCTCAGTTGCTTCATCTCCCTTGCTCGCACTTGCGGACGGCGGCACGCATAAGAAAAGTGGGATACGTTGATCCGGTTAGGTTGTCCGAGTACTCGATCGAGGCTACCAAGGAGACATGGGCGGGCAGATTTGAACCCTACTTTGACCAATCACAATGGCCAGAATATCATGGCATTCAACTATGGCCCGATCCAATACTGAAGGTGACGAAACGGGGAAGACGGAAGACAAAACGTTTTAGAAATGACATGGACGCATGGGGTGCAGGAGGTCTCCGAGAGTGGGGCAACCAACATTTTCAGGAGCCTAGTGTGCCTGCCCGTTGTGGAGAATGCAATGGTGGTGGGCACAACACTAGAGGTTGTAGTCGAAACAAGAGATCGAAAGGTGTCCAACATGGTGGCGGTGGTGATGGCGGTGGTAGCACAAGCCATCATGATAGCACAAGCCACCATGATCATTCTCAACATGGCGGTGGCGGTGGTAGCACAAGCCACCATGGTCATTCTCAACATGGCGGTGGCGGTGGTAGCACAAGCCACCATGGTGGTAGCCAACATGGTCATTCTCAACATGGCGGTGGCGGTGGTAGCACAAGCCAACATGGTCATTGTCAACATGGCGGTGGCGGTGGTAGCACAAGCCACCATGGTCATTGTCAACATGGCGGTGGCGGTGGTAGCACAAGCCACCATGGTGGTAGCCAACATGGTCATTCTCAACATGGCGGTGGCGGTGGTAGCACAAGCCACCATGGTGGTAGCCAACATGGTCATTCTCATCGTGGCGGTCGCGGCGGCGGTAGGCATACATCAATGTTTGACGAGCTAAGAGGGGGTAGGCGTCGTGGCCGTAGAGGGGGTAGGCGTCGTGGCCATCAATGATTGGTATGACTGAATTTTTTTTGGTTGTTATTTCTTATTTTCAATTGTTCCATTTTACTATCAACTAAGTTCAAACTTGCAATTTTGTAGGGATGGTTCTTATTTTCAATTGTTCCATTTTACTATCAACGAAGTTCAAACTTGCAATTTTGTAGGGATGGTTCTTATTTTCAATTGTTCCATTTTACTGTCAACTAAGTTCAAACTTGCAATTTTGTAGGGATGGACTGTTCCGATCTGAAGGAGAAGCCGGTGGCATGGCAACACAGCATTGACAGTCGAGTCGGGCACGATGCGCCGACTTGTTGGTGTGGTGACGTTTGCAAGATGAAGCAGTCCAGCGATTGGGACGATAGAAGAGGAAGGAGGTTCTGGATGTGCCCGAACTATGCTTGCGAGAAGCCGAAGGCAACAAAAAACAAGTCGAAGCAAACAAAACGCAAGACAAAGCAAACAAATATTATTGAGCGTCCGCGGGTAAATGTCTCCTCCGCCTCTCTTGTAAAGAATTTATCTTTATCTAGTTGCATGTTTTGACTCGCTATTACGTTTGCAGTCACCTCCGCCTATTTGCCAATACTACCGGTGGATAGACTTTGAGCAAAGTGACCTCTACCGGTGGGAGGTAAAAACTATGACTGACAAGGCGTGGGAGCGATTCTGGGAGAAAGATCGTGAAGAGGAGCGGGCCAAGAAGGAGAATGAGCAAGCGAAAATTGAGGCACTAGAGGCTAAGAACGAAATGATGCTCCGCGATATGGAGAGGAGGGAGAAGACTGAGAAGGCACGTGTTGCAAGGGAGGCGTGGGAGGCGGAACGTGCAAGGGAGGGGCCGTTAGAGGACGGAAGGTACCATGAGGCGTGGGCGGCGTTTGACGGCGAACTTGGAAGGGAGGGGTCGGGAGGCGAAGGTGAAGGTGCTCGCCGTGCGCAAGGGATGTTGGATGCGAGAAGCCGTGCACAAGGGATGTTGGATGCCAAAAGGCGTGAGAGGGAAGCACAAGAGGAGTTGGATGCGAGAAGGCGTGAGAGGGCTCGCCGTGCACGAGAGGAGGCGGGAGGACAAGGTGAAGGTGTTGGCCTTGCACGAGAGGAGGCGGATGCGAGAAGGCGTGAGAGGGATCGCCGTGCACGAGAGGAGGAACGAGCGGAACCAGACCCAGCGAGGCGCAAGGGCAAGTATCCACGTCTTACTCAGTAGGGACAATGTAATGTCCTAGACTTTGTGTTTGTGTGAACCTTGTAATGTCGTGGGCATTTAATTTGCTGGAACCTTGTAATGTCATGCACATTTAGTGTGTTCTATGTTCTTGTGATCTTGATGAGTTAGTTGTGAACCTTGTAATTTGATGGATTTCGTTGAATCATGTAATATGGTGAACTCTTAGTGAATTTGATGAATTTGATGGATTTCTGGAACTGTAGTTTGAAGTGCAGGAAAAACTGACGAAACTGTGTCGCGCGTTGACGGAAACCTGACGAAACTCGACGGAAACTGAACCCGTAACCGCGGCAGAAAAACTGACGAAACTGTGTCGCGCGTTGACGGAAACCTGACGAAACTCGACGGAAACTGAACCCGTAACCGCGGCAGAAAAACTGTGCCACGGCAGAAAAACAAGCGCTCAACTCCCTGCTCTCTGTCTATTTGCCGCGCCGGAGCTCACGGCGCCACACATCATTGTGTCGCGCCCCAGCCAAGGGCGCCGCACATGTGCAACGCCGGAGCGGCCGGCGCCACATCTGCAACCACAGCTCCCGAGCGCCGGCGCGGTACGCGCACAAAATGTCGTGCTCTCTGTCTATTTGCCGCGCCGCCGGCTCCGGCGCCACACCTCTATGTGTCGCGCCCCAGGCAAGGGCGCCGCACATGTGCAACGCCGGAGGGGCCGGCGCCACATGTGCAACCACAGCTCCCCGAGCGCCGGCGCGGTACGCGCGCAAAATGTCGTGCTCTCTGTCTATTTGCCGCGCCGCCGGCTCCGGTGCCACATCTCTATGTGTCACGCCCCAGCCCAGGGCGCTGCACATGTGCAACGCCGCAGGCGCCGGCGCCACACCGTCATCTGCAACTCCCCCATGTCCGGCGCCACACGGCAAAATAGCAGAATTAAGCACAAATTCACAGCAGTAGTTCACAGCAGGAATTCATAGCAGAATTAAGCAGTAATTCACAGCAGAATTAAGCACAAATTCACAGCAGTAGAATTAAGCACAAACATGACACAATATCTATCATGAGCATTAGAATTCACAGCAGAATTAAGCACAGATTCACGACATGCTTACGACAAGTTTACGACAATGTTTACGACAAGTTTTACGACATGGTTTACGACATGGTTCACGACATGGTTCACGACATGTTTCACGACATGTCTAACCCCTTTTCCTTAGCCTCCTCGAAGGCTCAGTCGGCGCCGGATCCGCGTTCTTCCTCCTACTCCTCAAAGGCTGAGTCGGCGCCGGATCCGCGTTCTTCCTCCTACTGTAAACTGGTAGCTTCTTCATCGGCGCCGGCTCCGCCACGTTATCTTCCGAGTCCTCTTCCTCCGACATGTGATCTTCCGAGTCGGAGTCCTCCGACACGTGCTGTTCCGCATCATCGGACTCGTGATCGTCGTCATCCTCATCCGCAGCAGGCCCCTTTTTCTTGTAGATGTAGTCGTCCGGTGAGAAACGCCTGGCAGCCTTCTTCTTGGATCTTAGGTGGAAGGATCGCTGGTATGCCTGCAGGGTCATGTCATCGTTCACATTATCATCAAAATTGCCCTAGAAATGAAAGAATGTGAGCGGAATAATTAGTACATGGTTGAGGTTCAAGAAATCATTTTTGGGTTACCGGCATGTAACATATGCATACCTCAACCTCCTCATCATTGGGCTCATGTGGGTTCGAACTAGAAGCATCACCACGGATAGGGGTTGAAGGGGACCTCGAGCGCGTCGGCATAGCATCATCGTCGCGACAACCAAGCAAATGCGCTAAAGTGCGCAACCGAGTTGCGGAACGCTATCACGGCAAGAAATCAATATCTTAGTACAAATGAACAACATATTATGCACGAAGCGGAGATGGTCTAACTTACCTTCACAAAGTCCCTAACGGCAGCATCACCCTTCTTGCCACGAGGTAACATGGCTGCCTCCTCGGCTGCTACCGCTTGGCGGTCGATCTCATTGCGCTATGAAAACAAACATGTCAACAACTAAACTCTAATTATGATGAGATGAAATAAGTTGGGCAAAAATTACCATAAAGTTCATCACGGGAGCGAAATCAGTTCGGGTGCCTTCTCTTAAGGCCTTGTTGTACCGGAGCTCAACAATAGCATCATCGTCCATGTCCTCCAAGAGCTCCTCATAAGCCGGGGGGCATATACGGACACGGGTACGTGCAAGGTACCAACCAAGATATGTGTCGAATGCCTCTTGACGGTACTTGGGGCGATCCCGCATATACACCTTCCGGTCTGTTGCCTCTTTCACCTCGGCATTGAATGTACTGATGTAATCCTTATGATGCTTATCCCATTTCGTGATCTTCCTCTGCCGGCGCCGGTCCAATCTACATGGTCAACAAATGAAACATTAGTAACTACACTAATACATAAATGAAACATTGGGTAAGACAAAATTTGGAGCCTCACTCGTGCAACGAAAACATCGTGTTTATCCACTTCGGCGGTGTAGTTTGAAACAACCCAAATTGGCTCATCACACGATGTGGTAGGTGGAACTCGACGGCATACAAGCATATCAATGGACACTGCATCATCCAAAGATATTCTTCCTCGAAACACTTCGGGTTTAGAGGGAATTCCGGATTCCAACCAAATCTCTCCCCGACACCATAAATCTGCCATGTCACCTATATCATAGTACTCATTTCAGCATGTACAGTTGGGATTTAAGATAGATAGTGATTGAACGAAAGCATTCTAATTATTACCTGCTGGGGGGTCAGCGAGTCGAACTCGTTGATGTACCGCAAGTACTCCTTTTGCGGGTCGCCGGTGAACTCCGCAACCCTGTCCCACTTGTACGCCCATGTAGCCTCCCGAAGCCTCTGGGGATGGTCAGGGACGGTCCAAGGCTTCCATGGCAAAAGCTTCGGCCGTCCAACTGAGAAGTGCTCCCACATCCAAACCGAAAGTAGGATCACTGGACCACCGATACCGGCCTCACCGACGAACCGACGACACGATTCATCCAACTGCACATATAGGTATACATGTTAGAATTTCATAAGTGTTGCACACACAAGAAACAAAGCAAGATAAATATTTACCTGCCGGTACAAGTAAGCAAGCGCAGCCGTACCCCAGCTTTGCTTCTTCTCCCAGCGTGTTAACGCCTTCAGCCACATCCAAGGAGCGGTCCGCCCACTACTGTCAGCAAACAAAGTCCTCGTGATCACGTACCACACGTATGCGCGTGCATGATTCTGAATCACCACTTTATCAGCCCCTTCAGGACACTTAGCAAATTTTCCCCGGATCCAAACAAATGAGGCGCCGGCGGAGAGTCTATCCTTACTAGAGTCTTCCTTCTCTGGAGGAGCCGCACCAATAAGGCTGAACATCTGCTCGCGCCACCCATCAGATGCGGTGCTAAAACACACAGGTTTCCCCGTGATGGGGAGTGCCAGGATCATCGACACGTCCTGAAGAGTCACCGTCATCTCCCCGGTGGGGAGGTGAAAGCTGTGTGTCTCCGGCCTCCAACGGTCAACAAGAGCAGTGATGGCCGAAGGATTGAAATTTGGCGTGGACCGAGACACGAGCTGGATGAAGGGAAGGAGTCCAAGCTTCTCGATGTACTCGGTGTACCTCTCGTCGTACGGCATGCCCTTGTCACCGGTTTGCAAGGAGGCCTCGTGAGACCGAAGACGAAGGGGGGCAAGTACCTAAAAAAATAATTACAAGTTACAACAATGTCCATGCCGAATAGAAATATGAACTAACATCTAAAATATGCAAAACATTACAAATTACCTTTCCCTCCGCAATCTTTCTCGCACGGTGCGGCTTATCATATTGTTCTTCGATAAGTTCCATCCTACATATTTTAAAAAACTACCACTAGTAAGAGATAGAAAGATAGAAATTTCATTTCAACATCATATATATTTGAAAAAAAATACCACATCCACACATACACACATATAAAAACTATATAGACAGTGGGTAATCACTATTGCATCCACAAACACATCTCACATCCACAAATACACCTCACATACCGAATTAATCAAAAATGTACAGTAACAGTATCTAACCTCGGGTTGCAAAAAAGGGATCAAAAAAATATAGCATCCGTCCCTACTAAGCAACACATCAACAAATGCTAGGGGATCAATAAAAATAGCATCACACCATACTAATTTTGAAATGTAGGATGAACTAAGATTTCACCTAGGGTTGCAAAAACGGGTCAAATATGAAAAATCAACCCTCCACATGATTACCAACTACTACAAGTGCCATACAAATGCTAAGGACCACAAAAAACAAGCCTCATGCCATGCTAATTTGGAAATCTAGGATGAACTAAGATTTCACCTAGGGTTCCAAAATGGGGACAAATAAGAGAGGTTTCTTGGATGAAACTGAGGGGAATGGATGAGCTTACCGTGAGTACCGACGGGGAGAAGAAATCCCTTCAGATGGGGCCGGATTTGGAGAGGATTTGGGAGGGGGAGATGCGAAACCGCCGCCGCCGCCTCCTTTGTTCTTCGTTTTCTGTTCAGTGGAGTGAGGGAACGAGTGGGCTAGGGCGCGGCTCGGGCATATTTTTATTTCGTTGTGTCGCGCCCCCGGCCCCGGCGCCACACATGGAGGTGTGGCGCCCCAGTGGCCGGCGCTACTTAACCAGGGCTGGGGCCCGCCTTGCCACGCTGGCAGTGGTGTGGCGCCCCAGGCTGGGGCGCGGTGGTTACATGTGTGGCGCCCCCGATACGGGAGCCACACAAAAGGGTTAGATTTCGAATTTTTTTGAAAAAAGGGTTATTTTTGGATGAAGTTTGGGCAAAAGGTTATTTTTGTCAAATTTCACGGTTAGTTGTGGCTGGTGAGGAAGTATCTTTCTTGTTACGAGTGTCTGGCATGTGCCTCATCATTTACGGTGATCTCTAGGTGGTAATAAATTGTGGGAGCTAACCACAGAGTGTCATTGCAAGGCGTTGGTGGTTTAAAGGCTGCTTCACTGGCTGTTCCCTCGTGGATAAAGGACGGCAATTTAAGCACCACGGTGTAGTACTGTGCAAGGCTAGCAGAAACATTTATATATTATTTATAATAAAAAAGGCAGTACACTCTATCACATGCATTTGTTGACCTGCTTTCCCAGACAGCACACAATGGTAGTACTAGTAGGTACGGTACCAGAAAGAAACCCTAGCCCTATTCACATCTGCCTGTTAAAACATCGCCATACCGGAGGGAAAACGGACACCAGAAACAAGAGGCACAGAGACAACCAAGAGAGCAGCATCACGAGCGAACCAGATGCAAAAAAAAATGGAGGTGAAGATTACATACATTGGTCACTGGTTCAAAAGATCTGTGCTGTGCTTATTGTTCGAACATGGGATTCGAAAAAAAAAAAGTACTGCAGAAATTCCAATGCGAGAACCATCAGCGTGGGGTTCCACAGGGGACAAACACTGTTGCTTTGCTGCTCAGCTCGCCTCGAAGCAGCCGTCTAGTGATGGAAAATGACTTGTCGCTTAAAGTTAATGGGCCAACCAACCGAACCCAGTACATCAATTCTTTGTGGACAATAACAAAAAAAAAATAGAAACGGCTACAAAGAACTCAGCAATGTCTTCCTCTCCGTGGAAGGTAGGCTAACAAAACTTCAGTAGCTCTGTATTCTCCGAGCACAGCTGAGTGCTGCCGATATCAGATGCAAAACTAATGGTTTAACTGTTGCCAGAGCCAGAAATTACAGGTGCGTTACTTGCACATATCTTGAGAAGCAGCAGGAGCTTGAGCATCATGAATAAGTACTACACAAAGCACGGGATAACTTTATTAGACTTCAGTCCTGCTATAACCTCATCTTCTTTGGCTTTATCCGCTTTGAGGCCATGTAAGTCACAGCAGCAGAAAGAGTGTACCTGATAATAGCAAGAGATAAAAGTGGTTACGAAATGCCAACAAGAAACTACAGAATTATACCATGTACTTCTCCGCTGATGACATGTTGCGATTCTAGACTGGGAAACTGAAGGGAATACAAGATCATAACCCTATTTTATCTAGGCAACTAGAGGGAGTTCAAGATTATAACCCCATTTTATGTGTTCCCCAGAAATATTCTCTGATTTCTTTAACTCATTTTTTCCTACACTAATTCCATTTAAAGGACATATCATAGATGATAGATCCCAGTGCTTTAGTCAAAATGTTAGATAGTGGAACATCTCATAAGTCTGTAAGCCGGCACAGCAGCATGCTGCTATGACTGCAAGTACCACATGAAATATTGTCTAGTCGAAAGATGATTGCCATACGCCTGATACAAGACATATTAAGTACCACGATGTGAATTGTGAATAGCTATCTATTACTACCTCCATATCAAAATATAAGATGTTTTTTAGCATTTTTCTGATAGGGATGTATCTAGATGTGTATTAGTGTGCAGGTTCACTCATTTTACTCTGTATCTAGTCCATAGTGAAATGCCTAAAACATCTTAAGTAGTAGTTTCTATCAGGAAGCATAATCTTCTAGTAACAGCAGTCCAAATATATATTTAACACCAAATGGTATAATGCAATAGCCCTGATAATAGCCCTGATTAGATGACACTTGGAAACATTGTTATATATTCAGTATACCCAACTGGAGATAAAGTTGACGATTTGGGGGCACTTGCCATGTAACGGTGTATTTCAGATGGTCATCTGGCATCACTGAGTGATGAATCAAAGCATTGACATCTTTTGGAAGAGGATAAGGATTAGTTGCAGAGATATCTTCATTCATGTCTTCTATATAGACAGTGTTCTCAGGGAGGCCACAAGCACGTGCAATCATGGGAACATCCACGTAAAACCACTGGCCATTACTTGGTTCATTAGCTGGAACAAATATGCTGGGGTTCTCACTTCCTCGGATTACTCCAATAACTCTTACAGGAGGCTTTACAGGTTTTTCAATCTGTAAAAAGTAAGCTGCATCAATTTTGTGCCCTTCTAAAGGAGTAAAGGGTATATCAAATAAGATAATGGTAATATAAATACGTGGGATTCCTAAGTACATAGAATAAGGTGATGACATATGATTATGGCTGCATGTATAGACTCTAAATTGGCATAAGATGTACTCAATATTCTAAAAACCGTCGATAGCTGCATTTATGATGAGTAAAAGCAGGTCAAGTTTAAAATTGCACATAGATGTATTTCTATAATGGGCCACAACGGTGTTAAAATATGTCACTCAGAGCATATCAATATGTAAAAACACACATGATAACCTGATCAGATAACTAGATGAGCAAGCATCGACATGTATAGGTAATAGTTTGCAAACTATGAAAACGGGGGTTGGGGCTGTAAAATCACCTCTGGAGATGATTCGGGCTTCTTAGACCAAAACTTCCACCAGGTACCCTTTTCATCTGTCTTTTTATCAGTTTCTTTCACATCTAAAGTTTCACCAAGGTCCTGGTCATCCTGTATTTTTTTATCACGCCAGCCACGAGGAACCCACCCTCTATTCACAAGGATAGGTAACTGCAAACTGACAAAACATTTCTTAGAACATAAATTTAGACAAAATGGGAAGTGATGCGACATTAGGATTTGTTTCTAGTGTAAATGCATTCGGTACCATCAGATATTTCTTATTTATTGTGATCAAAATGTGCGGGAGATAGAGCCCAACCAGTTTTGGCCTTTTGGGTAGTCGCTCACAACTCTGCAGGTACTGATCCTAGCGTGGATATGGGCTGATAGCATTTGGCACAAGAAAAATCTTAAGTGAAGGCTCCTTTCATATTTTGAATTATAATTTAACTAGTGTTGGTACTCTAACAGACTTGTATATAGCTTTTTTTATTTTATTAAGTAAAAGGGTTCTCCGAAAATATGTGGAAGTATAGGATCTTTCATACGGAATTATTTTCCTCTTATTCCATTTTCGACCCCTTTTGAAACTAGAGTTGTTTTCATCATGGATCACTGATTAAGAAACAAAAACATGTTCAGTGGAAGAGCTAACAAGAACTACAAGACAGAGATCTGGTGTGTTACTTCTAGGCAATAAAACTGCAGATATGCATAATCCAATATGTATTTACAACTTGTTGTTTTCCTCTTGGTTTCTAAGTTACCAGATTACCTAAACATGCTGTCTGAATATTTCGCAAACAAAAATTACAGGACACTTTCCCTTATATTGCAATTTTTCTTAACATGTACGTAGCCATTAATTTCACTATTTAGTTAATGCTTTCCCAGCTGATGTTATCTTCTCCTGGAAATAAAATGTGTAGGGGCTGCACAAAGAAGTCGATTTAGAATAAAAAGTATGAAAAACACAGACAGCTAAAGTATAAACCTGAGTATGGTCTAACTTTGGAAATGGTTATTTGTTCAAGCGGAAGTGTAGACTGAATTAAGACATTTCTTCAGCAGTAAAAAGGAAATGAACAATGTGAAGTTTCCTTGCAGCAACACCATGCTGCTTCAAACAATAATTTACCTGCCAGGCTCAGACAGACGAGGTTTTAACGGAGTGATCACATAATACCCATTTTCTGTCACACCAGAGATGCTCCGGGAGCGAGGCCCGATGAAGACCGACTTCTCCTCGTCGAAATCGCCCTCACACACGATTTTCCGGAACTCCAGCTCAGCCGGATCACGCAAGGCAGCAGACGAGACGGTCTCGTTCCACGCTACGGGCTCCATCTCCAGCCTCCGCGTCCTGTAATCCAGCATCTCCATCTGAGATGGCGCAGGAAATAGCACGGAGTGAGGACTCACAGGGTAAATCATGCACCAAAAGGAAGGAAGGGGGGAGTGCGATTTGACCTTCTCTTGCCACCGGAAGAGCTGCCATGTGCCGAGGCCGAAGCTGATGGCGCCGGGGGCGAAGAGGAAGAGCTTCGAGCACGCGCTCGCCTCCTTTCCTGCTCCTGCGTGTGGAAACGAATCTGATTAGAACGCGGCGGCTTGATTCAGCAGATGCTTTGCAAGACATTTCGGGAGGGAGTAAGGGCAGAGACCTGGGGGTGGCGGTGCTGCGGCGGCGGGCGGAGGTGGTGGCTGGGACGCGTGGGAAGTGCAGGGCCGGGAGGGGAGGAGGCGGTGCCCGCTGCCCCCCAGCCGGCGGCCAAGGGTTTTGGAAAGCGCCGCCGCCATGTTTTGCCTCTACGATTGTGGGGAACCGAGGACTCGCCCGTGTCCGGCTTCTGTTTTCCTTTCGAGTGGCAAAGAGTTTGGAATTTGTGATTCATATTTTCTAAGAAAGGCAGAATGAACCATGATTTATATTTGAAATTTGTATTTAAATAATAGTTATAAGGTCTCATTTGTTCAAAGTAATTTATTGTAGGATTTATGTTTATTTTTTCATACAAACCTTGTTTGCCTTTTAGTATTGGAAATCATATTAAATTCCACTATTGGAAATCATAAGAGTATTGAAAATATATTTGGCATATTTTATAAATTCTAAGCTCATAAACATATTCATTTTATTAGAACAAATGTCATACTGTACCTCTAATCCTTCCGAAAAAGTCATGTGCTATTGGCGTATATGAACGAATTTTGCATATGAATGAATTTTTTTTTCTCTCTCTTTGTTGTCTCGACAGAGCAAAACTTTTCGACCGAGTCAACAACACTCCTTCCGCTCTCTCAGTCTGATTCTGTGGTGTTGTGTGCTATCTGTAAAGCATGGCAGTGGTGTCTTGATCATTGTTCGTTTCCAGGTTTTTTTTCTTTATTGCCCTGTTCTCTCTTATGTGAGTGTTGTGTGCTACTTGGTGTGTAGCCGTTGTGTTGTATCTGGTTCTATCTTATAATTGAAAATGGTTCAGGCTGGCTTTTGCCCGCCGTAGATTGCTCAAAAAAATAGCGTGTTTCAGTTGGAGGAGACAGAGTAGGGAGGAGATAAATACTACCTCCGATCCGAAATAAACGTCGGCAGAATTGAACTATCCACGTACAAGTTAACAGCACAGCCCACGACACATTTTCTGGGTCGGAGGGAGTACTTATCTTGCCATGGATTTTTCAAAAAAAAAAAAACAAGAGGCTGGAGCTCAAGCTTAGAATTCTTAAAATTTAGAGGAAATGAAAGTTGTATTGTAAAAAACAAAGAGCAAAGTTTCTTGTATTATGAATTTATTATAAGTTCAAAGGGTCTTCTTTGGTTCACATGATTCCCAAACACGAAAATAGGAAAAAACATTGGAATTAGATGTCATAGCATGCCGAATCCTTTTTATTTATTAAGATGATAGCATGGCAAATCCTAAAGTAACGGAAACCACATGACTACATGAGCATGAAAACGATATTGTTTGGTTATGCCATAAGGAAAAAACACGTGATATTTTAGAAGGATCGGGCGTATGACTTAGTTGTCAATGCAACAAATAAAAAATTCATGAGGTTAAATTTAATGGAATTTTTTCTTCAAAATAATAATCATAGGAAGTATTTTTGTGGTTTCTAATTCTACAAACTAAACTAGTTTCATAGAGAGAAAAAATCTGAAGAAATAGAATCCTCAAAAATTCTTGAGACAAAGATGCTCATTCCTGCAATCCAAAGTGCTAATACGGATATCTATATATTTGTTCCAAACAAGCCTGAAACTACCACGGGAAAAGGAAAAAATGAAAGCCTTGAAATCTTAATGAATAATTTGTCACACAAAACATGACACGAGAAAGAAAATAATAGTTTTTCTTTATAACCACTCTGTCCGTCCAATAATATAACACGTTTTGGCAAGATATTTAGTTTGCCAAGACATATTGTATTATGGGACGGAGGGGTACTTTTTACCTCAGCAGCGAGTGGCTGGCAACGTTTACTTGCTTACCGTATCAACATTTATCACATTCACCAATAAATGTGCACCCGATGCGGATCGCGGAGAGTCAAATTTCACCAAGCAAGTACGAGTAAAGCCATTCGTAAGATGTAGGTTTGTAGCATTCTAACAGAGCACCACACTCCCAAATAACAGATGCAGTCTACCAACATATTGCTAAAAACAGGTTACAAAATTATGAACATAACCTCCCTGATTAAGACCTCTCACATAATTTACAGCCCCAATGCTAAGCAACATGCAAAAATTAGAGAGAGAATCTGGAGCACTTCAAAGCAATAGATCAGTTCTTCTTCTTTGAGTGCTTGATGAGCCAGTCGATGACGGAATCAATGTTGGTTGAGTTCTTGCATGATATCATGAAGCATGCCACTTCACGGTCAGTCATTGCCTTCAGCCCCCTGAAAAGGAGCATGTGATTCGTCAAATAGAGTATCCATTGATGAGTAATTTGCATCAGTCCGTAGTAGCTTTTGTGTTCACTTACATCACTTCTGTGAAACTTTGCTTGGGGAAAGCTTCAGGCTTGTCAACTTTGTTGCCAATGACCAGTAATGGGTTACCAGTCAAAGATGGCTTGCTCAGAAGGTCATGGAGCTCACTTTTGGCAATAGCCATGTTCTCCCGATCTGCTGCATCAACAACATACCTGCAGATACAATTGTTTAGAAGATCAACAGCAAATTTCCTATAGTTTGTTTATTATACAGTAGACCTCCGAGAAAAAACTAATGATCAAGCTTCCTGATAAAATCAATCCAGCTATCTATATTCCACAAATGTATATAATAGTTAGATCATACGGTGGAACAAAGAAAAGATAATAAAATAATAGGCAGGTGCAACAAACAACAGCTAAGCTTCATAGCGGTTGAGTAGCAGGCAAGAGCTTTTCTTGAAGCAAATTAGTAATATACTCCCTCCGTTTTTTAATATAAGATGTTTTAGTTTTTTTCTACATTCACATGCACACAAATGTATGTAGACACATTTTAGTCTAATGTTCACTCATTTTAGTATGCATATAGACAACATGTGTAACACCTAAAACATCTTATATTAAAAAATGGAGGGAGTAAGAAAATAAAGAAACGTACACAATCGCAGAAACTGCACGGCAGTATCTCTCCCACATGCTCCGGAATCTTGGCTGGCCTCCAAGATCCCACAATTTTATTGTGACATTTCCTTTGGTCACCTTTCTCATATTGAATCCTACTGTAGGAATCATGTCCTCACTAAAACCTCCTGTCTGCAGAATAGATCGTTCATGACAAATCAGCACAACTCCAGTAAGTTGAATGACAAGAAAGCATCAAACTTACAGCAATGACATTCACAAGCGATGTTTTCCCAGCATTTTGGAGCCCAATCAAGGAAAGCTCCATCTCTTGCTTGAAAAAGAGGCTGTAGGCACAAAAATTGTAAATACTTGAATCAAACTCCAGTCAAAATATGAGTAAATAATAACCTCTGACCATTCCTTTTCTTGGTACAAGTCAAAATTGTGCTCCAGCACTTAATGACGACATGTGCAAGATATAATTTATATACAAGCCCTTATTTATATGTATAGAAAGCAAAGCCTGCCTGGCTGGTAGGTAGAAATGAAATAACTTATAGCCTATACAGCCTACTGGCAACTCTTTTATATCCCAACGATTGAATTTCAAGAAAAGCATTGCTGGCCTTGGGCTAATTCTACCGTGGGTAAATTTAATGATTGATAAGCATGCATTGTAAAATCATCACAAACTACGCCTTTGGAAATTATTATGTCATTACTTGCCGCGTGTGGTAGCTCTATCTTAGTCCGCATAACGACAAAACGGACAGAACCTACAACGTGTCACTTACAGGTGGAACCAGGTTGCTCAGAACTGAATGAACGGAACATCAAGTTCATTAGAAGTGGAGGTTTGCCATAACCGACAGAATTCACCACGTGTCAAAGAGTGTATAGTTTGGTCACATCTATACGTATTGGAAATGGTTTTTGCTCCTCTAGACAAGATAGTCCATGATAAGCAGGATAACAAAAAAATACTGACCATGCCATGATCATGAGAAAATGCCAAGCGTGATTCCGCATTCTGCGCAATATTAGCATGGAACAAATTGACTCCTCTAAAAAAAATAGGGACCTATTCCATGCCCCTTCATCTCTCGTATCGGTGGGCAGGCATGAACAATTAATACTTCGATCAACATTTTGAATCAATAACGTGATCACCATGTGTAGTCAATCGTCCGCGAGAAGCTCAGCCATATGAATATACCAAACTCCATATCTGAACTTTTCTGACGTGAAATAACCAGAAGACCGGTTTTCCTTGTGACTACGGGCATTTGATTAAAATAGGAGATAACAACATGTTGTCACATTCATACAGGTCAAAGCTTTCTGCCAACCATCAACAGCAACTTACTAACCATAAAACGAAACATACGGTAACGGTAACATTATACCGCTCTACCTGGCGCAGCAAACATCCGATCCAGCAGGTAACCAAGACACGCTAATCCTAGGCAGGCCCCGGAATCACCAGATCTCCCACCCACGGACCGCCGCGCCCGTCCCGCAATGCCCAGGACATCTAACTAGAGAAGCCGAATCCGCCCACCCGGAGCGTATGCTTGTAGAATCAATCATACCTGCGGAGCCAGTTGAGGAAGGCCTCCCAGAAGCCCATGGCGGTCCCTCTCCTCGACGGAGAGGAGGAGACGTGGGTAGTCGCGGCAGGAAGGCGAGGCGGAGGAGGATTTGGTGGTGGGGATGAGATGGCCGCGCTATCTGGAGGCGTGGATGGATGGGGCGGGGCGACAGGGAGGCCGCGAGGAGGAAGAAGAGAGGGGAAAGTCAGAGAAGGGAGGGCATTATTGGCGTCCGCCAATCATATGGTGCGGTGTCTAGTGGCTGGCACCCGGGCCTCAACGGGCCGAGCCGGGGTCTCAGGGCCAGGGCCAGGGCCCGTGCCCATTTGAATTCATCGTCGCTGAGACGCTGACTCAATGCTCGGATCGCCTCATACTGTTACTGTGCCTGCACTGTGCAGTCTTTCTTTTTCGTGTCGGACAACAGAAGAAGACAGAGAATCAGCTTGTTCGGACTAAACGATTTATGTATAATAGGGAAGGATTTAGGTCCAAAAACAATGAGGAGGTCAGTGACCCATTCAAGAAAAGGCGTAAGCAAACAGACACAAGATGTGGCTGTGATGCACATATCTTTGTCAAACTATGTGGTGACAACACCTACAAGATTGAAGAATCTTTGGACTATTTGCTCAAGCGTGAGCAAGTGCAAACCATCCAGACATGCCACTGCCTGCTTCCAAGGCACATGAACAATTTTGCAGAGCTAGCACACCATCACCTGATCAACATCATGAATCGGAACCTGCAGTTCAATTGGTCCAAAAAATCAGTAAAATCTCATGAATGCAGAAGTAATTTGGGCCGAGCTGGAAAACAATGAAATTAGTTTCATCTCGTGGATAGATAGATGACCTACGATGCGGAGGTCCTCCTTCGCGGGGCCGGGGCGCCGTTGATGTGTTCACCAGCAGCAGCGGTGGGACGCCGCCGGCCCTGAAGTCGAGCACCTCAGCGCCTCTTCCAGCGGCAGTTCGCCATCAGCGGCGGCGCTAGTATTGCGGAGCATGGAAAGGCCGCGCCGACCTTGGAATATCCTGCGGGAGGAGCTTGAGGACGACTCTCGCACGTGGTCAAAGTTGGTTTCTTTCCAATCCCCATTCCACCATGAACGACGAGACGGCCGGCGGTTGCCGCCTTTGGCCGCCGCCATGAACCCTCGATTTGGTCTGTAGAGGATGGGTGGCGTTTTGGGGATTGGACAGTTAGGGGGTTTTCGCAAAACTCTACATTTGTTAAGTCTGGATGCGGGCGTGTAAATGCAATTTTGCTTCGACTCACACAGGAGGCACACGATTTAGATCGATCGGCTGGAAAACGACGGATGCAGGGATACACAGATGGCTCGGATGCACAGGATATGTTGCCTGTGCATAGGCAACATATCCTGTGCATCCGAGCCATCTGTGTATCCGTGTATCCATGTGATACTAGCCAGACGATTAAATCAAGCGGCTTGTATTAGGTTGAGTGAAAAATTGCATTTAACCGCCCGCTCTCTCGACTCTCGACCCTGTCCCCGATATCAGATTTTTAGAAACCCCCTGGACGCATAACTAGATCGTGGCCTACTTAATGCGATCTCGAGTTCTCGGCGGCGGCCGGTGAACCTAGGCGAACGCCGAGCGCATCTTCTCCAAAGCTGATACGAGACGGCGATCGCATCTTCACTAGCAGGTGCCCAATCCGGACGTATATTAATTCCCATCTATCTCGCTAGCAGGTATCTCATGCTGCTGCGATCGCAGCTCCTATGTTCCTTGTCTCACGTGCTGCTAAACTCTGGTTGCATCATCGGGCAGTCTCCAATGGCAAACAATCAAGAGCAAACAACAGGTGCCGTGGAATCAGTAGCAAACAGCCACACCACAAGTTTCAGGTACACAAAAAATATTCAGTCCTCGCGTGTATTATTAATATGTGTGTAAAAAAAACTTTGTAGGTAACATGTGTGTCTAATCTTAACTGTGTACTAATGTGTGCAGTCATACGGAGCCAATCAATAACATGCAAATGCACATGCACGAGACAGAGTTTACTACACCCAAAAAGAATGAAGATATACCATTAACTAAGTTTTAATACTCAGCAGTTTGCATCGACTGTTGATGCTATTCAATTTAATTAATCTATGCACGAAGGCGCTTATCATGGTTTAACTTGATGCTGCAGGATTCATCTTTTACACCTGAATGTGATGAGCATTTGAAGCCTAAAATAGGTATGACATTTAAAGGACTCGAGGCTGTCGAGCAGTTCTACAAGTCATATGCACATCATGTGGGTTTTGGAGTTCGTGTCGGACAACAGAAGAAGACAGAGAATCAGCTTGTTCGGACTAAACGATTTATGTATAATAGGGAAGGATTTAGGTCCAAAAACAATGAGGAGGTCAGTGACCCATTCAAGAAAAGGCGTAAGCAAACAGACACAAGATGTGGCTGTGATGCACATATCTTTGTCAAACTATGTGGTGACAACACCTACAAGATTGAAGAATCTTTGGACTATTTGCTCAAGCGTGAGCAAGTGCAAACCATCCAGACATGCCACTGCCTGCTTCCAAGGCACATGAACAATTTTGCAGAGCTAGCACACCATCACCTGATCAACATCATGAATCGGAACCTGCAGTTCAATTGGTCCAAAAAATCAGTAAAATCTCATGAATGCAGAAGTAATTTGGGCCGAGCTGGAAAACAATGAAATTAGTTTCGTCTCGTGGATAGATAGATGACCTACGATGCGGAGGTCCTCCTTCGCGGGGCCGGGGCGCCGTTGATGTGTTCACCAGCAGCAGCGGTGGGACGCCGCCGGCCCTGAAGTCGAGCACCTCAGCGCCTCTTCCAGCGGCAGTTCGCCATCAGCGGCGGCGCTAGTATTGCGGAGCATGGAAAGGCCGCGCCGACCTTGGAATATCCTGCGGGAGGAGCTTGAGGACGACTCTCGCACGTGGTCAAAGTTGGTTTCTTTCCAATCCCCATTCCACCATGAACGACGAGACGGCCGGCGGTTGCCGCCTTTGGCCGCCGCCATGAACCCTCGATTTGGTCTGTAGAGGATGGGTGGCGTTTTGGGGATTGGACAGTTAGGGGGTTTTCGCAAAACTCTACATTTGTTAAGTCTGGATGCGGGCGTGTAAATGCAATTTTGCTTCGACTCACACAGGAGGCACACGATTTAGATCGATCGGCTGGAAAACGACGGATGCAGGGATACACAGATGGCTCGGATGCACAGGATATGTTGCCTGTAGAGGCAACATATCCTGTGCATCCGAGCATATCCTGTGCATCCGAGCCATCTGTGTATCCGTGTATCCATGTGATACTAGCCAGACGATTAAATCAAGCGGCTCGTATTAGGTTGAGTGAAAAATTGCATTTAACCGCCCGCTCTCTCGACTCTCGACCCTGTCCCCGATATCAGATTTTTAGAAACCCCCTGGACGCATAACTAGATCGTGGCCTACTTAATGCGATCTCGAGTTCTCGGCGGCGGCCGGTGAACCTAGGCGAACGCCGAGCGCATCTTCTCCAAAGCTGATACGAGACGGCGATCGCATCTTCCTAGCAGGTGCCCAATCCGGACGTATATTAATTCCCATCTATCTCGCTAGCAGGTATCTCATGCTGCTGCGATCGCAGCTCCTATGTTCCTTGTCTCACGTGCTGCTAAACTCTGGTTGCATCATCGGGCAGTCTCCAATGGCAAACAATCAAGAGCAAACAACAGGTGCCGTGGAATCAGTAGCAAACAGCCACACCACAAGTTTCAGGTACACAAAAAATATTCAGTCCTCGCGTGTATTATTAATATGTGTGTAAAAAAAACTTTGTAGGTAACATGTGTGTCTAATCTTAACTGTGTACTAATGTGTGCAGTCATACGGAGCCAATCAATAACATGCAAATGCACATGCACGAGACAGAGTTTACTACACCCAAAAAGAATGAAGATATACCATTAACTAAGTTTTAATACTCAGCAGTTTGCATCGACTGTTGATGCTATTCAATTTAATTAATCTATGCACGAAGGCGCTTATCATGGTTTAACTTGATGCTGCAGGATTCATCTTTTACACCTGAATGTGATGAGCATTTGAAGCCTAAAATAGGTATGACATTTAAAGGACTCGAGGCTGTCGAGCAGTTCTACAAGTCATATGCACATCATGTGGGTTTTGGAGTTCGTGTCGAACAACAGAAGAAGACAGAGAATCAGCTTGTTCGGACTAAACGATTTATGTATAATAGGGAAGGATTTAGGTCCAAAAACAATGAGGAGGTCAGTGACCCATTCAAGAAAAGGCGTAAGCAAACAGACACAAGATGTGGCTGTGATGCACATATCTTTGTCAAACTATGTGGTGACAACACCTACAAGATTGAAGAATCTTTGGACTATTTGCTCAAGCGTGAGCAGGTGCAAACCATCCAGACATGCCACTGCCTGCTTCCAAGGCACATGAACAATTTTGCAGAGCTAGCACACCATCACCTGATCAACATCATGAATCGGAACCTGCAGTTCAATTGGTCCAAAAAATCAGTAAAATCTCATGAATGCAGAAGTAATTTGGGCCGAGCTGGAAAACAATGAAATTAGTTTCATCTCGTGGATAGATAGATGACCTACGATGCGGAGGTCCTCCTTCGCGGGGCCGGGGCGCCGTTGATGTGTTCACCAGCAGCAGCGGTGGGACGCCGCCGGCCCTGAAGTCGAGCACCTCAGCGCCTCTTCCAGCGGCAGTTCGCCATCAGCGGCGGCGCTAGTATTGCGGAGCATGGAAAGGCCGCGCCGACCTTGGAATATCCTGCGGGAGGAGCTTGAGGACGACTCTCGCACGTGGTCAAAGTTGGTTTCTTTCCAATCCCCATTCCACCATGAACGACGAGACGGCCGGCGGTTGCCGCCTTTGGCCGCCGCCATGAACCCTCGATTTGGTCTGTAGAGGATGGGTGGCGTTTTGGGGATTGGACAGTTAGGGGGTTTTCGCAAAACTCTACATTTGTTAAGTCTGGATGCGGGCGTGTAAATGCAATTTTGCTTCGACTCACACAGGAGGCACACGATTTAGATCGATCGGCTGGAAAACGACGGATGCAGGGATACACAGATGTCTCGGATGCACAAGATATGTTGCCTTGTAGGCAACATATCCTGTGCATCCGAGCCATCTGTGTATCCGTGTATCCATGTGATACTAGCCAGACGATTAAATCAAGCGGCTCGTATTAGGTTGAGTGAAAAATTGCATTTAACCGCCCGCTCTCTCGACTCTCGACCCTGTCCCCGATATCAGATTTTTAGAAACCCCCTGGACGCATAACTAGATCGTGGCCTACTTAATGCGATCTCGAGTTCTCGGCGGCGGCCGGTGAACCTAGGCGAACGCCGAGCGCATCTTCTCCAAAGCTGATACGAGACGGCGATCGCATCTTCACTAGCAGGTGCCCAATCCGGACGTATATTAATTCCCATCTATCTCGCTAGCAGGTATCTCATGCTGCTGCGATCGCAGCTCCTATGTTCCTTGTCTCACGTGCTGCTAAACTCTGGTTGCATCATCGGGCAGTCTCCAATGGCAAACAATCAAGAGCAAACAACAGGTGCCGTGGAATCAGTAGCAAACAGCCACACCACAAGTTTCAGGTACACAAAAAATATTCAGTCCTCGCGTGTATTATTAATATGTGTGTAAAAAAAACTTTGTAGGTAACATGTGTGTCTAATCTTAACTGTGTACTAATGTGTGTAGTCATACGGAGCCAATCAATAACATGCAAATGCACATGCACGAGACAGAGTTTACTACACCCAAAAAGAATGAAGATATACCATTAACTAAGTTTTAATACTCAGCAGTTTGCATCGACTGTTGATGCTATTCAATTTAATTAATCTATGCACGAAGGCGCTTATCATGGTTTAACTTGATGCTGCAGGATTCATCTTTTACACCTGAATGTGATGAGCATTTGAAGCCTAAAATAGGTATGACATTTAAAGGACTCGAGGCTGTCGAGCAGTTCTACAAGTCATATGCACATCATGTGGGTTTTGGAGTTCGTGTCGGACAACAGAAGAAGACAGAGAATCAGCTTGTTCGGACTAAACGATTTATGTATAATAGGGAAGGATTTAGGTCCAAAAACAATGAGGAGGTCAGTGACCCATTCAAGAAAAGGCGTAAGCAAACAGACACAAGATGTGGCTGTGATGCACATATCTTTGTCAAACTATGTGGTGACAACACCTACAAGATTGAAGAATCTTTGGACTATTTGCTCAAGCGTGAGCAAGTGCAAACCATCCAGACATGCCACTGCCTGCTTCCAAGGCACATGAACAATTTTGCAGAGCTAGCACACCATCACCTGATCAACATCATGAATCGGAACCTGCAGTTCAATTGGTCCAAAAAATCAGTAAAATCTCATGAATGCAGAAGTAATTTGGGCCGAGCTGGAAAACAATGAAATTAGTTTCATCTCGTGGATAGATAGAAATCGTGTCAATTCGCGTTCAATTTGTGATCAGTGCACATTGCAACAAATATCGCGAATACTGGTGGTTTTTTGTGATCAAAACACAAAGTGGTGGTTTTTCGAAATTTGGCGACAAATGTGGTGGTTTTATGCTATTAACTCGAAAATCATACTATCAATGGAAATCCGCCTTGTAAGGTATGAGTGGAATCAAATCACGTACATCAATCCACAAATATGCTCCCTTATGTCACCTCATGGTCGAGAGCGTCACCATCCTTAATTAGTTGTTGGCTTGCTGCACTGAAAGCCAATATGTATCAGGATTATACCCCGGATGGTCCGGCCCAGGCTGAACCGACATGTGTATCGGGGTACAACCGAGAGGGGCGTCAATGGAGTAAATCTCATGCTATTGGTGGGTGGTTGTGTCACCGCATTCTTCAACGGAGACGGGTTCGTTGGAAATTGAATTTCGGGATATCTTTGCGCTTCCACTGTGTGGTTATCTCTCAAACCTTTCACTTACTAGTATCTAGCTCATTACGTTATTTATCTTGTAAATCTAGATTGCACCTCGCCCTATATGTTGATCTCAACAAGTTGCATTATTTCAATAAACCTACACTTGTGTTTGTCCCGATTTGAAAAAAGAAATAAATAAAATTTATAGTCGTCTATTCACGCCCACCTCTAGTCAGTCTCTTCGATCTTTTCACACATGACGCTCGGATCAGATTACGACCGCCATACGCACCGTCACCATAGCCATTTAGATCATACTACTTGTTATCTCGATTCCACCGCGATATGTGGCATTGTAAGAATTTCAACTAGTCATCTTTATGAATACCTTTATTCATTGACATTCTACTTGTGATTCGATCATGATGCGTGAGTAATCCCCTCGATCTAAGAGTTGATGCATAGTCTCGCAGCCCCGCGCATGGGATGAGTTTGTCGGTATAATTTTACTCCCTTCATCCCCAAATATGTGGCTTATAAATTGAGTAAAAAATTCAATGTTTTCTAAGTTTGACGTATATATGCAATAATATGAAGATTTACAATATCAAACCAGTATCAATATATTCACCATACATAATTTTTTTATTTCACATTGTAATTGTTGATGTCACGCCCCAAACCACGGCCTGGGAGAATGACAGCCGCCGTACACTTATGGGTGAAGAACCCATAAGCATACAAGGCTTAGAATAGTGAAATATCATCAACAAAAGCCAAGCAAGGTCTCCACTTCACTCATATCAAATATTACAAGTATAATTTATTTTATTACATTAGCAGCGGAATCTTCTCTTATTGGTGTTTATCTTGACTACTACACTAGATGTCACCACATGGATCCTCGTCTATCACTTCTTGATCTTAACCTTCGTCTGCGCATACCAGATAAAAATAAAAGGACGTGAGTATGTTAAACATACTCAGCAAGAATAAACACAATTCAAATGTCTTTGCACATATGCACAACTCATTAAAGCTCAACCATCCATATCGCCAACTCGAAACCAGTTGGCATAATAAACCAAATACCACCAATTGTAGTATCATCACACAAATATCATATTTAAGTGTTAGTCTCTGCAGAGTATCAGCAAAATCAATTGTCATAATCCCACCTTGCGATAATATCCCTCTCTGAGAATCACGTCGCCGAGTCCCCTACTTGTGTGGGCCTTCCCATCCGGGCCTTCTCATCCCACACCTTTCAGGTATCGACCGTCTCAGGCTAGATACACCACGCTTTCCAATAATTATGACCAATCGTTTTGTTGATATATGATTCCATATTTTATCTTGACCAATATACGACATACCAAAAGTCCTAAATATACGAAAAAGAGAAGCTCTAGAGATATGGGAAATTAATATCATACGATACAAAGATAAGCAAAGCAACCAAATAAAATCAATCAAAGGAACATCAACCAAACAAGAGATTTCTGGTATACGCAGCTTGCCTTGAATCTCCTGGGTCTAAACTTCTGTCTCCTTAGAACCTAAACATGTTACAGAGTCTCCATAAGTTGTGTCCAGTATACCGATATTACTCTTAGCACGTTCATCATTTAATACTCAGTTAGATTAAGCATGGCTAACTTCTCCTTAAATACATGTATGGTCATGTGCTAGTTCTGTTGCCAGGCATGCACAAGCTGACGAGCTACTCGTCCTCTTGTCGTTGTTCACGTTCCAAGTATATTCATGCATAGCCAGTTTAGTTAACTTGATCAGTTCATGCGTTTCAGGTATTTCTGTATAATTAATCTTATAATTTATCTATTCCATCAAACGCTTATTTCCACGCTCTCGTCGTCGGATCGACAAGCATGGTCAGAGCCGTAGCTCCGGCAGTCGTCGCGGCGCCGACGGCAAGCGTGTAATTAAATTAAAGGACAGGTTAATTACTGGAGACGCTCTTTAACTTGTTCATCTGATTAACTATTACTCCAGCATATACGTGTAAATATTGATCAGAACTAGAAGGAAGCAAGTGGATCGATGGATCTTTTAGCATGCAGGAAAGCATTTTCTAGTACTACCGCTATGAGATCAGCATGGATCGGATTAATCACCAGAAATAGATCAGCTAGTTACTTACCTGTAGCCGCCCCTTATTTCAGTACAACAGCTTCCTCCTATTCTCTAAGTGCTAAAACATGCTGCCTAACTCAACGAGCAGAACAGAGCTTCCTATCGGTGGAACAGAAAGAATGTAGAGAGATGCTAGCTTTAGCTTGATTGAGCGATGAGGAGAGTCTCCAGCGACATGGGTATTTATAGTGTAGTTCTACACTGTTGGACCAGGGGAGGCAGCTACTAGTACCAGGTGAGAATAGCCGGAATGTCCCTGGTCTGGATATGACCTCTCTGCTAGTTTATCCTGGCACACTTTTTTTTTAGCTTGACAAGGATAAGGCTGAGCGGCTAGGTAAAATATCTAGGATCGATTCTTATCAGCAGCACCTTGATATTTCCTAAATTTATTTTTTCTACTCTTTAGTACATGCTAATTCATATATTTGCACTTAATTATTGAAAATTCATCATTAATTTTTTTTTTGGGTTACTACAGTTGATATATTTATATTTGGTCAAACATAGAAATTATTGAATTTTTAAGTGAGCTTATACGCCACCTATAGGGACGGAGGGAGTAATTCATATATTTGTGCAGTTATTGTTTTCTAAATTCACCTCGATACTAGGACTTGCCGGTACCCAAGGCACAATAAATCGCACAAGGAAAGGCAACGAGCAGGGGAGGCTGAAAGGCTATGCAAAACATAAGTGACAGAAAGGCCAATACGGTAGCCGGAACAAATTACGCATCATCCACTTATATATTGTCAGATTTTATATTTGTTATTTACGATGCCTAATGTTTATCTTATAATCCCATCGTCCACTTATATATTGATAGATTTTATATTTATTATTTACGATGCAGGTGAAACCCTTTGTCCTATTCTATTTATTTAATTGTATTTAAGTAGACAAACAATGGTTTAGAGCTTTTTGCTATGCCGAGCAAATGAATTTTTGGACAAGGAAAGGTATACAAACTATAACAATCATAGGATGTTCCGTAGTTCTTCTAACAAATATTTAGACGGTAACAAAATATTTGGGCAAAAGGCGTATATGTGTTGTCTCGTACCTCCTTTCTTTACCTTTTGCCACAACATTTTTTTTTAACCTCACATACACTTTGTTTACCTCTTCACCGGGTCGACTCATCTATCGTTTTACTGGATTCTTCATAATATACAACAATGGGAGCCACTTATCACGTGGTCTATGGTACAAAAATCGATGTTCATCGCTCCGTATTTCTCACATAAGTATTGGTATGTCATCCCTTCCGACAACCTAGTGATAGTGATGCTGGATACAACAGAAATGGTGTCACTGAAGACAACTAAGTTCATGAACAGGGAGAACATAAGCAACATAAGAGAAAGGGTGGTGATTTTTTTTACGAGAGGCAACTTTCATTTGAGAAAGCCAAGTACAAAATAATGATTCTTATTACCTTTAGGGTTTCACGTTTATGGGAAGACATTGGACTAGTAAATGGCAGATACGACACAAAAATAATGACGCGCCCAATTTTTTACTTAGGGAATTGCCGGATCATTGAACTGAAATGCACATCCCGAAAACAAGACATTAGGCGGTTGGCTTTTGATCATGTTTTACTTTTACAACCACATCCGGTGCATCCTCAGTGTTGTTAAACAAGAATTGTACTCGGTATTTTGCAAAGGGAGAAGAAGTCATGAAGAAGATGCCGTGATTGCCCTTGATAGTGGTGAGCTTAATTTTTTCTAAAGGATAAGATAACTATAGGCTAGTTCTTATCTCTTCCTTCGATAGAAAATAAACCTTGGTCCAAGATGCCTTTGCTGTCAGGAGGAAATAATGAAACCGAATCCTACGACCCACCTTTGTTTTTAGGGAATCCGATTCTTTTTTTTTTTTGAGAATTTTAGGGGAATCCGATTCATACAGTTGGCGTGAGCACCATACTGGGCCGTGCAGGTATATGGGCTGCTATCCTCGTCCTGGGCTTCGAATCTTCCAGTCGGCAGCGACCTACAGAGGCTGCTCTCGCTCACCCGGCGCACAGCTGTTCCATCGTTTAGTCCCACCTCGCTTGCGAACAAGGTTGGAGTCGGTCGAGGAGGCTATAAGAAGGCGCGGAGGCTGCCGTTCCAAATCATACCTTTCTCGGCCTTTGGCTAAGATCAAGTGTAGTATCCGTTCTTATCAGTTTAATATCTGATATGTGGATCCTCGTGTCCACACGATATTAAATTAATTTTTTTCTGGGGGAGGGATCACCACAGTGGCTTGCCACTGGGGCCCTCAAGTGTCGTCTGAGCGTTGCACTACAGCTCAGGCCTGGCGCACCCCAACCAAAACAATTAAAAAAATTAATTCTGTGATGTTAAAATGTCGTCAAAAATTTTCAATTTATCAGTTACTGTGGCTGGGTTTGCTTGGACTTGGTTGGACCAAGCAATCTGACCTTTTTTCTTTTCTGTTCGACAGCAAAACTGGTCGTAGAAACCCCTACCAAATTTTCCATCAAGACGTACAATCGTGCGCACATTTTCTCTCTGATGAGCATCGATTTATTTGAGGCATGCTTGACAGGGACTGTGCATATCGTTCACATCATATGCGCCAACTAACGAGGCAGTTTTATCAATGAAAAAAATAGCGTGCTATAACAAAATAGCGCCGGCCTAAAAATACGCTATTAGCGTGCTATATCGCGGTATAGCGTGCTATTAGCGAGACACTGTATGCGATTTATTTAGCGAGACAATTCTCAAAACCGCTATAGAGTGCTATTAGCGGAGATATAGTGTGCTATTTTTTTCCATGAGTTTTATACTTTGATGTTGCATGCTGGTGAAGTTATTCTTCGTGTGAGACAGTGAGAGCACACGAACATCTTGGTACCATTCCTCGCTTGGTCTATGCAGTTCTGTGTGACGGCAATGTTTTATTTAACCAGTTTCATTTACCAAATGTTATTATTTGGTGATTCTTGTTGTAACTGGATGTCTAAATTTCTTTGGAGATTTTTTTATGATAAATTCAATGTTATTTTCACTGTAAATGTTTACTCATTGATAAGTCAACTTTATTATTAATGTTGCTAGGAATGTCAAAGTGATTGGTATTTTTGTACCATATCATTGAAAGTTGTAATGATATTAACTGGGCAATTCCCTTCTTCTTAATTAATAGATCGAGGCAAATCTTTTGCCTCCGTTTCAATTTTCTTTTGTAATGATCATTTTGACATGTTTGGTCAATGTTATTGTATTTATAGTGTCAATTTTTGATGAAAAAAATGATGAATATCGATGTGTCTAGACAGAGTGGACTGCATTATGTTGATGCTTAGAGTTAATGTTGGCCATTAGCTTAGCAAATGTTTATTACTAGTCATTTTGTGTTTTTAAGTTAATATTGTTGGAGATATGCCCTAGAGACAATTAATAAAGTGATTTTATTTGTCATATCTCTATTGTTCATAATACGTTTTAATACCATGCTATAACTGTATTACGCGGAAACATTAATATACGTGTGGGATGAAAACAACCAGGTCTCTAGTAGACTCTATTTAACTAGTTCATTGGGTAACAGATGATCAAGATTTCCTGATCATGGACAGTGGCGTCGGTTAACAACAGAGTCATATCATTAGGTGAATGATTTGATGAACATACCCAAAATATAGAAACGTAGTGTTCATACCTTCGACTGTGAGATCATATCAAATCTCTGCTTCTGAAAGATGCGGCTGATCGCATCAAACGGCATGTCTTATATAGCGTGACAATAAAGGTGACACTTTCGGGTATCGGAAGGAAGCAGTAGAAGCGAGTGATCAAGAGCGGGAATTGTCAATCCACATAGCAGGATAGATACTCTGGTCCCACTAGGTGAGATTACATCAATAGGCTTGCAAGCATGTGACTAGGTCACGGGGATGTAATATCACAGACGAGTAAAGATAGATTTGTCGATGGCGAGGTCATGCTCGGTAATCGTGATACCGGAGAACGACGCTCGGACAATCTAAGCATCGCTAGGCAAGAGGATGAGACTGGACGTCTAAAGGTTCAAACGATAAAAGACATTCGTGGACGCACAGGGGCTATCATGGGTATCCAGATCACGCTGTTAGTCATTGATCGGAGAACGAGTCTCGATCATGTCTGGAGTGATCTCGAACCGTGGGGTAACACACTTAAGGGTGGGTGACGATTAGATTGGATATAAGAGAGAAAAGAAACCGGGAACTCCGGAAGTGTTCCGGGACTTGTTCGATGTTGATCGGAGGCAACGAAATATGTTTCGGAGCCCGAATGAATTAAATAATATGTATTTAATATTAATAAGTGTTATTAATGATTAAATATATTTTTTATTTAATTAAATTCGAATTTTAAAGGCATTAAACCTATATGGGCCTTAGAGGCCCATTAGGGGAAAATCCCAAAAAAGGAAAAAGGAAAAAAGAGAGGGAGGAGGGCCAGCCGCCCTAGGTGGGCCGAATGGGGCCCACCTAGGTGGCCGGCTGCCTCCTTGGTCGGCGGATGGCCATGTGGGGTTTAGTCCCACGTGGCCTAGCCAAGGGAGATGGCCTCCCTCCTCCTCCTTTAAATAGGGGACCCCATGCCTTGGAAATTCACCCCAATTCTCCCTCTTCTTCTCTCCTACCTTGAGCGTGGTTTCGTTTCTGGAGCTGCGTACGGGTAGGGAAGTCTCTCTACTATACGCACACCGCCGTGTTGCTAGATCCACTCTTCTACTTCCGCTGCTCTGCTGGATCTGGAGCCCGGAGGTTGTCATCCACACCGTACGTGTGTGGAACCGCGAGGCACCATTGTTTGGTGCTGGGAGCTGTCTTCTTCCACTACACGACCCTGAGGTCGACGCCGTCGTCTCCACCGACAATGTTTGTGCGGGAACGTAATCCCCCTTCCGGTTTACAAGGGTATGTATTCTGATCTCCTCCATATTAGTATATCTGCATAGTATAGATCCTGGCTAGTTTATGGTTATCGTCGGTAGGAATTTTTTTGTTTTCTGTCTACGATCCCCAACAAATATAGTAAAAACGGAACCAACTGGAAGTTTTTTTTGTAAACGATTTTTTTTTTTAGCAAATGTAGTTATGGCATATGTGAATATTCTGACCAAAGTTAATTATCTTAATGTGTCGGGTTTTATATAAGTAAATAGGATTTTTGTATGTTTTTAGTCCAACGTTGATACATATTAGAACAACTAATGAATTTGTTTTGATTCACATTTTTAAGCAACATATGACCAAAGTTTAATTCATATCTTTTGTTTTATAATGATGCTCATAAAGATGACATCCATTTTTCAGCAATGGGCAAGGGGGTCTGCATGAGGATAATAAAGAATAAAGCACTATAATACATTTGACTTCTTTATATGAACCTTTTGTTCTTTGTAATGCAAGCTTCCTATGTAAGTCTCTCCATGTTGTGAGAAAATTTATATCCTCAATGAATGAATCTTTTGCAATAATTATGTGTGTCATGGCACAATTATTATGTAAGAGAAGTGAATAATGAGATATCACTGAAATCGTGGTAAATGTTAATCTCTGAGTAGGATGAAACCAACGAGAAATCTTATTGGAGACTAAATGAAAATGGCACGAATGTTCATACTACCTTTATTATGCTAATGTGTAGTCATTCCCTTGTGAACGTTATGAAGCACACATGAATACTAAAGTGACGATTTTGTAAGTATAATGTCTAATATGATGTACAATGTGTCTTATGATTATATTTTTGACTACATTGCTACAATCATATGTGTCACACTTTATTAAGTATTTTTTCCTTCTTCTGCTCAACGGTGGCGTGCTTTAGAACTGAAATGGATCTTGTTTATGGCTTAGTTTGGCAGCGAAGTGTTTTTAAAATCAAAGTATTCGAAAACCACAGTATTCTATGCCTAGCGAACCAATACTTCAACAATAGTGTAGCTTCCTGAATATTAAAGTATATAAAACTACAATTTTGGTTAAAGCCAACATCTCAATGTATTTAGTACTTAAGTTTTTCTTTTTGGATGAAAGGACCCCAATGGGCCCCAATTTCATGGATGAAATTGAAGTGTCTAAATAGAGTAAGCAAAGATGTCCGCCCATGCATCACCCAGACTCACATAAGCAGCTTAAAGGGCAAGCCCCTGCCTTCTGCCAAAACGACAACTAAAAGGAAACATCAAGAGACATATCCTGACCAAAAATTACAGTTTATTTCAGGAGCTACGAGAAACTACTAAAGAGCAAGCCAGACACCAGGAGCGGAGCTGAGAGTGACAACATGGAAAACGAAGAACTACACGGCTATTATTCTGCAAACTGGGTTCCAACCGTGTTTCTGTCCAAAAATTGCACGTGCTACCCTAGCCAGTCTGCGAGCCCCTAGTAGCATTCGCAGCCCGTTTCCCTAATAATTTCCCAGGTGTTAATGAATTGACATGCAAGAAGAATAACATTTGCAGGGTCCCGAGACGTATCTTTTGGAAACAAGATTTATTTCTTATTTTCCAGATTGGCCAGACATCAGCTATAGACTCTATCATTACAACTACTATATCCCTACCAGCAAAAGAATGAAACCACATATTGCATTAATCACCAAAACAAGATGGCAGGGTAGAGACATTAGCAACCCCCAAAACACTCCAAACATATATGGCTAAAGAGCATCAAATATATGTTCCCACATAGTTTTTCTTCAGTATTTCTGGAGAAACAACAACAAGTTCTCTTAATGTTGTTGCTCTCTTCGCACTTGGGGAATGATAAGGTCTGGCTAAGGGTCCTCCAACTGCATCTTTGCGGTGAGGTGTCCATAATCGAGTAATGTTGGATGACCGTCATTCATGTTAGTGAATGCCGGCAACTCTTGAGAAAATCTAGAACAAGAAAACCACACGTCTTTCGCAATATCGTAACCACGTTTCAAACAATTGTGCCCAAGATTAAGCAGAACCAAGGAATTGAGCTTTAACGGGGGCAGTTTTTACCACAACAACCTGATCTCCCGCGGATTTTCGAGAAAAAATGCTTTAGCCGGAGCGAAACATCTGAGTTGCATCCTACCAGGAGAGTGAACTTGTGCTTGTGTATCTTTTTCTGGGGGAAAGTTTTTTTTTTGAGAAACACAGTACAGACGCAGACGCTCACAAACACGCACGTACAGACATCCCAACGAACGCACACACGCAACCCTACCCCTATGAGCACATCCGAGAGACTGGTCCGGCAGATCTTGAGAATAACGAAGTCACCACGGGCGCCTCGCTGTTGACGGGCACGTCACCTACCACTGAAAGTGTAGCGCCGATTAAATCCTGGAAAATCCAGGAAAATGCGAGCACCCATGCCAAGTCTGGGACTTGAACCTGGGTGGGCTGGTTCCACCACAAGGAACCAAACCAGCTGAGCTAGGCTCAGTTCGCTCTGTTCGCTCAGTTCGCTCTGGGTGAAAGTTTTTGTGTATCCTTTTGTTGATCTTGTTAAAATTTTGTTAGACTCACACCTGATGGGAAGAGGTGAATATTTTTGCAATAGGCATTTTCTTTTTAACAAAAAAAACACCGGGGCACGTCAAACACGGCGGCCACCTGCCGCAGGCGACCATCCCCAACCCCGACCTAGGCCGCAGGCACGCCCGCCGCGCAGCAGCAGCACCACAGGTGTCCATTGCCCCTCCAATCTGCCCGGCCTCCACCCACCGGTTACGTGACGGGCGACCTTTCCAGAGCGACTCGTCCCCGCAGCTCCACTGTCCGTGACCGCGACCGCGACGAGCCAAAGCGAAGCCACTCGTCGCGATTCGCCACAATCAGCTCGCATAGTCGCATTGCCAGCCGCTCAAGCCACCCCATGATCTCCCGGGAGGAACCAGATCACAGCTCGGCTAATCAAAGCACCAGGCCGAGCTCCCTCCCCATCGTTTGACGAGATCTCGGGAGCACCACCGGACCAGCCCATGGTGAGTGAGCTTCGCTGATTTCTTTAACTGGTTGTTGGGGGGAAGATTATTCTTATTCTTCTGCTGCTAGTAGTTGGTGGTACTTACCAGGTGGGATTGGGTTTAGCTTAGCTTGCAGCTTCTTTTTTTAGCTCTCTGGATCAACACGCCATGGTGAGCTGAATTAATTTCTCTTTGTCTGCCCATTTCCCTTTTTCATTCTGTTTTCTGTGTCGAGTCGGTACGTTCTTGGACAGTTGTGCGGCCTTGACTCGAATTCTGCTGGATTCTTAGTACGGTTCTCCGGTTTGGCCTGGTCTAGTTGAGTTTCTGCGCTCTGTACTGCTTTGTTTGGCAAGCTTTCCGAAATCGGCCATGGAGAATTTCCGGGGTCCATGCTTGCGCTAATTTGGGATGAAATCTGGGGCCAGCGAAATGCTGGAGCTGTTCTGACAAACATTGTTCCTATCCGGAGAATTTCCAGCTCGGACACCGTAGTTTGTGGGGGCTTTCTTGATTTGGCATAGCAGCGGCGACTCTGCTCGTTTCCTGAAATCTCCAAATTCTATCAACTCATGTACTACCTTTTACAGTCTGACATCATTTTTCCTTCTTCTGCAGCGCAGACCAACTGGAGCGGATAAGTGGCAGCACGCCCATGGCCGCCAGGAGCAGGCATCCCAAATCTCTAGCTATGCGTTGCTACGCGTCGAGCCGCCGTTCCCTCACTCTGGTGGTGTCGAGTCTGGCGGCACTGATCATCCTTCTGAATTTCCACCTTCTGATCACCCACAGGGAGGATCAGAGTCAGAGCAGCAGGGTGCTTGAGATCCACCGGTCGATTGTCAGGGAGCTGGAGGTGGTGGAGGAGGAGAAGTTCCAGGTGACGCCGGCCCGGAGCCGGAGGAATCCCCGGGCCGTGCGGCGCAAGGGGGAGCACACCAAGCCAGTCTCTGTGGTGGACGAGTTCTTGGACGAGTCCTCTGCGGTGCATGATATGTTCTTCCCGGAAAGCAGGACGGCCATGGATCCGGTCAATGGTGGGAATGAGAGCATGTACTACTACTTCCCCGGGAGGGTGTGGCTCGACACCGACGGCAAGCCGATCCAAGCTCATGGAGGTGGTGTGCTGTATGATGAGAGAACCGAGACCTACTTCTGGTATGGAGAGAATAAGGACGGCAAGACCTACAAAGCTCACACCAAGGGAGCTGACAGAGTAAGTCACATTTTTCTGATGCTTTGAAATTTGGTTATCATTTGTGCGATAAAAATATTCAGTGGCATTTGGTGTATTAAACAGGAAATATACGTTATTACAGTAGTCAAAATGTACTAGCTAAATTTAGAGTCAGACATAGGATGTAGATTCATTAGCTTCATTGTTCATTAATGTTTCAGACAATATGTAGAGAAACAGAATTGATCAGCCCTCTTTAGCAAGCCTTGCACAATAGCCTGACAAATGTGAGTAGGCTTAACAGTGTGACAAATGTGAGTAGGCTTAACAGTGTAGTCAATTTGTAAACAAAGAAGGTAGAAAACCATCAAGTATAATTTGTGTCATTATAGTAGTCCATGTCTTGCTGCAAGATTAAGGAAATCATGCCAACCGATCGATAACACTATTCTCGGATAATTAAAATCTGTAATTCTATGTACATAAGATCTATATTTATGTATACAATATTATAGAGTAATGTCAGTATATGGACCACATTATTCGCCGACAACAAAAATCTATAATGCTTGGCTATTTCCTCCAAATAAACATGCTTGCAAGGATTTCAGTACCTATGGTGTAGTGTATGCTAATGCATGCATCTAATTTCCTGGCCTTTTAGATTCAGTCGGTGAGGCATAGTTGCTAGGGAATATGTTGGGAGTATAGTTCTGTTGGGAAGGTAAGGAGGTTGCCTGGGTTGCGTGAAGGTAGGTTACTAGGAGTGTAGTTTACGTATCAGAGATGAAAATAAATAATGATTTCCACAACTTTATCATGTTATCATTGTTTCAACTTTATAATCTGGGTACTTTTAGTATCTTGCTAAGCCCAGTCACTTCAGTCCAGTATTAGCAGATTTAGGTGGATGCCCTAGTAGGTAAAATCAAATTGATACTCAGTCATATACAACTCCTGCTCTGAGAGTGTTGTTCCGTTGTCATGGAAGAACAAAGCAGGTAGGTTTCACTAAGTTACCGGTTGAATCTGCAGAACAAGTAATGTTTAAGAAGGTTACAAAATTACCATGACTATAGTTCTTTCATTTTCATTTAGTTAACCCAAGATGCAATAGTGTGGTAGCATTCAATATTATCAGCTAATTGGCTTGATATAAAGTCATAGCACTGTATTTCTTAAACGGATGAGGCCTGATCCAAATGTGGTTTGAAGCATTTTTCAGCTCATTTAAGGATTTGCTGGGCAAAGTTTTACTTGTCTGCTATGTTGGCATATATATGCATCTTGCTTCTAACAGACATAAGTTAGTGATGTTCAGCAGTTGAACTTATTGTGTCATTTCCTGCCATCGTGTTAAAGTGTTTGAGTTCTGTACTGTAGATTTTCTATATATACTGTCCCTATTTGCCATTCTAATCAACACAAACTACCTCCCAGGTTGACATTGTTGGAGTGAGTTGCTATTCATCCAAGGACCTGTGGGCATGGAAGAATGAAGGAGTTGTGCTCCGTGGAGAGGAAAAAAACGTGACACACGACCTCCACAAATCCAATGTCTTGGAGAGGCCAAAGGTGATCTACAATGATCGAACTGCCAAGTACGTGATGTGGATGCACATAGATGATACTAACTACACCAAGGCGTCAGTTGGCGTGGCCGTCAGTGACTCTCCCACAGGCCCGTTCTCGTACCTATATAGCAAGCGGCCACATGACTGTGAGAGCAGAGACATGACCATTTTCAAGGATGACAATGGGAAGGCCTACCTGATATACTCTTCCGAGGACAACAGCGAGCTCCACATCGGCCAGTTAACTGATGACTACCTTGATGTGACCAGCGACATGCGGAGGTTTCTCATCGGGCAGCATCGAGAAGCTCCCGCGCTCTTCAAGTTTGATGGCACCTACTACATGGTAACCTCAGGGTGCACAGGTTGGGCACCGAACACGGCGCTGGCTCACGCCGCGATGTCGGTCATGGGGCCCTGGGAGACACTGGGGAATCCCTGCGTGGGAGGGAACGACATATTCCGATCGACGACCTTCTTCTCCCAGAGCACATTCGTGCTGCCACTCCCAGGCCTAAGAGGTTCATTCATCTTCATGGCCGACCGGTGGAACCCTTCTGAACTGAGGGACTCGCGGTACGTGTGGCTGCCACTGACAGTAGGTGGGCTGCCTGATGAGGCTGCTGACTACAGCTTCATGTTCCCGCTCTGGTCCCGGGTGTCGATTTACTGGCATCGACGGTGGCGGCTCCCCGAGGGGTGGACAGATTCTTGAAAAATTGAAGTTGCTAATACGTTTGTTACACGTTTGATAGATACGGATTTATAGAATTTGACACGCGCATTGTGAGTGTGTTGTATAGGCTAGCAGTAGATGTTAGCAGAGTTGTAAATGTGCAGTTTTGAGTTTGTTCTCAAATCACATAGATACCTGTGTCCCTTGTATTACCTGCTCCAGGGGTAATAGATTCAGAATAAATTGGCTGCACTTGCATCTCTTTGCCTGTGGTTTGGTATTGAAACTGTGTTGATGGAATACATTTATGTGCAACTTGTGCTGGTACATTTATCAGCATGCCGTTCTGAATCTCACACTTGAACTATAGTACAACGTTTGGGGGCATATGAACACAGTGGATCGATTAATTTCTCCCAATTAAACAGAAGGATTACATAATCTGAAAAGAAGACAGTTGCTCTGCAATTCAATTCTGCATCACATAATCTTTACAACTCAGATCGAGGATTTACATGGATCGTCGTTTCTCTACAAGCTCTGCAAGTTACATCGTTTCTCTACAGAATAATTCTAATATACGGAGTAGCTTGGTAAAAATGTCTACATGGATCGATCATACAAACACAGTTACATGTGGGACAGCCTTACACTCGTTGTGCGTTCCACATCGCCAATGGAACCTTGAACGTAATCTTCTCTGGGACAGCCTTACACTTGAACTTGATCCGCGGCGCCTTCTTTCTTGGCAACGCGAAGGAAGCATCGACCTTTGCAGCGGCGGCGGGACGAGGAACGGTGGTGAACCATGGGAGTTTGAGCTCCTTGGCCGCCGTCAGCCGCTTGTCGGGATTGCACGTGAGAAGTCCTTGCAACACCTCGAACCCATGCTCTGACAGCTTCTCTTCAGGGAAGATATCCCGCAGCCTGTTATGCTTGTGCCTCGCCGGTAGCAGTTGCATCGCCAAGTCAGTGAGCGGCAGCGATGTGAACCCCGGCCACGTCTTCTCGTCCGGTGTGCCCAGCACTCCGAAGATACTACACAGCTGACCTATCCGGTCGTTGAACTCGTCCTCATCTTCATCGTCATCCTCGCCAAGAAACAGCGTCTTGCCGGTGAGCATCTCAGCCATCACGCACCCGAGCGACCAAGTGTCGACGAGCGCGTCGTAGTCCGTCTTCTGCAGGAGCATTTCGAGGGCCATGTAGGCCACAGTGCCGGCCTGGGTGTACGGCGGAAGCTCGGACATGGAGATCGCAAGCCCGAGGTCGCAGATCTTGATGAGTTTCCCCCCTTGGCCGACGAGGATGTTGGCCGGCTTGATGTCACGGTGCACGACATGGCGGTCGTGCATCATCTTGGCCCCGTTCAGTAGCTTCCACATGAATACGCGCACCATCGATTCCGAGAGCGGCGGTCCGCGGCGCCTGTCCGACAGGAAGGTGTCGAGGCTCGGCGCGGCGACGTACTCCATGGCGAGGCGGAGGTCTCCGGTGGCCGGGTCGCGCACCAGGCCCTCGAAGCCTACCACGTAAGGGTTCCCGCTGCAGGTCTCGAGGAATCGGGCTTCACGCAAGAGCTCGGCGACGTCGGGGCGCTGCTCGGTGTCGTCCGGCGAGGAGAGGCGCTTGATGGCGACCGTGTTGCCGGTGACGCGGTGGCGCGCCTTGTAGACGACCCCAAAGTTTCCCTCACCGAGGCATGTAGGCTGCTCCTCGTACTCCTCGGTGCTCCCGATGCTGGTGCGGCTCCTCTTGCTGCAGGTGGCCGATCCTTGGGAGGTCGTCGCGTGGGCGGCATCGAGGGCGGCGGGAGGTCGCTTGCGGGCGGCCATGGGGCTCGATCGACTGCTTGGTTGCTGGGAAAGGGCGAGATGGAGGTGGAGTGGAGGAGACGGCCGTGGAAAGCAGGCGGTGTGGATCGGCGGCATATGTACACAGGAGCGAACGCGCAATGGCGATCGGCAGAGAAGTGCAGCCCCGGCCTCGACTCGGATTCAAAGTTGGAACGAAAGCTCGATTGGCGGTAACCGTTTTCGACAGGTCGCGTCACCGTCTCACCATCGGATTCGCAAGGTGAGCCCGAGGTGCGGCGGTTTCGTTTCCGTGCAGCCTGCGTTTCCGTTTGGACGACACGAACTGTCCTTGATCGACATTCGACTCGGACAACCAGCGACAAGGCGCGTATGGCGGTGTGCGTCCCACCGGTGCTGCGTAGAGACAATTCTTGCACTCCATCAGATTTAGAATTAGCGTATTTTTGATTCTTGGCATGATGTCAAAAACCAAAGGATGGATATCAGAACGATGCACACATATCTTTGTTGCAAAGTTTCTAAGTAGCTAAAATGGTTTAGGGCTTTTTATGTGCCCCACTTTGCTTAGTACTACGCAGTATTTGCCCACGTCTTTAGTTTTCCTCACTTTTTTCCTCCTCGTCGAAACCAGTCTCGCGAATGCCTGAACCAAGCATTTCCGTCGAGTCAACCCCTTTGACCGTTACAACGCTGACAACTGTCATTGGTTGGCCCAAACTGATTACGGTCTCTCTCGCTGTTGACTCACACGGGATGAGATGTTTAGTCCCATCTTACTACGACTAGTCTATAAACACGACCACACGTCTGTATTGCAATCATGATTTATCATTGGGGTCTTCTGAGACCTATCTAATCTCAGAATGGCGCCTAGTTTAACCATTGCATTTTTCATGGATGGATGTGATAGAAATTATAAATATTCCAGTATCGGATATTTCAACTTTATTATACATCCCACATCCAACAATTAAACGTCCCGCATCCACCTCGCTGTTTACAGTGTCTACGATTAGTTTATATAGTCCGAATGTGGCGATGGTGTAGACGAGATTTGAATTTTGGGGGCAAATCATCCTCTCATATTTGACACCTAGTTTTATCAATTATCTTTTTATTTATTTTGGATGGTTCTAATCAAAATTGATTTCGGTACTATTCACGAGATTGCATGATAATTTAGAGATAATTAGATGAAACCATGAACAATGTTAAACACGTGGTTCCTTCAACGGTTTCATGTGTTTTAGATAATTAGATGTTTAAATTATTAACATGGCGTCTCTTGGCATGACTAATCCCATAGTTGCAAATTAGACTTTCACATTTTTCAAACAAAGTACATAATATGGGAGGCAGAATCTGTGAACATCTTAAATTTTCCTCCTATTTTAGCTATATTCCACTCGTTAAATGAGTTTAATGATCTTTACAAAAAAAAATCTGAACTACAATTGTGTTATAGTTTATCCAAATTGATAAAAAAAATCATCTAACCGTTGTCTACCATGATTTTACGCATTATCACCAAAAACAATTGAATGGTCACATGGACAATGTTGGACCTGTTTTGAGAAAAAACACATACTTCGAGAGAAAAGTTCAAAAAAAAAATGAAAAACCTGAACGAATTAACATTTAGTGTAGTAATTTCAAGGAAAAATTATTAACTTGCAAGACAACAATATTTGTAAAAAAAACTGTTCACAAAATGGATTAACTTGTGCGAAGATTAATGACTTTCATGGCAAATGACCAAGGTAATGGCCATATCCATGGATAGTTATTTCTATCATGACCAAAATCGGTACAAACAAAAGTTTTAACATTGCAAACAAAATTGCCAAAGTGAGATTTCAATATTTTTTGAAAGGTTTGTGTTTCATTTTTAGTGCCAAAATTGTGATATTTGTGAAGCAGGTACCCAAATAAGATTCCAAACTAAATGTTTTGAATTTTCCACCTTTTTAGATAGATTCCGCTCATGAATTGTGTTTAATACATTTACCCAAAAAAAATTAATTTTAACTATAGGATGGTATAGTTTGGCCGAAAATTATAGAAAAATCACACAAACGCAGTATACCACAATTCTACACATTAGCACAATTGTTTTCGAAAAGAAAATCAACAACTAGCTATGAATGGTCACACAGACAATTTTTTACATGTTTTGAAAAATATCATATATACCGTGAAAAATTCAAAAAATGGAAAACCTGTGGGAAGATTCCTTTTTAGGTTACTTGTTTCAAGGAAAAATCATAAATTTGCAAGACAATAATATTTTAAAAAAGTGTTGACAAGATGAAATATTTCATGACATTAATTGCATATGCATGGCTAAGTTATTTCTATCATGACCAAAATTGGCACACAACGGGTTAACATTGCAAACAAGACTGCCAAAGTGAGATTCCAATATTTTTGAAAGTTTACTGTTTCATTTTATTAGTGCCAAAAATTGCAATTATTTGTGAAGCATGTACCCCAAATAAGATTGCAAACTTGACTTATTCGCTTTTCACACAAAGTATATCATATGGGAGACACAATCCACTGAATATCTGGAATTTTACACCTTTTTAGCTATATTCCACTAATTAAATGAGTTTAATAGTATTTACCGAAATATTCAAATTTAAACTATAATCGTGCTATAGTTTGGCCCCAAAATTATGAAAAAATCGCACAAACGTAGTATACCATGATTCTACGCATTAGCACAAAAAAAAGTTGATTATTCAACTCTTAGTTATGAATGGTCACACGGACAATTTTGAGCCAATTTTGAGAAAAATCACATAAATCGAGGTACAGATGTTTGGGGGTGTAGATTTTAAAATAGGTTCTCTCGGTAGTGAGATCCAATTGGCTCAAAAGTATGCAATTGTTCATGTAGTTTGTATCTATCTAGGTATTATGTTCGTTGCATGAATTACATGTTTTTAGAGTTCAAAAGTGGGGTTGTGATTGCAGGAGGGGACATATAGGGGGTGGTCGGCTCCTTTTTGCGGATATGTACGAACGAGTCTTCGAACACTAAGGGGTTATATTTGTCGATTGGAGATGCACTGACCTCCTCTTTTATACGCACCCCTATTCTAAAAAAAATACGTGGTGCTAGGAACAGGGACCAAAATCAAAACCTTGGTTGGTGCCCCTAATCAAGGATTCAAGGCATGAACGTGAGGGAGGAGACTTTCTTTCCCTTGTCACTCTCCCGGTTTGTTAAACCGTGATTTCAAATTCGAACATTGACACGTATTGGGGGTGTGTTGTAGGCCAGTCGTAGACATTGGCAGAGTTGTAAATGTACAGTTTTGAGTTTGTTTTCAAATCACATAGATACCGTTGTCCCTGGTGTTACCTGCTCGAGGGGTAATAGCTTCAGAATAGTGGCTGCACTTCCATCTCTTTGCTTGTGATTTGGTATCGAAATTGTGTTTTGATGGATACATTTATCTGTAACTCGTGCTGATTAACCTCAGTATCTGGGCATGCAGAAGAGCAGCAGAATGCAAGATGCAGAATGTGGGATATCAACATGCCGTTCTGAATTTCACACTTGAACTGCAGTACTAAAACGTTTGGGGCATATTAACATAAAGGATCACTAATTTCTCCCAATAATACAGAACAATCACATAATCTGAAAAGAAGACAGTTGCTCTGCAATTCAGTTCTGCATAAAACAGTTACATCGCTTTCTTTACAATTGGATCGAGAATTTACATGGCTCGATCATCCAAGCTCTACAATTTTGCACGAAACAGTTACATGGTTTCTCTACAATTTGAATGTAAGTTGGTAACAATGTCTACGGATCGATCGTCCAACCACAGTTACATCTGGGACAGCTTTACACCCGTTGTGCTTTCCTTGCAGCGATTGGAACCACGAAGCGCGGCGTCTTCTCTGTCGGCAACGGCAAAGCTTCAACCTTTGCAGCGGCGGCGGAGGGACGAGGAGCAGCGAACCATGGGTGCTTGAGCGCCTTTGCAGCCGTCAGTCGCTTGTCGGGGTTGCACGTGAGAAGTCCTTGCAGCACCTCAAACCCTTGCTCTGACAACTTCTCTTCAGGGAAGATATCCCGCAGTGTTGTGCTTGTGCCTCGCCGGTAGCAGTCGCATCGCCTCGTCGGTGAGCGGCAGGGACCTGAACCCAGGCCACGTCCTCTTGTCCGGCATGCCGAGCACACGGAAGATACTCGAGAGCTGGAATATCTCGTCAATGATCTCGTCTTCAACTTCATCGTCAAGAAACAGCGTCTCGCCGGTGAGCATCTCTGCCATGACGCATCCGAGCGACCAGGAGTCGACGAGCGCGTCGTAGTCCGGCTTCTGCAGGAGCATCTCGGGCGCCATGTAGCCCGCGGTGCCGGACGGGGTGTACGGCGGAAGGTCGGACATGGACATCGCCAGCCCGAAGTCGCAGAGCTTGACGAGTTTCCTTGAATTGATGCACTAGCCAATTATCCCAAAAGTCCGAACTGATGGAAAGGGCTAGGCTTTATATTTTAACACTCTCCCTCACGTCTAGGCTGGACAAACGGCAAGAGCTTAGACGTGGGATAGATAGGAGGGCGTAACTATTTTTATATTAAATAACGCGTTAGCCGGGGTTTGAACTGAGACCACCTGGCGCCTGTCCCACAAGATGGTGTCGAGGCTCGGCGCGGGGACGTGCTCCATGACGAGGCAGAGGGCGCCGGCCGTGGTGGGATCGCGCACCAGGCCCTCGAAGCCGGCCACGTAAGGGTTCCCCCTGCAGACCACGAGGAATCGGGCTTCACGCAGGAGCACGCCGACGTCGGGGGGCTCCTCGGTGTCGTCCGGCGAGGAGAGGCACTTGATGGCGACCGTCTTGCCGGTGTCGCGGTGGCGCGCCTTGAGGACGACCCCGAAGCCGCCCTCGCCGATGGATGTACGCTCCTCGTACTCGTCGATGCTCCCAATGTTGATGCGCCTTTTCTTGCTGCAGGTCGCCGATCCTTGGGTGGGCGTCGCGTGGGCGGCGTCGAAGACGGCGGCAGGTCGCTTGCGGGCGGCCATGGCGCTCAATCGACTGCTTGGGAAAGCGCGATGGGGGTGGAGAGGAGGAGATGGCCGGCCGTGGAAAGCAGGCGATGGCTTGTGCAGCTGCGGTGTGGATCGGCGGCATATATACACAGAACGTGCAATTGCAACCGGCACAGAAGTGCAGCCCCGACCTCGACTCGGAGTCAAAGGAACGAAAGCTCGATTGGCGGTAAGCGCCACCTTCTTGCTATCGGATTCAGTAGAGCTACGGTGTGCCTACAAGGTACGCGGCCGTTTCGTTTCCTTGATCGACTCCAGCAACAAGGTGCCGCTGCGCGTATGGCGGTGGGCGTGTCTTCCTTGCACACAGACACGTGGTTGATCACAAGTGCGTACTTCCACAAAGCCGTGGACGAAAGGCCTGTGCTGCTCGATCGAGATGAGCTTATGTGCTCTGTATTTCAGCTTGCTGCTCTAGTGCCATTCTTAAATAGTACTCCTCCGTTCGGTATTGCTCGTCGCCGTTTGTACTACGCCTTTGTACTTGATCAGCTCAATCTCCACGACAAGTAAAACCGAACAGAGGGAGTACTTCCTCCGTTCTAAAATATAAGATGTTTTAGGTGATACGCATGTTGTCTAGATTCATACCAAACTAAGTGTACATATACACTAAACATGTCTAGATACATGTGTACACATGTGAATGTGGAAAAGTCTAAAACATCTTATATTGTGGAACGGAGGGAGTATGATATGATGACCGTAAACTGAAACCATGGTTTCATTTCCATAAAAATCCCTATGTCACGATCCTATAATCAAAGGCACTATGTTAGAGGCATTTTTCAAATCTGCCTCTGTTTGTTACTTTAGAAGGCACTATTTTAGACATTGCCTCAAAAAATCTAGCATTTGAGTCATTTTTGATCAGTGCCTTCATAAGGAGCTACCATTTGAGGCATTCTTCTAAACTGCCTCAAATGATTAAGTTTTTCCGGCACTTTTAGATGCCTCCAAAAGTACCATTTGAGGCACTTTTGTGGAATGCCTCCAAAACCTATCAATTGAGTCACTGCTAAAATAGTGACTCAAATGCTTACCATTAAAAGCATTTTCAAGGTGCGTACAAAAGTAATCATTTGAGTCACTTTTCAAAAAACCTTTAGTGGCAATTTTATGACTTTTGGAGGCACTATAGAGTGCCTCCAATTGTAGTACGTGGTGTAGTGAATGGCAGTGCGGGTTGTTGTTATGTTCTTTTTTGTTCACTTGCATATTTTGATAGAGCGAAGGGCACTTGTTTTTGTCACTTGCATATTTTTTTAAAGGCACACAAGTGCCCACTTTAAATTACGAAAATTATAACGAGTGAAACAGAGGAATATAGTCCCGTGCAACGGACGAATTGCGAACCGTCGGATTTTTGAATTGTCGGTGACTGTTAACTAGGGATTTGGTTATCGGTTGAAATACCACGGTTACCGGAATTCTCGCCCCCTCCCTCGGTAAATGAGTTTACCGGACGAGAAGTATCCGGACTATTCGAATTTGGGCCAGATTCTTCCTCCCAAAATCTTTTTTTTTTTCACATTTCAAGTTTGAATTTTAATTTTTTTCTAACAATCTGGTCTGGTAACCGACCGGTAATCCCTCCCCCTGCAAGATTTTTTTTCATACCGGTATCCAAATCCTTGATGGCAACTGCCATAATATCACCTTGCCGTGTGGCAACTTTCGCCTTAAATTAATAAATCCCCATATGACAATGTTTGGATAGGATGTTGTTTGAACAGCTTACAAGAAACAAAGAAAACAACAACCAAGAAAAAGTCCAACTTCGAGTCATTGATGCCATCTACCGCGAACGAAGCTCCAAGGAGCGAGAAGGGAGATCTTGAGGTGGGAGTATCGCGAGCGTTGTGAATAACGCCCCTGTCTACTCCAGGAGCAGCGAGCCATCACTGACCGTTCTCTTCCATGACCGGAGTGGGACCCCTGCCCCCTCACCATGGCTCAAAGAGCGCCGTACTGCCGACATTGCAGAATCTCAATCTGAGCAGAGAAGGGACCATGAACGAGGCTGACAGAGGAGGGAACATTCACTTGTTGCACCGAGCTCACCTCGCTGCAAACCACAGATCCACTCACGAAGAGATGACGCTGCAGGGTGAGGACGCCGATAAGAAGATGCGTGGTGTAGAACTGTCACCACACTGCTAAGCCTCAAACACAGCTCGAAAGGAAGAGTGTTTTGCTTCCACCGTCCTGCCACCCTGCTCCAAACGGGGGAGAGAAACACTTCTCGTCTCTGCCTAGGCACGAGGCAACGATCGGCCGTCGAGCGAGAATAACGATCAGAGAACATCCATGAAATACGCAGTGGACCAAAAATTAAGGACTCGGTATTACCACCACTCCCATAGACCAACATAATCCTTTCCAATGCATTTTGTTTTTACTCGTGCGCGCCACTGTAAACTTTCGGGAAGCTCACCCATCCCAATGATAGTACCGACTAAACATGCTTAACTGAGATGTTCTATGTAGACGAGCTTCAAGAAATGATGATGCATCTTGTTCATATGAGTAGTCTATTAATCCTATTAAGCTCTGGATAAGGATGTCACAATCACCGGCAAACATGCTTGACCATGATCAGTCGAGCATCGATGGAGAAGTGGCCTTGTTTCCACCCCTTTACCTCTTGTAGCCTTTTTTTTAAATGCATTTCCATAGTCCACTATGCGGAGGCAGGTGTTGGAAAGTGGCTTTCCATATTTGGTCCAAGGGAAGTTCTGACGAGACAACCAAGATTGGAGGTCAAGCTCGGAGCATCGATGGCATGGCATGGAATAGAACGACATCACTCTTCAAGAAATTTGTGAACACACCGATCGAATGCTTCTCCAAAAGCAAGAAGCAAGGATTGAAAGTAGATATTGAGTGGTTGGATTGGTGTCTTGGTGATGAGAACTGACTCATGTGCATAAATGGACTCAGGATGTACGTCAATCTTTGCGGGACCAATTGATACGTCTCAAACGTATCTATAATTTTTGATGTTCCATGTTGATATTATACCAATTGTTACATGTTTTACATACACTTTATATCATTTTTATACATTTTCTGGGACTAACCTATTAACAAGATGCCACAGTGCCAGTTCCTGTTTTCTGCTATTTTTCCGTTTCAGAAAAGCTAGTCGGGGAATATTCTTGGAATTGGACGAAAATCAACATACATCAATATTTCACCGACACGTCCACGGAGTCCAAAGGGGAGACGGAGAGGCGCCAGAGGGCGGCCACACCACCCTAGGGCGCGGCCCCCCTCTCTGCGGCGCCGAGGGGTCATGTGGGCCCCTCGGTTGCCTCCTGACGCCGCCCTTTCGCCTATATATTCCTTCGGTCCCGAAAACCCTAAAAACCCGAGTCATATTCCACAAAAAGTTCCGTAGCTCCGCCGCCATCGAAAGCAAGTTTTGGGGGGTCAGAAGTTCCTGTTCCGGCACCCTGCCAGGACGGGGATTGACCCCCGGAGCCTTCTCCATCGACGCCACCGCCTCCATCATGCTCCGTGAGTAGTTCCCCCATGGACTACGGGTTCTGGCAGTAGCTAGTTGGTACTCTATCTCCCATGTACTTCAATACAATGATCTCATGAGCTGCCTTACATGATTGAGATCCATATGATGTAATCGGTGTTGTGTTTGTTGGGATCCGATGAATTGTTACATTATGATCAGTCTATTCATTAAAGTTTGTGAGTTATTGTTGCTGCAATCTTGTTGTGTTTAATGTTTGTCACTAGTGCACGAGTGGCATGATCTTAGATTTAAGCTCTATAATTGTTGCTTAGATTGTATCTACAAGTTGTATGCACATGTCTTTGTCCGGAACCCGAGGCCCCGGAGTGACAGCAACTGGGATAACCGGAGGGGATGGTTTTGATATGAGGATCACATGTTTTCACCAAGTGTTAATGCTTTGCTCCGGTGCTGTCGAGGTGTGCCCTCGGCAAGTCCCATGGTTGCTATACCTAGGGTTGATTGTGTTGTAGAGAACGCGCAGTATCGGTGGAATCGATGGCTGACAAGCTGGATTTACCCAGGTTCAGGGCCCTCGAGTGAGGTAAAACCCCTACTTCCTGCTTGTCTGTGTTTATGGTATGAATATGAGGGTTACAAGGGTTCGGCGAGCTGCTGATCTCGTCGAGATTTGGTGGCTATGGATTGCTTGCCTCGATCGTCACCCTCCCAGCCTTTATATAGGAGGCTGGGTCTCGGGAAACATAACCGACCAAGGTTACATATATGGAAAGCCTTAACCGACTATAACTTGATCTAACTTGGAAAACACTCTTCGCTTTAAGCCTTCCTTCATGGGCTTCGATTAATCTTTGGCTTCTTTGATCATCACGTGCACCAGGTACCCTTAAGCTGGGGTACCCACAGAGCATAACCTCGTCATTAGCCCCCGAGTACTTGCTTGACTCGAAGAATCGAGCATGTGCTCCCTTCATCGTGCACGTCATACTTTGCTTTTATACTTCTGATCCGATGTAATCCTCCTACTCTTAATTTGTTTCGATTGTATGCGTATGTGAACCAAGGGAAATTAACATAGTAGGCTTGACTCACTCGAATACCGAGCTCAGCTAACTGCTTACTTGAGCAAAAAACCTTACTAATCTCAGTCAGACTCGAGTCCCTGGATTCGAGCCTGGAACGTAATCGAAAGATTTTGCCTAGGGATATTGACATAGTAGGCCTGACTTACTCGAAAATCGAGCTCAGTTAACCGCACATTCGGGCGAAACCATACTAGCCTTCAATCAGGTTCGAGTCCCCGGACTCGAAGCTGGAACACTTTTGCAATTTTGCCTAGGGATATTGACATAGTAGGCCTGACTCACTCGAAAATCGAGCTCAGTTAACCGCACATTTGGGCGAAACCATACTAGCCTTCAATCAGGTTCGAGTCCCCGGACTCGAAGCTGGAACATACTGGACAGACTCGACTCAGGCCGTTGTAGGTCTTACTGATTCGTTCTGCAGTTTAACTTTTGATACCTAACGCGTCCGTCAGGATTTTCATCATGTCTGTTGACACGGAAAATTTCAAGGGAAAACACTGTTGGAGCGTCCCTCGGCCCATCTCGATTGCTCGGCGGGTCTTACCTTTGCATTTGCGTATGCAGCATCCGAAACATCTGCGATTGGCATAGTTCGGGAATTTATGAAGTTTGATTCTTTGTTTTGTGAAGTACTTAATGCTTTCAATCGAGCCTGTATTCGAGTGAATTTTTCTTACCTTGTTTGGAAATCTATGGGAGCGCGACAGCGCTCCCATGGGAGTAGCCCCCGAGATTGTGGTTTATTGTCTTGCAATAGAGGACAATCTCAAATCATCCTTTTACACTGCTTTTTGTCAATCGAAATATTTTGTCTTTGAAATCTATGGGAGCGCGTCAGCGCTCCCATGGGAGTAGCCCCCGAGATTATGCTTTATTTCGTTTGAAGTAGAGGATAATCTCAATAATTTTGCTCCTTTTTGATCAATCGCAACAAATTTTTGATATGCTCCCATGGGAGTACCTTTGCTAGTCGAATCCTTGCGTCGATTGTAGTCTCGAACCCACCACTCGAATGTGGACGTTATCACTGCCCCTGACGTCATTCATGACGTCTTTGGCGTGCGCCCGCCGTTTTGACAAGACGTGTCTGTGTGGGCCCAATGTTCAGAGTTTTGACCGCAGAAGACGCCGTTTCAGCTTTGATTTGACCGGACGTGGCGAATTTTTCGCCGCGCCATCATAACCTCCTAGGGTTTTGTGCGTAGTGGGCGACGTGGGATGCGACGGTTGCTCTCTGCGCTCGCCACGTGTACGGCCAGATGCTATGTGCATTTGGACGGACGATTATGATGGGTTTTGCGTTGTGCGGTAAGTAGCAATATTTGCGCAAGATTTGATTTACTTGCCATTCACTTCCTCTGTTCCTCTTCTTCCTCGCGCACCGCACACCATTGCTCTGCCTCCCAAGCTCCTTGCTGCTTGCTCCTTGCGCAATGGCGCCAAAGAAGATCAAGCGTGCCGCTGCAACTGCCTCCGCCACCGATCCATCGGACAAGGGGAAGGATGCGGCCATGGCGAGTGAGCCTGCCGATGCGCTTTTGAAGATCCCCGGTGACTGGACCAGATCCAGTGTAACCGAGGATACCCTTTCTGAGTACCGTCAGAAGGGTTGGCTGCCACCAGCTGACCAGCTGGCCGCGCGTGCTCCAGGTCTGGAGGTACGCCCTGACCCTCGCAACGGCGAACGCGTCTGCTTCGCTGAATTCCTTCCCCGCGGCTTCTCTCTCCCTTTGCATGATTTTGTGCGAGGGCTTCTGTACGCCTATGGCCTACAGATTCATGATCTTACTCCCAACAGCATTATGCATATCGCCTGTTTCATGGTGCTTTGCGAGTGTTTCTTGGGAGTGTCCCCCAGCTGGGCATTGTGGAAGCATATCTTCAAGGTGCGCCACAATTGCCGGGGTAAACGCCCTTGCCCGGTGGGTGGATTTCAAGTCCAAGTGCGAAGCGATTCGCATTACTTTAGCTTGAAGACAGTCGACTCTGCCCAAGGTTGGCGGACCAAATGGTTCTATGTGCCAGTCGACCAAGTGGTGCTCCCGGCTTTTTCGATTGAGAATCCTCCGAAGAAGACGGTGGCCTGGGACCACCCTATCTCTCCTGCTGAAGCCAAAGAAGCCACCCCTTTGCTGAATGAGATTGGAAAGTTGCTGAAGACTGTTTCTGGTATTCAGTTGATCAGCACTTTTTGAAGATGCGAGTGTGGCCCATGCGCCTTCGTGCCCACCCGATGTGGCAGTATGAGGGTCCACTCGACAGCACCAGGATGAGCGCCTCCGAGTTGACGCCAAAGGAGCTCAGTGCTCAGGTGAAGAAAATCACGAGCATCAAAGCTTCCACAAAAATCGACTTCAACTTTTCCCACGTCCCCTACGGGCCAGAGAAGGCCTTACCCGCAGTGAGTGATTCTTTTTGCCGTTTTTATGCCTCACCATCTGCCTTTGCATCCTTTTTGCTTCCGTTCTTATGATTATGAATTGTACTTGCTATATAGGGTCACTCGACTACCACCTCTCTCCCTCCTCTACCCGAAGCCGGGCCTACTGTGGAGACGGCAGTACAGGAGGAAACCAAGCTGCCCATTGCTGACCCTGCTTCTGCCCACTCGACTCCTCAGGAGAATCCCGAAGAAGAAACAGGGAAGAAGTGGAACAGGTTGTAGCGGATGCTTCGGATGAATCAGATGCTGAGCAAGGTCCTCGCAAGCCTAAACGCCAGCGTTTGGTTCTTCCGGAGTCTTCGAGTACAGAGGATGAGCAAGGGGACACCGGAAATTCGGGTATCCCTTCTCCTGCCAAAAGCCACCCCTGACTGTCTCCCCTCTGGCCTCTCGTCCTCCTGCCACTTCGAGTAACACCTCTCGACTGGGTGTTTTCTCTCTTGGTGACGAACCTGATTCCGATGAAGAAGATGAGCCAAGGTTTGCTTAATGTTCTATTCTATATTTGCAGCCGCGCCTTTATGGTTTTTGTTTTTTGATTGCATGTGTTTTTGCTTTTTGATACCAGTGGCAAATCGCCATCTCCCCCTCCAGTCGCGGACACATCGATTGTGGCGCAGCCATCCACCCTTCCAGAGGCAGCACAAGGCACTATTCTTGAAGCGGCCAAGGACGCAACTGAGCTGATGGTTGCTGATTTGAACAAGGAGAAGGCTGCCCCAACCGCGGATGTCGTGGCTTCCTCCTCCAAGCCTGCCTCTTGGACTGATCACGTGAGTGCTTCTGTTATTACTTATACTTGAAAATTTTGTTTCTTCTGCACTCGACGATAACATGCGTATTCTGTTTCAGCCTATGTATGCCGCCTGGCCCCTTGGGTCCAGTCCTTTGTTCGGGTGGAGCAAGAGAGGGACTCCCTGCAGTCAACTTCGACTGAGCTTGCGCGTAAGTGTTTTTTGCTAAAAACTTTCCCTTCTTTTGAAGTTATGATACTAATCGAGAATGTTTTTGAACTCCGCAGAAAACAAGAAGTCAGCTGAGGAGCAAGTGGAAGGCCTGAAGAAACAAGTGCAGGACTTGCAACCAAGCTCTCCACCCAGCAGTCTGAATCGAAGAAAGCACTTGCTGATGCTCAGGACGCAACCACTCGCCGCGATAAGGAGCTTGCTGCACGTCTGTTGGGCTTGGCCCGTTCTGCCAAAGGTGAATGTACTATTTTTGCGAGTAGCTCTTTGGTTATTTTAGCAGCTTTTGCTCATAACTTATGCTTTCTGAATTTTGAAGGTTCCGAAGGCACCTCGGCTTCCACTAAGCCATCGAGTGACTCACTGTCACTCGATGATGCAATAACGGAACTCGAGTCTGTGTTGTCCAAGACCAAAGGCGAACTGGCTACCATGACCAGCACCCTTAGCAATTTGCACGCGGGGATGTGTCCTACAGCCGCCGCTCCCTCGACTGCAGAAGGACTGGCTGCAGCTTTTGGCGAAAGATCGTCGATTGTGGCGGATTTTGCCCGCGAACTCACGGTACGCGGCTCGGAGTACACCCTCAGGCTTTTGTTAGGCAATGGTGTAGAGGCCGATTTCGACAGTGCTTTATCGGACTACCCGAAAAAGCCTGATGGAAGGCCGCTATCATTCAGGGGTGTAACCGAGCCAGCTACACGTCTGAGCGAAATCTGCGTCCAGACTATGGAGCGCCGGGCTGAAGCTGTTAGGGCTCAGTCGCGTAAAACTAGGGCAGAATCCATCTCACAGGCCTAGGAACTTTTTATTCTGTAATTTGATTACTCGAACCTGGCATGTATGCTTTTGCTACTTATGTTTATGCTAGTATATACTTTTGGGTGCTATTGTTTGAATGAAATTTGCTGAATCATCTGAATTTTGCAACTTCGTGTGTCCGGGCTTCTGAATGTTGCGTTTTATGAACCAGCCACAAGAGTGCGAGTCTGGTGGACCTTCTCCTTCTCATACTCGAACATCTAGTCGAGCAAGGGATGATACGAGGGCACTTGCTCTTGCAAAGAATCGAGTGATGAACTAGAGCAAGAACTCAAAAACACTCGATCTGAGTTGGAGCTACTGCGTTCCAAGCCAAGTTTTGCTACCCAACGCGAGGATTATGTTCTTGGCGAGATGGACCACATAAACAGGCAACTCCAATGTGAGTTTATGACACCATTTTTGCTTAAAAAGTTTTCATTTGCTTGCATTATGCTTTGGACCAATAGCTTTTTGGCCTTTTGCAGGTTTTGTTCCGATGCCCAGCAAGAAAGTAGGAGGGTCAATCGACTCCTCGATAGTGCTGTTGATGTACCAACTACTGGCAGGCAGCATTTTTATTTGGACAAGGTGCACGCTCGCACACTTGCTACTTTGAAGGATCGAGTATGGCGAAACGCCCAAGTGCTCGAGATGTGCAGACGTATCTTCACTCGCCTAAATTGCGCGCTTTTCCCGTCAGGGCCTCAACCTCAAGGCTTGTTTCCCTTGATGATATCTTTCGAGTGACGGACTCAGTCAAAGAGTCTTTGATGCAGCTTGCTATTCTTGGATCCAACGCCACTATGGCTTACATCCGCGACCGTAAGCCAAATTTTCGATTCGACCTCCTGCAACTGGCACACTTGTATCCCAATCACATTTGATCGAGACACGCTCTGCTGCTGAGGAACTCATCGATTGCTGCAAGGAGCAGCTTTTTGGTTCTGTACTGGATACAAAGGATGAGCCAGATTCTTAACTTGTAAACTTTTTGAAATCCGGGCATTCTCCGAATGTAAATATGTTCTCTTGTATTTGTGGCGAAATATTTATATGCGTATATTTATGACAGCCCCCGAGTCTATCGAGTGGGATTTTTGAGTAGTTTTGCCAGCCCTCGAGTATATCGAGTGGGTTTTTAGTATTTTTGCTTGACCCAGCCCCCGAGTATATCGAGTGGGGTTTTTAGTATTTTTGCTTGACCCAGCCCCCGAGTATATCGAGTGGGGTTTTTAGTATTTTTGCTTGACCCAGCCCCCGAGTATATCGAGTGGGGCTTGGGTTTTATGCTCGAGCCCCCGAGTGTTTGAATAGGGTAAACAATAAAAGGCATATATGAGGAATATGGAGGAAAATGTATCTTTATTCGAAATGTGTTTTCGACCAGCAAGCCGCCTCATTAAAAACCTTCCAGTCCCCTTAGGTACCCTGGTAAGGGAAAAGAGTGCGTCTGAAACCTGCTGGTTCTTCCGATATTATGCGCCTATTACATATCTATGCATAGAACTGACGCAGATGCGTCCTTCTATATACTAGTGTGACTTGACGACATGTTGACCGTCTCTGAACCTTCACTCGCCTGCCCCTTGTGCTTCATCGCGTCGTTGATGACCTTGAGCCCTCTGTCGATTGCCATTTTCTTGCTTTCTGGTAGAGGTGTACGGTCATTGGAGACCTCAAGCTCGGCGAGTGATTGCTCCATCCCGTACATCTCTGAGATTTTGCTGAAGTCACGGTCACATGAATCTGACCTTTGAAAGTTCCCGTTGATCGTGATGACTCCTTTTGGCCCTGGCATTTTGAGCTTGAGGTAGGCGTAGTGTGGGACGGCCATGAATCGAGCGAAAGTGGGGCGCCCAAGTATTGCATGGTATTGTGATTTCCAATCGACCACTTCAAACTCAATCGACTCGGTTCTGAAGTGAGTAGGGTCTCCAAACGTAACATCGAGTTGTATGGTGCCTTCTGGGAGCACTGCTTTGCCTGGGACGATGCCGTGGAAGGTACTTGCGGACTTTGGCAGATTTTCGACTGATTTGTTCATTCTACGCAGCGTATCTGCAAAGATTATGTTGAGACCGCTACCTCCGTCCATGAAGACCTTGGTCATGGCGTAGCCTCCAATTTGAGCGTCGAGTACCAAGGCTGCATGCCCTGGTCGATATACTGCGGGTGGGTGGTCCTCTCGATTGAAGATAATCGGAGTTTCTGACCCTTTCAAAAAATTGTGATGGCTGGGGGTGCCATGACCGCCATATTGACGTGTCGAGTGTGTAATTTTTGCTCTCTATTGGAGGGACGTCCTCGCTGGATCATGTTCATCTGCCCGCGAGTTACGGGATATTTTTGTTCATCTCCTGCTGCATCTGGTGCACGGCTGCTGCCATTTGTGTTCCCGTAACGGGTTGTGCTGGCACCATGTATACTGGTGTCGGTTGCGCTGGTGTTGGTGCAGTATACACCTGAGTAGGCTGTGTTTGGTGGTATGGAATATACCTGTGCTTGTTGTACTTGTTGCGGTGCTGGATATGCCTGAACAGGCTGTGCTTGTGATGTAGTCGATGGAATCTGCACTAGTTGAGGAGGTGCACGCCCATCTCTTTGCAGTCGCAGTATATGTTCAATCGCAAGTTGATCAAATTCCCTGCAATTTCTCAGCGAGTGGTTAGAGCGAAGCTTACCATCATCCCCTTTGTAAAGATGGAACCTGCAATAATCGTCCATCTTCTTCGATTGAGCGCTCAGGATCTTTGTCTGCTCGCCTGCGCCACTCTGGCCTTCTGTAGCTATCTCGGTCGTCGCGTCTGTGTCTCGACTGTCACGTCGATCGTCTGTACGGTGGTCTCGATTACCTCGGCGGTCGTCCGTATGATGATCTCGATTATCACGATGATCGTCGGGTCGTCTGTCAGTTTGGTCGCGACTGTCCCTTGACTGGACAAAGCCTGCTGCGATGAAGTTTGGATGGTCATCGTCGTGATAACGATTCTTGCGTTTGCGCCTTCGATCATCTCTGTAGCTATCTCTGCGGTCTCGACTGCCCCCTCGTGATTTTCATGTGATGCTACGGGTCGAGTGCCTCGTACGGAGTCTTCTCCGTCTGCCCACTTTGTTGCGAGTACCATGAGTGCGGCCATTGTTTTGGGTCTTCTCGACCAAGTGTTTCTTTGAAGTCTTCCCTCCAGAGTCCGTTTTTGAAGGCGTCGATTGCCCTATCTTCTGATACGTTGCCTACTGAGTTACGGATGGTGGTCCACCGCCGTATGTACGATCTCAGAGATTCATCTGACTTTTGCTTGCAGGTCCGGAGCTCCTCGAAGGTTTTGGGGCGCTCACATAGAGGCTCGAAGTATTTGATGAAATCACCCTTGAAGTGTTCCCACGAATCGTAGTATGATTCGGGTAGCGATTTGAGCCAATCGCGAGCCGTTCCTTCCATCATAAGTTGTATGTACTGCATAGCTGTAGTTGTGGTGCCGCGCTGACATCCGACTGCCAGCCTGTAATCTTCTAGCCAGCCTGATGGCTCTTGTTTGCAGTTGAACTTAGGCGTGGTAGCTAGCGAAAATTTCTTGGGCATACGAGCCTCCCGGATCCGTCGAGTGAAGCATAGCGCTCCACATGGCCCGATTTCTGCTTCCGAGTCTGAGCTGTTGCTGTATGACCTCCTCGAGTGGCTCCTACTGGAACGATGACGGCGTGAGCTTTTTCGACTGCTCCTTCCCCGAGGGCTTCGACTGCGACGGTCCCGATCTGTATCTCTCCTTGGAGTTGCTTGTGGATGCTGTATGGCTTGTGCTGCTATTGCAGTTGTTTGTACAGTTGGAGGTGCTGATCCCTCTTTGGGTCTCCTGCAGGAGGTTCGATTGTTCTGAGGTAGGTGCCTAGCGTCATCAGCGCCCCGGCTGGCTCAGTAGGTATGGGAACTCCTTCCGCGTCGACTGCCATAAAGGCTGGGTTTAGGTTCCGAGTGACCGCTGCACGATCTGCGTCTCCGAGGTTTATGAATCGTGACCTATTCGCGGGGTCGTTTCTGCCTGTTGAACTCGTAGACAATGCTCTTCGCCGAGCACTCGATATGCTGGCTTGCTTTTTGCGTTCTTCGAGTACTGCTCGGTATTTTAACCGTATCGATTCTTGCCACTGGAAGTATTGTAAGGTCAATACCTCTTCCGGAGTTGCGTTTGCTGGTAGCATTGTGCAGCTTTCGATTACTTTGCTCACTTTTTCCGCCATCTCTGCGGTGATGGTCAGCGTGGTTGTTCCGTCTGGCATGGTGACTGTGCAAGGGTATTCTGTAGGTCGACGGCATGTTGCGGCTGCTGATGTTTCTGCTGTACTCGCGGTGTACACCTGATACGGTACCACCCGATCTTCTGCCCACGTGTTGCTGATGCGCATTATGGATTCGGCGTCGTCATCCAGGCTCATGTTGGAGTTGCTTTGCTTGTTGGGGTTTCCGCCACAATCGAGTTGATCTTCGAGTGCTTTGTCCAGGCTATCTGCGTCGCAGGTGAATATCTCGTGGCTGGCACGGATTTCTGGGCCGTTGAGATCGGCGAGTATATGTTGTCATCTATGTTCTCTTGTTCCCCGCGACGTCGTTGCAGTCGACGACGTTGTCGAGTGACTCGATTGAGTTGTTTGGGCGGTACGCAGATTCGATCTCGCTTCTTCCAAATCTTTTTGCCACCTCGTCACGGAACTCTTGCGAGGTCATGGACGTTGCAGAGTCGCTTGGCGATTGGATCGGGACGATCTGTGACGATGTCGCGCCCAAGATGGATGGTGTTGCAGTCGAAGCGTTGTCGATTGTCTCCATGTTGAGTGTCTCCACGTCGAGTGGATCTAACAGGTCCTGCACACCATCTTTATCGACAAAGAAGTTAAATTTTCCAACCGTAATATCCAAACCTGATTCGAGTCCGGCAAGGCTTGTTGAGCTTCCATCGAGTGCGGCGTGAGCCTCCTTGGAGATTTTGGCGAGTGATCGCTTTTTGAATTGATGCTGGTAGATCTTGCCGGCGAGTTGCTGTTTGCAACGGTGGTCGGTGATTTGCTTTTTGATGATGCAGTAGGCGAGTTACCTTGTGCAGATGCGATCGTCGGGTGGCCGCTTGATGATGAAACCGGCGAAACCGTGAGCCCAATACTACCTTTCCCACAGACGGCGCCAATTGTCGAGGTGTGCCCTCGGCAATTCCCATGGTTGCTATACCTAGGGTTGATTGTGTGGTAGAGAACGCGTAGTATGGTGGAATCGACGGCTGACAAGCTGGATTTACCCAGGTTCAGGGCCCTCGAGTGAGGTAAAACCCCTACTTCCTGCTTGTCTGTGTTTATGGTATGAATATGAGGGTTACAAGGGTTCGACGAGTGCTGATCTCGTCGAGGTTTTGGTGGCTATGGATTGCTTGCCTCGATCGATCACCCTCCCAGCCTTTATATAGGAGGCTGGGTCTCGGGAAACATAACCGACCAAGGTTACATATATGGAAAGCCTTAACCGACTATAACTTGATCTAACTTGGAAAACACTCTTCGTTTAGGCCTTCCTTCATGGGCTTCGATTAATCTTTGGGCTTCTTTGATCATCACGTGCACCAGGTACCCTGAGCTGGGGTACCCACAGAGCATAACCTCGTCAGGTGCTCTATTAAAGGAGTACCTTAATTACCAGTAGTTTCCCTTGAGGCCCCGCTGCAAACGGGCTGGTAGGACAAAAGATGTTATGCAAGTTTCTCATTGCGAGCACGTATGACTATATATGGAAAACATGCCTACATGATTAATAGACTGGATGTTCTGTCTTAATGCTATTTTAATTATGTCAATTGCCCAACTGTAATTTGTTCACCCAACACTTGTTCTTGGAGAGTTACCACTAGCGTAGATAGCTAGGAACCCCGGTCCATCTGTAATCATCATTGCTTTCCCGTCAAGTACGCCATTAGAAATAGCATCAACTATTTTCTAGTGCCATTGCCTCTGTGTTACTGTTACTGCTGCTACGTTATTGTTACCATTGCTCTCATATTGCTGCTGCTTTCACATCACCCCTGTTACTAGTGCTTTTCTAGGTGCAGCTGAATTGACAACTCCGCTGTTAAGGCTTATAAGTATTCTTTGTCTCCCCTTGTGTCGAATCAATAAATTTGGGTTTTACTTCCCTCGAAGACTGTTGCGATCCCCTATACTTGTGGGTCATCACCAATGTTGTCGAGCATACCACCCCCTGTGTCACCGTGAAAAAAATTTAGGAAGATAATCCATGATATAGGTAAGAAAAGCAGAGGGGATAGCAAATCTAGTGAGAGTTATTTTTTATGGTGAAAGTGCATGTGCCCTCATGTGTGGTTTTGGTAATTAATGACAATCTCTATGGACTAATGTTTGCATTGAGATATCCTTATAGATCTTGTCCATGGAAAAAGATTGGAATTCATGTGTTGGACTCTAGAAGAGTATATGATGACCAAGGTGCTATCCAAGGGTTTATATGAAGAATGGTCATGTAGAGTTGAGCTTATTGCAAGCATGGTTTGGAAAAGAAGATTGAGTGAAACATTCATGTTTTATCTCCAAGCCATCATATACATCTAGAGAAGAAGATGAAGTGCAAATGGATACATGAAGACGGAGCTTAGCAAGACTCTCCCATAATGGAGTATGGGGAAGTATTTGGGGAAGTCTTCATCAAGCATGTGCTAGCAACCACAATCAAGAAAGGTGTTCCAACTTGGGAGAGTCAAGATCGTCATCATCTAGCTCAAGTGGAATGCGCAAGGCAAATGTATGATCTTGATAGAGTTTCTATTTTTACCGGTCTCATGGTGTTAGTGGGAGACCGGGTTTTCGGATAGACGGCGTACTATCAAGAGGGGCTCTCAAGTGGGTAACTTGATCGTATCTTTGTGGAGAGCTCAAACCTTTGCATTCTTGGCATATCTTCTCTCTTGGTTCTTATTTGGCGTTTATCCATGTGAGAGTTTAGAGCTTGTGTTTATCTCCATACCAAGCTCTAGTTCATCAAAAACGGATTACATATGAATATCTTGTTGCGTTTTTTATGTTGGAGGTTTTACCGGTTTGTCTTTTCTAAGAGAGGTCAAACTCTCTCATTGTGGCTTCCTCCTCACATGATGTACTATGATGTTTCTGTGCATAATCTTGAAGAGCTCTTCGTTGCGATTCCAACGAGCCCAAGATCATCGAGTCCGGATGCGAAAGTTATGTTCGTTTTTGTGTTGATATTTCTGCAGTTTTTGTGTAGACTGGAGTCTCCGGTGTAAACACACCGGAGTCTCCGGCCTGGACCAGAAATCGCGAATGGTGACACCTACTGGTGCCAGGCCGGAAGTAGGCCGGAAAGTCCGGTCTAACGCGTTCCTAGGCCTAACGGGCGGATTTTTGGGGACCTATTTAAGGGGTTCTTCTTCCCCAATGTCCCCAACTCTCAAGCACAAAAAAGCCCCCCCATTGTTGACCTTCTTGAGCTTGGATTTCTCTCTATTCCTCCATGATTCTTGCCTCCAATTAGAGGGAAAAGAGAGAGAGATCTAGATCTACCAATCCACCAATCAATCTCTCATCTAAGTGAGGGGAAGTTTTTGGATCTAGATCTTGGAGGGATTTGGTGTTGTTCCTTGTTCTTTCTCTCTTCTCCCCTCATAATCATTAGTTGTGTTTGGTGGGATTTGAGAGTGAAGGATTTGAGCACTTGTGCTCTTGCCATTGCATTTGGTGCATCGGTTTGTGCTCTCCACGATGATTCATGGAAGTTGAAAGTTTATGAGCTTGTTACTTTTGGGTTTTTGGACCCTAGACACAATTATGGTGATTGAGACCTTTTGTGGTCACTTGGGAGCTCTCAATCCTTTTGTGGGTTGTGCCTCAAGATTGTTGTAAAGGCTCAGGATTTCGCTTTGAAGGATTCCGATAGTGGAAGGTGAACCGAGCTTTTGGGCAAGGTTCATCGGAGAATAGGGTGAGGCCATAGGTGAGCCTAGTATATTTAGGTTATATGCTTGTTAAATTTAAACACCTAGTTTTATGCCGCAATTATCAAGCCTAAATCGGAAAAGTTTTAATCGTCTATTCACCCCCCCCCCTTCTAGGCGACATCCTTATCCTTTCAGATGGAAGATGGAATCAATGAGTTTCCCATTGACGAGCACTCGGAAGGAAGCCAAGGCAAGTAGTGGCGCATCCAATTCGTCCATTTTTTTGGGAGAAGCCTTGGACCGACGGATCCGAGGGAGAAGTTCCAAGAAGACTGTGTCAAGGCTTTTTGAATATCAAGTTTAAGCAACTTTGTTTGACGGAAGAGCTTGGCTTGGCTTTGCACGTACCGAAAGTAGAATGGATAATACTCCTACATATCTTTTTATGTTTTTCAGTCTCACAATTTAAACAAGATAGTATTTCGAAATTATTGAGAATTTTTTTAAATCAAAGAGACCTGGATGGTTGCATCAACCCTTTTATTTGGGCTCCAAACTCTTCAGGATTCTGTTACAGGTGGGACCCGAGAGATATGAGTAAAATCTTCTGTTTAATTGCGCAGATTAAGCGGCATGATTAGCTACGAATCATCAATTTGAATCAATGACCGTATCGCAAAACCAAACGCCTCACGTTGTCGCACACGTGTTCCGCAAGGACTCGACGGGATCACCCAGCGTCCGTCCGTTCCACATCGGACGGTCCAGATCCTTCCACGCCCGCCGAAACCCAAAGAGGCCTTCCCTAAACCTCCCCGGCCCTTAAATACCAGTCGCCGCCATTCTAATCCGGCTTTGATCGAGTTGATCTCGCAGAGCTTTTGCTTCCCTCGATCCGTCCATCCATATCGCCGCGAGATCGGAGGCGATGGGAGGTGGGAGCATGGGGATCCGGGCCGCCATGATCGGCGGCTACCGCTCCGCCGCCTCCATCCGCCGCTCCGTCCTGCCGGCGGCTTCTGCCGACACCCGCCCCATCTCCACCACCATCGGGGCGGTCGACGACTGGTACATCCCCGACTGCGAGATCTTCGGCCCGGTGCCCAGCCACGACGAGGCCATGGCCGCCACCATCGACCTCAGGGAAGCCTTCGAGATGTAAGTAACGCCTAAAACCTAACCTGATTAATTAATCGATCGCCTTCTCTTTCCGAATTTCCTTGTATATGTAGATCCGTCATCAGTGTCAGTGCAACGAACTGCCGATCATCTATTTTACGATCTCTTTATGTAAGATGAAAGCGAACTAGATTAGACATGCGAACTGTTAGTCATCCACGCCCGGTAGATGACGCAGTTTTTCCGTTTCGTATACTAGATTGTTATTTCACGCCAGGTGTAAGAGGATACTATGATTAAGTTATTCTTCTGATAGATTCACAATCTGATGAAGACGATTACCCTTTTGGATTGTTCTACATTACTTGTTTGTTATGTTCCTGTCGTAACGTTTTCATCTACAGGAATCGTGCCAATAAAAATTTCCTTTACAGAACATCATATGCTCCATGCTTTGAGTTTCCGTTGTAAGTTTCAGGAAGGACATGCCGGATACAAACTAGTATAACATTATCTCAACTAATCGTGTGGAGTAGTCCAAACCATCTGCTGTGCTTCTCTTAAATTTTATAGTAATTGTTTTTCTGTAATTCCCATTAGCTCTGTTGTAGAAACCCTTTGGCTCTTGTGCCAGATGTTCCATGTACTAACAAACTGATGACTTTGCTCATGTAACCAGTGCCAAGATTGACTCCCATGTTTCCCACCTGGATATTTCCAAGACCCATGTCACGCATAGTGAGCTTGATGGTCCTTCAAAGTTTGCTCAGGAAACGTTTCAGGATCGTGTCCATTCAGAAACAACTAAGCATGAAGACAAGTACGATAACTTATCTGTCACCTCTGGATCTTCTGGACGTGTTATTGAAGCCTTCACCATGCTACAGGCCAATCCTGAAGCTCAGGTAATTAAGCTTTAATTTCGTATTGCAAGCATCAAAACAAAGTTACCCTCTTGACATATTTTGCTTACGGGAGTCAGTATCTCTTCACGCCTTTCCATTAGCATAAGCATATATGTGAAATCTTTTATGCAACTTTGAATTGACAATAAGTGCAATCAACCTATTGTACTGAATTATTGTGCCTTAAGTACGAATTTTCCATTCTCTCCAGGAAGTTGTTGCTTCGCTTGCTTCAGATAAGAATGTATGGGATGCTGTGATGAAGAATGAGAAAGTTGTGAAGTTTTACAAGAACTGTGGGTCAGGTAAGCATCAGCCTAGCTGTGATTGTTGTTCAGTCATTTGCATAATCCTTTCATAAGATAACTTGCGTTTCTGTACTTTCCCTCTCTCAGACCAGAGTGAATCTTCTAGTGTTACTGAAGAATCCAGTGATGCTGAGAGCTCGTATAGCAGCAATGATCTCTCACCAGGCACTGGAGACGCATTCAGGGACTACGTTGAGAAGATGAGGGCATTCGTGTCCGAGATGGTGACGAATCTTTCGAGCATCATGCAAGACCTGATTGCCACGTCCGACGAGGGCCAGAGCAAGGGGAGGTTGAGGACTCTGATCATGAACACCAAGAAGGATTTTGCAAACGACCGGTCCTCCTTTGTGCTCCTGGCTATCGCGACCATTTTCGTGGTTTTGCTCAAGCGTGCGTAGTGGAATAGAAAGAGGCAGTTGGTGGAGTGAGTTCTGTCCCTTTTCAGCATTTCGAACCTATTAGGATTTGGTTTTGTTTCAGTTCAAGAAGTGGTTGATTGCGTTTCTGAGGAACTTGTGGCTTGGTAAAACAATGACATGTGGTTAGGAGAACATCAAGTGTTATCTTGTATTTTTGTTCACCTGGGTGAACATGATTTGCAAGGTGAATAATTTGATAAGTTTACTGCAACTGCTTTATATATAGGTCTGATCACATGTCCAGATTCATGTTTTGACAGTATCTACAGATCTGGTATTCAATGCACGTGCATTTTCTAGCATCGACACTCCAACTGTTGTTAGTTACTTTGACCGTCATATATTCCAACTGCCAAGCTTAGCACGAACTGTGCACTCCCGTATTGTCTTTGTTAGGATTTAATTAGTTCCCTTAATTAATTATGTAATCCTCCCTGTGTGTGCGGTTGCCTTTGGCAACAGTCACGCGCTCCCTCGATGTAAAACCGTCCCCGACGGTTGCTCCCGAAACACCGCCTCCTCGATATGTCGGTTTGTTGAGGCGACGATTCACCTTGTATATATACTCGATCATCAATGGAATAAAGATAGTTCGATTCATTTGCTTCTCTCTCGATCGCTCTCAGATTCTATTCCGAAAACGTTATCAGCACTTGCTCGCTGGAGCGATTCCTACGCCGGCGAACTCGCCGGAAGAAAGAAGAACAAGAAGAACGAGCAAAAGAAGGTGAGAAATAGAAGAATGCATCGAGGTTTGATGTCCCTGTTTCTTCACCTTCAACGCGACCACGGCCGTCGCCGCCGCTTCGTCGCGCGCCACCGCCACCATGGTGTAGGCGGACTTCGCCGGTTCCAGCGTCGCCATCGGGACTTCCGCAGTCCCAGCGTCGCCATCGCGACCTCCGCCGCTTCCGGCGTGGAGATTGGAACCAGCGCGGCCACCGCCGGTTGTCGACGTCCACGCAGCCGCAGCGCGCCTGCCGTCCCCGACGCCGGCTCCTCCTACTTCGCCGTGCGCGGGGGTTCGCCGTCGCCTCTTGGCCCTCGGCCTCCCGCTGGCCAGCCCGTCGGCGGACTCGCCAACTTGCAGCCGCGGCCACCGCGCCGGCACCTGGAGCCCGGCCGCGCTCGGGCTCGCAGACGGCGCCTCCAACGGCTTCACCCCGGGGACCCTGCTCCCTGGTGGCTCCTCCTCCGAGGAAGACGGCGGAGCGCCTAGTCCCTCTGCCCGTCGCCGGTGATTAGCGTTGCGGCCGCGAGCGCAGAGGCCGCGCGTCCACGGCGCTGTGCAGTATTCTCTCTTGGTCATGTCGAGCATTGGGGATGAGCAAAGTAGGGATTTATTTTCCTATCGCTCTCCCTTATCTACTCGTTAACCAGAGTGTACTAGTACTTGCCCGATGGTTGCTTGGGCCCATGTGCTGCGTACAGCCAAGCATGCTGACGAAAGTTGTCTGTTTACTTATTTATTTGCTAGTAGTACTCGTAGCTATTTGCTTGCTGTAGTCATTCACTAGCAAATCGGTCTTTTAACAGTGGTTCTAGCAGCAATTTTAATTATGTTTTAGATTCTGTTTAAATTACAGTATTTAAATTTCAGTACTGTAATTCTGTAGAATACTATGTATTCCAGATGTGATGTAACATATTTCTATGTTTTCTACATGTCGAGATTAATTACATTTTTATTTCGCGGTTGAGATTTTTCAATTTCTCGCGAATAAAATCAATTCATCGTTTTAATTGAGCTCTTTGGCTTGATACGAGCACGAATTGATATGCAAAATTCAAAGTGATTTTCTCAAATTGATGTCTTGGGATCATGATGTGGTGTGTAGATTTATCTACCACTACTGTTTAAGCCTACATTTTGTCATTTTGACATTATGATTGCCAATGTGCTCTCCCATACATTTTAATTAAGATATGACATAAGGCATTCGAAGTGTGAGTATCTATACTCCGCTAATGCTGCTAGATCTACTCCAAATTTTTTTTTTTGAGATTATCTACAACGTGCCATACTTAACAATTTGAGATTCACACTAATGAGTTCAAGTCCACTTCTTGAAACCTCATTTATTTTGCATAGTTCATTACGACATAACCATGATGGATTTTAATTTACGAACGTAAATTAATATTCTCTGGTTTACCATGTAGGTAAACGATGGCTCGAGAGTTTGATGCACTCGCTCTCAACGGCCACAACTACCCTATATGGGCCATGGACATCAAGATTGCCCTTGCGTCCCGTGGATTAGTGCGTGCAATCCAGACCCCGGAGAATCCACCTCCGGCTGGAGTGACGCCGCTGACAGATGAGCAAAAATATGCTGCTTTGTACATCATAAGGCACCATATTCACCCAGATCTGAAGTCTGAATACTTGGAGGAAGAATCCCCTAGTACCTTGTTTCAAGCCCTCAAGACGAGGTATGAACAGCAGAAGGCAGTTGTCATGCCTGAAGCACTCCATGATTGGACACACCTCCGACTCCAAGACTTTAAGTCTGTCGGGGAGTACAATCATGAGGTTCATAAGATCAGTTCCAAACTGCGCTTTTGCGGGAAAGAACCTACTGATGCGGAGAAGATAGAGAAAACTCTGTCCACTATGCTCCCATCTGACAGGATCCTCCAGCAGCAGTACCGTACTCGCGACTACCAAGTCTATTCCGATCTTATTCATATTCTACTTCAGGCTGAAAAGCATGATGAGCTACTCGCTAAGAATGGCTCTCAGCGCCCGGTTGGTTCTCAACCTCTACCTGAAGTTCATATGAATGTCGTGAACGGACGAAAGTTTGATGGTGGCTTCAAAGGAAAGCCCTCGAACTTCAATGGTAAGCGAAAGCGCAACCGGAACAGGAAGCCCAGAAACTCAGACCGTGGGAAAGGCACCGCAAAGCCCAAATTTGACAAAACTAAGCTTTGCGACAAGTGTGGATGCTACACGCACCCCACTGACAAGTGCAAGACCCCAAAGCATCTGGCCATTCTGTACCAGCAATCCCATGGACGCAACGCACCTCGAGGGAAAAGGTTTGAAGCCAACTTCAACCTTCATCCAGATGGCAGTGATGGAGCTGGTTGTTCGCAAGACGTTCCCCCGGGACCTAGCAACGCCGTTACTCTCCTTCCGTCAGAGGACCCTACAGGAACGGAGGACATGATGGTGATAATCCCCAAGAGCAAGGAATCACTGTAGCACAATTCGATAAGTATTGAGTGTCGAACCCACGAGGAGCTGAAGGTAAACTATCTATTCTCTAAAGCCCTATAACCCTCTTATATGGCCGTTTATGCAAAGCAATAAAAATGAAAAGAACTAATTAATGAAAGCAAGTGACGTGAATGGGTTTATCTAGTAACAAGTTTCTCAAGCAAGTTTCAGACACAGGTTTCTTAGAGCAAGTTTCTCTCAGCAGTTTTCTCAAGCAAGTTTCTAAGCAGCAAGTATCAAATATCTCAAGTAGCAAATATCTCAAGGGAGCAAATGTTCTAGCAATTGTTATTTCATTCGCGTGGTTGTCACAATTAGTGAAGCACATGTTTCAGTCTTAGTTGTTTCTTTTAGGTGGGAGCCATAAATAGGTGTAGCCAAGTAAATGAGCAATAACACAACTCTTATGATGGATCTCATGGCCAAATAAATGTGCAGCACAAGAATTATTAAGACATAATTGTCCCACCATAGCCTTAAGTTCTAGGGTCCCCCATATATATCCCCCATAAAGTAACTTCAAGTCTCAGACACCGGTTTCTCTCTACTCCGACATGTCCTACTCAATCCATTACGCTACGGTGATCACCTTACATGCATTCCCCAACATATGCGTGCACTCATATATTGTACATAAAGACAATCATAAAAGATAACAACACTTGTATGCAACCAATCAACGAACTATTTCACAAGTGCCATGAACAAATCACTTCTCAAACACAGATGGGAGACACAATAGATCAAGGGAATAGTATATTGCACCACACATCATGTTTGCCAAGAGTTTACAGTGGGGAGATGGAGATGATCTTGCTGTAGATGTCGATGATGAACACGCCGGAGGGGGGTGGAGCCCTCCGGAGGTGATTCCGGCGGCGTTTCCCCCCTCCGATCTTCTCCGGCGGCAGCCTTCTGACTCTCTGTTTCGTGGTTTTCTGTTTCTCCGCCGCCTCCTCCCGAAACTCCTCGGGGGGCTATTTTTATAGTCGTTTTTAGGTCAAGACGAAGCCACGGAGACGAAAACGGACGCATCGGAGCCACGAGGGGGAAACGAGATAGGCCCACGCGGCCAGGTACGTAGGCCGCGTGGGACCCTCTATTCCCATCCTGTTGGGCTTCTGGTCTTCAATTTAATTCCGTTGCGTTCGTCTCGAAAATTCTGAACCGTGCTCTTTGACCTTGCCCTTTTTGGAGTCCCGAAGCTCCCGGAAAGTCTGAAACACTAAAAAAGACGTTTTCTGGAAAAACAGGGTTAATTCCAAATAAATGGGAAAACTATGAAGTATTCCCAAAATCATTATAAAACATTGATATAACCCTTATATGATGCAAATATGATTGGAATATAAGCAATTAAAGTGCAAAGTTCATGTATGCATTTTACATGCATCAACATCCCCAAGCTTAATCCATGCTCGTCCTCGAGTATGAAGATGATAAAACTAACATGGACTTTGCAATTTAATACTTAACAATGAATATCAAAGATGATTACTATTGCTACATATAGTCAAATGATTCATTCTTCAAAGGAGTAGCAATATGCAAATAGTTTATGAAGTGATATCAAGTATTCAATGACAAGGATGTTCATGATAGTTCACAAAGTGTAACATAACAGATAGTATATGGACCACATGTATGCATAATGATAAGTATGGACATCCTACAATGGTCATAGAGTGATGATAAAAATCTGAATATGATAGGTGGACACTTTGGAAAGATGTATATATGAGTAGAGGTAAAACATGAATAAGTTTCATCTAACTTCTGAACTTCTCTACTTAAGTTAATGATTGCAATATGGTAATCCTTGGTGTCAAGCTCTCATTGCCCCTATCATAGCATCTTGAATGATTAAGTTTAAAGTGAAAGCAAATATGAGTAATGTGCTTGACAAAGTAAAGGTTGAAAGTCTCATGCCCCTTGAATACAAGTACCTACTCCATGTGTTACTCAACTCGGGAAACAAAGCAAGTTCAATTTAAATATCATTGTAAGTAAAATAGTATCATCAAGAGCGTCAACTGGGGTACCTCTTGTCCCAGGATATGGAACAAGCCCATATCAAAATGACAAGACAAACAAACATAATGAAAAATCTCAACACCCTTTTTATTTACCATTGGAATAGCTTTTTATTGTAAGGTGTATCACAGACGGTTCACCATAGCATGTAAGTAAATTTCCACCATGAATGATGCATGGCTTAGATTAGCGGCCCAGGCGTCTCTCTAACCATTTATACAAACTCATTTAAACTACTTCATTTCCATTCATTTCACCATGATAGCATCCATAAACAAAAGTACATGACATCAACTAAATATAAATGAGTGCAATGTTGAAAGCTTTGCATGTGACAGCACATTTCTGCTAACTCTCAACCAAAGACATTTATCAAGCTCATACATCATAATCTTAATCACAATGGGTCATGTTTTATTTATTGCAATAAAAAAATGTGCATCAAGTTCGTGAGAGCTATATAACCAACTTTTCCCATAACAATCAACAACATAATCATTTTCATTCAGAGGTATAGATAATACAAATAACATGATAAACATACTCGGAATAGCATAAGCTATAGGTAGATATGGTGGACTCACTGGAATAACTTTGGTTGAAGGTGTTGGAAACAAGTTTTTTTGTTGGAATTTTTGGGCTAGCAAAAGGGAGAAAGTTGACCATCTAGATGCATGCATGAGTGTCCATAGAACTAACTAATCCATGTTAAACCAAGTAAAATAACAATCAGCACCAAAACATGAATAAGTGATAGCTCTTCAAAAAGATTTGCAAACTATTACTCATAAACAAGCTCATGAATCATGCAACTATATGTATCATTAAAAATCAACTCAAACATCCCTTTTCCCATCTTATAAAAGCATCCAACATATTTCAACCCATATTTCCAGTAGCTCTCTCATATATAATGATAGTGTGGTGGTCTCTCAAGACTCAAACAAAAACAAAAACGACGCTCCAAGTTTATGCGATAAAGTGTTTTGATCGAAAAACAGAAGTTGGACGTGTGCAAACCGAGAGTGTGTAGGTCCAGCGGGGTTGTCTTCACATCCCCAAGCTTATGGTCTTCACCATCCTTGGATAGCTCTTGGTGCATCTCCTCCAATCCCTGTGAAAAAACTTCAAAACACCGTTTCTCCCATCTCTTTTCTGTGGGGTGCATTAATAGTGATAAACAAATAGGTTTCTTGCTGCATATAATCCTTGAACAAAAATTCATATGAATGTCCAGAAAGTGTATAATGTTGTATGCCTACTCATAAACTCAATTGGATCAAAAAGATTCAACTTAAAAGCTCAAAGCATGCATCAAACAAAATGGGACAGAATCTGTCCAGAAAAACAGCAGCAGCAAAACGTATTTTTCTACCCTACCAAACTTTCTCGAAAAATTCCGAAAAAATTCATGCATACAGAGGATGAAAAGTTGCAACTACAGTTCAAATATGAGCTCATTCGGAGTTACAGAATAAGAATTAAAAATCATACCGTGCACAGATTCGTGCAGGAATAAAATCTCCGAACTCAAATAGCAACTTTTCAAGACCAACATGGGTAAAACTTGGCACTTTATTAAAAACTCCAGAAACTAACTAGACACAAAATCTCTTGTTACAGCAAGAGGACACAAAGAAAAATCACACACAAAAATAACCGGGTTGCCTCCCGCAAAGCGCTTTCTTTATAGCCATATAGCTAGGCTTACTTACTTGGTATCAAGATGGTTGAAGTGAGGTGGCTTGGCATCCCCAAGCTTAAATTCTTGTATGTAGGGTGAGCCTAGGGTACATCCCCAAGCTTGAGTTTTTGTCCCTCTTGATCTTGTTCATCACCCTCAATTCTTCCACCTTAAAATTCTCTTTACACAACACTCATCACAAACTTGATTAGAGGGGTTAGTGCCTTCATAAATTAAATCCACATAGGCTCAGCAAAGACATATCATGAATTGATTTTAAACATTAGCTACTGTTACTATGGTTATGTAATGCTCCTTGATCAAAAGAACCGCACAAAACACAAGTAATGAGAGTAATGCAGAATAAAGACAGGATATGTCAAAAACTGGACAGCGAATTACTATTATCACTCTTTTTATTTGGTTTTAGCTTTGGGAAAAGTTTTAATGATAGAGACTTTGCAACGGTTCCATTGGCATGAACAACACATGTTCAAGGTCGACCCCAACTTCTCCATTACTCATCCTTCTCATTAACTTTCCCAAATTTTATAAAAAATGAAAATCCTAAACTAATTGTCACAAATCAGTAGGTAAAGATATTTTACATGTTGTGAGGATATAAAGGTGTGCTCAAACCGAATAGGAAGTTAAAGCATAAAGAACACACCACAGAATATCAAACCATCAACTTTTAAGTCTAACTCTTTTCCTATGCATTGGCATTTTATATATGAATAAATAGCAGCAATTTTGTGATAACCAATGCATGTAGTGATCAGTAGCTTGCATTTTAAATAACATAGAAACATAAAGAGGATTCTTATCTCTTCCTCTCTCATAATAGTTGCAAGCATTAAAGTTAAACATACCCACATAGTTTTGAATAGAATCACCACATAAAGACTTATCATCTAATGAGCATAATGGATCATCAAACTCAATTAAATCACTTTCATCCTCAACGGCTTCCCCAAGCTTAAACTTTTCCAGAGCATTAGCAATAAAGGTGTTCAAAGAGTTAGTACCACAAACATGAGTGTTATGCAAATAAAATTTAATTTTCTCCTCAAACACTTCATGTCCTAACTCAAGATAGATATTATACAACTCTAATTTTTTTGGTTCTTTTCCATTTTCTAATTTTTTTGTGTTTTAGATTTATATGTTAGTATGCAATGCAAACAAGAATAAAAGTTTAGCACAACGCTCCCCGGCAACGGCGCCAGAAAAGTACTTGATAATCCCCAAGAGCAAGGAATCACTGTAGCACAATTCGATAAGTATTGAGTGTCGAACCCACGAGGAGCTGAAGGTAAACTATCTATTCTCTAAAGCCCTATAACCCTCTTATATGGCCTTTTATGCAAAGCAATAAATATGAAAGAACTAACTAATGAAGCAAGTGATGTGGAATGGGTTTATCTAGTACAAGTTTCTCAAGCAAGTTTCAGACACAGGTTTCTTAGAGCAAGTTTCTCTCAGCAGTTTTCTCAAGCAAGTTTCTCAAGCAGCAAGTATCAAATATCTCAAGTAGCAAATATCTCAAGGGAGCAAATGTTCTAGCAATTGTTATTTCATTCGCGTGGTTGTCACAATTAGTGAAGCACATGTTTCAGTCTTAGTTGTTTCTTTTAGGTGGGAGCCATAAATAGGTGTAGCCAAGTAAATGAGCAATAACACAACTCTTATGATGGATCTCATGGCCAAATAAATGTGCAGCACAAGAATTATTAAGACATAATTGTCCCACCATAGCCTTAAGTTCTAGGGTCCCCCATATATATCCCCCATAAAGTAACTTCAAGTCTCAGACACCGGTTTCTCTCTACTCCGACATGTCCTACTCAATCCATTACGCTACGGTGATCACCTTACATGCATTCCCCAACATATGCGTGCACTCATATATTGTACATAAAGACAATCATAAAAGATAACAACACTTGTATGCAACCAATCAACGAACTATTTCACAAGTGCCATGAACAAATCACTTCTCAAACACAGATGGGAGACACAATAGATCAAGGGAATAGTATATTGCACCACACATCATGTTTGCCAAGAGTTTACAGTGGGGAGATGGAGATGATCTTGCTGTAGATGTCGATGATGAACACGCCGGAGGGGGGTGGAGCCCTCCGGAGGTGATTCCGGCGGCGTTTCCCCCCTCCGATCTTCTCCGGCGGCAGCCTTCTGACTCTCTGTTTCGTGGTTTTCTGTTTCTCCGCCGCCTCCTCGCGAAACTCCTCGGGGGGCTTTTTTATAGTCGGTTTTAGGTCAAGACGAAGCCACGGAGACAAAAACGGACGGCATCGGAGCCACGAGGGGGAAACGAGATAGGCCCACACGGCCAGGTACGTAGGCCGCGTGGGACCCTCTAGTTCCCATCCTGTTGGGCTTCTGGTCTTCAATTTAATTCCGTTGCGTTCGTCTCGAAAATTCTGAACCGTGCTCTTTGACCTTGCCCTTTTTGGAGTCCCGAAGCTCCCGGAAAGTCTGAAACACTAAAAAAGACGTTTTCTGGAAAACAGGGTTAATTCCAAATAAATGGGAAACTATGAAGTATTCCCAAAATCATTATAAAACATTGATATAACCCTTATATGATGCCAATATGATTGAATATAAGTAATTAAAGTGCAAAGTTCATGTATGCATTTTACATGCATCAGATGGTTGAGTACGCCTCAACCGACGTGTTTGGAGACTTCGACTAGTCCCGCTACCTCCTTAGTGATTGATATATTCATGTCCATTTGTGATGTTGTAATAGAACATAACTATTGTTGTCATTTATATTGTATCAGCACTTTGATATAATAAGATTGTAATCTATGTATTTAAATAAAGGATTCTTATTGAAAATTCTTCATTTTTTATATAGTTCTCTACGGGAACAATCCGATGGAAGAGGAATTATGCCTTGTGGACAGTGCTACCACAAACTCCATACTGAGGGAGTTGAAATATTTCCAAACTCTGAAAAAGATGAATGGAGATATTTTGACAATCGCTGGACGCGATACGGTAATTGTTGGCACTGGACGTGCCATATTTACCCTCCCAAGTGGTACACAAGTGACAATTGAGGATGCCCTGCTGTATCCCGATTCTTCACGTACCCTAATCAGTTATCGAGATATCCGTAAGAATGGTTTTCACATTGAAACCCATGAAGACAACAAAGAGGAGTATCTACTCTTCACAAAAGATTACGGATATGGCAAGCAAGTACTTGAAAAAATTCCTTCTCTGTCGTCCGGACTGTACTATACGTACATTAAGCCCGTAGAACATGTTGCTTACAAGGTAGTTTTCCAGAATGTTAACGCATTCCAAACCTGGCATGATCGCCTAGGCCATCCTGGTATCGGGATGATGAGGAAGATTACTAGCAATTCCATTGGTCACAATTTGCTTGAGTCCAAATTTCCTCAGTCATCGGATTTTGTGTGCACATCATGTGCCACGGGAAAGCTTATTCTGAGGCCTTCACACCTCAAGATACAAGCTGAACCACTTCAATTTCTTGAACGAATTCAAGGAGACATTTGTGGCCCCATCCAACCATTGTCTGGACCGTTTAGGTATTTCATGGTTCTTATTGACGCATATACGCGATGGTCACATGTGTGCCTTCTTTCCACACGGAACCATGCATTTGCCAAGATAATGAGGGAAGTAATTAAGTTACAGGCCCATTATCCAGAAAGTCGAATTAAATCAATTCGCATGGACAATGCTGCAGAATTCTCCTCACATGCTTTCAATGACTATTGCATGGCCCTGGGGATTGAAGTTCAGCACTCTGTTCCATACGTCCACACTCAAAATGGTTTGGCTGAATCCCCAATTAAGAGGATCAAACTCATTGCAAGACCATTGTTGATGAATTGCAGCTTGCCAACGTCGTGTTGGGGTCATGCAGTTTTACACGCTGCTGACTTAATTCAATTGCGACCTACTGCATATCACAGTACTTTCCCTCTGCAATTGGTACGTGGAAATCCACCTAACATTTCCCATGTGCGTAAGTTCGGATGTGCTACATACATCCCGATCTCACCACCTCAGCGGACATCCATGGGCCCACACAGAAAACTGGGATCTATGTGGGGTACAAATCGCCGTCGATTATTAAGTACCTGGAACCCCTTACTGGGGATCTATTCACAGCCCGTCACGCTGATTGTATATTTGACGAGAAACATTTCCCGGCATTAGGGGGAGATTTCAAGTACCAGAAAGAATGCCCGGAAATTGATTGGAATGCTCTTGCCATTTCAGCCTCCGATCCACGTACCCAAGAGACTGAACTACAAGTTCGGAAAATCATAAATTTGCGACATCTTGCAAATAATCTGCCAGATTCATTTACTGATCTAAAAGGTGTCACAAAATCCTTGAATCCGGCCAGAAATGCGCCCGAAAGAGTGGAGGTACCAACTAAAACCACTCAACTCCCCATTCCCAAAAAGAGGGGGAGTAGTACGGCCTCTGATCCGGATCCTGCTTCTCGCAAGCAGCAAAGGAGAGTGAGGAGAAACTCCTCAAAGTTAGTAAATGCAGGAAACTAATCATCCAGTTAATTCCTTACTCCGTATTATATTAGCATCACGCATTGTAGACCCCATCAACTGGGTGGGGCGGCTGAAACAGGAAAGATGACTGAAAATTGGCTATCCAGCATCATCAAGAAAAGTTGAGTATTAGTACAACATGCCATGAGGAACAGCAACAAACTAACACAAGGGCATTCTGCCCAGTCAATACACTATCATAGCACGAGCTTACATGACCAAATTGCTACCGAAATATCAACTGGCTATTTCTTTCGAAATTCGCGTATACAAGGCAGCATCTACCATCCGGAGAAATCTTTGAATTCTACACTAGGAGCATTCGCTTTCCTCTTCTTGCTTGAGTCATCTGCTGCAGCGGCATTTCCAGTGGCATCAGCAGAGGCTGCTGTCCGAGCTTTTAGATACTTGCCAACTCCGCCACCAGCACTTGTTGAAGCAGCAACACCAGTACCTGGGTTGCTATACCATGATCCCACCTTATCCTGAATTGATGCAAACAAATGTTAGAACCATTGGAGATAAGTAAATGCAAAGAAATAACTAAATCTAACTGAAACAAGATGCAAAGCAGCCTTACATGATCAGCGTCCTTGTTCTTCTCCTCCTCCTTTGCCTTTTCTTCTTCTTCGTCAGGTTCCGTGTAAGGATTCACAAATACACTAACTTTTAGTAACTTTATTTCCTCCTGTAAATGAAGTTAGAAAGCAGGAAGAGCACGTTCAGATGTTTTTGCCCACTTAAAAAAACAACTAAGCAGAACACAGTACATTAATCCTACCTACAACTATATGCAACATAATGCTTAAAAGTACAAGTGTACTGCAATAGTGCCAAAGGTAATGGGCCAACGATTTGTGGCCACGAAATCTTGTTTGCAAAAAAAAATTAGTATTTTCAATCTTAAAACTAAGTAAGAAATGCAGAGAAACTAAAAAGGATCATACTAACCAATGGGCGGTCATCATCATCAACAGGAACCTTTTCCATTGCTGAAAGCGTGGTCACACCACCAACCACCATGCCAAATACTGTATGCTTGAAATTTAAATGCGCTGCAGACTTATACAAGATGAAAAACTGGGATCCGTTGGTATGTGGGCCAGAATTTGCCATGCTGACAACACCTCTTCCTGAATGTAGCAGCTTGGAATTCAGTTCATCCTTGAAAGGTTGACCCCAAATCGACTCCCCTCCACTTCCTGTGCCAGTTGGATCACCTCCTTGAATCATAAAGTTTCTGTAAAAAAGGTAATGATCAAACAGACAATATTTAGATATGGCCATAATTATATAGAAAGAAGGGAATGATTAAAATGGACAGTATTTAGATACAGTCAATAGGATAAGAGAACATACTTGATGCTACGATGGAAAATAAGACCATTGTAGTAGCCATTTTCACAATGTGTGAGGAAGTTTTCACATGTCCGAGGAGTAATATCACAATGAAGCTCCAAATTCAAATCACCATGGGTGGTATGCAACTGAACATATCCTTTCTTTTTTGGATTTCTTTCAACTTTAACATACTCAAATTCATTTTTGTAACAGGATCATAGGAGGTCGACGTGAAAGAACGCGAAGCTGCTCCAGTAGTGTAACGACTTTTAACCTGAAATTATTGACTAACTCCATAAGAATACCACCCACTGCAGAAGTAATAAAAGGCTTATATAGGACGTGAAGATGAGATGAGAATATACCAATTTAGCATTTACAGGAGCTCGATCCCCTGCCCTGTGCATAGCAATTCTAGCAGCAGTTTTCTCAGCAGTAGTAGATTTTGCTGCTGCTGCACTCCTGCCATGAACAGAAGCCGAAGCAGCATCCACAACACTGAATGGTTGCGGAGGTTCGGGTACTTTGTCTGATTTTGAGTCACCCTTCTCTTTTTTGGCTAAAATGACAGCTAGTGCGGCGGCTCTTTCCTTTTGAGCTTTCTCTCCTCCACCACCATGCAGAAAAGCTAACTTTCCTTTTTCAGTCCCAAGTTCCTTCATCATTTGCTTAAGATCACCAGAAACATTTATGTTGTAGGTCGGATCATCTTTCATTTTCTGCAACTCTGCACAGAAATTGGATAGTCAGACTACTTAATTTAATCTGTTCCAAAAGGAAAGACTACGTATGTTCGATACGAAACAGCTGACACTAAATGAGTAACAGGGAAAGAGGGTGCATAATTAAACCTTCATCGTCAAGTTTGAGGCCTTGTTTGACATGGTCAAATTGCCCTAGGACCTTGCTATCAAGTGCATTTGGATTCTACAAAAGTTCACAAGGCAAACATCATTAGGCTAGGGTACTAATTGTCAATAAGACAATGAGTAATATAGATGTTCGTCAAAACAGCTACCTGAATAGTTAGCAAGTCCTTTCGTGTGAAGGGCTCATCAGTTAGCAACTCTTTCCAATTCTTTGGCTTAATGTTAAGTTCCTGGATTGCCTATAAACATAAAGAAGGGTCCATTAGCTGCGAACATACAATAACACGAAATCCATAACACCAAGTTGACCATCTGAAAAACATTATTAAGCTAACCAAAGTCTAAAGCCCACCTCATAACAGAAGACATTCCCGGTAGTCTTTACAGCAACTATATGCGTGAATTCTGTAAATACTTTATTCAAAACAGGACACTGGAACTCTCCTGCACGAAAAGAGCACATATTACCGCACTGACAGAAGAAGAGAAGCTATCGTCAAAGGAATTTAGTATTCTCCTAGCTGTTCCTTTTGGTTCAAGCTACATTAAACTTTCATGCCGTAGGTTTTTAACTCACCGTCCGTGTTCTTGTGGAACGTGAGAGGAATTAGATCCTCCTGCTTCAGTGCTGCTCCTGTTACCGGATGCTTCCCGAACTTTTTAATATATGGGATTATGCTCCTACATACAGAAGCAAGAAATAAGAATCCCAACCTTCTCAGCTATTCTACCAATAAGTTATCCAAAGAAGCACCACCTAGCCACTTACATTAAATCGAAGATGCTTCCATCTGCCGTACACACCGGATCCTCGAATGGCAAAAACGTGAGCCTATTATCCAATGAAATAACAATCAGTGGGTAAATATGATGGATTAACCTTAGTTATTAGTCAAATGCTAATGTAGCTCAATACAAATCACATGAAGGATTAATACCAGAACTGGACTTGAGCACATGGAGCTTACAAAGGTAACTGTCTTAACTAGTGACATATACCAACTAAAAGATTCCAAAAAATAAGTTCACCCTAAAAAAGAAACCCTATGAGCTCAACTGCTCAAGCTCTTCCATGTTCCATGACTCGAATCAGATTTCGAAATTACCAACAGAACAGAAGTAAGCAGGCAAATCTTCCAACAAGGCTATAGAAGAAGGGAGGAAGTAGGTAATTACGCGCAGCAGTAGAAGGGGAGGCGCTGGAATGGCGCGATGGCCTCCCTGTTCTTGGCGCCGCCCCACTCCGTCGCCCACTCCGTCGCCGTTATGAACATCCGGTCCTTGCTATGCTGCTTCTTCCCCATCTCTGGATATCCTAAACACGCGGGCCTCCGGCCTGTGGTGCGGTGGCCCTGCCGGGAGGTCGGGTTTCGCCGGCGGCGAGGTGGGGCGGTGAGATTTGACGACGGGAGAGCGTGTTCGGGTTGGGGAAAGAGATTTGACGACGAGACGGCTCGAGTCGGTGCGACACAGATTTGGGCCGGCCAGCCCACAAGCCCAGAAGCGGCCCAAAAGTTGAGCGAAAGTGGGCACGCCGCTCACTGAGCCGAGCGAGCAGAGTCGATTCGAGTAGCGCAGGATGGGCGGCGGCGGCGGCGGCGATAGCCCCACGGCGAGCAGCAGCAGCAGCAGCGAGGATGACGGGGACGCGACGTGGAAGGCGGCCATCGAATCCGTCGCTGTCGGGGGGTTCGGCTACCCGTCGTCCAACGGCGCGGCGAAGGCCTCCTCTGGCGGCGGCGGCGGCGAGGATAACGACGGGTTGGAGCAGCCGTCGCAGGAGGAGAAGGCGCAAGCGCCCGGGCTTAAGCTGTACCAGATCAAGGTATATTGGTTTCCACACTCGCCCTTGCTTTCATGCTTGTTAGTTATCCTAGGGGCTAAGCTGACTTTCTGCTCCCAACTCACCTCGATTCTTCCTTTCAAGGGTTGCAACTGAGTGGTTGCTTTAGTAATAGGTGAGTAAATTTGCTTCAAATGTATGTTCGAGTGAAGTATGTAAATTATATCATTGTGACCAGCAGATGCACATACATAAATCACACGCTTGCAGACTAGTTATGGTAATAGAGAAAATCAATCATGTTCCACTTACTAGAACTTTTGGATGTAATGACCATGTTCCATTCCATAAGATATCTACTACATCCTTGCCATTTTGGGGATTTTTTTTCCTGACTATTTGATAAAATGCCACAGCCTACTTTGCCAATACCCCGTAAAAACAATCTTACTTTGCCACTGGAAAAAAAATTCCCATCTTACATTGCAACCGATTCAATGCCCCTTTGACCTCTTGATAATATGTTAGTACCTGCCCCAGCCAGAGCGTAGTGAAGAAGATAAATACTTAAGGTTGGAAAACAGGAGGCTGAAAATGAGAACATATTTTCTGTGCAATGTTTGCTGTCTTCAGAAACAACGGATATACTATATTAGTTTTATTCATGTCAGCTGATTATCATTATGAGGTTTCTAGTTAAAAATATTTGGCTTAAGGGCAAGAAGCCCCTCAGTGCTGCTCAGTGTTAGAAGAGCGTATGCACATCCGCATTCATGAGCAACACAGGCCGGTAGGGATGCATCCTGTCCTATGCATCCAGGATATGCCTCGCTTCACAGGTTCCTAGTTAGTGGACCAGTTGTCTGCTTAATTCACAACTCATGCATATTCTTGGCTGTGGAACATGTGAATCTCATTCATTACATCCTTCAGATTTAAGTATTGTTCACTTGCATGTTCCTTCTCAATATGTAGTAGTTCACCACTTAACCTGGCAAAGCCTAATAAGAAACTAGAAGCTGGCACAATGTTGCCATGTATTCAGGCCTGCCAATCTGCAACTATAGTATAACAAGTCCACTTTAACAAGCTTTCCTGCCTAAGCTAGCAGTTTTTTCTTTGTCCTTCATTCAGCTGAGCTTTATCTCGTTTGTTTCAGGTAAGAAATATGTTGGACGATATGTTAGAGAAAAATCTCGAAATAGTGAGAAATCCTTGCTCCAACTTGGCTGACCCTGTGGAAACAGGCGGAGGGATAAAATTATTTAAAAAGGCACCACCTGGCATCACAATGGATAACATAGGTATGTGATGAATGTGATTATCTTTCATAATCTCGGTGGATCCTTTGATAACGGTAATACATATTCATTATTTGTATTTCTAGATAAATACTATGTGCAACTCAAGAGACCAAGGATTCTTCCCAGGCCAGAGATCGATGAGAAATCAAAGAAGGTTGTTTATCTATTTTCACAATAGTTATACCTATGCCTGTGAGGTTATAGTCATACTAATTATTTACTGACCGCACCTGCAACCCTGTTTTCAGTTCAGACATATGCTTCGGTCTGTCGTTGTTGATGGTAACGACGTACTTGTTTCTGCAAAAGAAGCATCCCAGATATCATTGGCTAGAATGGAAGCTAGAGAAACTGCAGCAAAAGCCAAAGCCAAGAGGGAAGAAGAACGGGTGACCGAGCTGAAGAAGGTCAGGGGAGAGAAATGGCTTCCTTCTATTGCTAGACAAATGAAGGTAATAAGATGCACACTGTAAATCATTCTTCTATGTCTGGTTTGGAGGATTTGTTGTACTACATAATCGCTCAATATTTGTCTTAATAGATATATGACCGCCAGCATACATTTTGTTCATGTTGCCTATGCAGAAATAGAAAACTTGGGAGCAACGACAATGATGGTGGATCAGATCAGCAGGGCTACATATGCTATAATCTCAGGACACATATGACGCTCTTTTCGGGATGGTGCCAGTTCTTGAATAATTGTTTCACCATTAGGCAATGATATTCGGTAAAGAAGATGTAGGGATTAATAGCTCGGTTGGCGTCATAACGATTTTGTTCTATTCTAGAATGTATCTCTGGATATCATATGGCCTACTTTTGTAGTAATTTTGTTGTGTGGACAGAAACCTACGTTTGTAGTAATGTTATTTTTGTAGCAAAAATCTGCAATGTACTCCCTGAAAACAAAAGGCAGGGCGCTGTGTGTCTACTGTCAAGCAGACTGCCTGACAAGTCACAACCGAGGCCGAAACTGTGTATATGCACAGGAGTATTTGTTTGAGGATGCAGGACCAGTATACTACTCCCTCAATGTAGGTAGTGTTTTGGCTTGTAGGACTAGATACTCCCATTATGAAAAATACTAGTTGAATGCCCGTGCGTTGCTACGGACGTAAAAAAAATGGTTCGGCCAAAAGCTAATTTTAATTTTCACGAATCAATCATGATAGTCTGCAAGTTCATATACAATCACCACAAGTCGCAACAAATCTCTCTCCCACTGACCACTGCGCCTCTACTATGAGTATGTATTTATTTCCAATCATATATGATATGTGTTCATTCCCACAACACGGTATGAGTATTTGTTCATTTCCACCCACATCTCCCTATCCAGCCCATGCCACAAACAAAAGACATGTCGTCTTTCGACTACATTCCTAGGGGTAATGTGAAAAAGAGCAGAGGCACAAGTTGGGAGCCTAGGAGATGGAGCACAATGCTATTGTAGCGTTCTTATACGGATTAGGCGCTTGTTTCCTAGTGCAACAATTTAATGATGACAAATATCTAATTACACTAATTACATCTGTTTGGGACTATAACTATGTGAATTTTACATATCAAGGTGGAACAATAAATTTAAACAGAAAGAGTACACGGCAGAGCAACCTATAATGTGCATGTTCAAAGATTCATACTTAATTGAAGTGCAATCTATACTATGCAAACAAAAAGGAAACATTCATGCTTAACTAAATTCATGTGCTCCATTTTGGGTGATTCTCTGGACTGAATTTGGACAAAAACAAGACAACAATATTTTTATTATTTTTTGCTTAGCTGAACCATAGCAGAGTTATCCAAAGAGAATTCTGACAAAAGAATTTTCACAAGGAATAAAGAACAACTTCCACAGAGAAATAACCACCCTTTTCACATAGAATTTACAATCAGCTGCCATCTCTGGGTTCCATCTACTAAGTGTGTAGACAGACTGCTGCAATCCTCAGTGCCACCTCCATGATAACTGGCCAGCTACGTCCACCGTTGACGCATTTTGTCGGCTTGTAAGGGCAATAAGATCTGTTAAGGCTGGCCCATCAAGACATGGCTCAGTTAATTAGAAATAAATCACAATGGTAATGTCTAACATGGTTCAGTGTCCAAAATACAATGTAGATATGAACAGAAATAAGCAGCTATTTGAGCAATGCAAGGGCTCTCGAATCCTAGGTGAGTAATGTCAGCAAACCTTGGTCAATAAAAAAGACTAAACCTCAATAGTAATAAAATTTCCCAAGTTTCCATGGATATTAAATAGGGAAGAAAACATATTGATAGGGCAACATGTCATCATATTAAGACAATCCATCCACAGACTGCAAATATAGATGAATACTCCTTTTTCTGCGAGAAAATAAATGAATACAATAATTGCATGTCCATTACCTCAAGTTGGAAAGCGATTGCAGCCTGCAATTGATGTTCCTCAGATTTAGTCAAGGAGGGCCTTTCCTGCTGGGCTTCCTAAAGTTAGAGAAAATATCAAGACGTTTGTTTTACATGGCAAGGTCACCAAAACCAGTAGGTTACAATCAAACATATAAACTGGCATGTTATAGTTGAATATAAGGACACGTTCATGCATAGAACCTACTCTCAAGGAACCAAGATTGAGTATTGCTTGTTCACGTACCTGCAACAAATGGTGAAATAGGAGCTTACACGCTACATGGAACCCATCACGGCCATCATCCCCAGAAAGCAAGATGGTTAAGTGAAAAGTACATGACTGGTCATGCAAGTTGACAGCGCAGAGAATTGTAGGGGAAAAGTAAAGAATGTGCTGGACATAAACCCATAGAGATGATTTGTAAGGAACATAAGTTCCCAGGTCGCCAAACAGAAAGGCAATGGTCTCGTTGGCCTCATGGTTGCGAGAGATGAAGCTGTATTTATCACTCCATCCTCCAGAGTCACTACCTACCTGTCAAAAGTAGTTCACTGGATTATGTAAAAGGGTATAACAGAATTATTGTGCAAAATGCTTATAGTGTGTGCTGATTATTGTTCCATCCAAAGAAAATATGAAGCATAAGAGCTTGCTTGACCTATCTGAGAGATTATCTCACAGCATACTGCACCTGAAGCAATCTTCCATTGGTTTAATCTTCTATTAAAAGAAAAAAATGGCAGCTTTTTTTTCCTAGCTTTACTTTCATGTCAGACAAACTAAAACTTAAGAGAAGCTTATCATGTGTGAAGGCAGAAGACAATGCTGCACCAGGCTACAAGGTAAAGCCTAAAATCACTCTTTGACAAGATGAAGTCAAGGTTTCAATTCTAAACTAAAGATCAATCAGCATTCCTTGGTACTCCATACTACATCTACCATGAAGAAGCAAATGAACTTATGCTCTACAAAATTAAGAAGCAAATGAACTTATGTTCTAAAAAATTAAGAAGCAAATGATAGAAGACGAATCAGTTTCAGAAAAGAACATTGTGTTCTATGACAATTATTTCAATGATTTACTTGAGCAACACACCCTTCGGACATTTGATTGTCCACATTATTTTCTTTGGGATATCATTCCAGATCTCTCCACACCAGGGGGTTTCAAGACATTAAGAAAATAATCTGAACTAAGATTCCCATGTACAACATCTTGATTACATAGAGTGGCGCACTCCAAACAGAGTACAAGAAATTGGACATTTCCAAGCTTAAACTCCAAATTAGTTTACCAAATCTATTTTTGACACTAAACTATTAGACTATCCAAATCAAAATAACTGTATGTCTTAGACTATTTGACATGGATAGCTCTCCAAAAAAAAAATAGGTTCACCCAATAAAACAGTCAAGACTGAACTCTGCTAAAAAAAGATCCGACTGAACTTTGCGCCCAAACAGGAGGTACAACATACCAGAGGGAGTCAACTGCAGGTCGAATGACCTCGCTTTTGGTCAAAATTCATCACCCTTCTCACGAGCCCGCCGCCTGAATTCAGCCCAAAAAAGCAGCCTTCATTTCCTTTCCAGATCGACATGGGGAAGGAAGGCAGAGTAGGGGAGAGGGAGACTAACGAATTCGTCGGGATCGACGTCGAGGGAGAGAATCTGCTCATCGTCACTCCCTCTCGGTACTCCGGTTTCACGGCCCGCATCAACTGGCCTCACCGCTCGAGTTCCTCCGTGACGCCGAACGCAACTGAGTCAAGTCCGCCGTGATGTTCGACCCTGATGCGCCCTACGCCGTCGCGGCCGCCTGCCGGCAGCTCCTAGACAAGTGCATCATGGTGGAGTTGGTGGAGGCAATCGAGGGCCGCTCGATCCGGGCCGGCGAGTTCGTGGGGAAGAGCTCTGGAATCCCTCGGCGAAGCAATGACTTCTAGAGCTCTTGGGAGGAGGCCGGGGCGTGGGGTGGCAGGGGCTGACGGCCGGGGTCGCGCGCGGCGGCGGCACAGTTCCCGTGCGTAAGGAGCAGGGTTAGAAGGATGAGCTGGTCCGCTGTTCTTTTTTATTTTTTGGCTACGACTTGCGTGGGAGGGTTCGGCAGACCACATATGCGAGCGTGCGGTCAGGATGACCCCAATCGTCTGCCGATCGGAGATTAGTCTGCGGGCAGACCACCACGACGTACGAACCACCAAACGTACCATCACCACCGCAGTCTGCCATTTAATAGTAAAGAAAATTTAAAACATTTTAATAAAATGTTAAAAAAATCGGAAAAAAAATTTGGACATACATTTGGGCAGTTTATGTTCACACACAACATTTCGCCGAAAAATGACATTTTTTGTGGCTTGTAGAAAGGACAAATTTTGTTGCTACAAAACGACCGATCACCTGACATTTTTGTCTTTTTGACACAGCCCACAAAAAATTGTCTTTGTTCATGAAATTGTGTGTGTAAGCATAGAATGTTGATATGTTCTCCCGAATTTATTTTCAATTTTTTTTTAACATTTTGAAACATGATTTTGAACATTGAGAGCAAAGGCTTCTATGACTCAAAATGGATTTCCGGTAATAACATCCTATATTATGAAACGGAATGAGTATATTAAGTACTAGATGACTTCCATTTGTCTAAAGATGAATGTATCAAGGCATGTAACACGTCTACATACATCCACATTTGCACAAATGGAAGTCATCTAATTTAGAACGGAGGGAGTACAATTTTTAGGCATGCGCAATATTACAGAATTTTGCATTTTTTTTAGAGATTCCGGTTTTTTTTTTAAGTAGAGATTCCGGAATTTTGCAAGGCAGTAAAGTGCGAATTCTACTGACGGGGCCGAAATTCCAATCCTCCGCCGCTGGGCCGCAGTGGCGCAGGGCAGCCCACACCATGTCCTCTCTTCCCCACAGTTTCCCCGCTTCCCTCTCTTCCTTTCCCCTCTGCAGCGCCGTCCGCCGCCTCCGCATGGACACCCCGCCGTCAACCTCCTCCTTGCCGGAGACCCCGGCCGCGTCCGACCCGGACTCCGCTCTCGTAGCGGCCGTGGCGGACGCGCTCGTGTCGGCGTCCCGCCTACCCGCGCCGCCGCCAACGCCCACCCTCCTGGCCGCCTACCTCCCGCGCCTCACCGCCTCCCACCACCCGCGCGTGCTCTCCCTGGCCGCCACCAATCCGGGGCTCGCCTCGCCGGAGCCGCTCCTCGCCTACCGCAGCCTCGTCTCCCCTCCGTCCTGCCTCCCCTCCCTCCTCCCGCTCCTCCCCGTCCTCCCCTACCGCCACCTCTTCCCTCTCCTCCTCTCCTTCGTCCCGCTCGACCCGCTCCGCCACCTCCACCGCCACCTCCTCGGCCACCTCCCCTCGACCCCGCTCGCCGACGCCGCGCTCTCCGCCTACTCCCGCCTCCGCCTGCCCCACCTCGCCGCGCAGCTCCTTCACTCCCTCCGCCGCCGCACCCGCGTCCGCCCCTCCCTCCAGGCCGCGAACGCCGTCCTCTCCGCGCTCGCGCGCAGCCCCTCCACCTCGCCGCAGGCCTCCCTCGACGCCTTCCGCTCCCTCGTCGCGCTCCGCCTCCACCCCAACCACTACACCTTCAACCTCCTCGTGCACACCCACTGCTCCAAGGGCACGCTCGCCGACGCCCTCGCCACGCTCTCCACCATGCAGGGCTTCGGCCTCTCCCCCGACGCCGTCACCTACAACACGCTCCTCCACGCGCACTGCCGCAAGGGCATGCTCGGCGAGGCCAGGGCGCTCCTCGCCAGGATGAACAAAGAGGGGATCGCGCCCACACAGTCGACCTACAACACCCTCGTGTCGGCTTACGCGAGGCTTGGTTGGATTAAGCAGGCGACCAACGTCGTGGTGGCCATGACGGCCAACGGCTTTGAGCCTGACCTGTGGACGTACAATCTGCTCACCGCTGGGCTGTGCCAGGCGGGGAAGGTCGACGAGGCTTTTAAGCTTAAGAATGAGATGGAGCGGCTCCGAACTCTGTTTCCAGATGTGGTGACCTACAATACACTCACCGATGCGTGCTTCAAGTGGCGGTGCTCATCTGATGCACTGAAACTGCTCGAGGAAATGCGCGAGAAGGGGGTGAAGGCGACTTTGGTCACACATAACATTGTTATCAAGGGCCTTTGCAAGGCTGGAGAATTAGAGGAGGCGTTGGGGTGTCTGAAGAAGATTGCGGACGGGGTTTTAGCACCAGACGTGATCACGTACAATACGTTGATTGATGCATACTGCAAGGCTGGTAATGCCGCCAAAGCGTATGCACTAATGGATGAGATGGTAGGGAGGGGACTCAAGTTGGACACCTTCACACTTAATACTGTGTTGCATAACCTTTGCAAGGAGAAGCGTTATGAAGAAGCTCAAGGGCTGTTGCAGGCTCCAGCGCAAAGGGGTTTCGTGCCTGATGAAGTCAGCTATGGTACAGTCATGGCAGCCTACTTCAAGGAGTATAGTCCTGATCCTGCTCTGCATCTGTGGGATCAGATGATTGAGAGGAAGTTGACACCAAGCATTACAACTTACAACACATTGATCAAGGGGCTTTGCAGAATGGGAAGGTTGAAAGAGGCGATTGATAAGCTGAATGAGCTCATGGAGAAAGGGTTGGTGCCAGATGACACCACGTATAATATCATCATCCATGCGTACTGCAAGGAAGGGGACTTGGAGAATGCCTTCCAGTTCCACAACAAGATGGTAGAAAATTCTTTTAAACCGGATGTTGTTACCTGCAACACTTTGATGAATGGACTGTGTCAGCAGGGAAAGCTTGACAAAGCATTGAAGCTCTTCGAGTCATGGGTAGAGAAAGGGAAGATGGTTGATGTTATTACATATAACACACTAATTCAAGCTATGTGCAAAGATGGGAATGTTGATACTGCTTTGAAATTTTTCGCTGAAATGGAGGTTCGGGAATTGCAGCCGGATGCATTTACTTACAATGTTGTGTTATCTGCACTATCCGAGGCAGGTAGAACAGAAGAAGCGCAGGATATGCTGAGTAAGTTAGCTGAGAGTGGAAAATTGTCTCAAAGCTTTTCTTCTCCCCTCTTGAAGTCTCCTTCTGTGGATGAAACGGAGTCGTTGAAGGATCTTGAGGGTAAAACTGAGGAAGAAACTGCTGGAAATCCAGAAGATAGTGCTTTGGAGGCCCACACGAAACGCCTAAATGAGCTATGCACCGGTGGGCAATTGAAAGAAGCTAAGGCCGTTTTGGATGAGATGATGCAAAAGGGAATGCCTGTCAACAGTTCAACGTATATAACTTTGATGGAAGGGCTTATCAAGAGACAGAAAAGGCTAACACATGCAGTTAGGTAGCACACACTGTTGATTTTTGCTGCTTTGTGATGTGGCATAAGCTGGAGTTTAGTCACAACTCTGGCAAACAGGAGTGCTTCATATCGAGGAGCATGATGGACATAAAAGGAGTAGGTATGTGATCTGCCTCTTTCCAGATTTCATCATTAATATCTTTGTTAGTTTCTGTTTTCAATACAAAGTAAATCTATTCAATAATAAATCTACTATATGTAAAAAATGCTATACAGTTTAAATCATTGTTTTCCTTGCTTGGGTAAAACAGTTTGGTACTTACCTATAAACAAGCAAATATATAGCTTGTACAGAAAAGCTAACTTTATCTGCAAGCGCAAGCTCTGGACCATGATTGTTGTATGTTGAACAGCATTGGTTGCAAACATACTTACCTTGTACATTGGCCAAGCAAAACTGATGTGAACTGTGGCATGTTCTAGGCTACAGCTACAGCCATTTCTCTCAATGATGTCAACTCTTAAGTGCACTTGGGTGTAATTATAGGTGGAAATGGTAGTTACAGCTTAAAACTTACTCTAGTTTACATCGTTGGTCTAATTTGTGTCACCACACACAGATTTGATCTATCATGTGGAAAGTTCACTAACCTAGTTAATGGTTTATCTCCTGCTCTGTAGACTTACTTTTGTGTTGCAACCTGCTCTGTAGACTGAATTAACACGTGACAATCGCTACAGAATCAGTTTACTCCTGTTATTTTTTCTCCACCCACCAAATTCTAGTTTGCACTTGGATGTTCCGATGGATATTTCCTAAAAAAAACTGATCAGCTAATATGTGAAAATTTCCCTCTGAAAATCCCGATAATTGCAGTTGAAACAGATAATTGAGGTGCTGAAATTTACTAAATGCATCATAGTTGTTAACCTGTTATGCCCATTCCTAAATTGATGCATAGTTTATTGCATAGAAAGAAGGCTTAACCATTTTCTGCTCTTTATGAAGAAATTAATCCAAGCATAGGACGTTGCAGTCTCTTTCCCACGCCGGATTTGTTGGTCACGCACGACCCATGCAGTGGACTATGGAAGATTCCACTCGTCAGTTCCTGTATGTCACCTTGCCCGTGCCTTGACGGCCGGTTTGCGGTTGTTAATTTACTGCCACATGGTGAGTATTTCAAACCGCATACCACTAATTGGTGATTTAGCGCGGTGTATATATAATTATATATACAACAAGACTTTACAAGTTCGGAGACTGCTTTGTTTCTGTGTCGTGCCACTGTATTGTTATATTATTTTTGCATTCTTCTTGTCAATGCGAGGAGCAAGCATTTAGTGTTTGAGAACTTGGAAATTGCATACCACTTATTTTTGCATTCTTCTTGTCAATGCGAGGAGCAAGCACAATACTATTCTATGATGTGACTTGGAACTTGGAAGCTTCAAGTTCAGTTTTTAGTGTTTGAGACGGCCGATATTTTATATCGGCTGGTCCTTGGCGAGGGGCTTTTGGGTAAGCTTTGTCGTCTTTGCTGATCTTATGAGAAGGGACTGTCCTGTGCATGCTACTGCATACTTGTCATCTTCTCCCATTGGTATAAAATAAGTGCTAGCATTTTGGAAATAAACTTTTAGGTTTGATACCTAGAAAGATTGAGAACTCCAGGTCCGGTGCTTCCTTACCCGCTCTTGGTGAACTATTGGAGGGAAGAGATTCTAGGTGACGATGTATATTGTTGAAATCAAAGGGTTAAGAATTCCATGCCAATAAAAAAAATACACCCAATGACTTTTGCTCCCATTTGTGTAGTGAATATCACGCTAGGTATAGATGTTTATCCGAGGGAGGGCGAAGAGAGAAGAAAGTCACTACTGATGTTATTACTCCCTTTGCCGTTTGCCCTCGAAGGAACGGTGACCATGGGCGGCAGAAGCAGCAATGTCATTCATTTCTTGATCGGCGGTGTCTTGTATATTCACATGGAGTCTGTCCTCTTGTGTGTCCAGTTCCCCTTTTCATTTCGTATTCCGATGGTGTGCCCAGCCAGCATTTTGATACCGGATCACGAGCGGAGCCTAGCATAGCCCGGGACGTAGAAGCCGTGCTGATGACCCCACTGGTGTCACATGAAGGAGGTGGCCCGTGGGGATCAACTTCGACTTCCGCATATGTCGCCGTCGCCGTCGTATAAAACTGCCACAGTGCCGCACTGCCGCTGGCCCATTGCATGTCTAGGGGAACCAGAATCGTCTCCTCCCGTCTTGCCACCTGGAGCACGAGCACTGAAATGTGTTTTTGTTTCACCTCCACGTGAACCCCTCGGCTCCAGACGCCAGTTCACATGCAGCGCAGCCAAGACGACGGACGCAACTCACAAGCGTCCTCCGTCAATAGCTAGCGAGTGTACTACACACACTCCGATTTCCACCAACAATCTCCGGACGCCAGTTCCATCAACAAATCTCTTCGTGAATCGCCCAATCAATCAGTTCATCAATAGCAATAGCAGCAGCAGACACATACAAGTACCCGTGCAGAATGGCTTCGAATCAATGCGTGCGTCTACCCGCCGGTCACACTCCGGCGAGGCTAAACTACGTGGAAAAGGGCCAAGTGTCTTGAGCGGGCGGGCGACGGTCAAAAAATTCCACGCGAGAACAGAGCACTCCCCCGCGGCCACGCTTGCTCGGCAAGCTCTCCTCCCTCCCGTGCGGCGTAGGTGAGCGCGGCCAGCAAGTAAAGCGGCGTTCCCGGATATCATAATCTTTTCCACCCCGTCGCCGTCGCGGGAGGTGTTCCGTTGGGCATTCGCCTGTGCCTATAAATTCGGGGGAGGCCACGCAAAGATCCTTGCATTGCATGGTCAGCTCTCGTCCCGGCGGCACAACAGAGCAGCAACGCAGCGTGAGCGTGGACTGGACCATCTTCCTCTTCTTCTTCTACCTACTGCTGCTCTGTGCCTAGCTTGCTCTCTCCAGGGTCTGCAGCTGCTGCTGCTGCTTGAGCTCTGCTTCTCTGTACGTTACCATTGCTCTGAACCTCTCTTCTTCCCTGCTCTGTTTCTCGGTTGCCATTGCCCTGAACCTATTCATTCCCCTCTGTTCTTTCGGGTTGATGCTTGCTGCAGAGCACACGCTGCTGGCAAACGGCGGTGATGGGAAAGCTGGTGTTCTTGCTCTTGTGGGCTGCTGCTCTAATGGAAGGTACGACTCTTGGACAATGCGCATGCTTTGATGATCCGCTAATTCAGTCTGCTATACTCAGTGTGTTATTCTTGAGCACGCACCTCTAACTCTAAAGACAGCTCACTGAACATCAATTGAACAGTCGCATTTCATGGGAAACCTCTGCAGTATGCTTGCAACATAGCTGGCTAACCGTTTGTTTTCTTCGTGCAGGTTTCATGGCCAAGTCTCTTCCTTACGATTATTCGGCAAGCGTCGAGGCAAGTCCATCCATGCACCCTCATATATTACTCTCTTGCTTGCTCCACTCTTACGTCTGCATAGATAGCCCATGCACAAGGGCAGATGATTTGTTAGCACGTAATTGTATCTATGAAATGGGTTTAGCAGCTCATTATTGCTCACGCAATGGGTTAATTTCCGGCGCAAGTTAAAACGCGCCAGTGGGTTTCCCGCGCAAGTTAAAATGGAATTTCCTTCTTAATTTTCTACTATTCCGTACCTTTATGTGCTTTTCAGCAGCATGCCCGATAGCGGCCGGCGTAGTTTATCTGCACTAGTATAGTTTTTCTTTCAGTCTCGTACAACCTCATGCATATAGAATCTGGACTTATCTGCACTAGTATAGTTTTTCTTTCAGTCTACACTTGTCTGTTTTTTTCTCTGTCTTATGCTGTTCTAACCATAATGATTATATAATACTATAGTGGAGACATACCGAACACGCACGGAGTATCTAAAATTAGTCGCTAGCATTCGATTATCCGATGATCTATTTCATCCGGCAAAGCAAAGCATCTCTATATTGCCAAGATGAAAGCAACATATATCCATGGGTTTCTTCATTATAGATGCCGAATAGATGAAACTTGTGTGTGGTGGTCAAGTCGTAACTTCAGAATAACCACCTACTCAGTTAGGTGATGACATGGGGCAATGGGCTTGAACTAGCTAATCTTTATTTACATAGCACTACTACCGTATATCATTAGTTGTAATCAATTTTTATACTTGCATAATCATCTGACTTGTGTGAGATGGATGATGCAGTGCTTGGCCGAGCCGCTGGAGCCTCACTACGGCGGCGGCGTCATCGTCAATCCGGACTTCAACGCCGGCCTCCAGGGCTGGTCCTCCTTCGGGTACGGCATTGTCACCGAGGGAACATCGGTGGCGACGGGGAACCGGTACGCCGCAGCAACGAACCGGACTCGGCCGTACCATAGCGTGAGCCAGAAGGTGTACCTGCAGAACGACACGCACTACACCCTATCAGGTCCGACCAGCCACGCCTCTGTTTTTCTTTTCAGTTGCCGTTTGGTTTCATTGCAATTTCGACGAGAGACTGAACACTCCGTCGCGTGCGTGCAGCGTGGTTCCAGGTGAGCCATGGCGTCGCCGCCGCCGTGCGGGCGGTCGTGAAGACCTCCGACGACTTCGTCCACGTCGGCGGGGTCGTGGCCAAGCCCGGCTGCTGGTCCATGCTCAAAGGCGGGCTCACCGCCGCCAAGGCCGGACGCGCCGAGCTCTACTTCGAGGTCGGAACTCACTCCCATTAAGTAGTTCGTGAAAAAAATTGATCACCGAGTTAATTAATCGTTGCAAATTGAAAGCAGAGCAACGCGACGGTGGACATATGGGTGGACAACGTGTCGCTGAAGCCGTTCACCAAGGAGGAGTGGGCGGCGCACCGGACGGAGTCGACCGCCGCGGCGCGGAGGAAGACGGTGAGGCTCCAGGCGACGGACTCGACGGGCAACCCGCTGCAGGGCGCAGAGATGTCCGTGGAGAGCGTCCGCACGAGCTTCCCGCTTGGCGCCGCCATGAGCAGCGAGATCCTGCACAACGCGGCGTACCAGCAATGGTTCACGTCCCGGTTCACCGTCACCACCTTCGAGAACGAGATGAAGTGGTTCAGCACGGAGCCGGCGCCGGGACGGAGGACTACACGGTGGCGGACGCGATGCTGGCGCTGGCGAAGCAGCACGGCATCGGGGTGCGCGGGCACAACGTGTTCTGGGACGACCCGAAGCAGCAGCCGCGGTGGGTGCAGTCGCTGCCGTACCAGGAGCTGCTGGCGGCGGCGTCGCGGCGGATCCGGTCCTTCGTGTCCCGGTACGCCGGGCAGCTGATCGCGTGGGACGTGGTGAACGAGAACCTGCACTTCTCCTTCTTCGAGCGGCAGTTCGGGTGGGACGCGTCCACGGCCTTCTACGCGGCGGCGCGGCTGCTGGACGCCGGGTCGGCGCTCATGTTCATGAACGACTTCAACACGCTGGAGCAGCCCGGGGACATGGCGGCGGTGCCCGGGAGGTACGTGGACCGGCTGAAGCAGATCATCTCGTCGTACCCGGAGAACGGCGCCGGCATGGCCATCGGGCTGGAGGGGCACTTCACCACGCCCAACATCCCCTACATGCGCGCCGCGCTCGACTCGATGGCGACGGTGGGCGTCCCCGTGTGGCTGACTGAGGTGGACGTCGCCGGCGGGCCGATGCAGGCGCAGCACCTGGAGGAGGTGCTGCGGGAGGCGTACGCGCACCCGGCGGTGCAGGGGGTGATCCTGTGGTCGGCGTGGCACGCCCAGGGATGCTACGTCATGTGCCTCACGGACAACAGCTTCCACAACCTGCCGCAGGGGGACGTCGTGGACCGCCTCCTCGCCGAGTGGAGGACGGCGGCGCAGACCGGCACCACGGACGCGCAGGGGTACTTCCAGGCCGAGGTCGCGCACGGCGAGTACAGGGTCACCGTCAACCACCCGTCGCTCAACACGTCGGTCACGCAGAGCGTCACCGTCGAGCTGGGCTCCGGGAACCACTTCTTCATTCAGGCCTAGCTAGTCAGGGCAATAGGGCATCATACTGTTAAGATAAAAATTGTGTAGACCACCACACTAGCTTAGCCATTCACGTAACAATTTTACACTGTAAAAGAAAAGGGGAAATGGCAATATATGTTCTACTGCTTTAGAAGAAAAGATGAGTTTGCAAGTGAAATGTTCCATGACTCAGCTTATCGGGTAGCTTTGGCTTCAGGTCAGGATTAGCTGCGGCGGCGGCGGCGGCGGCGGGCACTTTGGTTCTTGTTCTCTTCTCAATTCTCACACCAAGTTCCTTTCCTGCAAATCCTTTTCCCATTCTTAAATAACCTGGGAGGACTTGACGTCATCCGGATGCAAACAAATTAATATCACGAGTGAGACACAGACAAAGCAAACAAAGGTCCCTTGTGTTCATTCATGAGTTTCTGACGTGTGCAGACCACCACATTCAGAGTTGCAGACAAAAAACTGCACCAATTTCACATTCTACACACCTTCAGTAACCTCAGTATCAGTAAATACGTTCTGAATTAATTAACATGTCTATACAGAATCCAACTCAATCAAGATTCACTTTACAGCAGCTTGCATATGCATGCCACTGTAATCTACTATATCTGAATGAACTGTACCAAATGAAGGTTACATTACACTGTAAGGCCGTGCACGTGGCGGCATTGACGTGGATCTTAATTGGTACAACAAACTGATGCTTCAACCAAAAATTTCGAAGAGGGAAGAGTAAATCAAAACAAAATCATATACTCTGCTACGACCTAATTAAATAGAAACAACGGAACTCTTTGATCCTACCAACACTATGAAGGCACCGAGCTGTTATGAAGCTTCAACGAAGCCAAACTTGCCAAGCACAGCCGCTGTTTCCTCCCTTGAGCTGCAAAATTGTGTGTTAGAAACAGCTCCCATGTCTGAATTTTATCCGAGAAAATCAACGAGAGTTCTAAAATATTTGATTACTATGCCGTGCTTACCTTCCATCTCTCAGTATCTTGTATACTCCTGGTGTTATTAAGTCAACAATTGTTGAGCCAGCACGTCCAGAAGGAAGTACTCCACCGTCAAACACATATGAACAATGCGGCCATAGACCTCCAAAATCATTGACGCTGACGCTACTAGGCCGACCACTTAAGTTGGCGCTTGTAAGTGCAAGTGCACTTCCAGCACCACGAGCGATGGATCGTATGAAGTCCAGATTTGGCACACGTACTCCAATGCTGTCCAGACCAGGATTAAGTGATCTCTCCAATATACTGTTCTCACCTATATGTAACGAATAAATAGTGTAGTCAACACCTCATGCCTTAACAAAGAAGCCCTATAAAACGGTGAAATATAGTGTGTTATCCTCACCTCGTTTTAAAACAACAGTGACAGGCCCAGGAAGTAGACCATGAAGCAACCCATGGGGCAAGTGATCCACTACGGCAAACCGTGATATGTCTGGGACATCAGCAACACAAAGTGCCAGAGGCGTGTATGAATGCGTCCTTTGATCTCATATATCCGATTTACTGCTTCTGCAGAACTGTCATGAAGAGATTTCTTAGAACAAACAAATGTATGAATACAACAAGCTCAAATTGAGTGAGAGAACTCTGAAATGGAAGTCTTTGCTGAAAGAATGCAATGCTCCTTCTAAGTTCTAACTATAGAGGAATGCAAGGTTTCTGAAATTTATTCTGGATGTTTACATCACATGCCTAATTTAGATATTCGTACAGGACTACAGATTTAGCATAACTTGTTTCTGGAGTAACTCATGAAAGAATGTTCATATTTTCTGTGCTTTACAATCACATTGCATCACTGCAGTAAATGTTAATTTGGTATCAATATGAAAACAGTATTTAAAAGAATGCAAGAAACAAACTAAAGCTGCTAGCACTAAAAGAGAAATTAAGAACACTAACCAGGCATCACAAGCAAACCCGTATATTGTATCAGTGGGCACCGCGATCACTTGCCCCCCATTGATTGCGTCAATTGCTTTCACCACGTGATCTTTTGATGCTGGAATAATGTGTTCTCTGCTGGCTTGTATTCCGTGTGAAATGTTTTCTGACACCCTCACTGAGCAGGACACGACGCACTTTGTCTCATGTTGAGAAGATTGTCTGCTGACCTTAACAAAGCTGAAATAAATGTGTTAGTAGTAACCCAAATGAGGATTCCACAACACCTCAATATTAAACAAAGTTCTTATCATGTTCATGTGCTCCAACATAAAGTGATTTCAATGAGCAATTTTTGTTTCAAAATAAAAAGTAGCAGACAATTTATGTCGCAAATATGCTGAAAAAAGACATCCCAAAGCAAGACGTAGCCTGAATGACTTAACAACTCAATTTAACACATAATTCTCATGTGCTCTAGAAAAAGGCTTCCAGTGAATAACAGATGATTATTGCAAGTGAGCTACAAAAAATCCAGAAACAGCAGATAATTTACATAGCAAGTGCCAGCAATCATGTTAATTGGTAAATTATTTGATCACAAAAAAAAAAAATTCTGTAGAGATATAGTTGAAAGTAGCAATAGGAACTCAGCACCATGGGAATAACAAGCTGTCTACCTCAATTTTACAGGAACTGGTACATCGTTACAGTCCATACTGATAATTCAATAAAGGGTACACATAACAAAAAAAATTACGACAGCATATGAAACGCAAACCTAACGAGTTATGCTACATGGTGCTAATCCCAGAAATTTCTTGGCAATCAATTAGGGGAGCAAGCGAACAGGAATCACAGAAACGAAGAGGGACAGATACCTCCGAGCCAACAGCGGTTGCCTGGCGGCGGGACGAACTAGAGGGAGCCTCTCCCCCGCCGCCCTAGCGCACGCCTTCATCCTCCCCGCCGTCCTCTTCTTCCCTCTCCCGCCGCCGCCGCCGCGCCGGAAACGAACAGCGGAACAAGAGAAGCAGAGCTTAGAACAGGGCGAGGAGTCAAACACTCAACGTATCCGACATGAGAAGAGGAAAGCAAATAAGCAATCCGAGTCCCACTGACAGGTGGGGCACACGCCGCTGCTGGGTCTCCTGCCAAGAGGGAGGGGCCATTGTGCAAAAGCTCCATCCCTTTCCTCGCGCTAGGGTTTAAGGTTTTGAGTTGGGAGGCGGGCGCCGCCGGCGAGCTGAGAGAGATGGCTGACGCGGTCGTGAGGTGCCTCCGGGACGGCCGCCTCGACGGAGAGCACGCGCCGGCGCTGGCCGTGCAGGGCTCCCTCCAGTGCTGCCCGCTCGCCGCGCGCGCCATGCTCCACGTCGCCGCCGCCGTCGCCTCCAACGCGGCTGCCGGGAAGGCGCAGGCCAGGTATTGCCGGGGTTCCTCCGTGGTATGCTGCTTTAGCTTGGCTTCGTCTGGCTAACGACGCGAGTTGTTTGGCAAATTGTGGTGGTGCAGGGGGCTTGTGCTTGTGGCGTTTGATCGGAGCCCGGAAGTTTACCTGGATTTCATGCGTCGGAGCGGCCTGGATTCAAATGCTTTGGGTCGATGGTAAGATCTGGCAACAGAAATTTTCCACCCAAGTGGGTCTGAACTCTGAATAGCATAACCAACAATTGAGTAGAATTGGCATTTGAAAGTTTGGCCTGGGCTGTGAAATCAGAGATTGTTTTGTGTCAAATGTTCTACTGTGAAACGTTCATAGCATCTTCTGAATGCAGTCCATAGTTTCAATGTTCATGATGATGGTAGAATTTACATGAATGTCCAATACTCTGCTTATAATTTTTGCATTGTTTCAACAGTGTCCGTATATTGGATTGCTATTCGGACCCGCTTGGGTGGAAGCAGAATGTTCGAAGCCAGTCGCACCAAGAGGGCAGTGGAACACCGTGCTCAATAAACAAAGGCATCACCACAATTTTCAGAAGTGTGAAGGATGTTGATAAGTTGTTGTGCTCCATAATTGATCTTGGAAGAGGTAAATCCACCATATCACCTTCGTAACTTGTTAGTTTGCCTTATTTAAGACAATGAAGCTTATGCTACACTAAATGATATGGATATCAGGGTTTGAAGGAGAAAGCAAGACCCATTTTTCCGTTGCTGTGGATTCAGTATGTACCTTGATGGAAACTTTTTCATTCTGTGGAAACCGTAAAGCTTACTTGGGGCAGATTTAATACAATTAAACTGGCATAAGTTGCATCACATATTGCTATAATATGTTCTTCTCTAGTTTAGTATTGTTGACGTTTATGGAACTGTCTGTCTGTCTACATTAAATTGAGAACTCCAGATATTCGTACCAAAATTGAGCAGTATAACTTATAGCCCTGTAGTTAGCAGTTTGTGTTTCGAAGTTCAGTAGGTTTGGGTATCGTTTGGGAACACTTTACTCCCAACAGAATAACATCAACATGTCACTCATAGGTATTGTACAATTTGTATTTTACGATTATAAGTTGATAGTAATCATGTATTGTTTAAAGAAAAGTAGAAAAGCAATCTTGCATTCATTGTAATCAATATTTCATTACGCTTTTACAATATTATTTAACATCTTTTGATGCTTAACAGAAAAATCCTTAATGATATTTCAGATTAGCTCTATGTTAAGGCATGCTTCAGTGCAATCAATTTCAGGCCTTCTTAGTAATCTTCGAAGCCATGGTATTATTTTTTTTTTTCCATTTGTGTTATGCAGTGGTGCCTTCATGGTAGACATTGAACACAATAAAATTTCCAGCATTAACATTGGTTATGTATCATATATTGTTTAAAATGCATATATCTTATAATGTTAACGGATACATGTTACTCATCAAGTGAAAGATCACACTTGAACATACCTTGAGCAACATGCCAACATATGTCTAAATGGATTCTAATATCAATAGGATGCATTCTTGTGGTCCAAAAGGTTGATATACTGTTCCTGTGATGCTTTTACTGTATTAATGTGTGTTATTCTCGTTTGCAGATCAGATATCATCAATCCTCTGGCTAATGCATGCAGACCTCCATGAACCCAAGTTTTCCCGAGCTTTGGAATGTCTTTCTACCATAGTTGCTTCTGTGGAGCCAGAAGTTGTAGATTCGGTATATGGAGAAGAACGTATGGGGAACATATCTTTCCTTGAGCATAACTATTCTAAAGCAAAGTTCCATGTGCGCCTTAAACGAAGGAATGGACGGGTAAAACATCTGGTAAGGCTCTTGCTTATTTGGTGTTCAAAACTTCAACTTATTCTAAATATTACACTGTCAAGAATTTGGATTGCAACTATCCCTGCCTATGCAGTATGAGGAGTTACGAGTTGAGGGATATGATTTAAAATTTGCTTCTGCTTCTTCTGTAAGTATGGAAGTGAACCAAAGTCTAGTGCCTAAGGTTAGTTGATACATTCCAACATCTATAGCACACACTCGTCTTGTTACTTGATTGGTTTCTGTAACAAACATTGGTTATGAATTGTGATATGTTGGCTCAACAGGTTCAGTTCAATCTTGAGCTGTCAGAAAAGGAACGAAGTGACAGGGCAAACGTTGTTCTTCCCTTTGAACATCAAGGTACTCTCATAAACTCAAGTTATTCACCAAAAGTTAGTATTAGTTTGAAGTTTTATTTGACACATTTTGACTGCCTGAGATACATTGATGATGAATCGGTAACTGACTGTCCCCTGTTCTTACCTTCAATATCAGGAAAGGGCGAGCCAATCCGTATATATGACGGACGGCGATCTCTCACGGAGGCTCGGCAAGATCCAGACTTAACGACAACAGCTCTCCTGGATGAAACAAAAGCTCCTAAATCTGCAACCGCGAAGGGTGAAATTCATTACATTCGTGATTCTGATGATGAGCGACCTGACTCGGATGAAGACCCAGATGATGATTTGGACATTTAGCCACAATATGAGCTCAGTTTAGCTTGGGCTAATCCGAGGTAACGCTTGGCCCCATTGAGAACTGCAATGTTTTTGTTGATAGTCTTTTCCATTCCAGTATTATTTAAGCTGGTCACAGACAGTTCAGGGGGCTAGAGTGAGGGAGCATGTCTCATGTTGTTCTTTACACAGAAAAATGCTACTTCCATTACATTTAATACACACTATTCTGGATTTCAAAACAATAGTACCCACTCCCACTGTTCTAAATTGTGAGTAAAATGTGTGCATCTAGTTCTCTAAAAGAGTAGAATACTGAAATGTTATTCAACCAATACAAGTTGACATCTGACTACTGACCTGTTCAAATGACATAGCAAAATTAATTTCTTCTTGCGAACACCAATCTCGTTACAACTCTATTGATTCTACACAGAGCACTTTCAAAATGCAGGCGCCATATCAATGGATCAAAAATTCCGTATGCCTTCCAGAAAATGTTACCTTCCCCCAAGCAACATGAGCAATACCAAGCCCCAAGACTAAAACATCTTACTGGACGTGGCTGTCTTGTTGCAACAACCCAAAGCAAATAACCTAAAAGCTATTTCGAAAAAAAAGCATAGCAAAAAAGCTACCTCTAGCTAGGTCAGTCAGCGAGTTACTTCTTGGCCCTGATGGTGGCTTCTGACTTCGAGTCAAGGTCCACCGTGTGCATGAGGGGGTCCTTGAGCGACTTGTGCTTCACGGTAACATTGTATTCACCGTGGAAGAGCTCAGCCTCGAAAACGCCCTTGTCGTCGGTCTTGGCGTCCTTGGGCACGGCCTTCCACTCGGCAATGAGCTTGTCAACGACATCCCCAACAGGAAGGTTCTTGAAGTTCTTGTCTGTCAGACACATGACGTAACACTCCTTTTCATGCCAAGCGCCCCACAGCACTATGCCCTTCACCCCTGGGTGCGCGAATCCCTCCCTCATCACCTCCTCCAGGTACTCCACTTGCTTGGGCCCCTTTTTGACGTCGATCTCGGTGAGCCAGATGGGGACCTTGGCCTGCGCAAGGGTGTCGAGGGAGCCCCTCACATAGGGGATGTTGGGGGCGCCGAAGTGGCTCTCCAGACCGATGCCGTACTTGAGCTTGCTGTTGCCAGGGTATGACTGGATCTGCTTGAGCTTGGCAAGGTACTTCGTGGGCAGCGGCGCTGCATCGTTGGGCTCCTCAATGGTGTTATACTCGTTCATGAAGAGGATGGGCTTGTCGTCGAGCTTGGCCACCTCCTTGAAGACCTCGGCGGAGGCATCCTTGCCGAGCTTGTCCTCGAAGAAGCTGTAGTGAAGGTTCTCGTTGTGCACATCCCAGTGGATGAGCTTACCGGCGTAACGAGACACCACGTTCTTCAGCCGTTTTGCCATTGCCTTCTTGAGCTGTGGCACGCTCAGCTTGCTCACCCAATCCATCTGTTTGCTTTGGTCGTCCCAGAACACATTGTGCCCACGCACTGAGATGTTGTATTTCTCCGCCAGAGCTAGCATCTTGTCCGGGATCTCATACAACTCTTGGTTCTGGTCGTACTCCGTACTATACCACTTCATCTCGTTTTCCATCGTAGCCACTGTGAACCGCGACGTGAACCACTTCTCGTACTCTGGGATGTCCAAGATCTCCTTCGTCATTGCGTTGCCCACTGGAAACCCTTGGCGACCCGCTCCAGAGACAGCTCTGCGTCCGGCAGCACCTTGCCATCGGAGCCGTGGACGGTGATCTTTACTTTCTTCTTTCGCTCCTGCATTCATTTCAGTTTCAATTGCAGAGCCATGGTGTATTTATGTTTATCCAGCATTAATTGTTTTAGGTAGTGGAAGTAGCATGTAAATCAAATAGGAATTATCACCTTGGCAATAGATTCATGGCGATGAGACTTTCATTCTTCGAAGCTGAAGGGCTGCAGCGCCATGCTATCCACCATCAACTCCGCGGTTACGTTGGTCTGCAGTTTTGCGCTTAAATTACTCGGTAGAGTGTTACACATCCACATGCTGTGATACCGCCTCGTTGATGCATCATGCGTGTTTATCTAACTTTCTACACTACCTACCTCAAAGAAGAGCTCGCCCTTCCCTGCAGCATAGGAGGTGGCGCCACCCTTGAGCATGGTCCAGCAGCCGGACTGGACCACTATCATGCCTGCGGTGTTGAAGTTGCCATCGGGGGTCACCAGGATGGCCCTTACGTCGCCGGTGCTCTTGGAAAGCTGCAGCCAAGCTGAGGCCAAGCATAAATGGTTGGTTAGTAGCAGCAACACCTAGCTTGTCATCCTCAGTCAATTGATCGACTTGATTGCTGCTGCGTGACCAATCATGATGGGGCAATCGGTTACCAGAGAGGGTGTAGTGAGTGTCCTTTTCGAGCTCGACCTTGAGTGTTGAGCCCTTTGCTGGGGCGCTCTTGCTCTTTGCCATTAGGAGCTTCTTGCCACCAGCCGACACGGTGGCCGGCTCCTCAGCTCCGGTCAGGATTCCGCCACCATAAAGAGGTTTTGGCGGCTCCTTCTCGCACTGCTTGCACCATGCCGGCCGGCATCACAACTGAATTTATCAGTCCTTGCTCTCAAGGAAAACGTATGCTGTATATAAGCATGTGAGAACGAGAATGCACACATCTACAGATGATGCATAATGGACATAATATTTGGACCCAAAACTGTGCAAATTTGCACGGACTTGAGAGATCCGCTCGCCATTGCATGATGTTAACAGAAGTGATATCACAACCAAAAAGCATAGATGGTTGGTGCATGCAGAGAGAAAAGGGCATGCTGCTTGCCTCAATGTTTGCTGAATAGTCATATGTAGCAGATTTATCTGACTTCTCTGAGTTCTCTGACTCTGATTTATCAGATTTAGCCAAGCATCCTGTGTTGAGGGAAGAGCAGTTATGTATTAGGCTATTAGCACGCTGATTTGTATGTTCACAAACACCCGTCAATTATAGTACAAGACAACTAAATATTTGTTTGTATTACTTAAGTTTCCCAATCTAAATTGAATTTTTCAGCATAGAAATAGAAATTTCATAGCTACCAGTCATGTATATACGGCAGATGCAAATTAGGGTATGTTAGTTCACATACTATGATTTATAAATCTACAGCTTGTCACCGTAAATTTGAGACCATATTTATCGATTTGTCTTAGAGACACATAAAAAATAATTTACACATTAACAGATCCAGTGTTTGCATTCGAAATTTCCAAATTAGAACTAACTGGGAACAACTAACCTTCAAAAAGGAGGACAACCAACAAGAGCAGCACCAACGTCCTTGTGAAAATCTTCAGATTTTCTATACCACTGGCTGCAATTGTTCTGTGTTAGCACTTAAACTTTGATTATACAAATTTGGGAGGAGGAACATCGGAGAGCAACAAGGTGCCATGTTTAGTTTAGCCTTTTATCAAGAAACAGCAGTCATAAAAGTAGATAAAAATAGCAGAAAGTCAGTTTCACCTGTGTGGAGGTAATTAACCCACATTTAGTGATTCACAAGCTCATTAGATGCATGCCCGGCAGTTCTCAGTTGCCTGTGTTAAACGAGGCATCCAATTCCGTTTCTATAATATTTTTTATTGTACAACACATTTGTTTAGATCGGTGCTTATGTACAATTTTTGTTGCCGCGTCAGGTACCATCAGGTGCTTGCAAAAAGACCAAGAGGTGATTCACTTTGCTTGGGTACCTGATTGAGTGCAAACTTGATGGTTGAACAATTTAAGCATATGTGTAGCTTTGTCTTTGTCAGCATTGGAGGAGAAATGCTCAGGAAAAGATCTGCTATTAGAAGTCTATTGAGTAAAAGATTATCACCCAGATTTTGTAGTTTTTGGTGACGTGAATACAGGCTGGCTAATGTGGCACAATAGCTGAAGCGGGTCAAAACAAGAGGATCTGAGAGTTATAAAGAGCAAAATGTAAAATTAATACTGTGTAGCTGAGTATATGTTGACTCGATGCTCCATCCGTTGATTCAGTAGAGCAGGAAAAAGTTGTGCCATAAGTTTGATAGTTGGGAACTGATTTGTCTGGCCTTGGACAAATTTCCATTGAACCTCATCACATGTTTCTTCTAGGATTAGACTTGACAGAAACGAAATGCAATCTTGTGCATATGTATAAAGAAGATCAAATCGACCTTCTCCTTTCTTTAATTTTATATATCGTATAATAATGAACATATGATCCATCGCCTCTCCAGGAATGAGAATTCATCAATCTCATGGGCGGGAACAAACAATGCTCTAAATCAACAATCAATGCTATGGCACACATATCCAATCAATCACATAAGCTACTAGCTAGACACGCCGCTAGACGTGTATGGTGTACTCGTTGTCGGACTCCTTGTCGACGCTGAGGCTCTGCACGACGGTGGAGTTCGCGGCCGCCGCCGGGTGGGCGACGGTGACCTTGTAGTCCCCGTGGAACAGCTCCGCCTCGTAGTACCCGTCGGCGTCCGCCACGCCGACGTGCGAGCGCGTCCTCCACTCCCGATGAGCTTGTCGACGACGTCTCCCACGGGGAGGTTCTTGAAGTTGTTGTCGGTGAGGCACATGACGTAGCACCCGTTGGCATGCCACGCCGTCCAGAGGATGATGCCGTGCACGGCCGGGTGCGCGTACACCTCCCTCATCACCTCCTCCAGGTGGCGCGCGTGGTCGGGCCCCGGCTTCACGTCGATCTCCGTGAGCCAGATGGGACGCCAGCCTGCGACATGGCGTCCAGCGCCGCCCGGACGTAGGGGATGTTGGGCTGGCGCTGAAGTGCCCCTCGAGGCCGATCGCCATCCTAGCTCCGTTGCCGTTGCCGGGGAAGGCGCCCTTGATCTGCCACAGCTTGCGGAGGTACTTGCTAGGCAGGCCGTTGGGGTCGCTGGGCTGCTCCAGCGTGTTGAAGTCGTTCATGGACATGAGCGCGCCGCCGTCCATGCCGTGCGCCTTCTGGTAGAACGCGGCCGACGCGCCGGGCCCGAACCTGTCCTCGAAGTAGTCGAAGTGCAGGTTCTCGTTCACAACGTCCCACGCGATCACCTTGCCGGCATACCTCGACATGACCGACCTCATCCTCTTCGCCGTGGCGGCGCGGAGCTGGTCGGCGTTGAGCGCCTTGACCCACCCCATCTGCGTGCTCGGGTCGTCCCAGAAGATGTTGTGCCCGCGCACGGCGATGCCGTGGCTCCGCGCGAACCGGAGCATGGCGTCGGGCACGGAGTAGTCCTCGCGCCCCGGCACCGCCTCCGTGCTGTACCACTTCATCTCGTTCTCGAAGGTGGTGACCGTGAACCGGGAGGTGAACCACTGCTGGTACTTCTGGTTGTGCAGGATCTCCTGGCTCATCGCCGACCCGAGCGGGAAGCCGCTGCGGACGTGCTCGACGCTGATGCGCGCGCCCGGCACCGGGTTGCCGGCCGTGTCACTGGCGCGCAGCCGCACCGTCTTCTTCCGGGCCTTCTTTATGGCCGCGCCACGGTGGGACTCCCACTCCTCCCTCGAGAACGGCTGCAGCGATACGTTGTCCACCCATATGTCCACCGTCGAGTTGCTCTGTTGTAACCAAAAGCAGAGCACGTACGTAAATGACCAATCCACAAGATTCATCGATCAAGTTGTTCCAGGCGAAGAAGTTGTGTTTACCTCGAAGTAGAGTTCAGCCGGGCCGGAGGCGGCGGCGGTGAGGCCGCCTTTGAGAACAGACCAGCAGCCGGACCTCGCTTCGATCCCGCCGGCGTGGATGAAGTGGTCGGCCGTCTTCACGACGGCTATGACGTCTGCGCTACCGTCGCTAACCTGCAACCATGCTGCACGATACAAAACACAGCCTCCATGAGCCACCGTCCTGCCGAATTCTGAAAAAAATATAGATGCATCTAGTGGTTATCATAGGGATGTCGACGGACGTCCGCCTGGGACCCCTGACCTGTCCGCTCCACTAATCCATCTACCGAAATTAACTAACTCGTTTTTTATTCCACGCACGAAAACTCTCTGGCGGATGGTCCGCCTAATCCGCCGGCGCGTCCGTCGACATCCCTAGGTTATCAGATTCAGACCTGAGAGGGTGTAGTGCGTGTCGTTCTGCAGGTACACCTTCTGGCTGACGCTCTGGTACGACCGCGTCCGGTTTCCCGACACAGCGTACCTGTTCCCCGTCGCCGACGTGGCCTCGTCGACGGTGCCGAACCCGAAGACGGACCAGCCTTGGAGGCCGGCGTTGAAGTCCGGGTTGACGATGACGCCGCCGCCGTAGTGAGGCTCCAGCGGCTCAGCCAAGCACTGCATGCGCATTCGACCATTAGTCAGCTCAACAGAAATTACCAGCAGTAACAAACTACTACGAAACGGTAGATTTCCACCGAAGTTAAAGTGTACAGTAATCAAGATTAAACAAATGGAACTTTTGGCTCAGAACTACCAACCGACCGTTTCCGTCAACGTCCGGGTAAAAGTCACTAAAAGGTCGTTACCGTTTGGAACTACTAACTGACAGTAACTGTCGCCAAACTACTACAAGAGATTCAGAATTCAGGCCAGTAGTCTGCGCCTGCCAGATTTTTGTTTGGTAAAGTTTCACTCGCTGCCAAAGCCAGCACTAGGAGTTTCCTCTTCCTCCATGTGACTATTTTGACTACAGTCTAGAGTAGCACTAGAAGAATATTGTTTGACTTACCTGCAAAAGTCCAGGTGATTGCATATCTAATGGAGCCTAACATGAGACTAACTCCTGTATTGGAACACTTCACACACACTAAGAAGTGAGAACTAATCACACGATATCTTCACCAACCAACTCGGAAAAGGCTAAACCAAAAGATAAGTGCCCAAGTAAGCGCATGATTAGTACTCATTGTGGCTGGGTGCAATGGAAGTCAGTGGAACGGCGGCATGCAGTTGCAGTTGCAGTTGCAGTGTGTAGCGGACACTGGGTTACACATGCCCTCCCCTGCTTGCCCGTCACCAACAAAGCTTAGCCATCACCGAGTAATCCCAACTCTGAATCACAAATCACTATGATCAAAGGTGCATTTGCGGAAACAAGTCACAGCGCATATCATATGGGTACTGCGTCTGTCACCCACACTGGAGTTTAGTAGGCAGAGGTAGAGGCTTGATGTTAGGCTGGAATAACGTCAGAGGGGTCAAACTGAACCGCCGGCGTGTTGGGTTGGGTAGCGATTGGCCGGGCATTTTGTCTGTGGCGTCCGATGATTCTGGCATGACTCTGTAGAGGCTTTCCATCTCCGTTCTTGGCGTCACTCCATGCTCCCTTCCGGTTTCCACACGGCTGCTGGCTTTAACACCGAACTAATTCTTCCTGTTTGTTCGGCTCGCTTCCACCATGCACACTGTGCCGTGGCTGGATGAAGATTACTAAATGAAAGAAAGAGTAAAGAAGCTGGCGGCCGATGGAGCGGAATCAGTGAGTTCGCATTACCAATCACTAGCTAGGTATACTCAACTCATGGATCTATGCAATATGTACATATATGTCTCGATCGATGGTCACCGGCCGTGAGTGGACTCAGGCCGGCCGGCGGCGGCAAAGATCACACGATCGAGGCAAGATAGCTAGTGCTGTGCATCACAAGATCGAGGCACTACGTTCATCGATCGATCGATGACCAGAAGAATCATAAGAAAACCGAACGAGAAACGGAGTTGGCTGCAAAAAGGCGCCAAGCTCACGGACGACACAACAGAAAAAGGGTCAGAAATACATATGTGCCATGCTGCATGCGTACTATATTATCCGTTTGTACGTGCACGTGCGCATACACATACCTCGGAGCTCGTCGAGTAGTCGTAAGGAAGCGATCGCGCCATGAGAGCAGCTGCGTGGAGAAAAAGCATGAAGAACACTTAACCTCCTGTTATCGGTCGTAGTAAGCTAAGTTAACCAGAAGGTTTACTGAAGTAGTTACCATTCAGGAGAGCAGCAGCCCACACCAAGAAGAACACGGCCGATGATCTCCCCATCGATGCTCTCATCTCTCTATCTCCAAACCGATCGATGAACTGGCAAGATGGTTCGAGGAGCAAGAGACCAAGATATATAGTGGCGATCGAGAGATCGATGGCTAAGCTAACTGCTATGCTGCACTTGCACCGTTGTTGCTGCATGCATGGCCGTGGTCTCGGTGTGTGGGCACCGATGGCTACTTATATAGGCGATCGCTTCGATCGACGGAGTTTGTTTAACTGTTAGTAGAGCTTAGAGTCAGCGGGTGTTGTAGTACTAGCACACACATGTTCCCGCGTCGTTGCTTGCCGTGCTTACGTTCAAACGGCGGAAAAGGACCATTCCTAGTTAGCTCGCCGTGCATGGGCCGGCCGGGATCAGGATGTGGTGTGGTGATAAACTAATTCGCTACGGCTACCATATGCATTAAACCGTGGGGCGCCCTACGCACTAATCCTAACTCGGTTAGCCCCTTTTTTGACTAGGTTCGTGTATGTGGTGTCTCCACTGATAATCGATCTGATCTGGCTATATTGCTCACACTAGTCGTCCATGCGAACGAGTGATTAAAGTCAGAACGTTTGATTCCAAGAACATTAATTTTCTTAATTTATTTAGGAGTAGACCCTCTTGGCCTTCCCTTTGCTTATGGATTTTTCATGGTTTAGTTACTCAATTATCTGGTTGTATCCGATTTTTTTTTTGATAAAACATATCTAGATTTAATGAAAAAAGGATATTCCAGAACAGCAATAGCTAACATGACATTTTAAGTTTCCATTTTGTGAACCTCATCTTGCTTTGGCCACATTCGCTCTATGCCCTACTTCCTAATTCCTACTGACCAAGCTAAATTTTCCGACCATAAAAAAAGCATGCGCGGACGCTCTCATACCACCGCACATACAAATTTGACAATACTTTAGAAATGATCGATAACGGGATAAATTTGCAACTCTCACTAAGTTTTTAAGCATGTATCCATATACTCTTTCTCGTGCTTCACGTATGTTAACCATCTATCAACTATGCAAGAGCGTCTAGACGTAAGAACTTTGCCATCCAGAACGGCCACGAGACCTATTTTTGGTCCTTTGCTAAGCTCAAACGAAAGATCTACCCACAAACCTCGAACCTGTATCAAGGTAAAAAAACAAGAAGGTGTATGATGCTGCAAATAGATGGATGTTGGACCTTAATATGATAATATAAGAGGTCTCACATCTACGCCATTGTGGTCGCTCATCTCAAAGAGGATCTACTCGGCCAGCTCCCCTTGCAAGGTTCAGTTCTTCGGAGTCAATCATGCATTTTCCACCAATTTATCCGGGACATATGGGGGCCACCTAAATGTTTCTTCTCATCTTGGCTGATATTTCAAAATAGTCGCGAGGTTAGACCGCATGTGTCTAGACAAGGAATGCATCAACCCCTTTGTCAGTTGTAGGGTGTAGGGTGTGAACATCGGGTAATTTGACCTCTATGTTTGTTCCTTCTGTATAAATATGAAAGAATTTTTTTTCCTTTGTCCAAGAATATTTTCTTACAAATTAGCATGCTTAATATTAATCTAAGAAGATCAATTGTTAGGGAATGAGCAATTTTGGGTACCGAGTTCCATAGAGATCTTTATTTAAAAATGACAAACTATAAGTTCCAATAGTATGTAAATGTTGGAACATATTATAAACCCGCGAGATTGGATGAAAAGATATTTTCAGACATAGCATGCTTGGAAAAACAAATATATTTTGCGGATAGAAAAGACAACTATGAAATCTAAAAAAAAAATCAGATAAGACTATTATAATAAAACCATTTCATGATATTTTTATCATTCATGATGCATTTCTCATCTACACATGAATTTTAATAAAACCAAATGTATCTTTATTTTATTTTTAGAATAAATATCTCATTTGAGCTCGATAGCCAAAATCAATTACTAGATAATCGGGTCCTTGATTGACCCATAATATGCTGGATTCTAAAACAAGTCGTTTTGAAAAAACGTTACATAGCACTGTAGTAGAATGAATAGCCCATGCAGCTAGCATGGCAGGAAATTTTGGCTCGTCCCGTTTTTCAGACGTTAGGCGCGGAAACTTTCGTCTTCGGTTTTATGGTGGTTAACAAACCACTAGCAGACTCAACGACCGGTGCAAGTTGTGCCCTTGGACGGTGTTGCTGACGTACGGGTGCACGAGAGTTAACGTGCACGGTACACCAGGTACGCACGCCCGCCGCCGAACCACGGTGGCTCTCCGCCGCATGTGAACTGCCGGCGGCGGCGGCAGACGTGCACTCTTCTCTAGCTTGCACTCCCGATCAATCGGTCAGTCAAGTCCCGAAGCCGCGCGCACGTATGGTGCAGCTGCAATCAAGCAATGTGTGGGACGCGCGCATGCATGGATGCATGTGTCCCGGTGAAGCGACCGGCCGGGAGGTTCGGGCGGCGTTTTTGGTCCTGAGAGTGAGAGGCACTCCCTTGCTTTCCGATCACGGCGACTATCTAGTTCTAGCCTGTGGATCGATATGTTGCCGTGAGATGCGGATCCGTAAAGCGGCAGCAATAAAAATCACCACTATTTTTTTATTGAAATTTTCCACACATATATTAGGTCAGCAAGGCGTCTCATTAAAAACCTCCCAGTCCACTCAGGTACCCTGATAAGGAAAAGAGTACGTCAACAACTTGCCGCGTTAACCATCAACAATCGTTACATCATTTACCAGCGTTCCGATCAACCAACCCGGAGGTTCGTTAATCTAGCTTACAGAATTTTTATTACAGAAGCTATAATTAGCTAAATCATGAGCCGCAGAATTTGCCTTGCGAGAGCAATGCTTGAACTTGGCCTTCCCAATTGACGTCGCTAGATCAACGCATTCTGCAAATATTGCTACAGCCGCATCTCACCATTGGGACTGACCAGAGCAATAATTGATCACCTCTATAGAATCCGATTCTGCCTCTATATTGTGACACCCAAGAGAATTTGCTAGGACGAGCCCATCTCTCATCGCCATGGCTTCCATCGTGACCACATCCAGTCCGTGTTCAATATACAAACATTGAGCAGCAATGAAGTTACCTCGGGTGTCTCTGAGAACAGCAGCCGTGCACCAGCCTTTCTATGAGTGTAGAAGGCAGCATCAACATTTAATTTAATGAACCCCGGTCCAGGGGGTATCCACTTCTCGATCGCTCCTGTACAACTTCCGAGTGATTTCTTATAGTTGTTGGCTATAGCAAGCACCGATGTTGGCCATTTTGTGACCGGTGGTATAGACTCATTGTGTTATTTGGCGTCGTAGCCACCACTAATATAAAAGAAAATGACATCTCTAGCAAATCCCGGAAAACGGCCCGGCCCAAAAAATATCCGCCGCTTCAGGTGCCCGGCACCGAAAAACGGACCAACCAGATTTCGCAAGAGTGGCTAGCCCCGAAAATTTTATTCGGGGGCGGGATATTGGACCGCGAGTTCCCCATATGTTTAGTTTTGGAGGCAAAAGATCCTGCGCCCCGAATCGCTTCGTGGGTCGGAAGTTTCAGCTCACGCCCTCTCTTCCGCCCCTCCCACCATCGATTCTTTCGTCCCCTCCCCCCCCCCCCCCCCCCCCCCTCCCCGCGTGTGTGCCGTCTTATAGCTCCCCCCGTCCGCCACATCCTTCCCACCAATTTGGGAGCTCGGGGGTAGCCATTTCTGTCCGCATGCGCTTGGCGGCCACTGCCTCCATGGATCCGACGCGGTGCTCTGCGCGAGGCCCAGATGCGGTCGGGGAAGCTGAACCGGTTGTGATTGAGCCCGGATTAGTGCCCTCAACCGCCGTGACCGCGTATTTGGGGCCACATGTCCGAAAAGGTGGCGGATTTGGGGCTGGCCGACCGTGGGGAAGAAGTAGTGTCGGTGGGGAAGCAGCAACCGGCTAAAGGTAAACCGTTTCAACCTACTCCGGTGGTTCTATCTTACAAACGGAGGGATGCATAGATTTATTTGCGGAATATTGAATTTTTAGATGGATTGGAGTTCATCGTCATCATCGTCCGAGTCGGATGATTCCGACATCGAGGAGCTGTTGTTCGACGATGATATGGAGCACCAAGTCTTGATGCATCTCATCAAGGAGCTAGAAGAAGCGTCGAGGGTCGTCCATCTATGCATTCCATTGAGATACCAACCTATCTGTCTCACCTCTTCCGTAGGCGTTATCGAATGCGTAGAAGTCTTTTTTGTTCAAATTGTGAAAGCTTGCGAACAAAACTATCGGTATTTCACTCAACGGAGGAATACCGCCGGTTTGTTTGGGTTTAGTTCATACCAAAAAATCTCGGCGGCAATGAGAGTGATAGCATATGGCATTCCGGCTAACTACACCGATGTCGCAGTGGTGAAGATACCACGCTCGAATGCGTGCGGATATTTTCCAAGGTTATAATCCGAGTTTTTGGTCCCAAGTACCTCCGAACTCCCAATGAGGAAGACACACAGAAGTTGATGGAGACGAATGAAGCAAGAGGATGGCCGGACATGCTTGGGAGCGTGGATTACATGCATTGGAGGTGAAAGAATTGCCCTGCGGCTTGGAATTTTTCTATGACAATATTGGTTGCCGTGTGAATACTCAAAGGAACCCGAATATGATCTGAGCCTAACAGAAGATTGAGGACAAGGCCACGCACACCCAGCTCCGTAATGATCTCATCGAGCACTAGTGGCAGTTGTATGTGGGAAGTAGATTCCCATTTATTCATTTGATATTATTCGTATTCATGTATGTTTTGAACCATTCTTTTCATTCCGGACCATTCGTTGTTGTTTTAATTATCTGGTTTTGAACGTTTATTATAATGTGCTTGATTATTGTATTGTATGATGTTAAAACATTAATTAGTTTGATTTATATTGCTGTTGTATTCAGATTATATTGTTCAAAATCATGAATTTGGCTAAAAGTCGGAAAACAGTTTTGTGGTACTTTGCAGTACGAGTTTAGAGTATCTGCTCTACCGGAGCCCGGCCCGCACGATACCGTAAACCGATTTTTGGTCGAACCGGAAACGCGTTTTCCGGGATCTGATAGAGATGCTCTCGGGTCGGTGTTTACATGACTCATACCATAAATTTTATTGATGCGTATTACCTGGAAAAAAAATAGAGAAAATGCACGGCTATTATCCGCGCTCACGTTTCTGGATCAGATGAGTAGGAGTATACGTACTACACTACTCTCAGGTTATTCAAAATTAATGTGATCCATTGACCTTGAGACGCGCGTGGTGTACCGTGTACGTGCGGCGCCGCCGCCGGCGCTTGAAGAGAGGGAATGGAGGACGTCTAGGGCCGTCCGGGAGACCGGCCGGCCGCCGAAACCTTCATGGGGACCGTGCCATGACGACGGCCAGCGTGGGGCTGCGGCACCTGAAAGTGCGTGATCGACGCAACTGTCGCTCAGTTCAGTTGGGCAGCGCGCACGCCGCATCGACGTCAGATCATCCGTTTCTTTTCATTTTCTTGCATGCGCGCAAACCGTTCTGCCAACCGGCCGATCCCAAAGGACCAGGAGAATACTGCATTTTTCTTTATCTTATCCTCTCACAATTTCCTTTCGAAAAGTCTCCTCATAACAGCATGCAGAACTAACTTCGCGCAGACCAGGAGTTGGAAAATAAGTGTTGTGACGTACGTGACCTAGCCGAGGGGCGGGGAGCTAGCTCTCCTGGGGAAACTGGCTAGTGAAACAAAGTTTGGCTTAACCAAGCTGGTTTTGAGTTCCCCCACCTTCTATCCTTAGCCTACTTGATTTGCAATGCTCCAAAAAAAAAAAAGACACGCAGATAAAGAAAGCGCATGATTGAAATGATATCCACTTGAAAATCTACGTTATTAGACTTAAACAAAATTTGTTTAAGTGGAACATAGTAGGGGTGAAAATGGTACGGATTATTTCCGACCATCCGGGGGCTCACGGAAAGCAAAAAACGGATTCGGTCGGATAGCTGAACCATACGGTCACGGAGACAGATAATTCACGGAAACGGAACTGAAGTTATACCATTTCTCGGTTATTATATCCAGCACAATATCCGACAACTACTCATTACTGCATGTATTCTTAGAAGTTCAAATATGAGTTCTATCATACACAGGCCGTTCAAGGGCGTATTACAAATATCTCTATCTTAGAATATGACAATATATAAATAATTTTGACCCTCTTGTGTGTTAGATTCAAACAATATAACAGATCGGTGCCTCCATGACTGCTTACGGGGTAGATTTCTACATACAAGTGAGTGAATAAATATTTCCTGGATTGACTGATTAACATAAGAGAAAATCACTCATTTTTATTTTCTAGGTTTAGTTTGCACTTTGTTGAGGTACATATTATCACTCACACAAGAAACACCGTTGCATAAAATGCAACCTTAGTTTATGTATTAAATTGCTATTCATGTATGTTATTAGCGACGCCTTTTTCATAAAAAAAATATATCATACATTCCTTGTAAGTTGCTTGATAAATTAATGTGTAGAAATACTGAAAACACATTTGACCATAAAAAATAATAAATGAGCAATGACAAAGATGATAGTACAAATTCTTGCACACTACCAGTACACTCTAGAACTTTCTACACACAAACTTACACCTAAGGTGGAGAAGCACATCTTTTATTTAGTGGCAGCCTTGAGATAGAGAATCATATACCTTAGAAACCATGCACTTAATTATTTGTTAGACGTTAGTTTTAAGCTCGACAGCGAGATATTTAAGTATTTTAATGTACACCAAAATGCATCACATACAAATTAATCATTTGAGTGCTACTATTAATCGTCAAAACACATTTTGTATGGTTTCTCATACATATAGAGAACACAATAAAATGAAAGGCTTCTTAAGAGATTGTAAAAGAAAAAAAACTAAAGTAACTTTGTCTACCCAATATACCACTTATGTTTAGTGAAATTATATATTTGCAGTCCAACTCTCATCATTGTATAAAATATAAATTTGTATCTTAATATTTGACAACATATTATATGGTCAATTTTGTTAAGTGTAATAAAATAATAATTTTAAAAACAACATGGCATATGCTTTCACGAGTCACTCAAGTGCGCGGAAAGTTTTGTGACGACTACTTCAGAGACGTTTGAGCCCCACCCAGATGCACATGTGTCAAAGATGCTAACGATGGGTATGGAAGTTGTTCAGGGTTCTGAATCGGACCATGTTCGGATAGGAAGCTCGACGCTAAAGATCAACTGCAAACCCTGAGTTTTAATTAATCGATCAATTAGTGAAGTTAAATAAGGTCCTACATGTATTTCATTTGAAATCAATGAAACTCACCAATCGTTGAGCTTGATTGGTTAATTAATTTATAAAATTCATGTTGATCCCATTCAGACCCAAAGTACACATGAATGTGACAACTCTATGCTGCCGGATAGGACTTGGCTTCAGTATCAAAAAAGACGATGAACTGCAAACCACTACTATTGGACTGTAGCTGCTCTGTTTTCACCCCTACTCCTAAGACATTTAATGAAAATGAGGAAATATTCATTTGAAATGTAGGATAAATAACCCCTGAAAGTTATGTGGAATTCAATCCTACAAATAAAACATTAGGCATATAACTTTAATAAGGATTCTACTCCTTAGAGAGTTCATATGAAAATTATTTGAATCAATAGGGCTATAGGATGAAAAGTTGAGGGTTCTTCCCAAAATATGATTGCTTAAATGTTTTGGCCATGGGTCTAACAAGAATCAAAGGCCGTGCCTTTTCCTTTATAGAAACACCGAGTGCAATATATATTTCTCGTGAAAAGAGTGCAATATATATGGACGCACCTAGGATTTGATTTTGATTATGCCGGGGTATAGCACCTCGGCATAATACAAACCATGCTTGGTTTATAACTTTTCCGGTGATATGCTTTGGTTTATCTGTGTATTGCACAATGAAAGATTTATTTGGTATATTAATTTAAATTTCTTAGACCTAAAGAAAATGTCTTCCAAATAAATATCAGTTAACCACTTTACTAGGAGAAAACAAATCATCTCGAGTAAACTACTTTACGATTGCAAGGAATTAATCAAACAAATATAACTATGGCAATGGCGGAGGTCATTTCCCTAGGCGAGGCTTTGGCGGAGGTGGACCACCGTTTCGCGGGGGGCGGGGGGGGGGGGGGGGGAGCTGGCCGCGGCAACTCCAATGCGGGGGGTACAAGCGGCTTTGGTGGTCATGCTGGTCACCATCAGAATAACCATGGGATTGCAGGTTCGAGTGGAACAGCTGGGCAGCCAGATCATCGGCAGCCGGGTTTTGAGGAGATGAATGGAGCTGGCTTTGGTACTTTCAATGCAGGCTCTGGCTTTGGCAATGGTGGTCAGCAGCGACACTATAACCGATCCTATACGCCTCAGCGAGGAGATGCTAGCAAAGGTTGTGAGGCAGGTTACCGATGCGTTAAGGCAGCCTGATGTGATCAACTCGACCGAGAAGGTGACGCCACCTGTGGCTACCGTGCAACGATACGTGCCGGTCTCGTCGGTTCCTACGGCGGCGGGGGTAGCTGCAAATCAGACTGCGAACCAAAAAGCAACCGGGGGAAGTTCGGTTGCTGGTGTAGCTGAGGCTGTTTTGGCGAAGAAAGCTAAGAAAAATGATAAAAATCGATGCTATCGATGTGATGAGCCTGGACATTTTGGCAAGGATTGCACGGTGGAGGTCTGCGATATTTGTGAGAGCAAGGAACATGATTCTGAGGTGTGTCCGTTGCTTTCAGCACCTAAACCGCAAGTGATAATGCATGGCTACATCAACGAAGGTCTTATGTTCTTTGAGCAGCCGACAACTGAGACATACAAACCTAAAATAGACAACGTGCGGTTGGCTATGCTGACGGTAACTGGAGGAGACCTAACTATTCCACAAATTGTGACACAGCTGCAACGATTGGTTCCAACGGATCAGTTTCATTGGGACGTCAATCAAGTGGGTCACAATGTTTATAAGGTTCCTTTTCCATCTAGGAGTGACCTGGACAGATTGGACATCTTTGGGTCTTGTAAGGTTCCAAACAGCAAGTGTGAGATTACGGTGATACCATGGATTGCAAAATCGGAACCTCTTGAGATGCTGCCAAAAAATGGATTAGGGTGTCTGGTATACCAACGAAGGTGACAGAGGACTTTTTGTCTCTTTGGAGTTTGGGATCTTTGTTCGGCAAAACCATGAAGGTTGACATGAAATATACCCGCAAACATGGGGTGTTGCGCATCCTTGTTGGCTGTGTGGACTATACCTTGATTCCATCTGGTTGGACATTTTTTTTATCAAAGATGGGTTTTATAGGTTGCGGTTCAAGGTTGAACATCCAGTGGACGTGGCAGACAAGGAGGATGATCCACCTAGATCCCCACCTCCGGATGATGACAAAGATGGGGATGAACAGTCAGAGAATGGATCAAAAAATCGGAGAAAGATGAGAAAGGGATGGAACATAGTACAAATGATGACATGGCAATGGACGAGGGTACAAAAACCTCGGATAACAAAGCAGCAGATGACATGCAAGAACAAGAACATCACTTGACTGCGGGTGTGATCTTCTCTCCGAGAGTTTAGAAACAAATTAGGCAAGCTAAGCAGGAGTTGCGAGACCTGGCTGCAAGCTTGGACAGGCAGGAAGATCCGGAGGTTCATCAAAAAAATGAGGTTCCATCGATTCATGGCTACGGCAGCGAAAGTTCTGATTCTTTTGTCGTGGCAGCAGAGGCGGGGGCGCTGGACAGTTACCGGTCTGGGATGCGCTCAGAATGCTCAGCTGAAAAGCATGCAACACTCTTGATGCGGCAGAGAAAACCAGTATTTCTTCTGCCCCGGCACAGTTTGAGGTGCAGATCGGGTCAGACGATGGGGCGACAGCTGCAGATGTTTCTGCTCTGGCTACGGATGGAAATGGTGTTGTCGTGGATGGTGGTAACGATATGGTGGTTTGCGAGGGAGTGGTCACATCAGCTAAGGAGGGTTTTCGAGCTGAAAAGGAAGAGCGTTCAATGAATGGATCGGAGGCTAATGCTGATGGTTGGTGCACACCTACGTATCTAACACCAACACGGTCAGCTCGGTCTCCAACTTTGTCTAGTGGTGGTGTATACATGGACCGCATGGGGAACCCGATGGTGGACGGTGCAACAAAATGGATTGGGATCAACAGGGACAATGATTAATGATAAAAGACCATCGGAAAAGGAGATCATGGCATTTGGGGGGATGCAAGAAATGGACGTGCGGTCCAGCCAACGTCTGAAGCAACAACTCAATGCGGATACACCCATTCTTGAGCGGGCTATGGAGTTGGCTTCTCGCAAGAACGGTGGCACACCTTTAGGTACCCCACTCGCTTCTAAATTATCTTTATGTTCGTTTTCCAATTCTGAAATAAAGCGTAGAGCGGATAGGCTTGGAATTTCGTTAGGAAAAACTAAGGAGCAGGCAGCTGCTTCAATTTCAGTCATTAAGAGTGTAGACAAAGAAAGGGAGGTCATTTTTTTACAAAATTCTTTACCTCCAATAGTTGATGATGATGAGTCTAGTCTAGTGTTAAGAAGGGCGAAGAATTTGAGTGAAGATCTAGAGGATGATGAGCCAGAAGGTTTTTTAGATCATGCGGATCTTAAACCTTCGAAGGCTAAAGGCAAGCGTGGCCGTAAGAAAAACAGCTACTCTAAACGTGAGGTGAGGAGAAGTGCGAGAATTAGGAAAATTAATAACCAATAAAAAATGAAAGGAATGGTTTGGAACTCGGATGGTTTTGGGGATTCTGCTAAGCATTTAACTATTAACGAGACGGTTAGGGAACAAAAGTTGGATTTTGTTGCGATTGTGGAGACTGGTAGATCTTCTTTTGTGACCCCTTTCCTCAAGTTTTTAGCTGGGGGCATGGACTTTACGTGGTACTGTATCCCCCCTCATGGTAGATCTGGTGGTATGTTGGTTGGTTTTAATAATGCCACCATGGTCACAAACAATGTTCTCACAGGAGACTTTTGCGTCAAGTTTCATGTGAAGAATAAACTGGATGGGTTTCGCTGGGCCTTTGTGGTAGTTTACGGAGCTGCACAAGAGGAGAAGAAACCAGATTTTTTGGCCGAATTAGTACGAATTTGTGAAGGTGAAACACTTCCTATGTTGGTGGGAGGTGATTTTAACATAATTAGAAGACAGGAGGAAAAAAAACAACTCGAATTTTAATGCACGATGGCCTTTCATGTTTAACGCTATAATCGAAAGTTTAAGCCTAAAGGAGCTTCAGATGTCTGGAAGACAATACACGTGGGCTAGTAGAATGGAGACACCAACTTTTGAGAAGTTGGATCGATTTCTGGCTAGTGTAGAGTGGGAGCAGAAATTTCCTCTAGTAACTATCCACGCCTTGACCAAAACGGGGTCTGATCATACGCCTTTGTTGTTGGACTCAGGGGATCAGGCTCATGTAGGTAACTCTAGTCATTTTTCGTTTGAGCTATCTTGGATGCGTCAAGATGGTTTTTATGAAATGATTAACAAGGAGTGGAATTCGGTTCAAACTGGAAACTCCCCAGTGGAAAAATGGCAGCATAAAATAAGACACATACGACAATTCTTAAGAGGTTGGGTGAAATCTCTCAGTGGGGAGTATAAAAAAATGTGTGATAAACTCTCCCTACTGATTAATGAGCTAGATATTAAGGCTGAAAACACTCCTTTAAACGGCTGAGCGGGCTGCAAAAAAGGAGGCAGATGAATGCCTAGCCAAACTCAGAAGAGATGAAGAATCCAAATGGGCACAGCGAGCAAAGTAAAATATATCCAAGAAGGTGGAAGTAATACGAGATACTTTCACATCATTGCAAATGGCAAACATAGAAAGAAAAAAATCTTTCAACTAGAGCAGGACGAAGGTACAATAGTGGGACAGGAAAACCTTAAAGTTTTCATCTCGGAATATTATAAGAAATTGTTTGGATCACCGGTTCCAAATAATTTCTCAATGGATGAGGATGTAACTATTGATATGCCTCAGATTTCGCATGAGGAGAATATAATTTTGACATGACAATTTACGGAGAAGGAGGTTTATGAAGCTATTAACCAAATGGAACATAATAAAGCTCCAGGGCCGGACGGGTTCCCAGCGGAGTTTTATCAAAAAATCTAGAACATTATCAAGGTGGACTTAACGGCAATGCTTTCTCAGTTGCGAGACGGAAACTTGCCTTTATTTAAGCTTAACTTTGGTATCATTACGCTGCTGCCCAAAAAAGAAGATGCTAGTCGTATAGAGCAATACATACCCATTTGCTTACTCAATGTGAGTTTTAAAATCTTCACAAAAGTTGGAACAAATAGGGTAACCTCAATAGCTAGTCGGGTGGTGCGTCCCACCCAAACAGTTTTTATACCCGGGCAAAATATTTTAGAAGGAGTGGTAGTGCTTCACGAGAGGATCCACGAACTTCATACAAAGAAAATGGACGGAGTGCTTTTCAAAATAGATTTTGAAAAGGCTTATGATAAGGTGAATTGGTCTTTTCTTCAACAAGTCCTACGCATGAAAGGTTTTACACCTCAGTGGTGTGAATGGATTGCCAGATTTGTTCAGGGAGGGAGTGTGGGAATACGAGTGAATGTTGATATCGGTCATTACTTCCAAACACTAAAAGGATTAAGGCAAGGAGACCCTTTGTCACCAATGCTTTTTAATTTAGTTGCGGACATGTTGGCAATTTTAATTGCTAGAGCCAAGGAGGATGGTCAGGTTGGAGGTTTAATCCCTCATCTTGTGGAGGGTGGGGTTTCCATCCTACAATATGCGGATGATACAATTTTGTTTATGGAACACGACATTGCGAAAGCCGTGAACATGAAACTAATTTTAGCCTTCTTTGAGCAACTATCGGGTTTGAAAATAAATTTTCACAAAAGTGAATTGTATTGTTTTGGAAAAGCTAAGGATAGTCAGGAGGAGTATAGACACATTTTCGGTTGTGAGATTGGTTCTATGCCTTTTAGATATTTGGGGATTCCAATTCATTATAGAAAATTGTTAAACAAAGAATGGAAGACAGTGGAGGATCGGTTCGAGAAAAATTTAGCTTCATGGGTAGCCAAGATGTTATCATACGGAGACCGTCTTGTGCTAATAAATTCAGTCTTGACAAGTTTACCAATGTTTCTATTTTCCTTCTTTGAAGTACCCAAAGGGGTACGTAAAAGATTGGACTACTATCGTTCGAGATTTTTCTGGCAAAGTGATCAACTGAAACGAAAATATAGACTAACGAAGTGGAATATCGTGTGTAGACTGAAGGATGAAGGGGGCCTTGGTATTGCGGTTCTAGAAGCCAAGAATAAATGTTTATTAAGTAAGTGGTTGTTTAAGTTGTTAAATGAAGAAGGTGTATGGCAAGAGATTTTAACGAATAAGTACTTAGGTGGTAAGACGTTATCACAGGTACAAACGAAACCTTTTGATTCACCTTTCTGGAAAGGTTTAATGAAGGTGAAGAAGGATTTCTTTGATCGCGGAGAATTCATTCCTGGTAATGGTGAGCAAATTCGGTTTTGGGAAGATAGTTGGTTAGGACATATTTCATTAGCGAATGCATATCCTAATTTGTATAATATAGCTTCAAATAGGAATGCTACGGTAGCTGATGTTCTTAATTCAGTCTCTATCCATTTACCTTTTAGAAGAATTCTCACTGGAAACAACATGACTGCTTAGTTACATCTAGTAGAAAGGCTAATGCGAGTCAATCTGGTAGATCAATCTGATAGGTTCAAGTGGCGGCTCACAAGTGATGGGGTATTTTCGGTTAAATCCTATTACTTGGACGTACTTAATGGACATACGAGATATTTGAGAAAATATTTGTGGAAATTAAAAATTCCTTTGAAGATAAAAATATTCTTGTGGTTTCTAAACAGAAAAGAATTACTAGCTAAGGATAATTTGGCAAAACGTCAACGGACTGGATGTAAGAAATGTGTTTTCTCTAATGCAGATGAGTCTGTTGAGCACCTGTTTATTTCATGTACGTTTGCTAGAGACATTTGGAGGCTTGTGCACTTTACCTTCCGTGCCAGCCTACATCATTGCCCTCCCGTGCCGTTGCTAAATCTTGGACGACATGCATCGATTGATCAATTACATTTTTTTCACGTAACGGCCGGCCACATGTATAGAGCTGCTTTGAATCCATATTCATTTCGCACTGGGGAGACCGTTAAGTTCGGTAGATGGCGTTGGAGGAAAGCAGGGCAAGGAAAACTTCAAAGCGGGGTCCATAGACTTCCAGCCCAACCGAGGCGCCGGATGAGGAACGCATGCCGGCCGTGTAGCCGTAGCTGGCACGCATCGCCAACATGTACCTCACGTCTTCTAGCTAAAAACGAAACGTGTAAAATCTATGGAAGGAGAAGATAAAGATGCGCATCCAATGCTGCTTATATTAATAACAAATGGACTTAACATGATTGTCTAGTTACCGGTAAATGACTTCTACTTGCGGAAAATCGAGTCAAAATTTGCATCGTCTACGTTCTGCTACTTCATGCTCATGGCTCGTGTAAGCCCTAAGGAAGCGAAAGAACCTTCATCTGTCATTTTTCTTGTGAAATATCACAATCCCTCCATTAATCTAGACCCTTATCTCATTTCCCTACTGTTGTTACTTGTTGTATTGGCTACTTCAGTACTTCTTGTAGACAGGTGGCCTCCTAGGGCCGCGGGGAACCATATGCCACGGCCATCGGTAGACTCACATTGCATTTGAAAAAAAATGGAGCTTGTCATCGACATTCTACTCTTCTAATTGTTTCGGTAACTAGAAGTAACAATGTTATCCTCTCTTTGTCGTATAATATATCCCATTTCAGCTCTCTTCTCTTCTTAGGCTTGCTTGATTCTCATTTCTCTTTTGTTTTCATGTGATGGATCATGTATTAGGTGTCAACTACTTACATCTACGCAATTGCCTCCGAAACACATCGCGATCCACCTCCACTAATAGCCTTGCATCGCCCTCACAAAATTCAGTTCGAGTATGTCATTAAAAACACACTATACTTATTTCCTGGGTTATGTTTGACATTATAGTCTTTTTTTACAAATCTCTAGCTAAACCGATTTTAGATTTTAAGTAAGATTATATTGTTCTCCATGCCTTTGCACCAATTTTTTATTTTAAACTACTTAAGTGTGGTAATTTCTTCTCAAATGTTCGTGCAAAGATAAAAAATAACGAGACATTTATGTTTGTGCTAAATGTTGTTTTGCATAGCTTCCCAGCTTTCTCATGTATCTTTTGTTTCTACATGTCGCACGCGTGAATTGTCCACTACTTCGCTTAACGTATTGTTTTCTAGTGCAACGGGAGCCATCCCTGATTGCATTGCATTGTCGTTGTTCACATTCTTCTAATTATAGGGTTATGTTTGACACTGTAGTTAGTTGTGATAATCTCCAGCTAAACCACTTTTACATATGTTTTCATGTTTTATAAAGGTTTTTTTTTTGCTTTCATCGCCATTGCACGAGTCGTCTACTATTTTTTTTTAATTTTGACACTATAGTTGGTTGTGACAACTGAATATGAGTTATATGCCGCAAAAGGTACATATTGGATTCACATTCAAAAGATAATTTCCACTAGTTGAAATTTGGGATGATATTGCAAGAACAAAACTGGACCATATGGGATCACCTGCTAGTTGTTGCAGTGCTGTCTTCTTCACCAAGAATATGAGCCACCGGCCACCGCTACGGATTCCATCTGGCAAGACGCTAGTATTCCTACTGAAAAACGTTATCTTTGACATCCTCTCTAGGATCCTAGTGTAGACCATGTGCCAGCTCTAGTGTGTGCCAAGGGAGTGGTGCACCCTCATCTCCGGCCCGGAGTTCGTCACCGCACATGGGTCACGTTGGCATATCGAGTCGTTTCTTGTTGAAGGGACTCGCCATCCGTGTAGAACGCAATGGTGGCGACAAACTTTTGGACATCGGTCATGACGAGCGTACTCTGCTTTGACCTCGAGAGGGATGAGTGGAAGGAACAATCAAAGGCCCACCAAATGTGGAAATTAGACCGACCAGTATCAGCTTCGCCGAACTTAACGACACCTTGTGCATGGTCCAACTGGATATTTTGAATGCTATCTATGGACATCTCAACATATGGCTACTACTTGGTGCAGACAACATCACTTAGGTCAAGGCGTACAATGTTCTCTTTGCCCATGTAAATATTCCTAGATGGTGCTTTTTGAGAGTGTTAGATGGCAGTCCTACCTGGTCCTCAGTAGCATCGCTAGGACAGTAACGACACCGGTATTATAAATCTAAGACACCAGTTATGGGACATCCATAGATGCAACAAAAAACCTTCTTTGTCACCATGTCTCTGTTGTCATTTACCACATCAGTATCGCCCTTGGCAATATGCAATTGGGGCATTTTGTGTCATCCAAGATGCATCACCTTTCTATTTTATCTGAAGTATTTCTTTACATCACTATTGAAAGGATCGTATGACACCTAGAGGGGGGGGGGGGGGGGTGAATAGGTGCTACTTCAATTTTAGTACTTTTTCAATTTAGGCTTGACACAAAAAGGTAAATTCTCTAAATATGCAACTACGGTGAATTTACCTATATGACAAGCTAGCAACTAAGCAAGATACGCGAAGTAAAGATAGTAAACAAGGATAGAGGTAACCGAAGGTGAAAGCACGCGGAGACACGGATGTATTTCTGAGTTCCTCCTTTTTAGGGGAGTACGTCTCGTTGGAGAGGTGTGAGCTACCACAAAGGTCAACTCAACAGCACAAAGACTTCACCTTCTTCTTCGATGAACCGCACCACAAAGGTTTGGTTCACCTTCCACTATCGGAAACCTTCAAGGCGGATTCCGGAGCCTTTACAACAACGATCCGGGGCACAACCCACAAATCGATTGGGGGCTCCCGAACAGCTACAATCTGTCACAAAGACAATCAAGTAAGTACAACAATGAGCTAGGTTTTCCCAAAGGAAATCCTAGCAAAGGGGCCCTCAAGTAAATGAGGGGGAAATGTAAATCGGCTTGGTGAAGATGTAGATCCGGGCCTTCTCCTTCAATCCTCCAAAGATCAACGAGTTTGGGTGGAGGGATTGGGAGATCTAGTGATTCTTGAGCTTGCAATAATGGTGTTCTTCAATGTTGGGCGAGCTAACAGGCTTGAGGTAGGTGGAGGGGTATTTATACCCCTCCAGTTATCTGCCGTTGGAGAAGAAATGGGACCGGATATTCCGGTATAAGTGATGACGGATATTCCGGTATAGGCAATACCGGATATTCGAAGACCTCCAGGAACTTCGGCGTTTTAGTCCTTAGCAGAATTCTTCATCAAATCTTCTGGACCGGATATCCGGTATAGGAAAACCGGATATTCCGATGACCTCTAGAAACTTCGGCGCTTAGTCCTTAGCAGAATTCTTCATCAAATCTTTGGACCGGATATTCTGGTCTAGGGAAGACCGTATATTCCGATGAACTCCAGAAGGTTTGCAAGCTCTTTCCTTCCTTCTTTTTGGTGATGATGCACATAATTATTATACAACTAAACCTGCATCACTTAACAACCTAATTAGAACTTCACTTAGTGTTGTTAACTAACACACAAAACACGAGGGATCACGAAATGCTCTTTCAATCTCCCCCTTTTTGGTGTTAGATGACAACACTAAGATTTGCAATAAAATCCACAAGCTAGATCATGTTCTCAAAGAAAAGGCTCCCCCTAGATGTGTGCATATAATTTGTTTGCCTTGGAATGCAAATACACATATAAGGAGGGAAACAATTCCAACAAGATATAATCAACATGGTATAAACAACAACAAGATTGCACAAAATGAGACATAAACAACTAGGTTGAGATTTTGAGATGAGGTTCATACCTTGTGCCAAAGGATGTAGACAACATATCAATGAACAATACAAAATAAACACAACCATAGATAAATCCGAAATCCGAAATCCAATGTCTCATACAAAAGCATAACCAACACATAGTTCAAAGTACACAAATAGCAAGTAGGTTCGAAAGAGAAACAAATGGACACAAGCTCTCATAAAATGGTAGACGCACATGCTTGTATCCGAAACCCATGCAAATCCCGCAACCTAAATAGAACTAATTCTCCCCCCTTTGGCATCGAAACACCAAAATGGAAGAAAAAGCGATGCTACGTCCATAGAGAATCAGCTCGACTCCTCGGGCTCCTCGTCGGATACGTCCTCATCAACCTCATCCTCAGTCTCTTCACCTCACCTTCAAATCAGCCTCGGAAGCTTCAGCTTCATCATCACAATAAGGAGAACTAGTGAAAGCTGTATAGGAAAACGATGAGGGGTCGGCCTCAAAAGGTCCTTCTCCATTTGAACCAAGGAACCTGAGCGCCTTCATTCCATTTTTCATAAGAAAGAGGGGCAGGAGGGGTGGGGGGTCCTATGGAAGATGTGGGAGTCTGGAGATGATGTTCTAACCCTGAAGATAAGCATCATACTGGCTCTTGCGGATATCACCATGCATGCACAGAATGTGCTTCTGAAACCAGTTCAACTTCTTGACTTTAGGAGCAAGGGAGGGGACAGCTGCCTGACGGTTGATACGTCTCCAACGTATCCATAATTTCTGCTGTTCCATGCTTATATTATACCATTTGCTACATGTTTTATATACACTTCATATCACTTTTATGCATTTTCTGGGACTAACCTATTAACAAGATGCCACAGTGCCAGTTCCCTGTTTTCTGCTGTTTTTGGTTTCAGAAAGTTACTTCTGGAAATATTCTCGGAATTGCACGAAACAAAAGGCCAAGTCCCTATTTTTCCAGCACGTACACGGAGTCCGAAGGAGAGACGAAGGGAGCCACGAGGTGGCCAAACCATAGGCGGCGCGGCAGTGGGCCCAGCCGCGCCGCCAGGTGGTTTGGGCCCCTCGGGGGTCCGCCGACATCGCCCCTTCGCCTATTTATTCCCCGAGACGCGAAAACCCTAAAACACCGAGCCTTTCATCCAGAACATATTCGCTGCCGCCGCCGTCGTCAACCCTAACTCGGGGGGTTCTGAAGCTCTTCCCGGCACCCTGCCGGAGAGGGGAATCATCACCGGAGGGCTCTACATCGCCATGCCCGCCTCCGGAGTGATGCGTGAGTAGTTCATCCTTGGACTATGGGTCCATAGCAGTAGCTAGATGGTTGTCTTCTCCACTTGTGCCATCATGTTTAGATCTTGTGAGCTGCCTATCATGATCAAGATCATCTTATTGTAATGCTACATGTTGTGTTTGCTGGGATCTGACTTATATTGATACCTATGTGGAGCTGAATATTATATTATCATGTCTATGTCATTTGTGATCTTGCATGCTCTCCGTTACTTGTTGAAGCCTTGGCCACGTGAATACTTGTAACTCCAAGAGGGGGTATTTATGCATGATAGTTGGGTTCAACCTCTATTTAACCTGGGATAGTGACAGCAAGTTCTAAGGTTGTAGATGTGTTGTTGCCACTAGGGGTAAAACAGCAATGCTTTATTCAAGGATGAATGTATTGTTTACATTACGCACATTACTTAATGCAATTGTCTGTTGCTTGCAACTTAATACTGGAAGGGGTACGGATGTTAACCGGAAAGTGGACTATTTAGGCATAGATGCATGCTGGATAGCGGTCTATGTACTTTGTCGTAATGCCCAAATGAATCTCATAGTAGACACCACAGCTCACACATGCATGTTATATGCACTTATCAATTGTCAATTGCCCAGCTGTAATTTGTTTACCCAGCATGTTAGTTATCTTATTGGAGAGACACCACTAGTGAACTGTGGACCCCGGTCCATTCTTTTACATCTGAAATACAATCTACTGCAATCATTGTTCTCTACTGTTTTATGCAAACAAACATCATTTTCCATTCGATACGTTTAACCCTTTGTTTTCAGCAAGCCGGTGAGATTGACAACCTCACTGTTAAGTTGGGGCAAAGTAATTTGATTGTGTTGTGCAGGTTCCACGTTGGCACCGGAATCCCTGGTGTTGCGCCGCACTACACTCCTTCACCAACACCTTCGAAGCAAACCTCGTTTTCCTACTGGTTCGATTAAACCTTGGTTTCATACTGAGGGAAAACTTGCTGCTGCACTCATCATACCTTCCTCTTGGGGTTCCCAACTGACGTGTGACGTACAAGCATTGTTTCTGGCACTATTGCCGGGGAGATATTCCCTCGTCAACTTAGAGCCACCAACACGTTTTCTGGCGCCGTTGCCGGGGGAAAACCGAATTGCTTCTGCAAGGGGAGTCTCTCACCCAATCTCTTTACTTTGTTATTTGTCTTGCTTAGTTTATTTTTATTTAGTCTTGTTTGCTCTCTTTATCAAAAACACAAAAAAATTAGTTACTTGTTTATTTCGGTTTTGTTTTGTTCTTGTCACCATCATGTCTTGTTCCATGCCTGTTGCTATGTCACCTGAGGAATTGATCTTCACTTTTAAACAAGGGAGTGAGGAGAATTTTAAAGAAGCTTGGTCTAGAATTAATGATTCCTTTGGTAAAACTGATCCTAAAATGACTTTAAGCTTGCTTCTCACTAGCTTCTACTTTGGTCTAGCCCTTTGTTATAGATATGCTTTAGATGCTATTGTGGGAGGAGATTTCCTTCACTGTGATGGGGACCAAGCTTTTAATGCCATAAAAAAGTTGATTGCAACTTCTAGCTCAACTAATAAATTTGATTCGGCCCTTGTTAGCATCCATGCTAGATTAAACACTCTTGAGACACATATATCTTGTTTAAAATGGCTATAATCAAATTCGGGAATATTTTGACTATGTTCCAACAAATTTTGAACCTTCGATGTGGGTCCCTACGGTAAAGGTTGCTATTTGTGGTGAAACCTTTTATGCTCGTTGTGATATTATGTCTGAGTTTTGCCTTATGCCTAAAAGCATTTATGAAACTTTGAATCTTTGGGGACTTGCTGAAGGAGGAGAAGGAATAACTCTTACTGATAACTCTGTTATATTTCCCGAGGGGATAGCTGAGGGTGTGTTTACAACCTTTCTTGGGAGAACGGTGTCCACTGATTATCTTGTTATTGAATGTGCAGGGACAGGACAAATTACACTTGGAAGATCTCTGCTCAAATTAATGGGAGCAACCATAGATGTGGGAAAAGGCACTCTGAATCTTACCTCCACACCAAGGTGCGGCCATGTATTCCCCAAACCAAAGAGTAAGTCTAAGGGTAAGAGAGGTAGGCAATGGCCCTTGGTATTGATGTCAATGCTCCTCACTTGACAACACTTGATTTTCACTTTCTGCGCCTAGCTGAAAGGCGTTAAAGAAAAGCGCTTATGGGAGACAACCCATCGTTTTTATTTGCTGTTATTTTTGTTTTCTTTGAGTCAAGGAGTTTTGTTACTTCTGTAGCAACTCCTTTGTATCTTTATTTTATCGCAATGTTGTGCCAAGTAAAGTTCTATATTGAAAGTTGATGCAAGATTTGGATTTCTGCGCAGTGACAGATTTTTAGCTGTCACGGATTTGAGCTTATCTCCCTGTAGAAAATTCAAAAAATTCTGAGAAAAATCACGCATATTCCTGAGATATGTACGCAACTTTCATTATTTTAGGCCAGATCCATCTGAGCAACTTAAGTGCCTCGAAAAAATTCGTCATTCCAGACTGTTCTGTTTTTGACAGATTCTGCCTTTTGTTTTGCATTCGCTCTTTTACTGTGTTTGTGTGGATTTCTTTGCTCCACAAAGCATTGGTGGCTGTAGCTAATGTCCAGAAGCTTTGGGATTGATTGTATCATTACAGAATATGAGAATTTTTGATTATGCACTAACCCTCTAATGAGAACTGTCTTGAGTTTGGTGTGAAGGAAGTTTTCAAGGATCAAGCGAGAAGGGTGATATTATGTGATCAAGAAGAGTGAAAAGCCTAAGCTTGGGGATGCCCCCGTGGTTCATCCCAACCATATTCAGAGAGACTCAAGCGTCTAAGCTTGGGGATGCCCAAGGCATCCCCTTCTTCATCAACAAACTTATCAGGTCATCTCTAGTGAAACTATATTTTAATTCTTTCACATCTTATGCGCTTTACTTGGAGCGTCTGTGTGTTTTTATTTTTGTTTTTGTTTGAATAAATTCGGATCCTAGCAATCCTTGTGTGGGAGAGAGACACGCTCCGCTTTTTCATGTGAATACTCATGTTCTTCACTTATATTTGTTGAGTATTCTTAACTAGCTACTGCAGTGCTTTTAGCTCCTGTTTTTCATGCATCTCTTCGAGCTGTTAGCACTTGTTTATAAATACTCTCTTGCTGCATTATATTATCATTTGGAGAGTTTATGTTTAAATAAATTATTGGTGTTTGTTTGGAAGAAAGAAAATGCTACATGTAGTAGTTGGTATTGGAAAAGACATATGCATTCTTGTAGATCATTGTCTTGTTTGATTTGATGCTTTGCAATTGTTTTGAGCTCTCAAGTAGATCATGTTTAAGCTCTTGCATCATGTAGTTAAAGCCTAGTAGTGGAGAACTACCGTAGAGCTTGTTGAGACTTGGGATGCATATTTGTTCTCTCTAAGGTCTAGATATTTTCTGGTAAAATGTTTGAGCAACAAGGAAGACAGTGTAGAGTCTTATAATACTTGCAATATGTTTTTATGTGATTCTTGCTGTACCGGTTTATACTTGTGTTTGCTTCAAACAACCTTGCTAGCCTAAACTCTGTACTGAGAGGGAATGCTTCTCGTGCATCCAAAACTTGAGCCAAAACCCATGCCATTTGTGTCCACCATACCTACCTACTATGTGGTATTTCCTGCCATTCCAAGTAAATATTTCATGTGCTACCTTTAAACTATTCAAAACTTTATTACTCCTTATTTGTGTCAATGTTTTATAGCTCATGAGGAAGTATGTGGTGTTTTATCTTTCAATCTTGTCATTTACTTCTGACAGACTTTCACCAATGGACTAGTGGCATATACATCCGCTTATCCAATAATTTGCAAAAAGAGCTGGCAACGGGGTGCCCAGCCCCAATTAATTACAACTTTCATTAATAATTCTCTTCACATGTTTTGCCCTGATTTATCAGTAAGCAACTTAATTTTGCAATAGACACTCCTCCATGGTATGTGAATGTTGGAAGGCACCCGAGGATTCGGTTAGCCATGGCTTGTGTAAGCAAAAGGTTGGGAGGAGTGTCATCTATAAAGAAACTAAAATACATGTGTAAACAAAAGAGAAGAGGGATGATCTACCTTGCTGGTAGAGATAACGTCCTTCATGGGAGCCGCTCTTTGAAAGTCTGGTTGACAAGGGGGTTAGAGTGCCCACTACCATTCGTTGACAACAACAAACACCTCTCAAATACTTATTTTGTGCTCTCTATATGCTTTCGAAAACTTAAAAAGCTCTAGCACATGATTTAATCCCTGCTTCCCTCTGCGAAGGGCCTATCTTTTACTTTATGTTGAGTCAGTTTACCTACTCCTTTCTATCTTAGAAGCAAACACTTGTGTCAACTTTGTGTGCATTGATTCTTACATATTTACTTATTGCACTTGTTATATTGCTTTATGTTGACAACTATCCATGAGATATACATGTTACAAGTTGAAAGCAAATGCTGAAACTTAATCATCCTTTGTGTTGCTTCAATGCCTTTTACTTTGAATCTATTGCTTTATGAGTTACCTCTTATGCAAAACTTTTTGATGCTTGTCTTGAAAGTACTATTCATGAAAAGTTTTTGCTTATATGATTCATTGTTTACTCTTTATCTATTTGTTAGCAAACTATAGATCATTGCTTTGAGTCACTTCATTCATGACATGAGCCTTGCAATATATTGATCAAGATTGTGTGAAAGCATGTCTCCTCAGAAATTATTTGTTGTTATCGTTTTACCTACTCGAGGACGAGTAGAACTAAGCTTGGGGATGCTTGATACGTCTCCAACGTATCCATAATTTCTGCTGTTCCATGCTTATATTATACCATTTGCTACATGTTTTATATACACTTCGTATCACTTTTATGCATTTTCTGGGACTAACCTATTAACAAGATGCCACAGTGCCAGTTCCCTGTTTTCTGCTGTTTTTGGTTTCAGAAAGTTACTTCTGGAAATATTCTCGGAATTGCACGAAACAAAAGGCCAGTCCCTATTTTTCCAGCACGTACACGGAGTCCGAAGGAGAGACGAAGGAGAGCCACGAGGTGGCCAAACCATGGCGGCGCGGCAGTGGGCCCAGCCGCGCCGCCAGGTGGTTTGGGCCCCTCGGGGGTCCGCCGACATCGCCCCTTCGCCTATTTATTCCCCGAGACGCGAAAACCCTAAAACACCGAGCCTTTCATCCAGAACATATTCGCTGCCGCCGCCGTCGTCAACCCTAACTCGGGGGGTTTCTGAAGCTCTTCCCGGCACCCTGCCGGAGAGGGGAATCATCACGGAGGGCTCTACATCGCCATGCCCCGCCTCCGGAGTGAAATGCGATGAGTAGTTCATTCCTTGGACTATGGGTCCATAGCAGTAGCTAGATGG